>CM021731.1:9461159-9604284 GCA_011075105.1 Heteronetta atricapilla | reverse complement strand
CTTTTTTTTTTTTTTTTTTTTTTTTTTTTTTGGGTGCATTCCAAGCTCTATTCATCCACAAAGGTATTTCAGTTAAATTTAGGACTCTTTTTCATCATCATGTTCCCATTCACTTGTTCCTACATTGCAATTAAATGAAGGAAAAGGTCAAAATTGTTCAGTGTGTTACATATTACACAGTTACTAATGTCAACCTTACTGGTATCTAGTAGATGGTAAAGTCAATACCAGCTTATTTATGAGTGAGAATTAAAGGCTGGGTATCAGGAAAAGGTTCTTCACAGAGAGTGGCTGGGCACTGGAACAGTACCGAGCCTGACGGAGTTCAAGAAGCATCTGGACAATGCTCTGACATACGGTTTGTTTTTTGAGTGCTCCTGTGTGGAGCCAAGGTTTGTACTTGATGATTCTTGTGGGTCCCCTCCAACTTGGGATATTCTATGATTCTATAATAACACATAGATGAAGCCAAACTTACACTATTTTATTCTGATATGCTTCTTACTATATTAATCATGATTTTTGTCTCTTTTGTTTAAACCCCTAAGTATTTATTATTTAATACCCTAAGTATTTATTATTTATTAACCTCTAGATTAGAGGTTAGGAGGAAATTTTTCACTCAGAGGGTGGTGAGGCACTGGAACCGGAACAGAGGCTGTGGATGCCTCATCCCTGGATGTGTTCAAGACCAGGTTAGATGAGGTCCTGAGCAACCTGATCTAGTGGGTGGCATCCCTGCCTATGGCAGAGTGGTTGGAACTAGATAATCTTTAAGGTTGCTTCCAACCCAGGCCATTCTATGCTATGACTCTATGTATTTTCCACCATTGGTTATTTTTTTCTCAATACAGCTGTGCACAGAGCCCTAGCACTGGACTGCAACACCATCACACCTAACAAACACAGAATAACAAGAAAATCTCTGCCACAAAGTCACGAACTAAATGTACACTTTTAAAGGTAGTGAATTACCATCTTGGTATTTGCTGCTGAAGGACACAGTGCCTAAGAAATTAAAATTGAAGCCCACTGTTTTAACTACAATATTTGAGGTGAACCTTTTCTCAATACCCCACTCTGTGTTTCCTGTTGTCTTTGCAATGGAATTTGTGAACCATGCACAGTTCAAATATAATTACATTAAAAGCATACTGCCATGCTAAAAGGAAGTTTTAAACTATGGAAATTATGGGAATTTAAGAGAGACCGAGATGGATCAAAGTGCTAGGAAATAAATAATACACCATGGTGACACTTCCTTTTAATTCTATAAAATCAATCCTAGCTCAATAAACACTGTGGCCTTTAGCTGCAGACATTACATATGGTTAGTACCCCATAAACCACAAAACGTTCAAGTTACTACCAGTATAATCCTGCACGTATGACTTAATAGAATGTTAGAAATGAAATAAATGACTGTCACTATTTCTAGATGGCTTCAAAGAGGCAAGTGGGAGGAAAAGAGGAGCATCCAGACAGAAAACACATGTTTATCCGTTGATGAAAGCAAGACACATGCATTCAAGCACATCTATGTGGCTGAATGTTTTTCATACGGGTAGAAGTTTACGGTCATACTGGAGCAGGTCCATCAAAGAACCACTAAGATGATTAATAGATATGTCATACTAAAAGAGGTGGAGAGAGCTCTGACTGTTTGTACTTGAAACAAGAATGTTCTGGAGAAATCTCTTCAATGGGAATAAATACCTGAAGTGGGAGGAGCTGGAGTGAAGATGACAAAGCCACACTGCTTCCACTGGTGTTTGGGGACACAATAAGAGCCCCCTGACATAAATGGAGGAAAATTACATTTAATAATTAAAAATAAAATAAAAATAAATCCTTTTATTGTGAGTGTTGTTGAAAATCGGGACAAGTTTCCCAGAGGTGTTGTGGAATCTCCCGTTGTGGAATATCTTTGGAGATATTCAGAACTCTAATGGACATGGCCTTGAGCAACCTGCTTTAGGTGAATGGCCCTGCTTAAGCACAGAGGTGGACAAGAAGACCTCCAGAAGTGCTTTCTAGCCTCAGCAATTCTGTAAGTCTGTGTGAGAAGGTACCTAGCACACAGAATAAAATACTCAGTCCTATAAACACTCAGTGTCTGTTTCTATTGTTTTTACAAACATAAATGAATACAGGGAATTCAAGTAAAACACTCTTTCAGTGAATTACTTACAGATGTTAATTTTTTAAAGTGTGAGGATAGGTTTGAGATGTCTACAGAGGTATTGAAAATAATGTGATATTGACTTACAAAAGAATTTCTCTCAGGGCAACCTGCAATTTTGAAGTGAAACAGATTAATAAGATAATCGTTTTGTAAAAGAAATTGTTCCCTTGTAACAGTGTAAACTAGAAATAACTCCATGCAAGTGAGTTAAGATACAGAACTGTGAAACTGGGTTAGTGTCAGGCACCTAACTGTGGTGCAGAAATTCTCTCCTTGCCACCCAGTTCAGTGTCCAGTGTAAAATCTGGATCTTTTGAAGACCCGGAATATTAAAGGGCCTATCTCTAGAAAATGATACTTAGGTATTGGGATCAGCTTAATGTCTTGTTTCCCAGCTAGTGGATTTAAATAAGTTTGAAGTCTGGATGGAAGGGAGAAGGCTAAACACAGGCCTGTTGGGACAGGACACTCCCAGAAGAGCAGGCCTTGTGACATCCTTGTGCAGAGATGGTCAAAGGACCATTGATGCTGCTTGACTGTAAGCAAGATAAAAGTTCTGCTGCTATTGTGGGTCACCAGCCAGAGATACCTGACTGCTCTCCTAGATGGGAGGTGACAACTGATTAGAGACCCGGCATCAAGCGTCTGACTCCATGTGGTAGGAGTCAGCCTTGCACCAGCTTTTCCCCAGTGTTACTCCCTGCTGTCTGATCTCAGAGTCTGCCATGAAAAGGAACTGTGGAGGGATGGTTATCCAGCATACTCTTTTCTGTCACCTTTTCCTGTCATCTCTTTCTTGTATTTACCACAATAAAAAGTGTTGGGGAGAAACTAGGCTCTTGTTTGCACAGTTCCAAAAATGTAACCCACCATTAAGTGTGCCAAAATAAATAAGAACTTGGCATCTAGATTATTTATCATCAGTCAATGGAAAAGGACAGAAAACATGGTATTTACAGACAGGCAACACCTCTAAAAAGTAATGCTGAAAATTGTGTCATATCAGTACTCAGGGAAAAAGCTGTGATGAAAGATCAGAACAAAAACGAGAACAACATTAGGAACAAAAACATCAGATTTCTTTCACGTGGAAAAGAAAAAAAAAAAACAAAGATCTCCTTTACTTATGGTTTTAAGAACAGGAAATCCTTTCACCTGACTTAAAATCACAGGATTAACCAGAAAAAAATATAAAATCAGTATTATAGAAATATTTTTTTCCTTTTGTACTTACATATACCCTTCAAGAATTTATGCAATTCTTTAGGCAATGTTTATATTTCTTGCAAGTTGCAAGAACCAGTAAGTTCAAGCAAGACTCATGCCCTTGAGACATGAATAATAATAATAATATTGAACACCTGACTCAGTCCACCCCAGCAGTAATTTGGTCAGGATTAAAGAAATAAAATTAGAATTCATAAAGCACTGAGAGAAAAGCAGAGAACTCAGCTATGTAGTCTATACAATATTCTCCATGCTCCTATATAGATTTCAGTTTAGCTCTCAGTTATTTATAAGCACACACAAGACCTAAAAATATGGTGTAAGTAACAGCTGCAGGGTCACTAAAAAGCTAGGGGCTACGTTACAAAAAAGCTGACTATAAAATGAAACAGCAGATCTTGACGCCCCTCGCGTACTTTTTAGGAGTTATCTCTTGAGATCTTTAGACACCCGGGCTCTTTCTCAGCCTGCGCTAATATGAGCAACCTGAAGTGTGTGGTGTGTGTGCATCTTCTGACAGAGACCAAAAACTTCCAGCTGTGAAACATCCACAGGAAAACATCAGCCAGGTTTTGTATGACTGAACAAATGCTTGTGCCAACAGGTAGATCATTTCTCTCTCTCTTTCCAATTTCATTCTTTTAGAAGAATTTGTCACAAATATGCACTGAATTTAACTTTTCATCTTAGATTACGGGATTAACCGAAATGTGCTATACCAGTTATCCTCAGCAAATGCAGCAGTTTGGACTAAATTGTGATTTAATTTTTAAGGGTCTTGTTGATGTAAGTGGATAGAGGTTTACCTCTAATGTACGCTAGTCACTGGCAAACTGTTTTTCATTGCTTCTAGCACCCCATTTGCAGGTGAGATGTGAAAGCATGACAAGCAACTTTGCAGTGTTAAAAATACAGCATCTTGGGGGAACAGATAGATTCCATGCCAGAATCCATGAATTAATAAAATAGCTTGCACTTCCTCCTATTAATGTTCCAAGGAAATACAGTGCCATAATATAAATTCATTTTTCATATATCCAACATCACTCCCTGCCAAGCACATTTCTTCTCTCAAGCTGACAGCTTCTGTTGAGAACATCATAAGGGACTGTAAAAACTATTTGCAAAATTGCATTTCTGGAACAAGCTTTCTACAGCCTTCATTCCAAATCACAACCAGTCTGCATAAAGTTCTCGTTTGATTCAACTGAACGGCCTATTTTCCAGCTCTAACACTGCTGGTTCTCTGTGTGATTCAGTCAGCTACCAAAATGAGCTTCACTAAAGTCAATATTCATATATTTGCTTCAATTTTCTCATTCATCTTTCCACTGATGCAAAACTAAAAGACACCCTTACTGTCAAATCTATCTTCAAGTTTTAAGAAAAGAAAAAATATTATTCCCCATAGTATGGGATCACCTCTAGGTGTGACAGTCAATTGAGTAATAAGGAAGATTAATGTCCTTTCTGTCACAAAGTGAAGTTATCCTGGAAGATGAACATCTGGGTAAGCTTCAACTTCTGAGCAAACTTTCCGTACAAGTTAGATACTTTCCTGAGGCTTCAGAGGCTTTAACTACACCAAGTTGAGCAGTGCCACAGAGTTCTTCCTGGCACTGCAGTTCAACATGTGGTATCATTTAAACATTTCATGAATCAGTAGTCTTGGTGGACATGTAAACAGCATTGTCCCAGGCAATTTGTGGTCAGGCTGTGGGAGTTATCCTGGGTCAGGTATGTATGTGACAACTTCATTTTATAGGGTGAAACAATTCAGTTCTAAGGGAGCGCAGCATTCTCTGCCAGCAGGTCTCAGCACCTTCTGGACATACTCAAATCACTTGTACATACACATGAAAAACAGACTCATAATCTTTTCCTCATCTTGATGAAGTAATGAGAGGACTTTTGCCACAGAAACTAATGGGCTGTGATTTCAGGTACAGAGACACCAGATTTCACACAGTGAGGATATGCATGTAGCTCTCATCTGGTGCTGCCCTGCTGCGATCCCATCACCCCAGGCCTGACACTTGGTGTCACTGCTTCTAACCCCACTCAGCATCCTGACACACTTGATGTGGCTTGTTGTGGATCAACCGACAGCTTATAGTTTGAAGCACACGGAGTATGAAATAGGCAGTGATGGTCCACTGCAGCAGAGGAAATGTCCCATAAAATCACGCGTTCCCCACCATCAGACTAACAACAAGGATCGTACCAAGCTGAAGGACCGAGTTCCACATGGGTGGGTGATCTGGCCTCAGGAGCAGAGGATGAACCTTCCACATGGCTTAGCTTTCACCTCTGTCCCATGGCCAGATGAGAAAAGTTAGACACAGGATTTCTCAGAGCTTGGAGGATTCACAGACGCTGGCTTTCTGTGCAGTGAAACCAAATTGCTCACACTTCCCACCGTGATAATGCACTGTGAAACCAAACTCAAACTGTTTCCAAGACATTCAGATGCTGTGTTCACCAGCAGCATGCAAGTCCTTATATAAATAAAATTAATTTATCCAGTGCTGCAGAATGAAGCTACTTGACATTAATACCAGGGAAACTTCTTATGAACAACCAGATTTTGCAAATTAGAGAGGAATAAACTCCACTAAAACATGGCTAACACAAGTTGCGCTGTATATATTTGACAAGTTATAGCTCAGTAATCTAGCAGATATACTGTAGTACATTTTGTAAATGTAATTAAACCTTAGTAGTATGAGACCTCACTACAGCATATGCTATTAAATCCTTACTGAAAGCTGTTACAGAAACACAAGGATCTATTTTCTTTCCTCCCTCACTTTTTTTTTGGGGGGGGAGATTATAAAGTGAAGTACTTAATGAAGTGCAGATTATCATTACTTTACTAAACATGACTGTGGTACAGTATTTATACATTATTAATTTATCTCTGACTTTCACAGTTGTCAAGAAGTTCACAATACGGAGTGAAATATGACTGCAAATGGAAAGATAGAATTTGAATTTCTTTGACATTTTTTAGGGCAAAAAGGAGGGGAACCCTGAGATATTCAAAGTCAGTTGCTGTTTGCCCAGTGACCACGGTGATGCTAAATAGAGCTCCTGACAGCAGGCAGAGAAGACAAAACTGTGTGCTAAGGGGGAACCCAGCTGATAAAGAAGCAACACAGCCAGGCCCTGGACAAGGCATGCATGTCCAGCTGGCCAACTCCTTTGTCACAACCCTATTTATGAAGCTGGCAGTACAAGAATATATCTGCTTTTTGTCATATGAGTATGTCCTGTGCTGTTCGATCTACTGGAAAATTAGAATCAATTTTACCTTCAGTCTCTTGATGTTGCCAGCAAGATTTCCCCAGTATTCCTCAGAACCTGCAAGGTAGCTTTAGCTTATCCCAAACTGCCGTCATCCCAAACATGTTTTATGGTTGTCTGATTCTCTAATGAGAGCCAGCAGTAAAATGAAGTTTTTGTTCTCCTTTATACTTTAAATGCAGAGAGTAAATTTAAATCTGTATGCGTAAAAAGCTGAGAGTACTGAGTTATAAACCTCAGCCCATCAGATCTTAGAAAACCTTTTATTCACAGCAGGTAACATCAAATTATAATTACTTTAGCAAAAAGCCTGTTAGCTGTTTAATTTGCCTTTAATAAAGAGGTTATTCCACATCTGGCTAAGTCCTCATTATGAACCAAGGCTTCTTAGCAGTGAGTTAAAAACGTGTATTATGATTAATTGTCAAATGTATGATATATAGGACAGATTTATGGGAAGGCTGGATCTCTGATTGAATTGTCAGGGAGTGAACAGACAAATAAAAATAAAGTTGTTTCAAATGTACATCTTTTTTTCAGGGCAGAGGCAACATCAAGATGAGACTTGTTGATTTTTAGGTACCAGCTGACACTTGTTGATTTCTAGGTATCAGCTGACACTGTGCAAATATCCTCAAAGTTTTTTAGATGAAGGAAACAGAGGAAGAATTACATGAAGTTAAACTTGAGAACTGCTTTCTGTTGATTTGGGGGAGGTTTATATTTGAGCTTCTAAATACAACAGCTATTCTATTAGTTTTATATTTTCAGTAGAATATATTTTTAATGTTTGCCTAATTTATAGTGATTTCAGAGCTGCTGAAAAACACCGACCATCCCTCAGTCATTCAATTCTAACCAGAGGAACTGGTCCCCCCTTGGTACCCCAAGTACAAGAACAAAGATCTCCAAGATGCTGCAGTGTGTTACTCTACTAACCTGCAAGGCACAATTCAAAAGTGTATAAAGTAGGATATCAGTTTTGATGCCACTTGTACGAATAGCAAGCATTAATCACAGTCTTCATTGCATTTAGCATGATAGCAGGAAGACCATCTGTATAGACTTAGGAAACTGCCTGCACAGCAAGTACTCCTGTGTTTCACCTTCCTGTCAAATCTCCCCTTCAGACTGCTTCATTAACTTTCCCTGTCTTCTTATTGTCTTCCCTTAGTTCTTTGGCTTTCTTGTAGCTTGTGAGTGGGGTAAACCCACTGCCAGCTGAACAGAGAGGGCAGTTCCTTCACCCCTTGGCCCATCCCCAGCTGCACATGATGGAGAAGAGGAATAGAAATGGGGGAAACTGTAGGAAACTGGTGATCCAGGAGGAGTGCTTCCTCTAAAGGAAATAAATTTGCCTGGATATTCTTAAATTATCTTGTAATTGCTTTAATCCTCACAAAAAATAATAATAATAATAATAAAAAAAATCTAAGCCGGTGGGCAATCCCACGCCAAAAGGGTTTTCTCACATAAAAGGCAAATCAATTCTCCATTTTTTGATCTGCTCTTGTTCAACAGGAATATAAAGATGCACATGTTCATACACATTTATTTTATTTATTGGCTTATTTATAGCCACTCATCACATTGCTTTGGATATAATACATCATAGAGGACCAACTAGAAGTCTGGCAGGAAGAAAACCATGTAAATGTTAAAATAATTCCTCCTACTCCAAAATGTGAAGATCAAATAGGAGGTTATGAACTGGATGTTTCCAATCTTCATCTGAATCTTGAATTCTGCAGATATAAGCAGCATAATAAAGAAGGAGGAGATGAGGAAATAACGTCAGCTTCTAAAACCCACATTGTTTCTTCTTGTCTTCATTTATACAGAAAACTAAATAAAATAATGTATGGATTCCCTTAACTGTAATTAAGAGGGCAGAGGTTGTGATTCATAAGGGTATAATTACTGTATTTTTCCAGAAGAACACAAATGTGAATACCTTTGAAAGAACATAAGAAAAAAAAAAACATCACAAGTGAAACTGAATAGAAAGAATATAGAGTACTATTGCAGCTCAGTGAAAAATGAGAATGCTAATTATAAATCACTCAAATGCACTGGAAAGTCCAGCTAATACTCATTATTAATTAAACAATGTCTTCATGAACAATCTAAAAAGCCAGCTGAAATTAAATTTTCTTAAAGGATTAAAGCTGCAAAAGCAATAGAAATACCAGAACAGCAAACTGCCAAAGGCACATGATGTTCCAGAGCAACAAGAGAAACATGTCAAAAGCATTTATTTTTGAATTCTTTACAAACAAGCCAAATTGGAAGGCAGGATACCTTCAGTTTATCTGATGTCACAGTGTTCACAACCCTTTCCCTTCTTTCAGTTACTATACACCATTAGTAGTCATTGAATTAAATTATTTCAGATAAGTTAGCAAAGAAATCAGTTGTTAAAATTAGACCCACTGAAAGAATTATTTCTCAGCTGGAAAACTACAACAACACACGTTTATATATTCTATTCCACTTTTCAATAATTCAATATTCATTGGACTACAGGTAGAGAGAGACTGGCTCTGCAAGCCTAGAGGCTCAGAGAGAGGAGATCAAAATTCAAATCTCTGCTCCAAATGAGGCTTAAAAGAGATCTGAATGTGGGATTCCCTCTGTCCTGGGGAATACCTAGCTGCTTGATATTTGGGACTACAAGGTGAGGTAAAACAGCTCCAGCTCCTGAGGAAATTAATATTTAAAAGTCAAACTTGCTGTATACATTGTACCAACGTAGTACTGACACTATCTCTAGGCTTGTAAAATAAATAGGGCCCTGGAACAGACTCAAGCACTGGTCCATGACTAACCATCCTGTTTTGCAGTTAGCACGCAACCAAGTTTGATATTGACTTGTATAAAAAACTGGACAGTCTGGGGGCAGCACTAGCTGGACCCTCTTCTATGCAAAGCTGTGCAAGGCCAGCAAACGCGCTTCAAATAGAGATACAACTTGGGAGGCCACAGCATTCAGCAGATTTCTCAGCAGCACCAGACACAGCAAATAACTGGATTCTAGCCCCAACAGACATATTCTCAAGGAAAGCGGCAAAAAGGACTGTAAGGATTTTGCTGTTGAAAAGTTCCACCAGCACTGAAGGTAATTTGGAAGACAGTGGCCAAAGGAGAATTTGCAGATGATGTGGTGTAGCCTCACCTCAGCTAAAAAAAAATAAAAAATAAAAATAAAAAAAGGAAAATAAGCAAACAAAAAAGTCTTGTGATTTGTAGAAACTAGATAATTTCCTAATAAAAAATGGTAACTTGTATCAGTAGGAATATAAAAGAGATAAGGAATAATTAAAACTACTGGAATCAACCCTTGACAAAGCAAACTAAAACTTACTAATCCAAGGAAGGTATATAACAGATTGTTATCATAAATGACAAGAATTTTGCAAGACAAAATATCCAAAACAGTCAAAAAAAAAAAAAAAAAAAAAAAAAAGAGAGAGAGAGACCTGAGACCTGAGGCAGTAAGGTAGACAGGGTTCAAAGCAGTAGCACAGCAAAAGGAACACACATAGTTGCATACACTGTCAGAATGAAAATAAGCTAAGCAAATGCCCAGAAGATACTATTTTTGTTTACAAAAGCATAGACAAAAGAAAAAAAAAAAAAAAACAGATGAGCGTTTTCATAAGATTAATGCTTGATGTTGTGAAGAAAGTGAGGAGATAGAAGACAGAGCAGACAACAAGAGGATTTGAGCTGATAGATTTCTATCCATCATTTATCAGCAGTCCTGGCTATCGGGGGAGGTCCCAGCTGACTGGCGGCTAGCAAATGTGACGCCCATCTACAAGAAGGGCCGGAGGGCAGACCCGGGGAACTATAGGCCTGTCAGTTTGACCTCAGTGCCAGGGAAGCTCATGGAGCAGATCCTCTTGAGAGTCATCAGGCGGCACTTGAAGGGCAAGCAGGCGATCATGCCCAGTCAGCATGGGTTTATGGAAGGCAGATCCTGCTTGACGAACCTGATCTCTTTCTATGACAAAGTGACGCGCTGGGTGGATGAGGGAAAGGCTGTGGATGTGGTCTACCTTGACTTCAGCAAGGCTTTTGACACCGTCTCCCACAGCATTCTCCTCAAGAAACTGGCTGCTCTTGGCTTGGACTGGCGCACGCTTCGTTGGGTTAGAAACTGGCTGGATAGCCGGGCCCAAAGAGTCGTGGTGAATGGAGTCAAGTCCAGTTGGAGGCCAGTCACTAGTGGCGTCCCCCAGGGCTCAGTGCTGGGGCCGATCCTCTTTAATATCTTCATCAATGATCTGGATGAGGGCATTGAGTGCACCCTCAGTAAGTTTGCAGATGACACCAAGTTAGGTGCGTGTGTCGATCTGCTCGAGGGTAGGAAGGCTCTGCAGGAGGATCTGGATAGGCTGCACCGATGGGCTGAGGTCAACTACATGAAGTTCAACAAGGCCAAGTGCCGGGTCCTCCACCTGGGGCGCAATAACCCCAAGCAGAGCTACAGGCTGGAAGATGAGTGGTTGGAGAGCTGCCAGGCAGAGAAGGACCTGGGAGTGATGGTGGACAGTCGGCTGAATATGAGCCAGCAGTATGCCCAGGTGGCCAAGAAGGCCAACGGCATCCTGGCTTGTATCAGAAACAGTGTGACCAGCAGGGCTAGGGAAGTGATCCTCCCCCTGTACTCGGCTCTGGTGAGGCCGCACCTCGAGTATTGTGTTCAGTTTTGGGCCCCTCGCTACAAGAAGGACATCGAGGTGCTTGAGCGGGTCCAGAGAAGGGCGACGAAGCTGGTGAGGGGCCTGGAGAACAAGTCCTACGAGGAGCGGCTGAAGGAGCTGGGCTTGTTCAGCCTGGAGAAGAGAAGGCTCAGGGGCGACCTTATAGCTCTCTACAGATACCTCAAAGGAGGCTGTAGCGAGGTGGGGGTTGGTCTGTTCTCCCATGTGCCTGGTGACAGGACGAGGGGGAATGGGCTTAAGTTGCGCCAGGGGAGTTTTAGGTTGGATGTTAGGAAGAACTTCTTTACCGAAAGGGTTGTTAGGCACTGGAACAGGCTGCCCAGGGAGGTGGTGGAGTCACCATCCCTGGAGGTCTTTAAAAGACGTTTAGATGTAGAGCTTAGGGAAATGGTTTAGTGGGGACTGTTAGTGTTAGGTTAGAGGTTGGACTCGATGATCTTGAGGTCTCTTCCAACCTAGAAATTCTGTGAATCTGTGATTCATTCATGAGCTGCCACTGTTTCATAAATAGCTGATAGTGGGTCTGTGTATGTTGGGAACTGATCAGAAAACTGCAGCACATATCCTCAGGTGTTGACATTGGCATTTAAGGTTCTCAAATTAGAAAATGGCAACACCTCTTCATAATCCCAGAAGAAATGGCATGGAGGCCCATTCAGCCTATCAGTTTGGTCTGTAAGATTTCAGAAAGCACTCACTGCAGCAAGATGAGAAAATGGAGGTTCCAGGACTAGAAGACTCACAAGCACTTAATATTTCATTTTGTAGAAAAGCCAGCAAGTACAAGCAAGACTTCTTTAAAAATTAATCAGCAACATTTGTGACCTGAAACGTCTGAAGCATACTTGCATGCTCTTGTGTGTTGTATTTGTTTGATCTTCATTTTGTTTTGTACTTTTTTAGATTGACCTCATCAGACAGAAGCTGGGAGAGGGACTTGAAGGTTCCTGTTGGCATGTGCAGCTGCTGAAACAAGAATCAAATACAGCCTCTTTCTTAGAGCCAAAGAACAAAGCCTGAAGAGCACTTAGATAAAAGCAGCTTTAACAGGAACTGCAGAGGGCTTGGGGCTTTCCTGGAAGCTGGGAAATAGCAACGGCAAGAGCCACCTGATCTAGCAGTGTGATAGACTCAACATGACTGAAAGAAAGAGTCTTGTAAGGACACTCTTAACCGGGGGTAATTAATTAAAAAATAATAATAATAAAAATATTGCAACTGCTCTACAGCCCCTTTAAAGCAGTTCAGCTATTACAGAGTAACATGCAACAAGGTAAATTTCCATTGTGTAACAAAAAGGTTTCAAGTTTCATGAGAAGGGTGCATTTCTAAACCTCTTCCTTCCTTTTAGCCTGCCTCTAGAAAGGAATTAAGACTACATTTGTAGCAGCAATGCCCTAAGACTAATAGCTGTCTGGCCCGAGAGATTGAACTCTCTAGTCAATCCAATAATGGCTTCTGCTTATTTCATTATAACCTCTGCATTATAACGTACCTCTGAAGCTATTTTAGTATCTACCACATTTTTCAAACTGCCCTTACATAAGAAAAAATTTCAAATGTATGAAATGCAGATACCTATATTCCAAAAGGTGCCTGACCTCCCTGTCTCTAGAATAAACAATAATAAACTGATGTAGCTCCTACTGGTAGACAAAATTGCAATTGCTGAACTAAAATTCACTCATTTGCAGTCAACTAAAACTATACTAAATCTAAAGCCAGGAATTTTCCAGTATTTTTGAGTCTTCCATTCTTTAACTTCTTTATTCTTATGAAAAAAATAGCTTGTAACTGTAAAATCATGTTGCTATTTGAAGGTGATGGAAGTAATTTCCCAATCAGGCTGTAATGGATTCATCTCACTTAATGGTTATAGCATCTGAATGGGGTTTTTTTGTTTGGTTGGTTTTGTTTGTTTTTTGGTTTTTGGTAATGTTACTTGATAGGGCATCAATTATTTCTTCCTTCATCTTATACCTTGGTGTCCAGTGAAGTCCTTGTACAGCTCACACATCATCTATCCATATGGTTGTGCACTTAGGCTAGAAATGGTGGTGCAGTAGGTGATAAGAATTTAATTACTGTGAGCAACACATTCCAGTATAACTATTAAATCAGAGGGGAAAAAAAAATGGGCAAAAGTTGTTATCACTCATCTCGGTCGTTTACTGGTCTAAGATTACTAAAGTATCTTTAAGCACAACCCCACAAGAATTTTCTTTTGCAAGTATTTCACCTTGCATAGTTCCACTGTTTCTTCAAACATAATTATAGCAGCAATTCTGAATGAAGCACAGAGCACTAAATTTTTGCCACTTCAAAATATTGGCAGAAGTTCAATAAATATATTCAGACTTCTACTGGCATTGATCTGAAGAAATAATTTCCAAATTCAGCCTTTGGTAGCTATATGACACCTCACCTGTATTGAAGTGAATTCCAAGACACCGTGCTTTCATTTTCCACAAGAAAAAATAATTTTAATATTACTGTAAAATATGTTAAACTACTATATATTTTAACTCAGTAGATTATTTGAAATGAAACTACTGATTCATATTATGCATTTTGACCCCTCTTCGCTTTTTAATTTCAGCTTAAAGTTACTGGATTTTGATTTAACGTAACTTTGAATAGCATATTAATAATAAAACTTTAGTCATGAATCCTCCATTGCATTATTTCTGCTATCGTCAATGTAGACCAAATTCTGGCTTTGTTATTGTTGTGGTTTAACCCGGCCGGCAGCCAAACACCACACAGCCGTTCGCTCACCCTCCCCCCTCCCTCTCTGGGATGGGGGAGAGAAATGGGAAAGTGAAGCCTGTGGGTTGAGATAAAGACAGTTTATTAAGATAGAAAATAATAATAATAATAACAATAATATGTACAAACAAGTGATGCACAATGCAATTGCTCACCACCCGCTGACCGATGCCCAGCCCAACCCCGAGAGCCGGCCCCCCACCCCGGCTAGCCACCCCTATATATTGTTCAGCATGACATCAGATGGTATGGAATACCCCTTTGGCCAGTTTGGGTCAGCTGTCCTGGGGTTGTCCCCTCCCAGCTCTTGCTGCCCCCCCAGCCTGCCCGCTGGCAGGACAGAGCGAGGAGCTGAAAAGTCCTTGGCTTAGTGTAAGCACTGCTCTGCAGCAATTAAAACACCAGCACGTTATCAACACTCTTCCCATCCTAATCCAAAACATAGCACTCTACCAGCTCCTAGGAGGAAAAATAACTCTGTCCTAACTGAAACCAGGACAGTTATCTTTCTTATATACCCCAAATCTCATCCCACTACACTGTTTTTAATTCACTTTCATGAATTTTGTGTACAAAATGCAGACTTATCAAATTCAATCCCATGTGGTGAATAACCTAATTCAGTCTTCCAGGAGATAGGACTTCAGCGTGGCACTGACTTTATCCAGTAAAAGTAAAATAAGTCCTGGAGTGGCTTTATCTGAGCAAACATATCAGCACTAGCTACCTTTGACTTCCTTTATGGTCACTCTGAGAGGTGTGATTAATGTGACTGATTTTAGATGTCTACTTCAGGATGAGATAAATAGCACCCTTTCTAAAAAGGCTTACTTTCTTCCACCAAGCATGTAAATAATGACCAGCTCCACTACGCACATTGGAGATTTCTAATCTTTAGCAAGATGAGTGTCTCAAAGTAGCCTTCTGTCTTCTGTCTTTGTATTACAGAAGACATTTAATAATAGCCATTATAAAGAGTATGATCACCACCAAACTGAACCATCATTTACTTAGTTTTACTTTTTAATTTTCATTTATTTATTTATTTATTTATTTATTTATTTATTGCTATACTTCTAACTCCTGGGAAGTCTTCTGACTCCATTCTATGTTCTATATAAAAGCAGTAACAACACATTCATCACTGAAATACAAATGATGATATATTTGGATAATTACCTTAGCTTTAAATTGTTGTGATTAACAATTTTAATAATAAAGACTTTTTTTCTAGGACTTGACAAAGATACTGAAGATTTTTTGGCTGTTTGCAGAATAGTTGGGAAATGAGAGAAAATAACAGCTCCCTGTGCTGAGAGCTAGCCAGAGGGCTTACTGGCAGCAGGATTCATCACCTGCTCTTCCCACCCACGTGGGGACTTTGGAGGGACAACAGGCACAAGCTGAACGTGCAGACTTATGATATAAGAAAAATACTTTCACACATTGGAACAGGTTGCCCTGAAAATCTGTGAAACACCCAACCTTGGAGACATTTAAAACTCCACTGAACATGATCCTGATCAAAGTGCGGGGTGAAGAGGGGGGCTAGAGTAGAGGACCTTCAGAGCTGCCTTTCAACCTAGACAGTTCTGTGCTATGTTGCTGTACTGATCAGTCATACTGTGGAATGACAACTTGACTTTATAAAAAGGAAGCTCAAAAAAATACCATACTACACTTCTTCAATGAAATAATTTGCCAGATAAGTCTACTTTCTGACTTATGTTGGCACATGAAAGTACATTAAATGTATCAAAACTGGTAATAACTTGACAATAGTTTATCTGAAAAATGGTAGAATTTTGGTACCATTACTGATTCACAAAGGAAATGGAAAGCATAGCCAAACACTCTTTATCTGTCTTACTGTAGGTGAAGAGTTTAATCCTTACTATTATTAGTAAGACTACCAAAACAAATAACAAACCAAAAAAAACCACTTGACATAAGAGTCTAATCTGCACAACATTTTCCCACACCTTGGCATATTTTAATAGCATTTGTGAAATTTAAATCTCAGACTATTCTAAAGAGTTTTTTTTAAAAAAAAAAGGGGGGGGGGGAGGAATGAATTTTCTATTACTCACAGTTACTATTCTGCAGTTTCCTATAAATTCATTTTCAACAGTAAGACATTTTTAATTATGTAACAAAGCACAGAGGCTTTGGAAGTAGCATCTGATGGACAGACTCTCAGTGTCATCAATGAAATTTCCATATACATGGCTCCGACTACATTAAATGCACTTAAAAAGTAAGGCTTGTGCTGAGTTTCTATTTGATAATACAATTTTTTAAACTTCTATCTTCAGAAAAATAAATACACTGCTTAGTAAAGAACTACACCGTTTTTCATATTTTACTTAGAACCATTACAAGCAATCAGATTTTTAACATGAAAAATTAAAAGATGTCTAAGTGTATGCAGCATAGGAGTCTACACCAATTTATAGTAAGAGGGTGGGTGGTCTTCCTTCTAGTGCAATTCAACCTCAGTGATTTAGCAGAAGAATTTTTTCTATATGGTAACTTTGGATAGTACAAGTTGGATCCCTTTAATGAGAACAAAATATAATGCACTGGTATACAGCTGCAAAAATTTAGCTCCTACAATTTCTGCTGTCCCAAAAATAAATAAACAAATAAACAAATAAACATGCTCTATTTGCATCTTTTGTATTTGTGACTTCTTTAATGAATATGATTTATAACTTATTTCTGATTCTTTACTTACTCCAGTTGACATTTTCCTGTAGTTCTGCAGTAGTATTTTCATTGTTTATTTACAGTAAAAGGTTTCCTGTTATTTTAAGCTTTCTTGTTTGTGTATGAAAGAGCTATTCAAACTGTTCAGACTGAAAAAAATGACTATTCAGAAAGAGAAAGTGCTGTCAAATATACTTAGGAAACAAAAATAAAAGACATTGCTCTCTCTATATTTCTCTCAGCTTCCATAAAATCTATTGGACAATAAACAGTAAGTGCCAAGAATGTCTTCAGAGTTGCACAGAAGGAAAAAAAGTAAGAGTTCTGCTCTGAAAATTTTAAAACTCAAGGCCTTGATGCTCTACAATACTTCTACATATTCTTAATTTTTGGTACTGTGCCTGGTTCCAATGATACTCAGTAGTTTGAGGCCCTATATGCCAAAATAATAGCCTTATTTTGGAAAGACCATGGATACACTTCATTCGGATTGAGTGATTCCTCTCTTTTATATATATATATATATATTTATTTATATATATATATATTTCATAAAATATATTTCATAAATGTATTTCATATATTTCATATATATATATATATATATTTCACATACATATATATATATTTCCTAAAATAATAATATGAATCAGAGAAGTGAAGCTCAGGAAATAGTCTTTATTTTCTTATCTGTTCTGGAATCATGTAACTCTTACTTTGTTGATTTAAACTGGCACAAATCATTAAACTAGTAGAGCTCACAATCTTCACCCAGCAACCTTTTTATGTATTAGATGCAAACTATTATGCTATTTCAATGCTATTTTTATTTCCATCAATCCAATTCAGAATAGACTGGGATTTTTTCAATCACCAAGTCAAAACAATACACCTTTCCAATTTACTGTGAAAAATTACAGAGTTGATTTGAAGGTAGAATTCAAGTAATGAAATTTATTCTAAATATTCTTCATTAAGCTTGATCAAATAATGATTACAATATCCACCTGCAAATATTCAGTTTATTACAGTGATGTATTAGAAGATGAAATACATCATTAGTATTTTCTGAACCTCTTACTAGACGTCTTTGAGAGATCTGTCATTGGCAATCTGTAGAACACAGCATCAGAATAAAGATTACTAACAAGGAAAAACTGCACCATCAGAGTACATTAAATGATATTTTAGATACTAATGTAGCAACAGACGATAAAAATAAATTTAATTTCTCTGTAATGATTCATCACTGAAACTATGTATGTATATGCTGGCTATGTGGGTAATACTGTAATAATCCTGTTGGCTTTGGTGGCATAGAGCTATTTGAGCGAAGACAGTATATAGATGTTCATGAAACTATGTCTCACTTTCTTAGATCTTTTTATGCAGATTTCTCATATTTATTTACATTCTTAAAATAAATACATTACTATATGAAGTATCAGGCACTAACTTCAATAGGATTCAAAATGTCTTTAACTTACAAAAACATTCTCACCATCTTCAATGAATAGTCAATTAAAAATGTAGTGGGCTAACCCAGTGAAGTACTGAGGCTTCCTTTGATTCTTTGAAAAGCAAGGAAGTTATAATATTTATTTTTGAATTTGCCATTTTGCATGCAACAAAAAGGCATAAAAGTTTTATAACTCATAAAACAGAAACAATGAACTTAATAAATTATCTTTGATGACTTTGGGATTTGATGCATTTGCCTGTAATTTTTCTTTCCCCAAGGAATCAGCACATGATGATCTAAAATGTCATAAAAACAAAAATTTTTTTATTCAGTTTTTGAATTTACTCAAAATTTCAATTCAAGTTCTCATGCCGTTGTTCTGAATAGTTCAACACTTAGATTCCTTAGGTAGAATACAGTTATCTAAAAACATTTGGGATGAGTTTGTTGATTTAATTGCAAAAAAAAAAAAAAAAAAATTGCAAACAATTAAAATTTAGACCTTGAAGGAACTGCTTAGTGGATACACATATGCATATTTTTCTGATGAAAACAGCCAGTGGTCATGGCCTGATGCTGAGCAATAACAGGAAACTACATCTGCTATGCCTAAAATGATTAAAGTAAGAGTGCCTTAGCACCTGGACAAGAAAGACAAAAACAAACAAAGAAACAAACATAAAAACCTCTCTGGCTATGTATTTCCTCCCTTTCTTTTTTTACTTGCCTTTGATCCTCCCACTATTGTCCCTTCCATGGGTCTTTCTTCACCTTTAGCATAGGTAACTGTGTTACCTATGTGCAATTATTATTTTTCTCTCTTATTGTGATCTTGCTTGTATTTGACACTTAAATATCTGTTTTCTGGACTCTTTTGAGCTATTTTTATTTCCCTCTCCTGAACCTTTAGCCTCCATCATTTTCCTCACTTAAAAAGAAATTGTGCATATAGATATTCATACAAATATATATGCATATAAACACCACTAGTTCATGTGTGTGTTTATATATATACACATTTATATATATATATATATATATATATATATGTAAAACACAAATATATATTTGTTTTCCCCTGGAGCCTTTTGTTTTCTGTCTGTCTCCCTAAACACCATCTGCCAAAGAAATTTGATTGAACATATGATCCCAGAGCCTGGGACTGCTCTTGTACCTTTACTGCTCTTTTACATCTTCCAGATTCAATAGAAATATTTCCATTTACAATGGCACTACTCAGATCCCAACCCTAACAGAAGAAACACTGATATGTTAATTTATCCTGTTTGAAGCTGCTCTACTTATGTATTCATGGGACTACAGATGCATCTCTAGTGTAGAAAGGCAGGAGTTAGCTGTTCCAATGAATATTCAAGAATTTTATATAAAAGTATAAATTTTTCAACAAGAGAAACAGAGGTTATACCCAACAAGTTAAATAACATAGGGAGGAATGAGCACTAGCTCTAATCTACAATCATCAATAATTTGTATTTTCTTGGTGTGTTTTTGGCAACAGCCAGGCATGCATCAGGACTGACCATGGCATGGATTACTCCCAACAGGCTTCACCACCTCTGGTTGCCTCCCTCCTACACCATCCTTACACAGTCTCAGAAAGCTGTCATTTCAAACAACTCTACATGTTCTTATGTTACATGATACCATGAGGTATGCAATGCATACCTTAACTTTTATGACAGAAAAACACTAACACATTATATAAGGTACATTGAAATGAGCTTCTGGAAGACGAGATGTCTTGGTTTGAATCCAAACTTTGAATCAGGCAAAAGGACACGAACGTGTCTTGAATCAAAGTGTTTTCTCTACAGCATAATGTAGCAGAGAAAAACAAATTATTTTCAGAAAGTTTCATTAAGCTTCCATCTTATGGAAATGTCAAGACAGTAGTAAAAGACACTAAGTAGTACTGTATAATTATTCTACTTTCTGAAAGTGGAAAACACCAGAAAATGTTTGTCAAATGATCATATAGCTTTTTTTTTATTTGCTTGTTTATTTTTCAAAAAGTAGCCTCCAATTACCCCTTAGAAACAGTATTTTCTTTTTATTTTTTTCTTCCTCCATTTAAAGCCAGCCAGCACTAGATTAAAAAGAAAGCAAAAAACAGACTCTGTCAAACATACAGAAATCAAGTATCTGAGTTTTATAGAAGTGTTTTAATGTTCCTTATTTTCAAATAATTTAAATTTTACTTTAGAAAGAGGTCTATATGCAGTATGTTTATACATTATTTTTAAACCCCAAAAGCAAAACATTTTGTTTTAGCAAACCAAGTAAATTCAAGATGACAAAATAGAGAACTGCAAGTATATTCAATAATTTGCTTCCACTATGTCATAAAGTGGAAAGTTAGAGAGTAGAAGGATATTTTCCTTAAGGCAATCACTTAGTGTTTTGACATTTCCAAAACGGGACACTTAACAGCAAGTAATATCGCAGAAGATATTCTCACAGAATAATAATCAAAGCAGAGGGAAAATGAGGTGAAGTGTGAAGTTCCCAATGCCATGATTTGGTTAATTACATGTTTTATGAGACCTTTTTTCCTGCTCTGTCAGGCTGTGTAATTTGTTCACTAGATTTTACATATCAAACTAAGTTGACATGTTAGTTTGGCCTCCACAGATTTCCTCTGAGAATGTGTAACTTTGCTGTGTTCCTGTCAACTATGAAATATAAATCAAGCAAGGAAGAATGGGAAGACACCCATGAGAGGAAAGAAACATGAAAGAAAGATGGAAAGGGAAGGCAAGAAATTAGGGAGATCCAGGAAGAAGGGGGCAGAGTTAAGTTAGATACAGGTAAAGAGACCCAGACTATTTGCAGAGGATGCCAGAAAATTTTCACCCAAGTCCCTGACTAATGCACATTCATTGTTGTGCTTCAGATTTCATCCTGGAAGCTTACAGATGTTGGGGGAACAGTAATAACTTTGCGCCAGCAGATACTAATAGTTTAGTGCATCATTCCACCCCAGCATCCATGCACCAAAGCTTCCTCTCTGATTGATCAGATGGATGGACATACACTCACAGTGAGGACAGATGGATGGACTTATGCTTATAGCGAGTACCTCTGGTACAATCAGCAGTTGATGCTGTAACACTTACAACATGGTACTGATGGCTAACACTTCATCTTCAGAGGACAGGATTAAAGCACAATGGAAGAAAGGTATCGTAAACTGCAAAGTGACTAGATAGGGCGAGAAGTTACAATTCACACCGAGCATGTACTACTGAAAGTAGGACAAACAATGCTGTTCTTAGAAGCCATGTAAAAAGCCTCCAAAGACAAAGAACACCGAAAGAGCAAGAGCAAAGCAAATATTCAAAGTGAGGACAATCACACTTCCTATTGTGTCACAAGAATGTTGAATTTCACCGAGGAAAGCTTCTTTCACATACAGACCATGAGGCAGCATCTGCAAATTTGCAGGCAACTCCACAAGAATTTAACATTCTTCCATCTGTGAAATTATGAACAACATGCAGTGCAATTTCTAACAATATCCCTTATGAGATCCTTGAATAATTCAAGTAGGAAGGTTCCAAGAATCTAGTTTACCAAGATCTTAACTTTCCTGAACAATGAACTGTATGCTTGAGAATTCTGAACATAAATAGCACAGATTGGACTAGAGAAAAAGCTAAATGGGGACATATCCATTTTCATTTGCAGAAGGAAGGAATGTGTAAGTACTCAAAATCATGATTTTTTTTCTGTTTTCATGGATATAGCCATAATTCTAATAAAATTTTCTTCTTGTCTTATTTTTTAGGTTTATAGTTGTGTTTTGCCTAACCTGAACTGTTTTTACCTTCCATTACTTCCTTGTTTCAGTTTTAACTCACAAACTGAATATTTGTTCCTTTCAAGTAGTTATTAATATAAATCCAAGTAGTATCAGAGATTCACCTAGTGCCTATAGTTTTATTTTTACCACATCATAATATGTGTCTTGTTGGGTACGGATGCCAATCTTAATCCTTTTCTGTGTCTCCCCACACTGCATCTTAAATATACAGTCAGGTCTACCATATATATTTGTCATTAAAATCAGAGTTCTCCAGTAAAAATATCCATCTGTGACTGCAGAGTGACTGTTTGAAAGCCAGGCTCCTCCTTCCATGCACTATTTCATACCACATGCCTCCTTTAAAGATGTCCAACTTCATCATTTGCTTTCAGGCATTTTAGCTTCCAACAGAAATTTCTTTTATGTTGTTTCTGGAAAACAGACATTTGATGGGTAGGTATCTGTTGTAACCAGATTTTCATAATGGCCAAGTGCCCAGTGCAGAATGGCAATGCCACGGATTTTGCTTTCTGGGGGATTTAATTCTCATTAACTTTTGCATGATCTTGGACACGTTTCCTGTAATCTAAGGCACTGGCTGAATTCATAACTAATAAGTGCTCTGGTAATACATCTTTCTGAGCACAAAAAAAAAATGAGACATTCTAATAAGGAGAAGTAGAGTTACATATATTGTGGAAAGCAAGATTAGTTCTGCTTATTTGTTCATAGCAGCCTTGAAGATTATGAGGAAAAACCAGCTACAGGCAGTACAGGGTACAGGTTGCTCGATTTACCTTAGCTCCCTGATAAGACAAGAAAAGCATAGGGGAAAAAACAAACAAACAACAACTGAGCAAGATACATTCTGACAGGATACCAATTACCAGAAATAACTTAATAGCATCTAAACACAAATCCAATACTGTGTAGGGAGAATTTTATTTATTTACTGATTTATTTTGTGGTGGGGGTTGGGAAGAATGCAAAGAGAAGGGAGAACACACAAGATGCATGTAAACGTGTTAAAATGTTGATAAAATCTTAAGTAGATCACAATTGCATCTAACAAGCACATATACATATATATATATTTAAACATTATATGTGCCAGAATAAAAGCTTCTACACATAAAGAAAAGTTTATGCAATCACTTCTGGTGTGGAAAAACAATTGTGAAGAATATATTGAAACAAGAAATCACATTAGCAATATGATGCCAGTTGCTTAGAGATCTGCAGTTAGTTTCATTCTGTTAAGACAAACAAGGTTTTCATACCTACCAGAATGAGACTGATTGTGATGATAAACGTTTAAAGACTTCCTGCAAACTCCTCAATGTAAACATTACCGAAAAATCACATCATTGCATAATTTGTGTAAGGTTACAAATTTGTGTAATGAGACAAATGTTCACAGGCATACAGTGAGGACCAGGTGCAACTACTAAGACATTTGGGACAAGAACATAACCTAAACTGCTGCATTTTCTTTTACATTTCATTGCTTATGACTCATTGCACATTTAACTCCTGCTGGCATAACAGTCTCTCTCCCACATTTTCCATTATAAATACTACCTCTTTAAGGGGTTCATATATTCATTCAAGGATGAAGTATTTTCATGTAACATTCTTCATTTAAGAAAACTGATTCAGTAAGCAAAGGTCCTCCGAAGCCTACAGTAGCTCAAGGTAGAGCCTTAAATACTGTAGATGTTTCTCAGATACTCAAGATACCCTTTTTATTTTGTCAGCTTTGTTATATCTTCTCCAAAGCCCAAATTCTTACTGTCTCTGTCTACATATATTCTATGAGAAAGTAATAAAGTATTGGCTTTCCTTTTTATCTATTGCCACCTTAATTAAAATAGTTATAGACTACTAGCAACCACTAGGGCTTATAATTGGGAAGGTAAAACAAAACAACCAACCACCTGAACTCAAGAGGTGCTAACATTTACCATTCATTATAAAACAAAGTTGTATATATTAATATCTTCTTTCTATTCCAGCTTGGCCTTTGTCTTCAGTGTCTATTGAAGAAAAGGCGAGTTTAGTAGGAAAAGCCTTTACATAAATATTGACACTGCAGTCTGCAAATACCACATTGAAATTTAACAGGTAGACAAAAGCCTTTGCTTTACAGAAAAAAAAAAAAAAAAAAAAAAAGTTTAAAAATCTTCTTGCTTTCAAGATTAAAGGTCAAAAAGAATTACTTGAGATTATCTACAGAAGGACAATTAATTGATGGATTCATCTGAAATTCTACAAGGAGACAATTTTCAGAGAAGTATTTATATATTCATCTATCCCTCCAGACCTGTATGCTTTAATTTATTAATTAATTTCCATGAAAGAGAAAAATAACACGGGCAGAAGGGTTTACTGTTGTTGCTTTTGGTTTTGTTTGACAACAGCACTGGGGTAACATGCTGTTAAAACAAGTAAATGATCCTTATAATGAACATGGCATGTGATTCAGGATGGTACATGAATGGATTACTAAATTCATCTCACTAAAATTAAAAGGTAACGCATCAGCTGAAAATATTTTTTTAAAAAAACATGATGGCATTATTTTTAGTTCATACCTTTGTCATGAATAAATATGAATAAAAATTAATGGTGCAATAATAATCATTTAAAAAAAAAAAAACTATCCATAACTGTGTTTTGAGTAACACCACAAAAGAAGGATAATTTTGAGAACAGTGTCACAATAATGTTCTGTGTGAATTTCAGAAGTACAGAGACAACAGTTAAATCTTTGTTTAACTGTAGGGAAATAATTTGAGTTTCTGTATCTAAAGCATCTTCCTGTAGTTTTACTTCTTTATTTCCATATTTAGGTGGAACAATAAATTGATATCATTAAGACCTAAAATAGATAAGTAATGGAATAAATCCATTAACTGAATGATTTAAAATTCAACCAAACAAAATGTACATATTGATTATATAAGGTAGACGATACTTCTATATGCTACTAGCACAAAATATATTTTCCCCCACTTGGAATGTGATACTGAATAAAACCAGTGCTATGCAGAACTAAAAGGTCAGTGTCTGCCAAACCATATACTTTTTAAAAAGCTGAACTAGCACTTTGATTTTTTTTTTTCTGAGAATGCTTATTCTGCTCTATTAATTATGCTCTGAAATCCGAAATTTTGAGTTCCTTGGCTCTTAAGTGTTTAAAATAAACTATATTTCTGTAGATTTATATTCAGTATTCTTAGATGGTCATAAATCAATGACACAAAAGTACCAATGTGATATACGACAATGCATTGGAGACATATTTCTGTTCTTGACAGGGACAAGTATTAGTATTTTCTTGAGTAAGTTACTGCTAATATTGTGCCAAACAATAACATTTTATCAAGTTTAGCAAAATTGGGTACATTAGGAAATGCATCCTTCATGTCAGTGTTCACAGATAATCACTCTTGGTAATTGAAAGGGAAAAATCCGTTCAACTGCAGCTACACTAGGCATTTTACTTACGTCCCCAAAATAATCTCCAGGATCAAAGAACTAAACACATAATTACTATTGATGTTATCCATTTGGATTCTTAGGCAGAATTAATGTGTTAATATTGTAGTTAACACAATGGACTCCAGTTCTGATACACACAATCAGGTTATATAAGCAGTGCCCACCTTTAAATAACCACCATGCTGATATGTTAGCTGTGTGCTTTGATTCTGCAAGATGGCTTATGCTGCAATAATGAGTCCTGTGGGGGCTGCCTTTCCTTCTTAGCAGTTTTCCCAGTTTCTTCCTTACGTGAACACAAAATTTGAGGCAAATCATATCACTTTGTTTGTAAAACAGACATATTTAGTATTTTTACTAAAGCAAGAACTGATTTTTAAGACATTCAGACACAAAGAGCATATATATGTGTGTGCGTGTGTTCGTGCAGATTGAAATATACTATTCATATGCATGAAGACACAGAATCTCTTTAATGAAATCCTGGACCCAAGATAATCCCACATATCAATTATAACAATATAGTTGATGCACAACCCGACAGAAGTACAGCATTAGCTTGTACGTGTAATTTAACAAAGCATTTGCATGTTTAATCTCTAAGTCATTTTATTTTCAGTTAGAATCTACAGTCTTCACTCTGAATCTTTTGGTTTGTCATGTATTTTTAAGAGCTTTTTGAAGAGAAATATTCAGTGTTTTCCTGAGTTAAACTACCTTTCTTTCTGGTCTTCTGTATGGAAATCTATGCAGATAGGTACATAGCAAATATAAAATAAACTAAAAAAATAACAATAACAAAAAGATAATAAACAAAGTTCATGTACTGTAGGGCTTGTAGTAATACAGACATTATGCTTCATTGAGAAGCTGTAAAAATATATTGTCCATCTTTATGCCTTATCCCTATAGGATTTTTATTCGTTTTCAAGCATATGTTTTATAAACAAACCAATGAATTTTCAAAAGAAACAAGAGCACCATTCCATTTTGTGTACTGCTTTATTCCCTACAGCTTTTTGTAACACTATTTCTTTTTGGAAACTAACAGAAGAGCCAATAATTAAAGAAGACTTATGGAGTAAAGCAAAGGTTGGTTTCAACTTCCCTCTCCCTGCAGGTATCAAAAAAGCTTAATTTCTTTTTTATTATTATTTTTTTTTCCCTATTCTAACAACACATTCAATACAGTGAAGTCAATGAGGTAAGACTTTCTGCAAAAAAAAAAAAAAAAAAAAAAAAGGTAATTCTTTCTTATCAGCACTGAAAAATTAGAAAGTTTGGGATTTCTTTTTTAAAAACTTGCCAAATGTAAATTAACTTGGGTTGGACATATCTTGAGAAGTATTTCACCTGCTGGTGAAGCACTGCAGTAACCATTCTTTCCTTATCTCTTCTGACAAGCAGAATCATAATTACTATTAGAAGCTAACCAGTGTGAGAAAACAGAATGTTAATTCATCACTGTAACATTTATGCTTATCTAATACAGAAATGTACTGTCCTTTACTCAGTGCAAATGCTGGCTATCTACATTAATCTACAATTCAAGAAAAGGCTATTTCTGTAAGAGGCAGCAATTCAAAATGTCATTTATGTCATTTGAGCAATCTTAAAAAAAAAAAAAAAAAAGGATGTTTAAAGGAAGAATTCAAGAGTGTCTGATTAAATTCATTTAATGTATGCTAAACATCTCATTATCTCATGAACCTTGCTAATATTTCCTTATCCCTTGGTAAATTTATTTCACTCAATGGATGAACAATGGATGAACTTAAATTTTAAGACATCTCCTAAGACTTTGCCAATGTATACAAATGCATAAAACGAAACTGGATTTTAATTTTGGAATCAGGTGTACATCCCATCCTAGCTTGCTATATAACATGCAACACTGACCACTTCCAAAATGTTAACTAGAATTGTTAAAAAGCTTCTGTCACAAGGGAGTTTGTCTTCAATAAAATTGTATAGGAAATGTTAAGATTTTTTTCATGCTTTGTGATAAGCTAATATAGTTTATTATCCATCTTCATCATACCTTCTTACTGCTGACACAATGGGGACTTGTGGGTTATGACAACAACTGGAGAGATTGGAGCGTGTGTGTTGTGTGGGTTTACATGCGCTGGTGTGTGACCACTAGCAAATATTAAGCAGGACTATCTGGACCTAAGTGGCCTGGGAGCCAAGTTCTAAAGTGGAGATGATTATGGGACAGATGATGGAGCCACTACAGAGTCTATGAGATGGGTTTGAGGGAACAAGGAGCTCCAAGACACTTCCTGGGGAGACCGTAAAATTTGGTTGTCAACTGAGGGACACACCTCTGTAAGACAACTGTAAATAAGACAATGTACAGGCCAGACAGTGGGTAGACAGAGTGCCTACATCCAAACCCATGCTGACCCTTCCTGCTGGCCAGATCTCATGACAGGGAGCTGCGGCAGCCTCACTTCTATTGGATTACTGGATTTGGCAACCCCAAATACCAAAGGCTTCCTTTCATTTCATATTTCTGAGGCAGAGTAACCAGAAAGCAGTACAAGTTTACAGGCCAAAATACTTAATCAATTTATAAAATAAAGCTTCAACAGACTTCCTTAGCAACTCAGTGGTATATTTGTTTAGCAGGCCAAAATTTTCATTCAACTTTCCATTATCACATGGAATTAGAATCAGAAAGGAAAAGAGCCATAAAACCCTTAAGTCAAAAGATCACCAACACTACCAAGTCCATCACTAAACCATGTCCCTAAGCACCACATCCACCCTGGACAGCCTTTTCTAACACTTAACTACCCCTTCCATGAGAAATTCTTTCTGATACCCAATCTAAACCTCCCTATCACAACTTGAGGTCATTTCCTTGTGTCCTATCACTTGTCACCTGAGAAAAGAGACTGTCCCCCACCTCACTACAACCTCCTTTCAGGTAAATGTAGAGAGCAATCGGGTCTCCCCTTAACCTACTTTTCTCCAGACTAATCGACCCCAGTTCCCCCAGTTCCTCCTCATAACTTTTTTTCCTTCACCAGCTTTATTGATCTCTGCATGCACTTGAGCAACTCAACATCCTTCTTGTAGTGAGGGGACCGAAACAGAACACAGTTTTTCTTCTGATTTTGGATGCACAGAAAATATTAACATACACGCAGCGATAGACAAACATAAAGCAATCAAAAAGGAAGCAAAAGCAGTATCACAAAATTCAAGTATGAAAAGTGCCAATATATAATACATATTTTATCCAGTATGATTAGTGATGTCTACATATAAATCCTGTAATCTAGTTCACCCTGTATCTACTGTGTTCCTTTCATTGATAATTTCAGAAATCTCTTCCACCTTTCTTAATATCAATATATTTTGTGAACTGAGAAAGTTATAATCTTCAAATACAGAAACAATTAATACCAAATATTGTACAGAAGCACAAAACAGAAAAAACAAACATTTCAGAAACCAAATTTTTGCCTACAGGAAAGCTGGGGAAGGACTCTTTATCAGGGAATGTAGTGATAGGACAAGGGGGAATGGCTTTAAACTAAATTAAGGTAGATGAAGGTAGGTTTACTTAGAGGTTGGTGAGGCACTGGAACAGGTCGCTCAGAGAAGCTGTGGATTCCCCATCCCTGGAAGTGTTCAAGGCCAGGTTGGATGGGGTTTTGAGCAAGCTGGTCTAGTAGGAGGTGTCACTGTCCATGGGAGGGGGAGTGGAATTAGATGGTCTTTCAAGTGCTTTCCAACCTAAAGCATTCTATGATTCTATGAAAAGATCCTGGTGGTTTTTTTTCCTCAGGTTTATTTTTAGTGTTGATAGACTGATGAAAGAGCAGATTAATATACAAAAAAAAAAAAAAAAAAAAAAAAAAACTTTGTATAGGAGCTTCTATACCTTACTAGATTTCAAATCTGGGATATAGTATTTACATTTTGAGAAGAATCTTAAAATTTATGACAAAAGTAAAAAAAAATGTATTGGACTTAGTCACAAATTATCTAAGTATCTAATGTTGATGAGATCTTATCTGAATCCAAATAATCTTCAAAACATTTAGACATAGAAACATCACTTGCATAACTTGTTCAATCCCACATTTTATGTAAGGTCAACACTATCACGTAGCAAGTTATATAAAATGTGACTTGAATTCAGAATCAGCAAGCTAAAAAAAACCAAGTCATTTATCTTTGAAATTGTATTTTAAAAAAAATCTGTAGCAGGTGAAACTGAGCTACAGTTGTATCTCACGTGTGACAGAGCCCTCAAATGATTCACTGATGTTGGAAGCATATAAAAGCCATTGTGTGGCTTTCATGTAAATAGCATTCCACTACAGCTCAGCTCAGGGCATGAAATACTCTCATCTAGGAATAAGGATGTGCAACAACTTTACTTGATCTAGATGTTGTACTAGTTACAACACAGTACACGTTATAGCACAGGTATTGAGATACAGCACGCTGATATCAATGCTACATACAAGCCAAATTTTAAATCTCAATAAATCAGTGGTAACATTCACAATAAAATCTTCAGTTCTGGAACAATTGTGTGGACCTACTGATCTCTTGTGGATGGCAACTGAAACTCGACAACTCAACAAGCTTGGATTCATCCTGGTTTTGCACCCAAATCACTGTCTCGAAATATGCCGATTAAATAAATGATATAACAATTTCTTCTTCCTGTAGTATAGCCAATTGGAAGTTTACAAATACTGGATCCATTAGTTTTGTGGATATTTCCCGGCAAATTCTTATACATTGAATGACAAAAACAACAGTAACAAAAAGCTATTTGTATTTTTTTTCTGTCCAATAGTACTCATACTTTGTTATTTTGGGGGACAAGCTAGTCACAACAACAATTATTTTGGTTTTGCCTTCAAATTTGTATTTGCAATGCAATATGCAAATATATGACATTCTGAAAGAAAATACTATGTGCTGTTTGTATTGCTCTTTAATTTCATATCTAAGGTAATTAGAAATGAGATTTTGCTGGTTTTTTTTTATGTCACCAGAACTCTGGCAAAGTGGAATTTTATCAATCTTTTCTTGTTCAGGATAAGAAATACGATCAGCTGAGGTTGTCACAGAAAGTCATGAAGTATTTGAAAAACTCATTTGACAACAAAAAACAATACTCAAGACTACAAGTGACTGACAACAGCACTTACCTTTCTCCCCATTACTACTTTTAAAAGCATCTGCCAATGGCACGCATTAAGGAAAATCTATATTAAATGGTGCAGTGATGTCCAGCTCTGGGTATATATATATTTATGGGTATATGCACTGTAAGATGGCTGTGCATGCAACCCATAATAATTGGTTTCAAAATTTTAATCCCAGAAGCATTTTCTGCAAGATACATTAATGATACTGTTCTAGATTTGAATTTTCAGGCTTCATTTTTCCACTGTCTAATTCTCAAATCCAAAAGGCCATAATTTAAGGAGGAGGGAAGTCATCAAGCATATGAGATCATTCTTGGAACACATTGATGGCTCCACAAACAAATGACTTCAATCTACAATAAAAAAAGTCTATTCTCAAAATTTGAAGCCTTAAAAAATGGAGAAGGAACAAATTGGTCCAGTTCTTTATTACCCACTAAATGCAAGAGCATATAGCTCTAATAAATCCTCTCTCTTCACAATTCTGTCACAAAAGTCAGGAAAAAAACAAGTAAACAAAGAAATAAAAGTTCTGTTAAGTACAACTGAACAATGTAAATGATTCAAGAAAGAAATTAAATTCTTCCTAGTTTTCTCCGGTTGTGTACCTTTACCTGTAAAGAAGTCATTTCTGAGACTGCATTCATTTGCATCATTTTGTGTGAAAATAATGTAAAATGTAATTAATATCTGTAAAAGTTGTAGCATCTTTCCAATCTTACGAACATTTTACACCCCAGCTATTATTATTATGGTTTACCTTAGTTGCCTTACTCTAAGCCCATTTCAGCCCTGTGGAGATCAACCTACTCACCCTTGAACAAGCATGGTAAGCATTCAGCCAACCTGATATTCAGGTCTGTCCCAAGAGGGAAAGCTCTTTTCCCTTTCAAAAAGACCAAGAGTGAGGTATCTGCAGCATAAAGCTAATGGGAAAAACAGGTTGCGGGGGTAGGGAAGTTTTAGCATTTCTAACCTTTATTCTTTCTCACCGTGTCATATAAAAACATTTAAGAGCATTCAGCTTTTTTCTGGAACTCAGAAGAGTAAGAAATAAGTTTCTATAGAGGAGTTAATAGCAAAACGTGAATGTAGCTCAAATTTTAAAAGGCTGACATGAAAATTGCTTAGCTAACTAAAGGCTAATTCTAGTAATCTGGGTCACCATTCAGTTTCAAGTCAAAAAGTGACCACATTGCAAAATCCATTGTGAAGTGGTGTGAAGCTGAGTGGTTTGGACTTGGGTTTTAGATACAGTTTTGAGTTATTTAGTGGATCTCATAGTCGTGAGTTAAAGGCTCATCCCATGAGATCTGTATTTTCAGAGCTCCCAGTGAAATCAGTCTGATCCTGCACACAGTCAGCTTATCTGGGGATAGGATGCCTGAGAATTTCACATTAGAACTGAAGGGAAAATAATAAGCATGAAATCTCTGAAGCAAAACTGCAGAATTTTCCATAACTCAAATTAAAGTTAAAAATATCCCTTTCTTAGGAGACTAATTACAGCAAATGATCTTTTCCAAAGAAGTTCACACAGAAAGCTAGAAAGACATTACAAGGCATTCTTTACTAGATTAACCTTATGTCTCTCAGCAATCGTGTTTCTGTGGAATCTATTTCACTAGATTAATCTCCTTGGTTGTGCTCTTTAAAGTGCTCACAGGATCACCAATCTCATTGCCGGGCTACTATAATTGAGTAATTCATATCAGCACTGCAACATCTGCCAGTCCTGTACTCCTGCCTACTGCTAATGTAACAGTTTAAAGGTCAGCAGCACAACCTGAACAACAGACTCGTGGCATAAAAAGAAAGCACAAATCCACCAGAAGAAAAGAAAAATGAAGTCTCCATGTTATATCACATGCAGGAACTTTCATTTATGAGCTTCTAGAAGTTGGTCGGTTTTATGCTGAGTTGCTCAACTTCAACTGTTGATCTCAGAGGAAGATCAAATTTGACCTAATTTACTATCTTCTATCAGGCACTACCTCTGCTCGGTAGAACAGGTCCCACTACTTTAAATCAGGCATTCCAGGCATAACTTATCACGACAGCATATTTTACCCAGAAGCGTAATTACAGTATCTCAAAGATGCTAACTAAGAGGAAAAAAGCTGCATAGCTAAACAGATGTTTGTGCATCTTGCTTAAAAAAATTCCTCACGCTTGCAGAATCGAACAGGAGGGAGAGAGAGACAAATCAAAGGAAAGCAGGTCATGTCCAAGCAAACATGGGCATCCTCTGCACCACAGGACTTTATAGTGCTGTGCTGCTCAGACAGCACCCTGAGCTAAGTAAAAACCTGCTGAATATCACAGAGACTTTTGTCTCCAGTGAACAGTGCCCTAAAATGTTGCTGGATGTCTCTGTCATGAAAGGTTTCAGTGTCTGGCAGGAACACTAACCTCATTTGTCCATGCATTCAGTAGAAAAGATAATGCTACAGTGTTCTTGTCTCCCTCGCTAAGGTCTCCAGGAGTTTATAAAGCATCTGTCAGGACAGCAGACAGTGTCATTCTTACTGTCACCTAACCAAACTTGCTTCATGGCCAGACTAAACCACAGGTGTAAAACTAAAATAAAACCACACATACGGCAGACACGAGCAAGTCCAGGAGGTTCATGAAGCACCTAGATGATAACTTCTTGGTGCAGGTGCTAACGGAGCCAACTAGGAAAGGTGCCCTCCTAGACCTATTGCTAGAAAACAGAGAGGGCCTGGTGGGAGATGTGGTGATTGGTGGCCGCCTCGGTCATAGCGACCATGAAGTGGTTGAGTTCAAAATTTACGGCGACAGAAGGAAAAGTGCCACCAAAACCTTATCCCTAGATATGGGGAAGGCGGACTTCAGGCTGCTCAGGGAACTAGTCAGCAAGGTCCCCTGGGAAGCTGCTCTTGAAGGCCTCGATGTCCACCAGTGCTGGTCATTCTTTAAGCGATGCCTCCTAGAAGCACAAGAACAGGCAGTTCCTAAATATCGCAAGTCAGGCAGGCGGGGCAGGAGGCCGGCGTGGCTGACCAGGAACATTCTAATGGAGATTAGGTGGAAACAGAGAGTCTTTCGCTACTGGAAGGAGGGCCAGGTGACATGGAAAGAATACAGGGATGCTGTTCGTGTTTGTAGGAAGAAAATTCGTGTGGCTAAAGCACACCTAGAGTTGAAGCTGGCTGTGTCTGTGAGAGATAATAAAAAGGGTTTTTTTAGATATGTGAATGGAAAAAGGAGAACTAAAGAATACATAGGGCCGCTCCTTGATAGGGAAGGTCTCCTCACAGACAATGACATAGGCAAAGCAGAGACGCTTAATGCCTTCTTTGCCTCTGTCTTCAATGCCAATGATGGGCTTCGGGACCCAGGGTGCCCTGAGCTGGAGGACCGGGACGGTGGGGATGACAAGCTCCCAACTGACCCTGAACGTGTGCGGGATTTGCTACTCCACCTGGATCCCTACAAGTCCATGGGTCCAGATGGGATTCATCCCCGGGTGCTGAAAGAGCTGGCGGACGTCATCGCGTAACCTCTCTCAATTATTTTTCAACTATCCTGGGAGTCTGGAGAGGTCCCGGTAGACTGGAAGCTGGCAAATGTTGTGCCGATTTTCAAAAAGGGTCAGAAAGAAGACCCTAGCAATTACAGGCCTGTCAGTCTCACGTCAGTGCCTGGTAAAATCATGGAGAAGATGGTTCTCAAACTTATTGAGGCGCACCTGGGGGACAAAGCAGTCATTGGTCCCAGCCAGCATGGGTTTGTGAAGGGTAGGTCCTGCCTAACTAACCTGATTTCCTTTTATGATAAGATCACCCGTATGGTGGACCAAGGGAAACCAGCTGATGTGATTTTTTTGGACTTCAGCAAGGCATTTGACACGGTTTCCCATAGGATCCTACTGGACAAAATGTCCACCATACAGCTAAATAAAAACATCATCCGATGGGCGAGCAATTGGCTAACGGGCAGGGCCCAAAGGGTTATGGTAAATGGGGCTGCGTCAGGCTGGCGGGCGGTCACCAGTGGGGTCCCTCAAGGCTCCATTTTAGGGCCGGTACTTTTCAATATTTTTATAAACGATCTGGATGTAGGAATAGAAGGTATTTTGAGCAAGTTTGCTGATGACACCAAACTTGGAGGAGTTGTGGACTCGGATGAGGGTGGAAAGGCCTTGCAGAGGGATATGGATAGGTTGGAGAGCTGGGCGATCACCAACCGCATGAAGTTCAATAAGAGCAAGTGCCGGGTCCTGCACCTGGGACGGGGAAACCCTGGCTGCACGTACAGACTGGGCGATGAGACGCTGGAGAGCAGCCTAGAAGAGAGGGATCTGGGGGTCCTGGTAGACAGCAAGTTGAATATGAGCCAGCAGTGTGCCCTGGCAGCCAGGAGGGCCAACCGTGTCCTGGGGTGCATCAAGCACGGCATCGCTAGTAGGTCGAGGGAGGTGATTGTCCCGCTCTACTCTGCGCTGGTGCGACCTCACCTCGAGTACTGTGTGCAGTTCTGGGCACCACAGTATAAAAAGGACGTGAAACTGTTGGAGAGTGTCCAGAGGAGGGCTACGAAGATGGTGAAAGGCCTGGAGGGGAAGACGTACGAGGAACGGCTGAGGGCACTGGGCCTGTTCAGCCTGGAGAAGAGGAGGCTGAGGGGAGACCTCATCGCAGTCTACAACTTCCTCGTAAGAGGGTGTCGAGAGGCAGGAGACCTTTTCTCCAGTAACACCAGCGACAGGACCCGCGGGAACGGGGTTAAGCTGAGGCAGGGGAAGTTTAGGCTTGACATCAGGAGGGGGTTCTTCACTGAGAGAGTGGTTGCACACTGGAACAGACTCCCCAGGGAAGTGGTCACTGCACCGAGCCTGACTGAGTTTAAGAAGCGATTGGACTGTGCACTTAGTCACATGGTCTGAACTTCTGGGTAGACCTGTGCGGTGTCAAGAGTTGGACTTGATGATCCTTAAGGGTCCCTTCCAACTCAGGATATTCTATGATTCTATGAGTCTATGATACAGCTACAGCATGCCCGACTATTACCAGTATACACTGCTTCAGCCATTATTCATAAAAGATGGTGAACATATAACCTACAACTTTGAAAGACCCAAGTGAAAATCCTGACCTAAATTCATGTCATAGAGAGCTGGTAATCTTGGTTCAAATACAGTTTTCATTAAAACACTTAGAAGCACTTATGCACCCAATGCTGCTACCATGTTCTACGCTTCACTCACAGGTCTGAGCTACTTACTCTGTTACCCTGTGATGCTGTCTGGTGGAGAAAGAAGTTTGAAAAATGTCTCTAGGAAGGGTTAACAGACTGCATAAAGCAATTTATTTTCTTGCTCTCCTTATTCTTCATCTTGAAGTGAAGTACTATTGACTTTCCCAAATCAGCTTTCCCTCCCCCCCAACCCCCACTCCAGAGGGGATACGTATTATTAGCCTTATTTTGACAGCTAGGAAGTTAGTCTTCCCACCTCCTCGTAGAAGGAAAGGTATCAGTGACTATACAGGGTGACACAGAGAAGGAGCTTATTTTGGATCCTCTGACTCTTCCTACACTAGATGCCCAGAATCAAGTAGTCTTAAATAGATTTGTGCTTCAAAAACTCAAGAGGCGTATAATTTATGTGATGGTGCAAGGGTACGTGAGAGAGCGTGTATCTGGAAAACACTACCCTGAATCTTGTAATGTCCATGAGGCATTCAAACAGGGCACATCACTTTGGTCACAGAACCTATCAATGTGCTTCACTGTCAACCTAGATAACAAGTACTGAATGTCCTCTTCACCTTTCAACACAAATATAATCCAATTTTTTTTTCCTCACAGTTCCTTATTCCTATATTCCTAATCCTCAATCTGATTTTTTTAATTTTTTTTTTTACATTTCAGTTTCAGCAAGATTTTTTTCTTTATTACTAAGTCTGTGATAAGGACATGCATATATACACACATGAGACATACAGCAGTAGTAAGAGAATAAAGGACTGTGGGTGTCCCTGTGGGTGTCCCTGATGTAGTCCTTGAAATCTGCCCATTACAACATCTGGAAGGCCTTAAGGACGGAAGGAAGAGAGCTGCAGAATGTAAATCTATTTATGTCATTAGGGTTTAAGAGTGTGTAAACACCATATCATAAAATGTTGTAATATACAGCTGACAGCTTGTGTAAAGACTGTGGCTATCTAATGTTTCCTCCCAATTAAAGTTCGGCTGCATGCACAAATCAATGTAATGCTTTTAATGTACCAATGTTTCAACACTTCAGAAAGAAATGAGAAACGCTAAAGAAAACTGTGAGTCTAAGAAGTCTTACTACAGTTGACTTAATGGCTTCCTTTTCCTTAACAAGAACATAAAGCAGAACATTTACACCTATAAAAGTAGCTGTTTTCATCAATAATACCAGTGTCTTTCAATACTCCCTGGCTTCGTTTTTCAGGTGAATGTGAGCTCATTTCATTGTTAGCAGATTGAAGTTTGACAGACCATTCGCAATCAATAGTTCTGCTCTTCATACAGACTCTATCTGGCAACAGTATAGTTCTGCTGCCAGCAAAACACTTAAAACTAAGCCACAGTATCTATGAAACAACAAAACGCTTCTTACACTATGAATATACTTTCTTCCATCTCTTGCCAAGTGGCAAGACTTTCCAGATAGCTGCAACAGCAAGGTTTGTGGTTAAGGTCATTATTTGTGTTATGAAAACAAAGAAACACCAGCTGATTTATAAAGCAATTTTCAAACTGATATCTGAATGACCTTTATGCGAATTATGCCTGGAACTGGGATCAGTCAGATACTTCACCATACTATTTGCAGATTTGCAGTAATACTGCTGCATTGCACCTTGTGGTGCTGGCTCATTCTGGGGTTTCAGTGCATTGCCCCTTACTGGGCTGTAATCATGCCCTGAAGTGCCCACTGATGCTGGGTGACACTACAGGACTACACTGCTTGCCTCACTTGTCAAGGTGACAATCTGATCTGGTAAACCGGCTCAGTCACAACCTTGTGACAACTAGAAAACATATCCTCATTCAGAGTCCTGCTTAAAAAGAGGCCTTTTAGTTTAGAAAATTTCCCATAGCCAAGGCAATTAACTTGCTCTGAAGATTTTACTATGTTAGAGACTTACAGTGTTATTCTAACATTGCCATGGGGATTCTGTAAGCATTTCACAGTTCCTATAAGACCTATGTTGAGTATTTTTCCATCTTTTAGTGAACTGACTATTTATGGCTTCCTCTTAGGAGTATTTTGTTTCCATTGCTGCATATCATAGACACTGCAACAACAACAAGAGCATTCTCTTGTTTTTAACATCATTACAGTTTTATGATTTTAGGTATTCCTTCTGATGTGCATCAACAAACTTCTCTCAGTCATCTAGCAGTCACAGTTTTTCCTTATTCCAGAGAGGCATATGAGAATAGGAGGACCAAGAACTACATAATCACAGCCTCCAGCAATACAGGCTGGTTTCACTGGCTTTCACAGCACAATCCCTAATCCACATCATCAATTTATGATGTGGCAATCTATCTCACCAAAAAGGCAGTGACACAACAGGGTGGGAAGAAATTAAAACTGTAACTCAACTTGTGCTTCCCTCCCTGTACATCTCTCTTGGTGCTTGGACTGTCTTGGTATTTTAACTGGTTGCCTGGAAGTTCCCTCTGGTTACCTTCAGTCATGTGAAATGTTCAAAGAGGTTGTCCTTGGGCAGTAGATGGTTCTGTTCCACCAGGGTGATTGAGGCTTAGGTGTATACCCATTTTCCTCCCAAAGGAGTAAACTGTGGTAGCCATGTGGTATTTTGCAAATCAAAGGGATCACAGCATTTAGCAAAGGATTCAAAAACTGATTCTAGGACCTCCTGAGCCTACTGTCTCCCATATCCAGCAGCGTATCCCAGACACAGGCACACAAGGGGAGGAAAAACCTCTGGTTTCTCAAGGTGTTTCAGATTGACAGTTTTTTAGTGATTTCCTGGGCTTCTCCCAGATTGCTCAGTGACTGTTTACCACATTACTGTGTCTTGCCCTTTACTGAAAGTCATCAGCAAGGAACATAGTGTTATATTCAAAACCACAGAATGAGCAAAAGAGGGTACCATAAAGAGGGAAAGATAAAAATTTACTGATAATTAATGACAATTTACTGATAATTACTAATAATGATTAGTAATGATAATTTACTGATGTTTTAATAGTCTAATAGTCCAAAATATTTGATAACTGATTAATACAATAAAACCCATTAATAAGTTATACCAAATTTTGCTAGGATCTAACATTCTTACTTTACATTGCGCTCACTCTTCCCATATTCCTTCTTCTCTCACTCCTAGGGCTGACAGTTACTATCTTCCTCCACTAGGAAAAAACGGAACTACAACAAGGTGAAAGAAGAAATTACAAGTTGTGAGCAACCTGAGAACCTTGCTGGGAGTATGATGTTCACAGAGGTGGGAAATTCTTCCTTTTCTATCCTGTGCTATACTTGGAACTAGATTTGTGTTTTTTAGCATATGATCTCTCCTTCTCACTGCTTCCCTGCTAAATTTAGTGAGCTGCCTGCCCCAGTCGGCACCACTGAGTGCTGCTCCAAAGGCAGTGACTCCCCAGCTCTGCCAGACCTTTGTTGTTGGTGGGGTTCACAGCTTCAGCTCAGACACAGTGACACTACAGTCACTTGGCCACTTGGGGATTGTTGAAACAAGCTGAAACTGTGCCAAGACAAACTCAGATACATCCTGACACCATACTCTGTCAGGTCAGTTCAAAGCCTTTGGCCTTTTACCAGTAATGGAAAAAAATCATGTTTTCTGAGCTACCATAGCAAATATTCTGTCATTTTCCCCTTCCTTTACTTTTCCTTTTTCTATTTAGTGGATAATCTCTGCTTAATAACTGTAGTTGCCTAGCAGTTCTGGATACTAGATCTATGCTGGATACTATCTATGCTGTGTTTGCTCCCCCTCATAAGTTGTAAATGACACAAATTTGAAGAAGACAGCAGGGAGTCTAGAAGGGAAGCTCTGTCTACATTAAGGAAACAGATAATGTATTTTTGCAGAAAGGACAAAATGCTCTATCAGATGTTCCTTTCTTCCTGCTACTGGGCAGATGCGGCAGAAAATGTGGGCAGATAGTTTTAATTATAGCAATGCTGAAAAAATATTTTTTTTACTTCATATTTTGAGCCTGACAAAAAAAAAAAATGCAAGAGGAACTTGATCATCTATGTTATGTCGAAAGTCCAGTTTTGTATCTGTTACAATCTTCTCCAAATTAAATCTTTTAATTTCAAGATTACCTAATATAGTATTGTCTTTCTTCTGTTGAAATCACTGATGAAAGAGTATAGAGTATCTTCTATACCATATGTTTCTGAAAATGCATTGACTGATTTCTGTCTTTACAGAGACCTTTAAGAGGGTTATAAATGGCTTACGAAGACCTTTCTACAATGTGGCAAATACCAAGTAATGCAAACAGCATTATAATAGTAGCATACAAAGTTAATCACAAAAGTCTGGCACCACCATTCCTTTGTCACCTGCATTCTTTTTAAGGACAGCAATTTTTGTAGCACTGATGCACAAAATTCTCTATTTTTCATTTTATCCTAATTCTGTAAGTGTAGGAACATAGATTTCTACATAGATATCTACAACTACTATCTAGTCTCATTAAAATGTTTTTATTAAGTGAAAAATAATGCTAAAATGGTCCACTGCTTTGTTAGTGCTAATTAGAAAAAAATAAATAAAACAGTTGTGTTGCTTTTAAAATGACAAAGATAACTGGTTTAGAATTTAGCTAATTTTTGGAAAACTAACTGGAACTTATAAAGTGAGTTTGCTCCAGTGGGCCTTGATATTTTAACATTAGAAATTGCAGAGGACCTCAGGTAAATATTAATATTGTTTGATTTTTATTTGATCATATCCGTATGATTGTATTTAGAGTTCCTAGAACAATTAAGTAGCAAGCTAGCTACTTCGTTTTTAACAGAAAAGCTTCCCATTGACATATCTCCACTTAACATGACAGAAAGAAATAACTGATTACACTCATCTCTTAAAAATATTAGCTGTACTTTGAAGAAAGACTAGCAAACAGCAAAGCAGCGCTGAAGGATGAACAAAACTCCAGCCTTCCTAAATGAGACATTTGTCAGCTGTTGCCACTTTTCTCTGCTTAATTTAGCAAGAATTGTTATTTCAGGATGTGATGATTGCTGTAAAGTGGTTTATTATTTAAATCATTGTGGAGTTTGAATAAAATGCTCAAAATCTGGAGACCATATATTCACTGGATACATACATAGTTTCAGATGTTTGTGAATCACAAATAATCAACAGAGACTGACATTAACTTGTGAACAGGTTGTGAATGCCAGAGTGAACTTCTGAAGGTGTTCAAAACCCCAATGAAGACCCTAGTTCTCAAACTTTTGTAACATTCCTTGCAATTTCCCAGTAAAAATCCCATCAAGATTTTAATTTGCTGCCTAAATCTGTGGCTTCAGAGCATGGATGGGGAAGAGACCTCTGCTACCCCTCTGAAATACAACCACAGCACCCGGACCTTGCTGCCAGCAGTTCTTGTTCCTGTTGATTTATATTCATGAAGTTCAGCAGTAGAAAGCTTTACATTTAAATGGACAATTAGGAAAATCCAGAAGTTACCTTGGATTTGGACAGTGAAAAATTAAACATGGAAATCGCTGCTATTTAAGAACTGTAAGCTATTTATTGATTGATTTTTTTTTTCTTCTGTTGCATTGGAAGGAGAAATTTAGATTCCATTTTTGGCTTTCCTTCAATAAAATAATAAAAGCACAAACAGACCCTTATCCTTACACCCCCCCCCAAAAAAAAAAAAAAACCCTTTGCCTTCTGATCACTGTTTATGGGATTCATCCCATACTCCACATTTAGTATTTTTTATATATATGGAATAGTTATTTATATTCCAGAACATGTTTAGTTGATTCCTCATGGGGACATACTGTATTCAGGGTGTTCTCAGACCCCAGGAACAAGGGCAACAACACTCTACTGCATGGTCATAGCAGAGCTGTCTCCCCACATGCTGTCTACCCTATATTACCTACCATATATTTCAGGGTTCTGAGACCGAGCAAGCCCTCCAGATTGAACATGCATAAATATTTACTTTTGTTTATGGGTTCCTCCTCAGAACAGAAGGGCTGAATGCCCTGGCATCAGATGCCATCCACAGATGTAAAGTGAGCTAATTTCAATCCGACATCATATTGCATTAAATATAAATAAAATATATCAATAATTACATGGAATTAATAACAGAACACTGGATTCATAATATTAAATCCATCACTAAAAGGGAAGTATTTTTTCTTTGTATGCAGAACTCTGTTCATTATGCATCCAAACTAAGGTCATTAAATTTCTGTTAAGAAAAAAAAAAAAAAAAATCCTCTCTAATCCTCACTGGCACTCTGTGTGGCAGGGCCAGCATGATGGACCTGCACCTACAGGATCTGCAGTTTGGTGTGGGTTCTCTTCTGTAGTTGCACTTATTTAGTGACCACCTCTTTTCAAACACTGGGTTTTGTCAACCTAGCTTGATAATTAATGTAGGAATTATCTTTTGCCTCCAGCATTCAGCACACAGCCCCCAAATGATGAAACACTACGGCATCACTGATATTGTTCACTTCTACTAGTATATGAATGTTTTTTCCCTACAGCCATTACACCTGACTTAAATTTCAAAACAAGGCTAAGAACATTAATATTTATAAACAAAACAAAAGCAACAAGTATCTTAATATTTCAGGTGTTGTTAAGTTCTCTTCAAATTTACAGAAAATACACTCTTTCTACTTTGGGATATATTTTGATCCTTTCTTTGCAGGACTTCAGCCAGCAGATATAAGCAGTGACTCTGTCTTGTGTTTATATTGCTTTGTTGCCGAGTGAACCAGCCTCATACATAGAAAGAATTACAGAAAGTGGCTTTTTCTCATCTAAGTGCAGATGAATACAAGGCAGGTATCTACATCCCAGTCAGCCATTTAGATTTCTATTACAACAAAGACTCACTGCAGTGTCCTAACACAGATGTCAACAGAGGACCAGTATTGTGAAATCAGTGCCACCAGAGATGCCCTGAGGCATCTGCATGATGGCAGATATAATCTGCAAGCCTCTGGATCAGCCTAGAAGCTAGGCAAAATGCCCAAAGGCATCTCAACTAGTATCAGATGTCATTGTTCAGGCAACCGAATCAAGCCCTTAGTCAATGCAGTCAATAAAATTTAGCCCATCCATCCCACCAAATATAGGTGTCTACTTGAAGAAGACATTGCACGTTGAAGTGGGTAGCAAGTGTGCTGACCGCTTCCCTGACAGCAGAAGCAATGCAGGGGCTCTCTCACACCTTCACTATGCAGCTGAGCTCACCCACAAATGTTCTACGACATTTTGAAAACATGTATGTATATTTATGGAAGAAGGTACCCATGAACACCGTAAAACAAAATGTCTGTTCATTTCAACACTACAAATAACTCAACTGTTCTTATCCATCTCCCATAAAAATTAATGTATTTAGACCTTTATGCATTTCCTTTGAATTCTGGGCAAATTATAAGTTTGTTTTGTTCACAGAGAGAGTTTACGTATGTCATTACATGGAAATTATTTGCCATTCTGTTGTTACAGCAGCTGATGATACAGCAAACAATGCTATCAGTACAGCCTGACGTCAATTCTTTATTTATTTATTTATTTAAACTCAACTCTGTTTTGGTTATTGCTTAATTTTAAAGCCACACTTTTAAGTTAAGCTGTTCATGGTGTTAATACGTTGTTAATACCCAACAGGTTTATGCAATTTTTCAAAGCTAGTTTCTTTAAAGCACATTTGATCAGCCATGGCATTTTTCATTGATTTCAGTGACTGAGATTTTTGTTTTACATCAAAATTTAAAAACTCTTAAGACAGCTATAAATTTCTGATAAACAGGCCGTTAAGTTTATTTTTTTCATTTTAGATACCCCAAACCAGAAACTTTAATCACTGTCTCCTTTGAAAATATTTGATTTTATCTATACTGATCTTATTGATTCACTTCCTGATAATAAATCCCACCAACAGGCTTTTTCTGTCTCATAAAATATAGTCCAATTGGTGTCCACGCAACACATTTTTTTGAATGATTACCTCACTACCTCAAGACTTCTTCACAGAATTACAGTATCCATCATTTCAGGTTTCCTGTCCTCTGACCACTAAAATATTGGCCTAACTGATTTTCTCAGCTGCATTGTATAATTTTGAAAGAATATTAAAGAAAATCATGATAATTAGAAAAACAGAAGAAAACAAATATAATTCATAGGATAAAAGTGCAGCATTATTTATCAGTGTGTCACAAGACTGAATGAAAAAGGGCAAATTCAAAATTACAAATGAATCAGGTTCCTTATTTCTATGCTAATATATATATATACTAATAAGAACTCCAAAGCTATGGTAATAAAGTTAACATAGAGCTTTCACTAACTCATTAGTACAGAAAAAGGAATTACTATTTCTAAGGCATAACCACTTCCTTGATATGAAGAAAAGATACACTTTATATTCAATATATCAGCACTAATGGCAGGAGAATTAAGTTTGAGAGGAATGAAGGAAGGAATGTAGGAAGGATATTATGTTAAAAATATATATTTTTAAATGAGTTCTGTGGCAATGTATAGTATTATGGAATATTTTAAATGCAACTGTGACCTTTTTCTACCCTTCATCTTTCATACAACGTACTCTCAAGATTGGAAAGATAGATGACTGTTTCAAATGAAAAATAGAAATTCCAATACATCTATGTTTTATACCAACACTGGAAAAGATTTTATTTTCACTGTGACTTGTAAAAAAAAAAAAAAAAAAAAAACAGTAAATAAAAAACTTTAAAACCTTAGGACTGAAAATACAACAAAACAAACTCACTACTGTGTCCCTGTTTGTGGCAGGGGGGTGGAATGAGATAATCTTTAAGGTTCCTTCCAACCCAAATCATTCTGTTTCCATGATTATTCTCTAGGTACACTGCCTACTCAGACACTTCCTAACATACATCCTTCTGGATCAAATCTGTTTTGAAATTAAATACTTTATTCTATAATTAAATACTTTATTCTATAATTAAGACACAGCTCTCCTGTCTAGAATTTTCTTGTATTTTTCATTATACTGTTTTGTTTGCTCTCCACAGCACAATGGATCATCCTGTTTTCCTACAACATGGTCACATCTCCCTAAATCTCCCTAGAGTTAGGGAAATTGTGAATAATGAACAAGTGCAGCTTTATGATTATTCAAAAACAAACAAAAAAGCAACAAATGAGCAAAGAAAAACAAAACCCTAGGGAATATAATTTCTATAATTTATAATAAGTAAACTGTCATAAATCAATGCCCAAGTGCTAGATTGCCTGGTTTGGTCCAGCTATTACATCAAATATTTTACAAAGTTACTTCTGTAAAGCCAAAAGCATACGGCTAACATTTGATGTCAGGAATCAAAAAATTGCCTGTTTTCATGGTCATCTACTCTGAATTCCCGTCTATGAGTAAATTAGACAGTCGATTTTGGCATTAGCAACCAGCTGAACTTGTTTAAGTGTTAACAGCTGACATACAAATATAGTTGGATTGAACTACTTACAAGGTGGACCAAGTCCAACATCTGACTGTTTACTCCATCCCACATTATGAATTCCAGAAAATGTGTTTCTATTATTTTGGACTTCCATTAAGAAGTCAGTTTTACATAATTTGCAAAATGAGGGAGTTGTACTGAAGAAACTCTCTGAACAGGTGGAATGGCTGTAGTTGACTGTCCTCTCTTGAAGAAAAAAATAAAAAATAAATGATGAGGTTATTTGTGTTTCTGACCAAAAAAAAAAAAAAAAAAAAAAAAGCATTTGGCTATTTCCTAATGCTCACTTATCCAATTTATTCTGGAAAAGTAAAGATCATGGTGCAAGAAATAAAGAAAATGAGGATACAACAAGATGCATTAGAACTGTCTTCCATTCTGCCAGAACAAAAGAGGTTTGCCATGAATGATGAGCAGTTCAGTTGGCAAAGGATAAATGCATTGATCACTTGGAACATGATCTAAGAAGTTTTCAGAGCTTGATGATAATACAATGAAGAAATGTCACATCAAATCACTGTTACACAGTAAAAGGAAAATTAACATTTTGCATAGACTATTATATTCTGGTAAAAAAAAAAAAAAGTATTCTTTTGGGAAGCAGAAACCAGTAACTTTCAAAGAAACCTATTGTTGGTTCTAAAGAAGATCTTTTGGAGGACCTCTGAACAGAGGATTTGATATTTTTGTTAAAGTATTATGAAGAAAGCCTGAAACAAAACAAAAAACAACAAAAAAGTAAATACTACAGAAGATGAAGCAACAGTTCTTATGGCAATGTTTTCAACATAGTAATGTGAACAATTAGTAAGCTAGATTTGACAGCACATACCTAAATGAATAGTCAAAAATGCAACTTAACTTTCAAAGCTAGATTTCATAAAAATACTTAACTCATCCTTGCAATGTTCCTACACAAAAACACATCTGCCATCACTAATACTACTGGATTTTAAAGATTAGGTATTTCATTCAGCTGTAGTTGGGGTATTTATTAATCATTTAACAAATTTGTACTGAAGTTTACAAAGTGTATATATAGGACAAGCCCAACCTGTGTTTCGCTGTATCTCAATCACTAACAGCCTTTCCTTTTTAAAAAAAAAAATAAAAAAATTTAAAAAAATCTGAAACAAGATCCCCATTCATTTCTATCGTGTGCAAATACATACAGTTCATCATCAATGCATTAAGGTGCAGTTACAGTAGGAATCTCCTTCTGCCTTCATGTCATTACGGCCTACAAGCAAATCAGCAGTGGCCAAAGGTGAAGACTGAGGCTACCTAAACCCGAACTCTACAAGGTAGTCATCTATACCAGCAAGCTCCATTACAGTTGGGGGTAAAAATAGGTACTTTAAAATTTGAATTTAATCTTGTCACTGTCAGGTATTTCCTCCAGGATGAGGTAAACCAGATGAGATGAAGACATATACAATGCATAATACTACATCTGGTAATGCAGCTCTCATGCAAAACTTTATACACCATAAATTACACAAATTGAATTAAATCATGAACATTGTCTGTTTTCCAAATAAAATGTAAGCCTAAATACTGCAATGGGATTTGTACCTGGAAGATTGTGTCATGAGAGACATAACACCGCTCACAATGCATCCACACAACCCAGTATAAGCAAGACATTGACAAATGGGAGAAGGTTTAATGGAAGGCCAATGAAATGGTCAACGTCACCTGCCTTGTGATAGGGCTTGTTTAGTCCAGAGAAGAGAAATCTTCTGGGAAACCTAACAGCAGCCCCTCCCACAACCTATGAGGGGATTATTATAAAGATGACACCATAATCCTCACAGCACTGCATGGAAAGAAAGGAAGAGGTAATGGGGATACACACTGAAAGAAGAGAGGGTCTGACTGGATGTAGGGAAAAACTTTTTTCACCAGGACTGCCAGGAAGTGCCACAGATTGCCCAGACTGGTTGTGCAGTCTCCTTACTTGGAGGCTTTCCAGACCAACTGGATAAAACCTTTCACAGCCTGGTCTGATTTCACAGCTGACCACAATTTAAGCAGGATGTTGAACTAGATGGAACTCTAAGGTTTCTTTAAAACAGAATTATCCTATGAATTTCAGTGGAAAGATTTCACTGTGAAAGGCCTAACACACACATTTCTGGATCCATATGAGTGAAGAAGAAACCGTATTACAAAAAAAGTCAGTGAAGTCTTAGCTAGGACATGTGTTTATGAACCAGACATTTTCTATGCACAACATTTTGACATATAGCCCAGAAATAACTGAGCATCATCATATGTTTTTACAACACATCAACACAGATTCACATACTGAAATACAGAGAAACTTTTTCAGAAACTGCTTTGGCATTTTTCATTATAGATACGCATGGCATGAAAATCTACTAGACAATGAATTTTGCTCATTTTGCGTTTTAGAAATGTCTCCTACGCCTTGTGGACTGCAAGACCAACTTAAATCCTTACAGAGGACTAGTCCTATAACAAACTGTTATAGAGCTCCCTGCTTTTTAACACACGATTTCTTAAAATTCTACATAAATAAATAAATAAATAAAATTCATTTATATTGTTACAGACTGTAGATCACAGCAATATAAGATCTTATCAGTATCACTGGTCTAGACATTGAGTGCCTCAGTGGCTTGCAACACATTCAAGTCTGACAGATTCTCTTGTAGCAAAGCCTCCTTGATGATGCAGGGATGACATATTAGCCCATTAATTACAATCTTAAAAATAATGCTACCCTAAATCTCTTCTCTTGCAAATATCTGAAGTCATATATAGTATTAACTTTCATCAAGTGAGTATTCTGAAAGCTCCAGAATGTCAAAAGATAAATTTTCAAATGCCCCAGGCAAGACCAAAATAAGCACTATAAAACAAGGAACTCTAGGGAGGAATCTGTGTTTTCAGCAATCAGATAAGAACTCAGAAGGAAAAGAGGTTAGGAAAAATAAAAGTAGTGAGCACAATTTGTTATTAATACCAACCACAAAATGGACAAAATGGAAATACATTTGGGAAAATACTCTGATTTCGGAGCACTTAACATCTATTTTGCATTCACATTGTACAGATATAGCTGATTAAACAAGGAGCAAGTGAACAGGGTATAGTACCAATTAATTATTGATTTCTACAGTATATGAAAATGATTTGTAAGAGAAACAACTTTCCAGAAAGCACTGCTAACATAATGCCAGCTGTTTGAAAGACTGGTATTACTGAATAGAGAGAATAATGATTTTATGGTCAGAAGAAGATTCTACATAAAGTAATGCATAAAATTTTTAGACTCTTATACAGAATGAAAATCTATGTGGAACTGTGTACTTTCCCAAAAGGATGTTGTTATAAATGCCTCTAAGCTGCTTGGTTTGGTTTACAACTGGAATTTCTCAATGACCAGATATCCTCATGGGAAATTACACCCAGGTTTGTTTCACTCCGGGCAAGGCAGAACTCTATTTACAGCTGCAGAAAAGATATACACTGGTGATCAATACCATTTATTTCAATGGGATCATCCATAAGTAAAGCATTCGGAATCTAATATTTTATGGGGGTAAAAACATTTCCATTTTATGGATCACTTATTTCAACTATGGCATCCATAAAGTCTCACTGTGCTAGATGCTCTCTAAAAACAGTTACATATGATGGTCCCTGCTCTGAATAAGGTTTAGTAAAGATGTAATGAGGAATAAAAAGAACAGAACAGAGAACATAATGTCACAACAAAGTGACTTAAAAATTAAGATTTTTAATAAGCTATACTCTATTTTTTTCCCCAGAGATAGATTTCCAAACCTAACCTTTTCTTCTTTTATGAAGAAACCCTTCAAATAGACAGAAACACAAAGGTTAATGAGAAAAGAACAATCTCCTGCAGCAGAAACTTCAGTAAAGGTGCACTCCTACCAGCAATGGTAAGAATGAAGACCACTCCTTCCATATGAGACCTGAAAAAACAAAGCTGTTGCTCTCAGAGTTCTAGCCCAGTAAATCTTGTTTAAGTAAGAATAACTTTGATATTAAGGCTACTAGATACTGGTATATATGTTTTTTTGTTTTCTTTTCTTTTTTTTTTTTTTTTAAGATCCCATCTCTATCAGTTGAGAACAAGGTGGAAAGTGGGTGGATGGCAGGAAGATGGTTTTAGTTTGTTTTAATTTCTCACTGTTACTATTAGAAATAGGAAATAAATTATATTAATCTCTCTATGCTGAGTTTGTTTTGCCCAGGATGGTAATTGGTGAGTGATCCTCAAGACCCTTTTGCCTTTTCCCTCATATTCTCTCTCCCTTTCCCTTTAAGAAGGCGGAGTAAGAAAGTGATTATGGTGGGGATCAACTGCCCAGCTGGGTAAAACCACCACACTGGGCATAGCTTTGAAAGTCATTCGTGTATGGAAACTACACACAAAAACTCTCATACAAGTTTTGATTCCAGATTACACTTTTCATACTAGTAAACACTTTTTCACTAGTAAACACTTTGGAAGACAAAGCATTTTTCAGTAGATGTTAACCTAATCACTAATTTACCCAGGAGAAAAAAATAAAAATAAAAGAATAGGAATAAGTGCAGTAACAATCTTGCCCCTCCAACTTTTCACTAAAAAAAAGTGATAATTACAGAAAGATGTTGCTCTTAAGAAAACCGTGCCATTTTCAGAAACCTGACAAGGTTGTCCGAGACAGAAAGAATATATCTGCATGTATATTTATTTGACCTTCAAGGACTTATTTATTTTTTTTAACCACAAGTTTGTCTTACTTTATTAGAACTTACTCATATGCTGGATAAAAACAACTTTTTCTGTGAAAGAATTACAGTTTTATTTCTAAATGTAAAAGAAACAAACCGAAAATCCCTCTTCTCTTAATTTTACACTTCTTGCCTAATGATTTACTTCACTGTTTTCCAATACCTGGGTTCTGAGTGAAATCATTACTTATTTTCTCACATCATTTGTCATTTTACATAACTGTTTTAACACTCTTGGATAGCCTCTTTTCCAAGACGAAACATCCTAGTGGATTTAGTCTTTTCTTACAGAGAAGTCTTTCTTTCTTTTTTCTCTATGTCACCCTTCACCGTATCATCTCAGGTCCTATAATGACCCTTATTTGAGATGGGGAAAGCAGTAATTCTAGAAGAATTCAAAATCTAGGGATAATATAAGATTACAGAGAAGCATAAGACATTTTTATTTTGTTCTTTATTCTTCTCCTAGGAATTTCTACTTAATCTTTTGATCACTGAACAGAGTTTACTTTGTGAAAGAGGCCTCCATGATGACTCCAAGATATTCTTCTGCAAAGATAAAAGCTACTCTAAGGCTTACAGATTGTGAGGGAAGGGAAATGTACATCCATATACACAATTAATTGACTAATTTGGGCTATTTCAGTAGAAAAAAAAAAAAAATAGCTTCATTTGTGATTTTACCTCCCGTTCACTCAGCTTTTTCATATCATTTGGCTATTTTTCTCCTTTAGCTTCAAAGTACCCTGCCACATTTTGTAGCACCTGCAAACATTAGCAACCCATTCTTCACACTGTACACAAGTCTTTTTTGCACTGACATACAGTCAAATCTTGGGGGAACCAAACAACGGCTTTTCTGAACTGTAAAAAAAGGATTATTTATTTCAACACTTTTGTTTTTCCTGTTACCTAACTTCCTTCTTATCCAGCAGTAGCAATATTACATTAAGTGATGTATCATGGGTCACATTTAGAGGAAAAACATAACCTGAATTCCATTCTGACATGGTCTGTTGTGGTATTAAATTACATGCAAGTGTACATTTGGTGACTCATGCTCATCAGCAGAACACAATGTCTTCAATACATCAGTCAATGCAAAGGGTATTTTCTCTGCTGTATTTGTATGCTCAGGGCTGACTGTGCCAAAATGGAGTCTTTAGTTAAAGGCACTTGCCTGTAATATTGCTGACTTTTCTGTGATAAAAAACTAACCAGAAGCTGAAAGACATAGCACAGGCAAGTATTTACTTCTTTAGAATTTCTTCAAAACAAATATTTAACATGGTCTCCTAACCATATCTTCCCTGACATGCTCTTCTCTCAGGAATCCAAAACTCCTAAAGCCTAGAGCACTCTAGCTTGCCATTTATACCTGCTCCTCTCAAATGGTTTAATCTTCAGTAAAATATATTTACACTTTGAAAAAAGTAAATTCACATGTTGAAGTCAGTTTCAGGGAAGTGTTTTGAAGAGTCAGGTGCAATTTGGAAAATAAACTGTCTACACAAAGCTCAAGTACGATTCTATTCTGCTTTTGTGACCAGAGGGAGAGAAGGTAGTGAATATGTTACGAAAAAAAAAAAAAAATGTTGTGTATGTCCAGGAGCTGCTGTTACTTAAGCAGCAGTCCACTTTCAAAGAAGGTTAGATACAAGTGGTAGAATCACAGAATCGCTTCAGCTGGTAGGGACCTCATGAGTCAGTCTAGTCCAACCCCACTGCTCAAGCATGGGCAGCTACAGTTGTACCATGTCCAGAAGATTTGAATATCTCAAAGGACAGTGACTCCACAAACTCTCTGGGATACCGTTTCCACTGTTTGACCACTCTCACAGTTAAATAAAAAGTATGTTCTCCAAAGGAATTTCACATTTTAGTTTGTGCCCATTGCCTCTCATCTTCTGAGTGGGCATTGCTCAGAAGAGCCTGGCTCTGTGATCTTCACACCCACCCATCACTTTATACATTCTGATAAGAGCCTCCTGATCCATCGCTTCTCCAGGTAGCCTCAGCTCTTCAAGCCTCTCCTCAGAGGAAAGATACTTCAGACCTTAGTTCTTTTCTGATTTTACCCTTTTTCTTTTCATTCCCTCCCATATGTTTTCCTCTCTATTATCTGGTTTCCTAGACACGCACTTAAATATAAATTTCCCACAAGTATCCTTCTTCCTCTCCTAAACCTTGTGACCACAGCATTACTAAGACTGAAACCACACCACAATACAGGAGCAGGCTCTGCTTCCCTCTCTTCACTGCTGAGGGTAGGAAGAAAATTGAACTGCCTACATGAACAGAGGCTGAGCAGCCAGTGTGGCCAATCACTTATTTAACCTAATGACATGTTCAAGGCCCCTGCTAGAGATGTTGATTTTATTTTCTGTACTTCTGTTATGAAAAATAATAGTCCTAATTTCCCAGTCAATAGCTAGCATTTTCATCTGCATGAATAAAACTTTTCACCTGCATAAATAAAATGGGTGCTTTAGTGCCACATTTTGTATGTGTGAATGAATAAATACACTGCAAAAAAAAAGATACTTCAAATTACTGTCATATCCTCCACTTTTAACATCTTTTCTCCAAGTGCAGTCATACTTCTCAGCATATTTTCAGTGGTCTAAACAAAAACCTTTAAGAAAATCCTCTGACATAGTCTGAACTGAACAGTTAAAGGGTTTAATTAATCCTCAAATTCTTCAGCGTAGTACAAAATCTCAACATGAGTTTAAATCTGATGCATCTCTGCCCCAAACTCTAGTAAAATGTAAACAAGCATTACAAGACCAAGAAGTACATCTGACATGAAGGATGTAAACTCTTTCCCTTCAGTATAGCCCTAAGTGTTTGGCTATACCAGAAACAACAGAGATATTTGCACAAAAAACTGATGCCAGCATGAAAAGCTGTTTAATGACAGAATACATCAGGTACTCAAACAGGCAAGTACTGTACTGTCAGATCACTGATTTGCCAGACCAACCTCAGGAAAAGAGAACTCCTGAAGATGGATACTTTCTCCTTGGACCACACAAGGAAGAGATTATCAGAACATGAACCTGAAATTACCCTTATTTAAATATATATATATATATGTGTGTATATATATATATATATATACATATATATGTATATATATATATAGTGCACACAGCGCACTTATTAGTAATCAAGTTTTATGGATTTAACTGAGCATCATTTTTATTATGATCTCTCTTCTTAATTCACACAGAATAGCATGTGTGAATTAAATAGTCCTTCATACTAAGATAAGTAAATAAGCTGTGATGACTTCTGTTCTTGATCATGTCTCAAAGAAGCATCTGTTTCCCCGAAAGAAACTGAACCAAGCTCTGTGACTCTTCAGCTTATAGGAAGTGCAATTTATATTTGCAATTATGATCAAAGACTGCATTTCCTTTCCAACAAACAGCAGACAATTGCTCTCCTACAGCCCATACTCATTTACACTTACCCAGAACTCAGAACTAGGCTGTGGCAGTGATACAGCTTGAGAAAAGCTCTCATCCAAAGAGTCTATATAGTTTATTGGTATGACTTCCAAGCATTTCTGAGTCTTTATTCTGAATATGGGAAGTACCTTTTTTTTTTATTTTTTTTTTTCCAAGATGGCACTCAAGCAGATTGAGGTTATATGAGAAGTGTTTTGCCACAGACTGGCTGAAGAGAACGGCTGGGATAAAACCAAGTCTAACCAAACAGCAGAAAATAACATTGGCAAGTGCTCACGCTCCCCTTTGCACTCTCATCAGGCCAGCACAAAGGAACTTCACTGATTTGCAGCTTGTCAAGGCCAGAAAACAGGCAATTTATTCAATCCAAAGCCGTTTACTTCATGCTTTCTAACATATCCTTAGAGCACAAGCTACACTAATGCACGTACTCCAAACACTGGATGAGAAGGAGTAAACACTGAAGTGATTAAGAAATTAAGTGGTCATAAAGAAATGTGTAAAAAGATGTCTTATTTACAACACCTGCTTTATCAATTCTCTCAACATCCTTTATGTATTTTCATTCCCTTTTCAATGTCTTTTTAAGATGCAATCAGCTGCAGCCAGAGGTTGCACCGAGGCTCTGCAGACTCAAAATGTTTTGCAGGTGAGCCTGAAGAAAACCCTGAAACACCTGGGTTGACCTCAGAGCCTACCCTGTCGGGGCAGGGGACCACCTGACCTCCTGAGATGCCTTCCAACCTAACTGTCCCTGCACATCCACGCTGAAAGGAGTACAGCATTTTATATGACGTATTGTTTTTGCTTTTACTGAATAAAAAAGCCTTAAAAACAAGTGTTCCTGCTCTCTGGGTCAGACAGCTACTTATCGAAGCAAGTATATCATATGAAAAAAATGTGATTTTGAGGAAGGCAGTGGTTTAATTACACTTCCAAAGAAATCATTATTCAGCTACAGCACAAGTGAAAGTAGCGTTTATCACCAAAGGAAAAGTGATTGCAGTGTTCAAAATAATCTATTTACTGAATGGAAGATATTAATGAAAAAGAAGTGCTAATCACTGAAAGATTCTCCTTAAAAAATGGGTTTTCATGGAGCAGACTCAAGGCTACTGCCACACAGGGACTGCATGCTAACAACAGCAGAACTGTAAGAGGAAGATTCACAACAGCCTGCATGAAAAGATAAAGCTGCTTATAGAGGGCACCAAATCAAGCTAGGTTCTCCTGAAATCCTACTGTTGAACACCTCATTCTACGCTTTTGGGAAACAGGACCACTTTGCCAGAAGGAGCAGCAAGAAAGAATAATGTATCTGAGGTCTAAAGAAAAGTCACGTGATTTTAGACCGCATGACAAGGGGCTAACAGATTTATGCTTGCACTGCCTGTTCTATGAGCATGAGTTATCTATACTCCAAATGCTACAGAGCCATGCCATTATCACAGTATGTCCCAGCAGGGAAATAGGTCAAACTTCCTCAAACACAGAGCAGTGCTTAAAATGAATACTTGGCTTCAAGTCCGGAGATCTCTTATCTCTGGACAGCTCAGGGAATGAGACAGCACAGCTGGAGTCCATTTCTGAATGTTCATGTAGCTATGTCCTTTGTGGTCTAGTGACTAGGGCATATCTGCTCATACAATACTGAGGGAAATCTCAGTGGTTTAGGTTGTGGTGCAGTAATCACCAGAAAATGATTGTAAACAGTAGAACACTGATACATTTTAACATGCACCTAGGAATATTGACAAGCTCTTTCTCTATACACAAGAAAAGCATCGAGTCAAGTTAAAACTTCAGTATAACTCTTTTATGTCGCTGAAAGTAAATGACTTTGGGAGTCTGTCTTCTAAATGTTGGGATGAAAGTCCCTTCCAATCTGTATCAACCTGCGAGAGTACATAGGAAGGTGAGGTATACAGCTCTTAGCACACGCTACAAGCCGTGGCAACCTGCCTGATAGTCTTGAAGTTGTGTCCATCCGCAGTTTGTTTCAGTCTGATAAGCTAAATGTCACACCTTGACCACATCTTGTCAATGTATACAGTCTCTTTGTTGCATCACAGAACAGCATGACCCAGGTTTCTTTCCTCTCTATGCAGAGAAACTCATTTTTCATAGACCACTAACAAAAGCTATGTAAAAGCTTAATACTAAACTTTTCAAAAGTGATTCCTGAGATCTGAATACAAAACAGAAAACATAAAAGACACAAAGAAACTGACTCTGGAGTACTATACAGGGTCATCCCCTGGGAATGTGCTCAGGTGAATGAAGACAACATACTGAATTTCTGTTTTTTCTGTCAAGTCAGAAATAGGCAGCAGGCTGATGTACTTCAAAATGGACTGACATGGTAGCCAAAATGCAGCACACTAAATTACAGCTGTTATGCTCCTCTGGAGCACAGTCACCAGGCACAATTTCTACCAAAACCCAAAATCTGTGCAAGGACTTCAGAGCTAGAAGTTGTAATGAGACAACCAGAAGCTTCCACTTCCTCTTGGTGGAGAGAGCTCAAATTAAATCCAATACTCTGGTTATAACCCTCTCTTCCAACTTGAACAACTTCTCCCTTCTGTAGTCCAGCACTTGAAATGCCCTTCTTAGTTAGCTCTGTCCCTGTACAAGACATATTAGCTCACCCCCTACAACTCTTCATTAGCTCTTCATGACAGCAGTGACACTCTCCCACTCCATCCAACCACCAGCTTACACCTGTATCATGTAACTTATTCTGCATAGCTAACCAAATTACTTCTAATCCCTTTAATTGCTATGAATCTAATTTCTTGTTGCATTCAATGATGAATCAGACATATGGCTTTGCCCTAACACTAATAAAATTACATTTAAGTGGCTTCATTCTCTCCCCAAGAAACCCATACATTTTGCCTTATTGTAATTCCTTTTTAATCAACTCCACGTACATTGCTTTTAGAGCTTTCACAACAGTGAGTAATTGTTAAGGAAAATAACTGGAGACTAAAAGGAACACAAAGTCTAAAAGTATCTAATTATAGCATTTAATCTGACAAAATAGGACATGTTCATTTGTGAGTTGACCTATACAGATTTCCACTGCAAGCTCCCCACAATGCTTCTCGCATACAATGCTTCTGGCATAGTAAGTGGGGAGAGACAAAGAATGAAGATATTCTCCTGATAAATCAGTGAAGCTGAGTCAGTACCAAGTATTTACTGTTTGACAGAAAGCAGACAGCTGGTTTAAACCTTTGAGAGGACAAAGAGAAGCCATCAGCAGAGGTGTTATAACCTGACATAGCATATATAACATATGACCAGAAAGTGCTGGACTCAACTCATTTCTTATGTGTATGAATCCGGAAGCACTAAGAGCAGAAACATCTTGGAGATATGTTTCTGAAATAAATGGGTTCCTAACTCTGTATTTCCTCTGTTTGTCATTTACTGTTATTCACAGACTGGTTGCTTTATAATTTTGTTTCTTTTATGTTGTTTGTTGGTTTGGGGTGTTTCTGTTTGTTTGTTTGGTGCTGGCTGTTTGTTTGTTTAAAGAGGTCTCTCTGATCGCTTGTTTGACATGCGTCTGCGTAGGTAAGGAGCATCCACTTTTCACCTACAGCAGGGCTCCAGGGCTTTGCAGTTCAAACAATCTGTCACAGGTTATTGTATCACAGCCATGAGATACCTGGCAAACAAATAAAGTGCACACACCACCATGAAATATTTATAAGAAATGTACTTGCAGTGTAAACCTTCCACTGCATATGCACCCTAGAAATGGGGCATGGCTTCCCTTCACAGGCTGCAGGGCAATGATTATCACTCACCCCATCAGGCTTCTTGCTTGTAACCATTTCAAAGCCACCCCAGAACTGATGCAGAAAGGGACTCTCCGTGGACACAGTCACGGGTGGTTACTCATAACACCAATAAGCAATGCCTGATCCAGAGCTCAAGCAGATCCTTGAGCAGTTCCTGGAATGGTTTTGACCTGGGCGACTCTCAAACCATCTCTGTGCCAAGTGAGGGATCGCTCTCAATACGCACTGCAAATGCCATCACTGGGTTTTGGAGGGCAAAAGTTTTAATGGCAAGGCCAGCAGCTTCTCGGTGCATGGCCCTAGCTGCACAACATAGGTATGTATATTCAGTCACTGACAGCACAGCATAAGGGATTGATTACACCAATTTGTTTTCCCACATAAAATGTTTTGAGATGTCTTAGCAGCTGCTCAGGAATCTCAGTTCCTAGACCATGGAAGGCTGTTAAAGGACAGGGTTCTAAATCTGTAGGAGTGTGACACAAACACAACTGACCTCCTTTTAGCACTTTGGGAGCACTAAATTGCTCTTACAGTAAATGCACCAAACAATCAGGTCCAATGTTTCGGTTTGATTTTCGTAGCCAAAGTTTTGGCTTTAATCTTTATGTCATATTGCAAGAAAATACAAATCACTTGGAATTGACTTGTTGATTTTTGCAATACAACGTAAATAATGAAGAGTGTCAAATATTCAAAATGAAAAAGAAATCGAAATATTAACTAACTACATAGGAAGTTCTGTGGAATTAAAAACAGAATTAAAACCACCTTATACTTGGGAAGGAAAGAAGGTGCAATTGATAGTCACACTTGTCACCTAAAGTCTTGCATATCTAATTTTAATTGCAGCTTGCAATGTTCTTTCAATGCACTGGGAAAAAAAAAAAAAAAAAAAAAAAAAACTGCTGAAAACATAATTTCAGGTTAATAATTCTCCTTTAACCAGGGAAAACGATTTGGTTTTAGGAAAGCTTTGACTATAGGAGAATAAGGAGTATACCTAAAGTGGATTTAAAAAAATAATAATAATAATCTGAAATAAATTAAGTAGCATGGAAACAACAATAAAATTGATTAATGGAAGAAACAGATGATGAAGAGTGGCAACAGCAGCAGAAAGCAGGTACGAGAACAAATGCAACGGCCAGAAAAACCTCAAAGGATTCTGAGAAACAGAACTTTAAATTGGGCACAAGGGAGACAGGCAGAGCCTAAGTACATACATGAATAGAGAACCGCTGCCTATAAAAGTGAATACTAGTAGAGTATCAGGGGAAGAATAATGTCTTGTTTTACCATGATTTTACTTTTCATTGTTATCTGCCATTGTTGGAGAACTATTTTTTCTCCACATATCTCAGTCTGACCCAATACCATCATCTCCTCTCTATTCTTATAACTCCCCTTTATGTAGGTTGAAATTCTGAAAGGAATATTTTACATAGAGTGGATGTTTATGGCCTGCTCTGAAACCATAAACAAGCCAGCCTGACCTTGCCTCAGCCAGTTCTTCAGGGTCTGAATTATTAATGCCTTGAGAGCTCTGGAAACTACTACACAGAGCATGCACACCCACACCAGCATGCATATGATAGATGAGCAGAAAACAAGTTTCGTAGCTTTGAAATGAAGAGCATCTCTGGAAAAATTAAAGTTATTTTTCAAACCTCCACCATTTTGTGATTTTTTTCTCTTGTTTTATATATGTGTATACATATATATGTGTATAAAATATAAAATTGGATAATTAAACTACATATTTAGAATTATTGAAAGTTAGAAGAAAGCCTAAAAACATGAGCAGGATTTCCAGCAATGCAGTGGGTGCCTACTGCTGATGGAGCAAGGGATGCTCATCAGCAATGCAGTGGGTGCTGCTGCCCTTTGCCTGCTGACTGCTCAGACACTTGGGTTTTTAGCTCGTCTCAGTGAAGGCAGGGCCCTATTCTGACAGCTGCTGTCATCCTGCTCGTAACAGATGACAGAAAAGTTCAAGTAGCTGCTTATTTCTTAATGAGAATAAAGTACTATATTCCTTGACATCCATAGAGGTTTTTGTATTGCTATTTCATTTTGAAAACTCATTTTTTTAATTTCCTAACAGATCATTCAACTGAGAGGCATTGTGCTCAAAATGCTCATCAAAAGGCTCTGGTTTTGGTTTCATGATTGGCTGGAACAGCTGATTTGAGCACAGGATACCTTCCCGCCTCTACCCATACAAAGTGCTCCTCACTTAACGCAGGTCACAGGGAAATTCACCTCTGATGGACAAATACTGACATTCTGAGCAGCACGAGGGACGCCCTGCAAAAATGACATATTTCCATAAAATACACAGGGAGAGCCCTAATGAATAATTTAAGGTAGCTGCTTAACTTTTCCATGGCTAGAGGCAGAAGGGATTAATCTGAGCTTCAGACAGTTTCATGCAGTATAACGCTATAGTTACTGAATGGCTGCTATCCCCAGGGCTAAAGGTTCTTCTGTTAACAACCTATATAATGTTATCAGGCTTTTCCTATTTCCTTTACAATACTTACTTTTTGGCCTGTTTAATGAATTGTCAATCATTATAATGATGACTCACAAAGTTACAAGTAATTCTACTACCTGGAGAAATGATCACATACAGTTCTTTGAGTATGCAGGAAACTAAACTAAGGTAACTGTACTGGTTCCTTCCCTGGTCTTAAATACATTACTTTAGTTGTTGTAGGACAGTCCAATTGAGACAGACTGATTATAGAGACCAAACACCTTTGTTTCTAACGTTATCTACCTAGTGAACTATATTCTAGAGTAATGTGTTATTTATAGCTGTTCAATTGGATGCATTTTCTCAGTGTTGTTATGGAAAGAGAAAGGGTCTGTTTCTCTCCAGAATAGCCATTGTACAAAAATTGAAACACCAGGTTTGTTTGAGCTGAACAACCAAAAGGAAGGACACCCACAGGTGGAAGTGACTGCCAGAATGTCATGCAGAGAGATGACATTCAAAAGGCAACTCGTCAACAGTTCTAGATGGCAGACAAGCACGGTACTTCAGGGCATCAGTAACACCGCCCACCTTCTACAAGGCATCATTGCCAAAACATTACCTAATTTTAAGACAAAACAAAAAAATACCTCAGATGTGTGATGAACTGGAAAGTCTCTGAATCCAATCCACAGTTTTCACATTTATGAAGGCCCCAATCAATACAAACATAAACAAATATCTAGGTCAATGCTTAAAGCATGTGTGAATATCCTTATAGTTCAATTATTACTTAAGCTGTCTCACCTAGTTTTTCAGGCTTAAAAACAAAAACAATGAGAAAAACACCCATAGTTTGTCTTTCTCCCAAATGTTGAAGGGTTGTGTGTCTGTAGAGGGTTACACTCTCAAACTAGTAATTTTCTGGTGCACCAAGAATCTCCCAACAGTTACAACATCACACTGATACTAAGATTAAGAGTAGAAATAACATACTGTGCAAGGTACCTCAGAGCTCTGCATTATGTGTGTTTTACTAGCTCTGAAAACTCAGAGGGGTTTAAATAACATGAGGTCACTCAATGCAAGTGCAAAACGTACAGTACATCCATTTAGTTGGTGAGAAAATAAAGGTGTGGAACAAGCATTTCTTGCTAAAGGATACTGTGTATATAATAACAAAAGCTCCTTCCCTGTCAGGAAGGAAAAATTTCCAGTTGATTTATCTCTAGTGCTAATAATGTAGACATTTAAAGTGAAGTCATCAAATCTCATATGTTTGGGAAATGACATTTTCTTCACATTAGAAATGTAACATTTACAGCTATGTACTTATTTATGTTCCGTTTTTGTCTGATATCACTGTGTGTTTTGGGAGAACTAAGGGGGAGGATGAGGATAAAAGAACAACTGCTTCATTCCTGCCTGGCAGTTCCGATGCTCTTATGAAACTATCATCTGTGATTATCAGCCTGTTTTTAAATATAATCTGCTGGGGGTAGAATGTGATTTGCAATATTAAATGGCATCAGCACAATCATACAGCTCAGTTCCCATGTGTCCCCTTGAAAATCTGCTCAGTTTTGTACTTAAACTCCTCTTCCCCTACACAACAGAGCATTGATTCCTCATCTTTAGCGAGATGAATCCTTTCCCACGTGATTTCACATGTCAGTCTATTCTAATCACTTTCAGCTGCCTCAGCTCATGCAGGCATTTGAAAGGGATGAGAGATGTTTTCCTTAGGAACCACCCTGGATAGGAAACAGATTACTTTGATGACTCTGAGATGCAGATAAAGCAAGGATGTTTCTGGCATACTAACCTGCTGCCGACAGAAATAATACTAAAAACATAAATGCCTATTAAATTGTCTGACTTTTTATAAGCTGGGTGCTTTCCAAACACTTTTTTTATTTGACTGATTTACTGATACACTAAGTACCTTGTCAGAGGAAGCCCAGTGTTGTTTCCTATTGTCATAACGATGTGGAAATAGGTCAATATTCAAATAAAACTACTCTCTCACAGGAGGAAAAAATCTTCACATACTAAAGCAATGCAAAAAAAATGAGTTTGTGTTTGCATATGTGTTTCTCCTCATATGGAATAAACGATGGGAAAAAAAATCTTAAGCATTTAACTAGACATACACATACAAACAAATATATACGCACACTATTTGCATACATACAAATATATGTTTAATTGGTTTGAATAATTTCTTTGATCATGATGTGGCAATAGCTTTCAGCTTACAGCCATTTGTGAATGTCATTCATCCAGAGATTTATCTTCTCCTGTAGCGCACTACTGAGACTGAAAATACAAACAGTACTAATGTAAACCAAGCAGACATAAATGATAGAATGCAAAACATATTATTCTAATTACCTTCAAAAATACTGATTGGGGGGGAGCTATTTTCATGAAGTACCACTTTTGTCATGCCCCCCCCAAAAAAAATAGATAAAAAAAATAAAAAAATCCAAATCCCATAACTCATAGTTGGAAATGCTGGTTTTCTACATAGTATATATCATGCTGGCACACGAACACCTTGTTGTAAGACTAAACACATGTAATAGTGCAAATATATACAAATTCATTTTAATACCAATTAGTTCCATTATTTCACCTAAACGAAATAATGACAGAAATGACATATTTTATAAAAATGAATTTATAGAAATCTACCTTAAAAAGTAGCCATTCTCCTTTCAAGGGTGTTTAATATAAATAAACCAAGATTTTTACATATTTTCATGAATAAAACCCAGACTTTTACATTTTACTTTTACTATTAATCACTACATCTGAGAGTTAACTACAGAGCAGCTGTTCTAAGAATTACTTCCTACTGGTTTTATTACGAATGTTGCTGATTCTGCTCTTTTCCATGTCTGAATATCCGAGCTTTCCTTTACTTCAGTCTCCCAATGGGATAAATAGCAATATGAAGACAGCTTTGTTGTGTCCATACAAATTGTTTATTTATTCTTTATTTATTCTTTGCCAGTCAACTGAAACACATAGCCATAATTTTCTTTGTGGTACTCATTTTCTTTTTTTTTCTCTTTTCTCACATTCTTAATAAAAACGAACTAAATTTCAAAGCGACATAAATACTATAATGTCCAATTCACTGCAAAATATCTTCAATACAGCTTTGATATTGTAGCTGCATTAGTCTATGACAACTTTTTAATCTCTGACACTTTCATAACATAGGGGATAGTCCCCTTACAGCTTCATGCTGCAATTAAAATTTGTGCTAAAAACAGATGACGTACAAATGTAAACCATTACAAGAGCTTCACATTTTTGAAAACACCAAGCTACTATCAGCTCAAGTGTATAAAAGTTTGGATAGAAAAAATAGGCATGACCATTTCAGAAAACACAGACAAACTTCACTCAAGGTATGTTTGAAAAACAGTTGTTAACTCCTTATCTTTTGAAATCAGTGAAGCTCATTACAGAATCAGGACCTTTGTGGGATAAACATTTTCAGTGTGTACTCCAACTCCATTATGCTGTTCAACAATATCAGTGATATTGTACACTTTATTCTCTCACACACATCCTAACATGCATAGTACTTCTAATGAAGAACACACTGCATTCATCACTGAAAACAGAGAAATAGGGGACCCGCAGGGCCAATAGTTTTCATTGTTCTATTAAACCTGTAGCAAGATTTCCTGAAACACTCACCTTCAAACAACAGAACTTGTAAACCAGTTGCATTACACCTTTAATAGGCACCTGAGATAGATATAGAAGTCCCACCTAGGCACTTAAATCCCAGCTATCCCAAACTGCAGTGCCTAAATCTTAATTCACAATCCTGAAAATACTTAGCAACCATTTAATTTCAGAATAAACTGATTGTTCACACAATCTCTGGAAAGGTTTGCTTTTAAATAATCCCCTGAGGAGGAGTAAACTGTAAGGTGGACTACTCCCTGCCGTCCCCAGGCCTGAGGCAGTTTTGTACAGAAAGGTCTGCATGATTACCATAGCAGGAAGAGAGAAGGGGAAGAAGGAAAAAGAAAATAAAAGAGGGGGAAAGAGAGAAGTGAGAGTTTGTTGAGGGGTGGGGGACAAGGAAAGAGAGCATGACTCTACTTGGATTTTTCAAAGGAGAGTGTTTTGGCCTGACCCACTCCTGCCTCTACTACTGAACAAAATGCTCAAGTTCCAAGACAGAGGTAGGATTTTTATCATAACGTTAACATCCAAATTTTGCATGGGCTGCTGAAGTTGGCAGTTGGTGATGGCTCACTGCTCCCACACCTTTTGTACAGTTACATACCCACATCCATGGCAGAATGAGCTTGTGTCCAGTTCCAGGCCGTACAGTCCACAAAAGAGGAGAAAAAGTTCTTCTGAGGATCTGAAGTAAGCACTGAATAGGAAGTATAAAAAATAAGACCCACCACTAGGTGAGACATGAATACAGTGATGTCATGGCCAAAAAAGTGCTGGAAAAGCCTTTGAGTAGTGATGACATTTGTGATTTCTTTACTCTGTACCTTTAGGCAATACAAAGAAATAAGGAGACTATTGTGAGGGACCAAATATTGAAGCACACTTTCCTGAAGTATCTATTCACTTGGCAAGATACTTGTGCTGCTGACTGTCATTTAGCTAGGATCCAAATGCTGCTCCGCTAGTTATGCTGAGGTTTTGTTTGTTTGTTTGTTTTAAAGCAAACAGCCAGAACATTTAAATTACTTTTTTTTTTTTACCTCACCCATATTCTCTCCTTCATCACGAGTTCTTCATTTGCTGTAACAATTAATAAATTATTATTAAGCACATTGAATAATGGGTTGGATCTGTTTTACAAATGCAAAAGCAGAAGTGATTTCTAAGTGGGTGTAATTTTGCTTAAGCAATTCCGAAGTGGTCTCATCTTTAGTGCATCCCTAGATACTGGAAAAGAGCTACAACTTGGGCAAGTTAACATAAAACCTCAGAATCAGTTTGCACACCCTGGAGTTATTTTCTTTTCTCACTTCACTTTTCCAACCAAGGAACATGCAGGTGTCACTGCCTCAACATCTATCTAGACTATGGATTAGCATGACAATTAGGATCAATAACTCCGTGTTACTGGCTGGAGTTGGTAAAGCAGCTAAAAAACAGCGATGACAGTTGCTATAGTAGCAACTCATTGCAGAATTGCTGAACAAGTGCCCAGACTGCATTTACCATTAGAAACTAGTTCTCCCTGAACATAAAATGTAAACTATCACTAACTACAGGAATTAACATATGTTGGAGAACAAGACTGTAGCAACTCCAAACAGCTACACAGTCAATAAAATGAAATAAATTTCTTGTCTAGGTGGTTGTTAGAGACTATTGGGGTAGCAGAGAGACAATCATTAACTGGATGCCAATTTCACGAATAACAACATTTCTTTTATTACTAGATAATAAGGACATAGTCACAAAGTAAGAAACAATGAAAAAAACATATATAGAAAGCATTAATTTGTGTAATATATATGTCTGAGATTCTATTCTCCAATTAATTTAAGCTAACAGAAAATGAATTAAAAATGCTACTATCCTAATTTGCTACGATTTCGAGTTTCCATTTCACAGACTCAGTTGGCTACTTAAGGTGTCGTAGGTGCCAGAATCTTGCAGCAATCGTGCAACAGCTAAACTCAAGCATGGATTCATTCGAAGTGTGGCAGAGCAGGTGTAGCTATCATTGTCAGATATTATGGTACAGTGTTGGTCCCTACCTTATGCCTTTGTCTTGGAATGGGATTAATTCCTTGTCTTGGAATGAGATTAAGTCCTGGAAATTCTTTTTTTTTTTTTTTTTTTTGAAAGAAGACTAGTATTCAGATAATGAGCAATCCTAAAAATTAATCATGCCTTCTGAGTAGCTTTTGAAAGCAAGAAGCATTGCTAAATCAAAAGCTTTGCATTAGCTAATGCCTCTTCTTATTTAGTAAAAGAAGAGCAAGTGACTATTTGAGATAATCTTTCACTTCCAATAAATCTAAATCAAGGAAAAGATCTTTAAATCAGACTCTGAAGCATCCTTGTTTTGTTGTTGTTATTGTTGTTGTTGTTGAAACACAGCTGGTTCTTCTGCATGTCACATCAGACATATTGTTACATTGATTCTAAGAGATTTTACCACTCTTTATGTAACTGCCTATCAGTTCACTAGGCATTTTGTCAACCATACTGAAAACCAAAACAAAACACTATTTTTTTTCCAACAAAAACTTCAAATTGACAATCTGTGTTATAATTCAATGTTTATTCATGTCCTATTATAAAGGTTAAGATGTGCTATTATAATGACTATTGGGAACTAAAAAAAAAAGGCAACAATCAGCAAGATATCCAAAGCCATGCCGAACTTACTGTTAGTAGTCTACCAAAAGTAACCAACTCTGGATGAAAGTGGAGGACTTCACTTACTCAAAGCTATTTAATGTCCCAGATTCTTAATTGCCATGAAATTGTCACTTCTTTTTCCATTTACATGCGTAACTTCAATGAGTAATTCAGTGTTTCAGTAGTCACAATGTATTACAACAGAAAGGTAGGTTGGGAACACAGTGCTTACACTTGCACTGAAATTTTTTTTACAATGAATTAACGACTCTGCTGTCAGGGAACAATTTTGCCTTCCAAAACTTGAAGGAAACCTTGTAAGGATGCCCTCAAAATACACTTGCCACCTTAAAATCAAGATCAACTACACTGATCGAACAAGTTCTCAGAACAGGTAAACAGATGACATTGTTTTGTATGATTCACATAACTTAACAGAGTAGAAAAAAAAATAACAAAACAGTATGGGTTTAAAATATGTAACTCACAATTTCAAGGAATTTTACAGTACTGGGGAAAAAAAAAAAAAAAAAAAAAATGTAACCTCAAATGATATGATGTGTTCCCTCAATGAAAATTTTAGAGTCACGGTATCACATAAAAATACCACCTCATTTTTGGTAGTTGGTTGGTATTCCTGTAGCTCTTTCTGGGTGGAGTGACACCCTCCAAAACTGCATTAGTACATACTAGTGATGCAGATATCAATTTAACTTTCCTTTCTAAATTTATTGAGGAACCCTCTCTTAGACTGAGATCCTAATCTGTTCTAAATGTTATCATATTGTATGATATGTTATCATATCATATTGTCAAATACAGAATTAAATAAGTACTCATTAGTACTTCATGCACTGAATAACAGGAAAAGATACCAATCAGTTTTTGTCTAGATAGTTTCCCCTCCATAGAAACTTAAAGAGCCAAACACACTGCCACAACAGGTACTGTCTGTATGTAGTAGAAGCAGTAGCACACATAGGTGTGCAGATATATGCAGTCAGTTTTGCTTTCATTAAAAAGAAATAAATAAATAAATGTTATTCTTCTGAATTACAGAAAATAAACATTTGTAGTGCCATTTCCAATTGCTACCTTGCTCTCCCACTTAGTCCTCCAGGGTTGTTTGGTGCATCAACAAAAATGATAGGCTATTGTGCACATTTTAGTGGCGAGACTGAGTTCTACCAAATGTCTGGTAATTTATAAAATTGATGAAATGGTAGGAAACCTTATTCTATCCCTACCTCTTTTAATGAATTGTTTTTTTGCCCAAGTAATTTCAACACTAGTGACACCATATTCTATCATGCTTTCTTTTTTGATTTTGTGTTCAGAAAAAAATTAGTAAAACACCTTCTATTAGACAACTAAAGCCCACCATATTTCAATTCTGTATTTTCTTGAATGTTTTATTTTTGTAAAATTTTGCAAAGTGTATAGGAAAAACACATGCCCCTGCACCTTGCTGTCTATCATGGTCTCTGTGTCCTGGTTAGAGGCTTTAGCTACCAGAGTACTAACATTGATCATTCAGCAATTGCTACTAGGATTTTAAATATGGTTTGTTGTTTGTTTTTTTTTTTTGGTTGGTTGGGTGGCTGGTTGTGGGTTTTTTTGTTTGTTTTTAAAGTTTTTTTTTCTTTTCTTGAATTACAAAATTCACTGGCTACAACATTCTCCAGTTTCAAATTCTCAGATACTAACAGAAAATTATTCAACCAGCAAAGCATGATTTTTGGGAAGCCTATAACCCAACACATGTGGCCTACTATGTACAGTTTGAAGAGGAAGTAGAAAGTACATAACTACTTATACAAATCTACTTGTATTACCTTATCTGGCATCTTAGTTAAGGAAGAAATACAGTCAGTATATTTATCAACATTGACTTGTACAACAATATAAAGAAAATTAGCAGGAACCGGCAACTTATTTTAATTCCAATTGCAACAACACTACAATTGCTCACAACTGTCTCATCCCAACCAACTCATCTGCAACTACAAAAGAAATCATACAGCTCCCTTCGTCCTCTTTAGGTGTGGAGCGATCCCTGCCATATATTTCCAAATAAATAATTAGAGGCAGCACTTATACAGCATATCAAAATGTGACAACAACTAACAGATTCATGTACTCTCACTGCTAGCAGTTAGAGAGAAATGTCAGCTCTTCAACATTTAGAGATATTTTACATCTCTTTAAATGAACACTACTTATTTCTTAATCCTGATCTTACACTACATTTCATGGCACATACAAATTCTATCAAACTTTTATTTCATTTCTCATAGCAAATTGTGTAAAAAGTTCAGGAGCAAGTAAAAATGACAAATGTATGTGGATAACGGAGCAAACCATGGCATACAGTATCTTGGACAAAACAAAACAAAACCTGAATATAATGTATTAGTGGAGTTTCCAGTCATTATATATACGCTATTTCTGTGCTTTGCGAACTGCTACATTCGCAAGCATATGCAATTTCAGTCTGCCATCTAAAATTTTAGCTTAGGATAGATTATTTTGTTTTCCTGATCCATTATGCAAGCAATACTAACAATTTACTTTATAAATGCTTGAAATGAAACACTTTAAAGTCTATTTTCATTTATTCAACAGCAAAACTTGTATCTCCAGCTGTATATTTCAGATGGAGATATCAGGAACAACAAAATATGGCTGCTTCACACCTTGGCTCCTTCCTTGCCAATGAAAACATCTCTATATGGTATATATCAATGTATTTCACTCTTAAAACTGATAGCAGATAGCACTGTTCAATAATCAATCACTCCATGACTGATCATTCACCTGGTTTACAAATGTTCACATCATGTTATTAAATGCCAAGTCATAAATGTTACACTTAAGTAATATATAAAGTCAACATTTATCTCCTGGAGACTACTATAATCCACTGAGGAACACTTTCTGATTTATTTCCATTTTTATGTTTTGTAATCCATTACCTAGAAATATGAAAAGGGAACATTTGGTAGCTTCTAAGAAATACAAAACTATATACTTATGTGCTCACCAGAACTAGTTTGTTCAGATTTTCCAAATATGAAGTCTGTATTTAAATGATGTCATTGAAATTTCTAAATAAAACAAATTGAACTATTTTGCCCCTTCTACTCATATGTAAGAAAGGCTGGAGAGCATTCCAGAGGTACTTAAAATTAACTGAGAATATGAAGTAAAATGAAGTTCAAAAACAGCACACACAAGGATGCATCTGTTGTCTGTCAAATGAAAATTGTATCACCAAAATGACACAAGTGGTACCCCAACTAGTCAAACACACTGCAAATCAAAAACAGGTGATTGCAATGTTCAGGTCAAGATAACCACACCACAGACTTCTACTTGTTCCAGCATAGCCCTGAAGGTAGTTTGGAATAATAAAACAAATAATTGCTATCAAGTTCAAAACTAATTTTAAAACTCCCAGGAAATAAACCTGGGCATTAACGAGAATGTCTGCTCACCACCAGTGTGTAGCTACAATGAGCAAAAACAAAAGATTGACCCTGAAGCTACTACAAAACTTAAAATAATCAAGCTTATCACATTAAATGCAAGGAAGCCCAACACCTGGGGAAAAAAAAAAATAATAATTAAATAAATAAATAATAAACTGCTCAGCTCTCTGTGCTCAAATGCAGAGAACAAACACACCAAACCAGCCCAAAAGCAGGTGATAAAAAACATCTCAGTGGTTTTAAAGATTCCGACACCCAGAGGGTTTGATCACACTGGGCTCGCTTAAAAAGGAGCTGACTAACACCGCCTTCACCAGTGACATGAAATGATCAACAGAACAGGCCCAGGCCCGGCTCCGCAGGCAAAACAAACAGTTGCCCCTGGCAACGGGCTGCCAGGCACAGCAAAATGGCTGCGGCCCTACTGCCTGCAGGCCCTGTGCCACCACGCGGGGCAGCCACCGGGCAGTGTCCCCCTGTGTCCCTCTCACCCTGGACATGGTGTGCCTCTCGGCCTGCTCTCACTCCTCAAGGCTCTTGGCTCTCTTACAGCAGCAAGAGTCATTTCTACCCATGCTACAAAGCAGCCTGCAGCATATTCTGGGAGAAAAAAATAATGCTACGTGCTCTAATTAATGCTTAAAAAAAATGCAGAAATAAAGGGCTGTTTAATGAAATTCTGAAAAATGCCTTGCCCTGGAACAAACATTTCAATAAATTTCAAAAATATAATAAAGTTCACTAGCAGAACACAGTATCAAGCTTTAAAAAAGATTTTTACATGGACAATAAAAATACTTAGAGTTTCACTCCTGTCCATTTGACACACGCTCTTGTAGTGAACAGCTTCCGGTTGAACTAACAGGTACAATGAAGAAAAGTCACCTGTCCCTGTGAAATAGGGAGTTGTGCAACAGTTATCATAATTTTGTAGACCACGTTCTGAAATACATGAGAGGTGAGGGGTTTGTCATGAGCAGGGTTCTTTTTTGTTTTCTTTTCTTACTCCCCCTGTACACACACACAAATCACATTGACCTTTTACCTTTAGGCTGCTTCTTATTCCAGGTTGCTACCCATTTTACTGTATCTATTCACCACCATTTACATCATCACTCTCCCGTTTCAGTGTACTCCAAGCTCTTTCACACTCCCAGTACACCAGGAAAGACTTAAAAGCTGGCGGGAGAGGCAAAAGCCCTGAGGTGTCTGATTGACACCGAGCTGCTTACATTGCCCACTTTCCAAGAAGCCAGCCCACAAGGCTGCGCTGGCTAACACTGACAGGAAATAAAACGTGGTTAATGCACACATCATAAAATAATCCTTTGAAGTAGTTAGCTGAGGCACCCATTAAGGATATAATCGGATTTATTTTGGTACTCTTCATATAAAATAAACAAGCACTTTCAACCTGCACCAAAACAAAGAACCACAAAAGAATACCTAAAAATGCAGCAAGGATTGGGGGCAACAAACAAACAAGGAAGGGAGGAAGGGAGAGAGCATCACAGATACAGAACATCTAGATACTTTCCAAATCAGCCAAAACCAGAGGCTCATGCAGTTGTTCCAATACAGGTAGATATGTCTATGAAGTTATCTGGGATGTCCTGCCTGGCTCCCCACTGCTGCTCCATGAGAGCATGTGCCGGGTCTGCCAGCCCATCAATGTCTCGTGCACCAGGAACATTTGGCTGGGCAGCATCCAGAATGCTCATCAGCAAAACAAGTTACCATTGTAAATAAGTCAACTTTAAGAAATAAAAATTTAGTAACATTTTCATCATATTATTTCTTATGGCATTTTCACAATATATCATAGTTTAGAACAGCAGTTTTTTCTGTCCTAAGAGAGCATGCATTAGACTGACACCACATCCAGAATGAGATTATTATGAATGAAATCAGAGAATGAAAAAGAACAATCCAAGAAAAGCCCTTGAAATTAGGGAGTTTAAGATCCATCACTAGATGGACAAACATACTGTGAAAGAACCATTAGCAAAATTAAGCTGAAGCAAACAAAGGAAGACAACAATATAACTTCAACATATGGAACACAAGCCACCCATTTTTGCACACACACATAATTATAACATATCAGACCAATTGTTTCTAACTCTGTCCTTGATATTTACTGTGTAAATTCAATAAACTGATGTATATTATCTGGTATAATGCTGCAAAATGTCTGTCAAGAGCCACCAATCTTTTTCCAGTAAAAGTTCAGGATGTTTAGGTCGTGGTAGGAGAAAGACCCCAAGAAGAAGGACAGACTAAGCACAAAACTGCAGACTTCCAAATTGATTCTTGGTGATTCATGGTAGAAGAACCTTGCCAAGGCAGCCAAGGGTATTACAAATCTCACACATCCATGCAATAACTATAAGCAGAGGCCTGCACTCCTCAAGCTGTGCTTAACAACTGAAAATTACCATGGCTTTGAAAGAGATAAAAGAACAAATCTGCATTCAAGGACCACTTACCAAAACAACAACACAACACCAACAAAATCACAAACACTCAAAAAATGCACCCTCCATTAGAAAGTGATTTTTTTCTGTGAGACAATACACAGGAAAAAAAATCGTTCTAAGGAGTCTATAACCCCAGCAAAGCATGAGAGTTGAGGGAAATTCTACCAAAATCCACCTCCAACCTCTAGAAACCAACAAAACTCCATCAATTCCTTGCTGAGTTAGCAAACCAAACATTGTAATTTTGAATTCATATTTAACTCTCTGGTTTTCTCTCACTGATTATAATAGACCTGAACTCCCAATTTCATTTTAATGACAGTAAAAAAATGAAGTATGAAAATATAACTAATAACAAGAAGTATGTATTCCACTTTTGCAGAAGCATACTTTTGGCTGAAGCTGATGTAAGATTGTCCTGCTGCCATATGGAAGCTTGAGATACACACCAGCTACCTCCAGCACTAAAACCTCCTAAGTGTAAAAGTGTTTGTCTATTGCTTCAGGAGTCTGGAACTGCTTCAGACAAGCTGGGAGTTGCTACTGCTTCCCACCAGCTCTGAAAAGCCTAGATTTCTGTTTTCATTTTGCTTTGTACTTCTGCCCATTCTGGATCTACAATCTTATAGCAGAGAGAAGGGGAATCAGTTGGAAGAAATGTATACATAAACAGTCAGAACCTGGGCAAAAAGAAACAGATAATATTTTTTAGTTCTCTTTAGTTGTATGTTAGATGATTTTTTAGCATATTGCATGCGTAACACTGCATCCATACACAGTTGATAAGTGTCTCTAAGGGATCGGAAGGTTTTTCAAACTCCAGTTATATCCAAGAACTGTTAATGCAGCAAGCAAAATGAAGGAGGTTCTCAGTATATTGAAGGGCCAGGGTCTGCCTTCATTTGTTAGGAATGGAAATGTGAGATAGATGCTTCGAAGTTCAGTGATTTTGGTAAGAATTGAAGTTGCCCTGCTGGATCTGACCAGCAGATGCATCTTCACACACATACATACACACACATTTTAATGTACCCACACTAGATTCCAAAACAACATTTCACTCTGTCATTAAAATAGGCTAGAAGTAGGATTTTATAATTTCATTAAGGAAGATTTGTATACATTTTAGTACTGATTTAGCCTCCTGTATCTTCCTTTTTTATTTTATTTTATTTTTTAATCAAAACATTGCACATTGTATTCTGTTGAATACAGAATAGTAAACACATCACCTTTACTTTCATATGTTTTTTTTGAGCCACTACAAATGTATACAAATTAACAATATTTTAGGAAAAACATCTTCCTCCTCATTTACACATGTGTACATATAAACTCACATTAGCCAACCTGATCTATGAATCAGTTTCTATGTCAATCTCTAGAATCAATCCACGTAGTATTGGTTATTTAAATGCAACTGACAGTATCATGAGCAATACATAACTATACTGACAGTGAAGGGAGGCTCCCCGCAAGTCAGACAATGCCTGAGCATTGGACAGTTGCTATTATAGACCTTTTTTTAATCGGGGACTACTATGACATAAAGAGAGCTTCTTCTGCAAAGCTTTGCTTCAAGGAAAAGAAGGTAGATTTTCTACTATCAAAGGATAAATCTGATGAAAGACATCATAACCTGACCTTAGAGAAGCAGACAATAATGGAATAAAATAACACTGAATCAATAAAATCATCAGTTCCACAAGAATAAAATATAGTTCCATTATATTCTACATAAGGGAGAAGAATTTATCTCCCCAATAATTCCAGTGAATCAGTTCTCTTGGAAAAGGAACAAAAATACCACTAGATAAAGCATGATACTAACACAAACACGCTATATAACTTTAAGAAACAAAATCAGGCTAAATAAACTTATAATTGTCAAGTATTAATATAAAATTGTTGTTAAAATGAACTTCCAACTCACACAAAGCTGCAATCATCTATAAATGCAAAAAACTTTTGCACATATATCCTTCAAGACTATAATAAAGTGACCATTGCTTATTACACAAAATTATTAAAGTTTATTTATAATTTAAATTCTGTTAAATAAACTAGAATTGTGGAAAATACACTTCAATACATTTGATCGATAACAGCCACTACAATTTCAGCTCTTATATACATATGTATATAGGCATATATATATGTGTGTATGTGTATATATATGTGTGTATGTGTGTGTGTATATATATATATATATGAAAGCTGTAAATGTCCAAGCCCACAAACTTCATACATCTTAGTGAGTAACACGTAGTGGTTCAGATACTTGGTCTTCCTGCCCTGAACAATTTTAAGAGAATATATGTAGTTCAACAACGGTTAAATACTATTGTTAGTAGAGCAGATAATACAAAGGGAAATTTACCCCAGAGCCTCATCTTTAGGATTCTCAGTGTCATAGAAAACATCAAGACTGGGGTGAAATGGAGGAGGACAGATAGTGCTAGGATATGGAGCAGGAGGAGGTATTGCATTGTCTCTTCTACTGAGCTGCATGAAGTCACAATGAAACAGGGACTGTGACATATAAGGAAAAGTAAGAGGCACTAACTTTGCTCACACAAGTCTCAGCATCACTGGCTTTGATCATCTTCCTACTGTCACTGTAGAAAGCATTGGGAATTTCTGTTTTGATTTCCGTATCACAAAGCATATGAAGAGGTACTGCAAGCAGAAAAGCCTTTGATGTGGAACTCCAGGGCATTTTTGTACGGCTTTACTTTCCTCAATTCAAATCAAAATGGGTTTACACTTCTGAGTTTGTCTGAGACTTATTCCCATGTTGATAAATTACAATTATCACTGAAACAGCTGGATATGGCACTGCGAACAGGTGGAGAATTTACCCATCTGCTGCACATTAATAACTATAAATAGGATCCTGCAAAAACAATTAAGTTTAAATCCATATTACTTTTTTTAAATCCATATTACAGCATACAAAATGCTGTATAAAATCTGGCAGTAATAGCTATAACCACATACACCCAGAAGAAGAATATAATTTGGGAGTGATTCATAGAGACAGCACAGAAAATTCAGGAAGAGAAAGAATTGAGATATTATCAGATTTAAAAATAAAACCAGTCAAAGAGTGAAAAACATGTGAGAGAAGCTGGAGAGAAGTCAAAAATAGAGTTAAAAAAACTGGGGGCAAGTACGGGAAACTATTTTTAAGGTGTTATTAACACTTGCTACATTTAATGTGAGAATGAAGCAAAAATTAAACATCCCAAAATAAAAGTTTACATTGAATAATTCACGCAAAGGTTACTTTCCCAAGAGAAGCGTGATCTTCGTGTTTTTCTATATCCTTGATTTACACACAAATAAGATTGTGGTCAATATGTTTCAAATGATTAAATCAAGGGGAGGGAAGGCAGGGAACCCAACAAACACGATACCCTCAGCCATCTGTGTAATTCCTGTGAACTACAGTGTTTTCCTGGGTGCAATGACAGCTACACTAATAGCCCACTTGTCAGAACTTCAGCTGCATGAAAAATACACAAAATACATTTAGAGAAAACTGAACACCTCTGAATGCAAGTCTCACTTTGCATTCACAATTATTTAATCAGTAATGAAGCTGCATTGGCATAAGGTAAAATGAAGATTAGCCACTGACTGTACTGAAGCATTTGTAAAGAATATTATTTCATAGTGTTTTTCTTGGACCAAGAAAAGCACGTGTCTTGCTACACTGGCCACAAATGGCTGAATTTCAGAATTAAGCAGTTTCAGTGAAAGATAGCATTTTTACAACTGCACTGGTAAAACTAGGTATAAATTGTCATTGACCCAACAGAAATCAAAACTGAAAACATGATCTGTAATGCCTGTTTGGTAATCCAAATACAACCTTCAGTCCTAGAGCTCAAATACATGTAGTTTATATTGTTTGGGAGCCTCCCCAGAAAACACAGACAAAAGAGAGGGCTAAAAGAAAAATATATATATATATATACTCATTCCTGCATTTAACCATTCTAGAGTTGAGACATATTGGCACAGTGGAAGCAACTACCCTACGTGACCAGTCTCTGATATACTTTGTTTAGCTCCATTCAAATATATGGATGAGGGCAAATGTGTGTATGAAAGACAATTCCTGTAAAATAAAAATGGCTAAAACTGAAGAAAAGTAGCAAATGAATACACCCAACCAAAAGCTTGGAATAGTGCTAGCGTGAAACCTAGATCTCACATTATGTAACAGGAGCTAGAAGAAATGTGATACAATGGCCTGAGCATCAGCTAGAATATAGCAAGCTGACAGATGCAGCACAGACACACCAAAGAAAAGGAGTTATCCAGAGAACTTTCTTCTGAGACTCTCATTGGTTTTGCTGCTGATCCAGAAGTTAAACTTCTGTAATTGGGTATGCAAATTGGCAACCAAAAGCAATACTATAAACATAGAATTAAGTTTTAAAGTAGGTAAGTGATTATCAAGTCTCATCTTATCTTTAGATACCAACACAGATGAAACCAGTCAAATGAGAACAATATGTTTTCTTAGAGCAATTATTTGCCATTGGTAAAAGAGAAAAGTGTAATAAATGTAACTATTAGCACAGGAACGCTTCCATCCAGCTGCAATTTCAACATTCACTGAATTAGCAGAGAAAGTAACAAAACAAAATATAACTTTTCCTTCTCCACATTAGAAAATAAAACTAAGATACATTGTGAAGTCAAAAGTCTAGAGAAGCAGAGACCTTTGTGGTGCCTACACAATGCCATAAAAAACAACAGAAGTAGTGCTAACCAGAAAGTTTAAGAACTAGATCTACACATGAACTTTAAAAGCAGCTGAAGGGCTCAGATCTAGTGATCCAGCTAAAGACTGGATCACAAATGATGTATTTCATTTAATCATGACACTGGGAGTTGAAAAATTGCTTCTTCTGTTGATAAGTCTTCTGATATTTTGTGGAAAAAAGCAAACATAAGACACAATGCAACCTCTCCTAAGTCACTTTTCACTTCCTTATTTAATAAAAATCAGTTGTATTTTATGAAGGTTTTTAGTCAATCTAAGTACCAGGCTGAGTGCTATACATGATGTTGAAAATACTTGGTTATTGACTAGAGAAACCTTGAGTTCTTTTTTTGCAGCACGAATGCTTCTTTCTCAATTTCTCAGCTCACTTCAACACTAGACTAAATTGTAACTATAACAGACTTTCAATGAGTAAAAGTTTTCTTTGACTATGTGGTGATAAATCAGTAGGAAAATGGAAATGAATGAAGACTTTGCCTACCTTTATAGAAAAAAAAAAAAAAAAAAAAAAAAAAAAACCAGTATCATCAATCAAAATTTGATGCCATATGAATCTTCGGAACAATAAATGAGACAGGGTACTTTGCTCGTGAATCTTACAAACTTTGCTCTCCGCTTGAATGTATTTTTTCTGCTCTTTGCTCAGCCATGTGTCAGAGGAAATTAAAACTACCTGAAGGTCATTTTCAGTTACACCATTACCATTCACAAGGAGAAGAAATCACTTTTTTTCAATTAGGCTGACTTAGCCTTTCACACAAACCATACAGTCTTACCTATATTGAGACAAACTCTATTTATAAAGTAGACGGTATTGTTTCTCTTTTTTTCATTTTTGGAAGTCATCTGTTATGACATGCAATGGAAAAATAGCATACCACAGCCAGTTCTCAGTACATTGTTACAGTAACTAACTGCTCAGTTCTGCACCTTTTCTGATTATCTAAAACTATTTATATTTAGGTTGCAATTAGACAGATGTATGCTATCAAAATATGCGTATCGAGTATTCAAAGAATCTTACAAAGCTTGATCAAATCTAGTCTTAATCTTTTTCTTATCAAAAGAAACTGACAATATACTTTCTAATCATGTTCTAGAAGAAGCCTGTATATTAAGTACCACCTCTTCAGAGCATAGGAACAGGCAATTCCAAAATGTTGGAAGTTGAGCAGGTAGGGCAGAAGGTCAGCTTGGCTGAGCAGTGATCTTTTTCTAGAGCTTAGGTGGAAAAAGATAGTGTATCGCCACTGGAAGTAAGGTTCTCAGCATGGGAGAACTACGGAGATGCTGTTTCCTATTCTAGAGAGCAAATTCATGTAGTCAAAGCTCAATTAGAGTTGAAGCTGTCCAGTACTGTGAGGGACAATAAAAATAAATTTGTTAACAGGAAAAGGAGGACCAGAGATACCACTGGTTCATTACTTGATGAGGATGGTCAAGTTACAAACAGGTATGTAGACAAAGCAGAGATGTCTAATGCCTTCTTTGTCTCTGTCTTCAGCACTGATGATGGACTCTGGGCCCCATGGAGCCCTGAGGTAGATGACCATGACTGCAGTAATGCTAAACTCCAAACCAATCCCAAACCTGTGCAGGATTTGCTGTTCCACCTGGATGCATATAAGTCTATGGGGTCCAATGGGATTCATCCCAGGGTACTCAGAGAGCTGGCTGATGTCATCGTGAGACCTCTCTTGTTTGGTGGTCTTCAGAATCTGGAGAGGTCTCAGTCAACTGAAAGCTGGCAAATGTTTTTCCAGTTTTCAAGAAGGGCAAGAAAGATGATCCTGGTAATTACAAGCCTGGAAGTCTCATTCAGTGCCTAGTGAAATTATGGAGAAGATTATTATAGGAGTTACTGAAAAATACCTGAAAGACAATGCAGTCCATGGTCACAGAAAACATGGGTTTACAGAGGGAAAGTTCTGTTTGATGAATTTAATTTCTTTTTATGACAAGGTTAGCCACCTAGTTGACCAAAGGAAGCAAGTTGATTTAGTCTTTTTGGATTTCACCAACGGTTTCAATACTGTTTCTCACAATATCCTTCTGGACAAAATGTCCAGCATACAGATAGACAAAAATTTAAAGTGATAGGTGAACAACTGGCTGACTGGGTGCCTCAGGCACAGCACTCCCAGCCTGTCAAGGGGAAGGATTGTCCCGCTCTGCTCTGCACTGGTGTGGTCTCACCTCAAGTAGTGTATGCAGATTTGGGCACCACGGTGTAAAAATGACATAAAACTATTAGAGAGCATCCAATGGAGGGCTACAAAGATGGTGCAGGTTCTAGAGGGGAAGAAATATGAGGAGCAGCAGAGGTCCCTTGGTTTGTTTAGCCCAGAGCAGAGCAGGCTCAGGGGAGGCCTCATGGTGGCTGGCAGCTCCCTCACAACGAGAGCGGAGGGGCAGGCGCTGAGCTCTGCTCTCTGGAACAGCGACAGGACCCGAGGGAATGGCATGGAGCTGGTACGGGGAGGGTCAGGCTGGGGGTTAGGGAAAGGTTCTTCACGGAGTGGGTCATCAGATACTGGGACAGGCACCACAGTGCAGTGGTCACAGCACTGGGCCTGCCAGAGTTCAAGAAGCACTTGGACAATGCTTTCAGATGTGGTCTAATTTAGGGGTGGTACTGTGTGGCGCCAGGAGTTGAACTCAGTGATCCTTGTGGGTCCCTTCCAGCTCAGGATATTCTACGATTTACATATAAAATAACTGTTACAGATTTAGGGGGGAGGGGAGGGCTTCCAGTATCAGTATGTTTTTGAACCATTTTATGTATAAACTTTAACTGTAAGAATACAGCTGAATACCACTTAGTTTTTCAGTCCAGAACCAGTGCTTTAGAGTTCACAAGCATTCTTGCTAATCCAGCATTCATATGCCCACTGCTACATATCCTATAGCGTGTGCTAGAATTTGTTTATGGTACAGCCAACGATTAATTAATCTAAACTTCTCTTTTTACTTTACCCATTAGATCACGCTTTCCCTTTGCCAGCAGTCTATCACACAGAATCTATTTCTAAAGCAGAAACATTACAATAAACAAGGAAAATAAGCAATTACAAGAGATTTGCATATTCATTTTGGATAAAGACAATAAATAGCTAAAATGAACCTTTCTGAAATCTACAGACCTCTTGGCTCTGCAAATTGTAGGTGGTAATTTCACAAGGACAGCCTTCTTAATGATTTCTGATATTATAAATTTCTAATTGGGTCAGAACAGGATGTATGAAGATAATAAAAACACTTCTCCCTATAGAAGACAATGCAAATTGGGCAGCAGATATTCTGCATACTGGTATATAAACAGATGGAGACTTTCTGGAATTTAATAATTCCCATTTTAAAAGCTGTTGCCATCATTTAAAACCACACTGAGGGTTGTGCTAGGCAAAATGGAAAGCAAACAGAGCTGGCAGACCAAACAGTCAAGTCAATGACTAGAAAGGGAAATGAAAAACATTGTCTATGGATGGTCAGTTTTAGAATCAAGAGCTCTGAATATTCAGTTCAAGTCCACGTACAGCAAGTGTTATGAGTTAATATGGACTCAGACAGCACTTGGATGAGAACCATGGCTTGCCTTCAGGAATGACTGTAAAGCTGAATTTCACCCTCGGGTGTACTGGTGTACATAAGGGAAAATTTTACTGTCAGTGAAGCTACTTTAGATTTATGTTGATTTAAGTGAGAACAGATGATGGGCTGTAATCTGCTGTCTGGTTTATAATAGCTCAGAGGTTCACATGGAAGTGTTCTATACCTTTACTATAACAACTCTAATAATCATCCTTTTGGACAGAAAAAAATCAACTGATGACATTAATCAAGTTGCCCAACAGCACAGAGTGAGTGACTTGACTAACGAACCTGGCAACTGGTATAAATACAAAAAACAGGAAGAAAAATCCTTCTAATCAAGGAAAAGGCAATTTGCAATTCTATGCCTCTGACCAGGCATAGCAGGAAATACGCCTTTAGTCCCCACCCTTCCTCCAAAACTGCTGAGCTTAACCAGAAAGCGGCTTTACAATGCTGACTACGCCTTGGTGCAGCAAAAGGCACTCCATTTTGGAGCATAACCAAACATTTCTTTCCTACTGAGTCAATAGTTTCAGCCAGGTGGAACTGGGCTGACCATGAAAGACCATGGATGTTGCTGCTTCTGGCTGTTACTGACAATTCAACCCCCAAGACTGATTCTAGTCTGGGATTTAAATCTCAAAGTAAAAATACGCGTTTGATCCACACAGAAATAGAATCTACTCAAACTAAATCCGCATACCAGTAAAACATAGATACTTTCCTCTTCAGCTTACATTGCAGTTACATCAATTACATCTTCACTAATTGTCAAGGCATTTTGTTCTATTTTGTCGTTTATCTTTGTTTTTTAATAATTCTCTTTCTCTTTCTCCTCCTCCTACCCTCCCCGCCCCCATAATTGAGCTATAGGGTTGAATATTACAGTCTTTTTGGCTTGTCAAGGTAACATTATGTTTACCATGTTAAAATCATGTCCTTCATAATACTGGCTTAACCTTTTTTTTTTTTTTCTTCCCACTATGCTGTGTCATCTTCTGATGGAGAAAATGAAAGAACAAATAAAAATAAAGGCATCTGAACCAGTAATTTATAGCAATGCCTTTTTCAGGCAGAACATCTCAGAACATCTCTCAGAATTTCAGATAATCAGATATTAATAATAGGAAAATAAGTATTGTTATGAGTAGTAATAAATACTAGCTTCATTTTTACTGTTGAAGGACAAATTCTTTGCTACGGTAAACAAACCCAGTCTCACACCACTGATACAACTAGATGTGTTTACATGCTAAGTCTGACAATTCCTGCATAAAATAAAACTGAAGAATAATATATTTTTATTAAATGTGACAGACACAATGGAGTTAAGTAGCTCAGTGCAGAGAAACAAGACATTATCATAAAGTTTAGAAGGCCAAGTACATTAACATTCAAGTAAATTTGACTCACAGAGGCAATAGCTTTCTCTGGGGAAGTGAAATGGTTTCTTATGACCATCAGAAGCATAAACTGCCATCATAAGTACAGCCTATGTCTGGAGTAGCAAATGGTCAAAAAGGTTGGTATTATTTTATGCGACTTCAAAACATGAGTAGCACTGTAAAGTGCATATTTCTATGTATCTTTGTACTTGCCAGCTTTCTTCTAAAACAACTGCATGAACAGTTTGCGTACACTGTTTGCAATGAGATCTGTGGCATTAAAGCAAACAGTAACATACACAGGACAAGATGCCTGTATCTCGTAGACCTGCTTCTACTCTACAATTAACACTCTAATTAGACAAAACCATTACAGAAAAGCATTGGGCAGTAGAATACATGAATTGTGAAGGTAACACAGAAACTCTTATGGAGTCAAAATCCATAGTCAGGTTCCTTGTGTATGTACCTCTCATTCTGTATGTTTCTTCTTGAGGTATCTCTATTTCAAAGAGCGGAGTAGCCTGCCTTTACAAGAGCAGTATCTCAGGCCTTCCTCAAAAGTCATTTTCAAAAGCTTGAGTAAGAAAACTAAAAATTGGTGAAAACTTAGACAGGTTTTAAGCTTAATTTACATTATTTACATGGAGATCTGAGGAGAAAGGCAAATGTGTTCCAAGATGATCCAGGAAACTACAGACAAGTAAAGTTCACTTCAATCCCAGAGAAAATCATGTAAGTAGTCCAGAATGTATTTCTGTACATTTGAAAGCAGCGATGGCAAGTAGGGATAGTGAGCAGGAATTTGCCAACAGCAAATCCCACCTGGCCAACTTGATTGCTTTCTAAAGCAATAAATGACTAGATAGGTGGACAAGGTGAAAGCAGTGGATCACATTTACCTTAACTTTAGTATGTTTTTGAACTTCATGTCCCATAATATTTTTGTATTAAAGTAAGGATGTTATAGGCTGGATCGCTAGGCAACCAGATGGATAAAAAACAGTTAGACAATTTGGTTTAGAGGGTAGTGGTTAAAGGGCTGTACATTACATCATTGCTGATAACAAACAGGTACCACCAGAGTCTATCCTGTGACCTGACTGTTTTTTAATATCTTTATCAGTGACTTATAGAAAGCAATGGAGTTCATTCTTTCAAAGTTGCAGAAGACACCAAATTGCAGAGACTAGCACACATACACTGGTCTAGGGCTGTCAGAGGAACCTGAAAGTTGGAGAAAGGGCCAATAAGAACATAATGAAATTCAGAAAGGACAAATGCAAAGTCCTGCACCTGTGAATGAAGACATCCTGGCTGAGAAGCAGCCCTACTGACAAAGACCTTGGAGTCATGATGAGAAGCAAGCGCATAACATAAGCCAGCAGCACACCTTGGCTGTAAAGAAGGCCAACAGCTTCTTGGTCTGCCTTATAAGAACCACAGCCAGTAGATCAAAGCAAGTGATTATCAACTTTTACCTTTTACTCATTAGACTGCATCTAGCACAATGCATACAGTTCAGTGTCCCAGGTACAATATGATGCCAAACTGGAACAACTTCAGAGTTAGGGCAACTAAGATGGTTACAGGCCAGAACAACTGCCTTGTGAGCAGAGGCTGAGAGAAAGGGGCTTGCTGAGCTTGGATAAAAGACTTCATGGGAACCTAACAGAAGTGTGACAGAACTTATGAGGAGATCACAAAGAAGACAAAGCTAGGCTCTTTAGAGCAATGTCAAGTGGGAGGACAAGATACCACAGATGTAAATTTAAACTAAATGTAAGGAAAAACTTGTTTCACCATGAAGGACATTGGAACAGGTTGTCCAGAGAAGTAAGGCAGTCTCCATCCTTGGAGATTTTCAAGACTAGATGGGATAAAGCCTTGAGCAACCTGGTCTGGTCCACTGACCCTGCCTTGAGCAGGAGGTTGGACTAGATAACCTACTGAGGTCCCTTCTAACTTGAATTATTCTCTATCTGCAATCTAAATGTTTGCATGTGAACTAGTTGTCTAAGTTTCCATGATAGTCACTGGAGATCTAGTCAATACAGTCAATGGGGTTTAGTCAATAATTCATATGACTAAATACAGATGTCTATTTTAGGATGAGATGAATCACATCACTTCATTAACTATATTGATTAGCTCAGTGTTGAGTAAAGTCAGTCTTCATGGACTTAATCAGCTGTGGCTGTCCACATCATATGCCCACAGTCATATGAGCTCCCCACATTAGGTTTAAAATATCAGTTGCAAAAACACTCAAAAACATTTTTTTTGAAGTCTCAGAACCCTGGAATTAAACACTTCATTTCATCAGAAAAAATCCAGACAGTTCTAGGAATAATTTTTTGTATGAATTTACTGAGAGGCATAAGGGAGCTGTTAGCAATGCCTGTTATAATTTATCCATCAAGACATCAAATGACAGAGCAGTCAAAGATAGGAGATAGCCCTTTTGTTTCCATCTCTGATGTCCTCAACTGTCACTGACATGAACTGGGAGTGTCAGGACCCTGAGCATTTAAGCAGGCTCCAACTGCCCTGCCCAGTCTTTAATCAATTTTCCTCTGTAAACCTCCTCTGCAGTCCCTTCTATCTCTGCCTACAGGTTTAGGTGCTTGAGTTAAAGGTATAACAGTTTTGGCCAGGATAGAGAAATTTTCTTTGTAGAGGCTTGTATGATGCCACGTTTGGGATTTTTCATGAAAATAGTGGTGATAATACACTGGTGTAATCTCACCTTGGGAGAATAAGCAAGAGGTTATGTGGTACTTGGCTGCCTGCCGAGGTTAAACTGTAACAAAAGCTCTGCTCTAATGTAGCATACCTGTGTAACACTGGGTGAGATTCCTATAAAAATAGCAATGATGTGGGAAACTGCTGTGAGAAGCTCCATTTGGGGCCTCTACCCATGCAGCCTCCACTGGCTTGGGTGCTGCACTGAGGCCTAAATACCTTACCTCTGTCCCGCAGTAGGTATGTTGGGCTTTATCTTTTTGATCCTGACCTTTCCTTTCTGACAACTTTCTGGTCTAACCTCATTACTGCCTTATCACTACAGACTTCACTGGCAATCACCAGCTGGTCTGTTGGCTGAACTTTGTTAGCATCTCCAAACCTGCTTCATCTTTCATGGTCAGGTACTGTGGGACTACACCAGTCATGATGAGTGAGGCACTGTCCTGCTATCACCCTCACATCCCTTGTGAAGGAGTCATGTTGACTCCTGACACCAGCCGACAGAAGAGGGTTCAGTAGCATCACCACTAATACAAATGAAAGCATAAATGTGTATTAGCACAGACCTGGACATCCTGTTGACCTTTTCAATCTCAGCAGTCCGTAAAGCCATATAGGTCAAGCACTACTTCAAGTTTTGGGTCTTCAGAATGCCCTTCAATGGTACTGTTACTTCAAGATGGCATTTCTACAAACTCCTCTTCAGAATTCTAGTTTTTCCTCTTCCTTGTAACAATATGTATAGGCTAAAAATATTTTGCAATGCATTTGCTTATATGAAACATGTTGTGATGTCTTTCCAGTATAACTCCCGCCACCACTCCAATAAAATAAAAACATAATTTCACAGTTAGAAAAGCTTGAGGCAAGATCCAAACAGTACTGAGCAATCATTGAAAAGTTCCTATGATATACTTTCTTGTTCTACTTTAGCAATTATGGGTACATGACTGCAGTTTCTCATCATAAACAAATTATATATTTTCAACAGTTTTCCATCTATGCACTAAATCATTGCACATAGAAACAGAGTAGCACCACGAAAAAACAACATGCATCACTTCAAGTGATTGTGCCACATTAGTCACCTTCCTAAAAGATTTTATTCATTGTAATTTTTTTTTTTTTTTACTCAGGAAGAATGAAATTTGTCACCTACATTCCTAATAAGCTTTCTTTCTTTTTGAATAGCTCAATCAAGCAGACTGAGCTCCTTATAGGATAAGTCACTCCATCAAAGCAGTAAAATATAGCAGCACCCTACCCATAAGAAAAAAAACTAAAGTATATCAGATTACTCACAGGGAAGTTTATTATTTGGAAGACTAAGGCTTGAGCTGGTGGTTTTCAAAATGTAACCAGGAAAATTGTAATTCTGGAGAAGTTCTGTATTCGGGGTTCTAATGCCATACCTGTGAACTTACCTGGACAAAACTACTAACAAGAGCCAAGTTTCTCACTTACCTAATCAGTTTAGAGGATAAAGCTCTGAAATCCTAAATGCTATTATGAAAGTATATCCATGGAGATAAAATGCAAGCACTTACACCAGTATTTAGTTCTGTTTCCTTTAGTTCCTGAGGCTGACTAGTTTCAGCCATGACTTGACAGACAATAGTATCTACTAAAACCAAGAAACCTATTTCTATTGATTTGAACAGGCAGTACATGAGGCTGATTGACCAGTGCTAGTCTCTGTCAAGTCAGCCATTCTCAGAAACTCCTGGAAGTTAAACAAGGAAAATTACATCTATTTGACCTATATGGTTACTTTTGAGAATCCTTTCCTCTAAAAGATGTCACTGAGACAAAATTTACTTCAGCTGCCTCTTAAATGGACATGAAGAACATATATGAATTTGAGAAGCTTCAGCTGCATGACAAGTGTAAGACATTATTTCCAGTAGTAATTTCTATAAATGTCTTGCTCTTTTGTTACAGTTCAACTGACTAACAGAGTTTAAGTTTACCTTACATTGTTTTGCAATCATTTTTTTTTTTTTTTTCCTTTTTTCTCCCCCTGGTTTACAGCTTTAATCTCTCCAAAAGGGAGTTAGTTAGACCAGGAGAAGTCAGCAATAGAAATTCCTTTCTATTCAAGTCAGTCAATATTTCAGTCAATCAGAACTAGGTGAAGGAAATACATTGTAGTTGAGGCTACAGGAATCCAATCCACTATTACTCTTAATTAGGCAGCACCATTCTACTTCCGCTAAGAATCAGTCTATGGAGGTTCTATCACTGATAGCCATACAAGAAATCTCTGCAATCAACCACATTACTCATACATATCACACTTTTAGGCTGAAATTCTCCATAACCCCTTCCTTTATCTCACCTTCCAAGTTACTTCAGCAGACTTGACAGGACTGTGGTGGCAGCCTGGGGCAGGAGGTGCTTGTTGTGGGCCTCCTGCGTTGGCAAAGTCTATGACTCAAGGGACAATTAATGGAGAAGAAATTTCTTGCTCCTTGCCTTCCCTTTTACTTCTTACATGTCTTATCAATAATTTAATCACATCTTTCTAGTTTAGAAGCTCTTGGTGCCGTAAGATTTCCACCCATAAGGAAGACTTCAGACCTTGTAAAAGTTAAGTAAAGGCAGGATTTTCCTGGTGAGCACCCTCCAAGTTTCAGAAATTGGTCAGGGTGAAAAAAGTGGGTCCTCAAGAACCAATTGCAGGAACTTTGTAATCTATAAACTCCGTGGACCCCAAGGAAAAGGCCTGATTAACTGAACTGATCCATTTGTGACTGATCATTGAAATCAACTTCTGCAACTGTCTGACAATCTGCCTTTCTACCTTTATCTTTCTTTGTAGGTCAGGCATAATTCAAACATACACTGCTTTCACATTCCTCACTTGAAAATATGGTTATCTAGGGCCTGAGTCGACGTTATGAAGTCAGAGCGCCTCCTGCATCCCTACCTTCTAGCCACTACGATGTCTTATTTGATTATACTCTGTCTATATATGGATAAGGCTGTCAACATAAGGCATCTGAGCACTTAATAAATTAGACCATAGCCTTTTGAACTGAGCAAGGAAACAATTTCACCAAAATTAAAAAGAACTAGCAGTAAGGTAAGGTAACAATTTAGAGTCTTCATTGGAATCTAAACGGCTTACAAAATGTATACATCAATCTCTGAAATAGCAAATCAGGCACATTTGAAACGAATCCTTAAACTCTCCTACATTTAGCTTATCTAATACAAGAGTCTGTAATATATTCTAACCATCATAAATTCCAACCTTTAGAAGCGAATGTACAAAAATACACACCATCTGCGTATAGTGATCTACAGTATGAATCTATATATCTTAATCTTGGTCTATTACTTTTTATGATGATAAGAACAGACAGCATAGAGACTGAAGCCCCAAACTAAATCATGACAGAAATAATTAAAAGTCTTTCTTTTTACTGCTTTCATGGAAATAATTCCATCTAGTTTATTATACCATGCTGAAGCACTGGCTTCAGGTTTGGTACATTCAGTAGACAAAAAATAATATAATTGCAAGGAAACACACATTAACAACTGATCTTATTACTTTTTATTATACTAATTTGCAAATTATCATCTTTCTGTCAACACCTTTTTTACACTTGTCTAGTTTCATTTCTCTTAATGTTTTTAAAAATGGTTCTTACTTTTTGGTAATTAAATAAAATGAGATGTTCACATGTTTAACTTTACTATCAAGTGAAAAATAGGCAACAACTGCTTTAGAATGGCTAAAAATAAAAGGTGGAGAGAAGTAGGACAGCAGTAGGACAGCAGTAGTAGTGGTTTGAACACAAAATTCAAGATGTATTTCTTCTCAGATTCAGTGCAACAGATTTGAAGGCAACTGCAGAGAAACAAGTGATGCCAAGGAAACAGAAGACAAGATATGTCAACAGAAATAAATATTTCTATCTGAATGGAAACTGTACTTGAAAGGTATGTTCAAAATGGAAAAAGATTCAGAAGGCATACCAGTTAACAGACTAGTTTCTAGCAATTAGTACCTGACCTAACTTCATCACCAAATACATATTTAATATTTGTACAAAGTCTGACCTTCTTAAAACTGTCAGTTTACTGCCAGTCCTTTTCCATTTTATTGAAGGAGTTGTGTAAATAAGATTCTAACACATAAAGAGAGGAATCCATGCAGAGGAAACAGATCCATTGCAAGGACACCTTGATCTCTCCTGTTTTTCCATTGTGGGCATACAGAGTTCAGTACTCTAAGGAATTAAATGCTTTTCAATGCATTTTTCAATGATTTCTTACAGACAATAAAGCCACTTTTTACTAAAGTATATGAGCAATATGAAACTAATTAAAAGAGATGTTAATACCCTGCAACACACAGAATTAATCCAAATCATAAGGACAGAACTAATCAATTCCAATAAAGCAAATTGAGAGAAAAAGCTATCCAAGTACTGCAATCACCACTATAGCTTCAGGAGTTCAGAAAGAAAATGAGCATAAATTTTCCTAGATATGCTATAAAAATTATAACTTGCATGCTGAATAAGACCCAAACATTTCATCCTGACTCCTGTTATAATTGTAAATAGATCAATAATTTTTTGCTACTGATTATGAATAATGTGCTGAAAAGTGGTATTTATTATATTTGCTCTACATAGGATTTCACTGTAGCGATGATGTATCAGTTCTGATATGGTATCCCTGGATTTAAAAAGTACATGACTACTCATTTTTGAATAACAAGTTTAGATCAAAAACAGAAAACATGTTTGAGGAAAAATGATTAATTATATATGAAGGAGTCATCAAAACAAAACATTATTTAAGAGCAAGGACATCTTCATAAATCCTATTAGAACATGGACATTAACTGTTTCCACATACGTGGAGGTTTGGGGAAAAAAAAAAAAAAGTTACCGAGTGAATTTTCATTGCCGCATATTCACAATTTTTTTAAGGCAAATATTATTTCAAGATGCAGCAATACAAATTCTGCAACTGGTAATTCAGTTACTAATGAAGTTACCTAATTAACCCTGCATTTCTTTCTCCCACACTGCCTTGCAACAACAACAAAAATATAAACTTTAAAAATGTAAATTTTTTAATGTAGAAAGAATAAGTAGCCTCACATTTAATACCAGAAAACACCATAGATTCAAATATAAGTAACTCTTTCAGCACATACAGGGAGGAGGTTGGTTTAGGAGGAGAACAAGGTAGAAAGTGGCATTTAGCTGAACTGATTTGACTCTAAATATTCCAGACAAACATACCAGGTGCAAAATTCAACTCCTTAAACACAGTGTAAATTTTTTTATTTGGCTTCTCTTATAACCTTATACACCTGCTGTGGAGAAGATCTGCTAGGACATACATTTTGTAGAGGTATCATAGTAATCAGAAATTCGTACTTTATATATTTGTTTGCAACCTTTGTCTCTACGAAGGCCACTCATAGACAGTGACTTATGGCCAGTTCAAAGTTAATCATTGGAGTGGACTGATCCAGGTTTCCTCTGGACCCCATCAACTTTGAACACAAATATTAACTTCTGTTTTTGCAGCAGTGATAAAATTGTTTCACTGCATCCTGCCAGGACGGTGCTTTATGACAAAATGCATGTGTTCTGTGACCTTGAGAATGATATGAGGATTAGGGGAGGCACGAGGCAAAAGGTGTACTTGAATACTTGCAACATCCTGGCTTGTATGAGTTAATATTATAGCCTGCATGTCAAAGGCACTGATTATTCCACTGTACTTGGTACAGGGCAGACACATCTGGAGTGCTGTGTCTAGTTCTGGGCTCCCTAGTACAAAAGAGACAGACACAGACATACTGGAGCAAGTCCATCAAAGGGACATGAAGATGTTTAAGGGATTGGAGCATCCCTCCGACAAAGAGAAAAAATAAAAGCCTGGAGAAAAGAAGTCTCATGGGGATCTTCTAATGTGCATAAATACCAGACTCTTCTCAGTGGCATCCAACAAATGGACAAGAGGCCATGGGCACAAATTAAAATACCAGAAATTCCACTTAAACATAAGAAAATGCTTTGACAGTGGAGGTTGTCAGGCACTGACACAGGTTACCCAAAAAGGTTGTAGTCTGTCTTTGAAAGCATTCAAAACTTGACTGGACATGGCCCTGAGCAACCTGCTCCAACTGACCCTGCTTTGGGAATGGAGTTGGACAAAACCATCCCCAGTAGTCCATTCCAAAATCAGCAATTCTGGGAATCACAGGTGGAGGAAGCTTCCACTCTGCCCAATACAGATATTAAAGAAAGCTACAGTATCAATTCATCTGTATTTCATACCAGAAAAATAACCAGGAACAAACTCTCATACACCCAAGGAAATGATCAGTGGAAGCACATGCTCCGGACCAACACCTGCAACACACCAATTTACCATACAGATATGTTTTAAAGTTGAACTGCTCTTGATTCCAATTACCAATAGAATATAAAATAAAGGAAGGGGAGGATGTAGCAGAGAGCATGAATCTCACTCCAGTTATGACTGTAACTAATTATAATGCAAGTATTCAAACAAAAGTCTCCTTAGCTTCACTGTGCTCCTTGAACTGGAACTTTTCACAAGGAGCTCCTTGAGCTCCTTGTGAAAAGCATTGACCAGATTTTTCATTTGAAAGATGACAGAACACGAACATGATCCTTATAGGTTTGGAGGAAAAAAACACAACACAACTTAAATATTTAAAAGGATGCCATACCTAATGATAGATTGTTTTGATCAGGAGATCCCTTTTCTGATTGATATAGAAAAAAAAAATAAATGTCAGCACTCTTTCTTTTTAGAGGTCTGGGATAACAGTGTAATTGAGTCCCAGCTATACTGGGCACATGACTTTAAAAATTCACAACACAGCACAATACAAGTGTTCTTGGCTCTTGATTCAGGACAAACAGAAGTGTGTTGTAGGTCAACACAAAGGTGTATGTACAGAAGCTTGCAAAACAGGTGCTTCTGTTTTATTTTGTAATGCATACAAAGCCTACCCTTCCCCAGTCTTACATGTTGTAGTGTGATATCAATCATCTTAAACAGATTCAAAATAGAATCCTTAAACAAACAGCCTAAGTTTTGTTTTCACCAGAATTCTTGTCTTTCTGCAGTTAAAATAAAGTATTACAAAAATAAAGCTACTTCCAGAGATTGTGTTGGAACCTTAATCCAATATCGAGTTCTTACTGTAAACTGAAAAGAAAAAAAAATAAAAAGAGGAAAACAACTCTGTTCCAAGATGCTAAAAAAATAAGCCAGAAGGTAGAGCATGTTGAAATGCAACTGTTTGAGCTAATTTTCACTGTAAAAATAAATTTCTGATAAAACAATACTTAGTGCATATTTCAATAAAATAATTGAAGTATAAAATGTTTTAAATATCCCCCTTTTTTTTTTCCTACCATAACTCAAGTACCAGAGAAGTTCTAATATTTAGAGTTTAAGCTTAAGTGCCAACTCTGAAATGCCAATACGCAGCTCAGGAACTGCACAGATTGAAATTTACATCAGACTTTTATATTCTTGCCAAATTTTATCTCAGTGGTCACATTTCTCACAGGATACCAGCTCTTAAAAAAATCCAAGGTATACCCATGTGTCTGCATGATTGTCGTTGCATCACGACAGCCACATGTCATGCAATGTAATGCTTATCAGGTAGTAATGGAAGGAGCAAGGAGCGAGCATCTGAAGTTGCGTATGTGCTCAGGTTATTTTTTATATAGTATGTCAGATTTTGATGTTGCAGGGAAAATTCTGGTTGAATTTTCATGGAAAATGATCATTTATAGAGAAATTTAAGGGATTTGTTTGTTTGTTCATTTGGAACAGGAACACTTGTTCTACCAGGCAGTAGGAGACTTAGCTTCATGCTCTAAATGAAAAAAGAGAGTTACTAGCATCTTGAAATTAGTAGTTACAAGTTTGTCAGCATACAGAAATATATATATATATATATCTTTTTTCTTCTTCATATGTAAAGAAAGATACAGATCTTAATCTTGCAAAAGTGGTGCTTAAAAAAAAAAAAAAAGTCACAGGTCTGAATTGACAACTACCGTGAAATTAATATGAGGATCAGAGTTGTGTCATCATCTTTAAGGTATTTCTTTATTTGCAAACGTGTACAATTATAAGTGAATGGAGAGGCGAGTCAAATAAATTATCACAATATATCATTTCCAGTGTATTGGGTTTACGGGGCAAGGTTTTGGTAGCAGGAAGGCTGCAGGTGTGGCCTCTGTGAGCAGAGCCCAGCAGCTGCCCCATGCCAGATCAGAGCCAGCTCCAGCAGGCTACACCTGCTCCTGGTCAGAGCTGAGCCAGTGAGCAATACTGGTTGTGTCTCTGTGGTAACATACTTAAGAAAGGCTAAAAATATGCTGTGCAGCAGCAGATTATGGAGAGAGGTGACAAAATGGGAGAGAAACAGGCCCACAGACACCAAGCAGAAGGAGGGTTGGAGGTGATCCAGGTGACAGAGCAGATCTCCTACAGCTTGGAGAGGCCCACGATGAAGTAGGTTGATCCCCCTGCAGCCCAGAGGTACCATGTGAGAAGAGCAACCCATTCTGCAGCCAATGGAGGGCCCCAGTTGAGAACAGGTGGTTACAGTGGGAACTGCCATCTGTGGGGGACCCATGTTGGAGCAGTTTGCTCCCACGTGATGGATCCTGTAGCATGGACCCTTACTGGAGCACTTCTTGAAGAACTGCTGCCTGTGGGAAGCCCATGAAGGATCAGTTCAGGAAGGATGGCATCCTCCCCAAAGGAAAAGCTCCTCATTGGAGCATGGGAAGAAAGAGAACATGAAGAAGCAGCAGAGACAAAGTGTTATGGACTGACCACAGCCCCATTCCCCTGTGAAACTTGTAGGGAAGAGGTTGAAGAATGAGGGTGGAGAAGGTATTTTTCATTTCCTTTTAATTCTCACAGCTCTCGACTGTTATCAATTAGCAATAAATTAAATAAGTCTTCCCCGAGGAAAGTCTGTTTTGGCTGTGACTGTAACTGGTGAGCAACTTCTGTGTCCTTATTTCAACCCATGAGGTTTTTTTTTTTTCCATTGTGTTTTCTCCCCTGTTCTGTGGAGGATGAGGAGTGAGAGCAGCATGGTGGGCACCTGGCAGCCAGCCAAGGTCAACCCTCCACATCTAGATAGGTCAGGAGAAGTTCAGAAATCTTAAAAATAAATAAACAAATATAAGGATTTAAAATAAATTTGTAGTTTGGGTCTAATTATTCAGGTGACTGCTAGGACCTCCTCAAAAGGCAGATAAATTCATTTGAAATTTAAGGACAGGGTACTTTATGCTCAATTTCTAGTCTTTGTACATGTCAACTGGACTATTTCCAATGTGAAGGCTGCCTACTAAGGAAAAAAAAAAAAAAAAAAAAAAGATTACTAACCTAGAAATACTAAAAACAGAAGACCACCATATGGTCTTTCAAGTCTTGTCCTTAGAAGCCTAGGTTACCTCACTGTGAGTAATTTCATTAACCTCCAAAACATAAATGGAAAACTGGCATACCTCCTCACTCTTCTCAGTGAGTGTGCTGGTCTGATACAGCCTAATAGCTGTGAAGATTTTGTTTGCTTTGTTTTTCCTAGTAACTGAAAAAAACATATTTTTTTTTTCCCAACTCAACAGCATTTTGTACAAAATTCAGTCAGAGTAGTTTAGAGGCAGCTAATCCCCCTCTTTAACATCAGTTCATGACCTCCTGTTTCACATGCTGCAAGACTGCATCTCAAACAGCTTACCAGCATGAACCTAATCTCTTTTCCACAAGTATATCATGGCTGAGGCTTCCCAGCAGCCTCCATCCTTACCCTTAGTACTGCTGGAAAAATCAATTAAATTCATAAATAATACTACATCTAAAGCCACATTTGTTCTTATTCTGGTTTACTGAACCATATGCATTTCAGAAACACTCTAACACACACACAAAAATATTACTGGCCAACCATTATTTTAAATGACCTTTACATTCCTTACAGCACTCAGGGTGAAGTTCTATTGCATAGCACACAAAACAAAAATCAGAGAAGTGTCCCATCTTTCTCCCTTCTCTTTCTTTACATCTGAAGGTTTAATTGATCATTTCTTATGCTGGTCACATTTCATGCAAGCATTTAAAATTAATTGCAAATGTGCAATTACATTAATTTGAAAATCACCATACAACACTGGTATACAAGTGATTTTTAGACCTGCTCTGTGCAAAATACTGACCTTTCTTTAAAAATGTACTATCACAGTGCGGTGATCATTAGTCCTTTGGTCAGCACAAGCATGACATGGAATTTTGAATATATGCCGTTACTGCAGTAACAACATGAACAGTTTCAGTTTGCAAGAAATAGGATCACCACCAAGTGCATGCAAATGTTTAAATTTACAATATAATGTCTTTTAAGAATTTTATTACTCAAATACTTATCTGTCCTATTACTTTGGCTATTCATTAATAAATAGTGAAAAATACTCCGTTTTCTGATACATAAAACCCTCACAGATATTTTAAAAATATTATAATGGCATTTGTTCTTCATTTTACTGGAGGAGGAAAAAAATATATATTTACAAGCTTCCCCAACTCCCACACTGCGAATCATAAAACCAAAATCATGCAAGGGTTCTGATAAATAAGTTAAATGTGTTACATTTCAATGATGACAGAAGTTTTGACAGTGCCTGTACATCTCATCAATGTGATCAGGTAGTAATTACTGTCTTAATGAGGTATCTCAGCTTGACACCGAAAAAAAAAATTGAGCACTTAATATCCGTTAGATTCTGTTCATTTGTATAATAAAATCTGGAAGTGGGTCACAATGTTTTCAAGTCCTTGGTCTCATCTTGAAACTAACTGAAGCTCACACCGATATTTAAATTTTCTAAATAAAGCAGTTTTTTTCCAGTAAAACAGAGAAAAAATATCCTGTAAAACAGAAAAATCAAGTATCTTTATCACAAAAAGTATCATTAAAATATTATTATAAAGTTGCCTAGACAATGTTAAACTTTTATGCAATTAATGCCAACTTAGCTTTCAGAAGACTTCTTCCTCATTTAATAACAGTGCACTGACCAAACTTCCAATGAAATAACGGAGATGAAAATCACCTGGCTGAATTCCAGGTCAGTAATTTTCCTCAATTATCTACTTTAGATTTCAGACTCCAGCTTGACCCTCACTAATATGCTAGTCCACGAACTGTCTGATTTCCTAATGACACAGGAAAAAAAATAGCACACATACAAGAATCGATGCTGAAAGCTCTATGCTAATCGTTCGCATTAGCATTTTCTTTTTGTTCTGGGTGTGCAAAAACATCTTGAGATGGAACACATTTATATCAGCAAAGAAGTCATTGTATACGAATTCTAACTGGAATTCCATTCTAAATGGAAAGTAGGCAGCTAGACAGGATGTGTTTGTCCGCTGCAGTGTTTCAGTAGACACCCCTTTGGATTTCATGCCATCAAGGGCCATTACCAACATTAATAAAAGCCATCTGGCCTTGCATAGTTTTATGTCTATATTCCATTGTTTGTTTCAACAGCATTTAAGTCCTGGAGTTCTTGGTTCTGAGAGGCAATTTGGAAACTTTTCGAGGACTGAATAAAGCAAACAAACAGCAGGCAATTAATCATGGTAATAGTGCTTCCAAAGGTCACACTATTACTTTGAGCAATGATACCAATCTTTATCACTCCTCAAGTTTAATTCCAGGGGAAAAAAAAATCCCCAATTTTATGGTTGTAACTACCGGAACAAATAACAACAGCACAGTCTTGTAGCTAATGCCTTGATGACATAACTCTGGAGTTTTAAGAAGCCTTGATTTCAAATTCTGTCCAAAGATGATCATGTCCAGAACCAACAAAACCTAAATGCCAAATAAATGAAACTGCATCAGAGCATAACATGCTTTGGACTGAATAGCCCTACTGAAATGTGTTCCATTCACGGGATTCTGTGTCTGAATTCCAAAGGAATTTAAACAGAAGACAGACACTTCTCAAAAGGAACAACAGCTCAAGCCATGTGCAAAAGCCAGAAGTTTAGGGCTCTGGAGAACTGTCTGGCTGAAGCAGAGTTTTTTGGAACACAACTTTAGCTTAGGCATTGGAGAAGGGTGGAAGCACAAAACACACTTACTTGAAATGTCCTGGACAACTCAAGTTTGCCTCTGCAAATAATGGATGCCAGAAGACTAACTCTGTTGCTGAAATAAGGCTGAAAATTCTAAGCTTCAAAGGCAAATTCCAGCACTAAACCATTTTTAAAAAATATTTATCCATATTAGGTTTTGACTGAATCATCCCACAAAGGGGAATTCCATATTAATCTATTAGTCCTTCCATTCCTTCCATTTTTCATATACAATATACATATTTTGCAGGAAAGTGGGAAAAGGTGACGTTGTTCTATTATAAAAACACTTCTATTTTAATGTCATTTCTATTATGCATATTGAATTAAACAGGAGAAGTGGGGTATCTCAATTGGAGTTAAATTAATTTCATTCTGACAGTCAAGAAATATACTTGGGGCTTTATCATCTAACATGCATTCTGTTTTCAATGCCAGATGTTATCTTTCAAAATAGTTATTATTAGTAGCTTTAACATTTTCTCAATTACAAAGACTTAAAATTTAATGGATAAAATTTCCATAAACTTTAATGAATACATTGTGTTAGCCTATTAATTTCTGTATTATTTGGCTACTGTTAAACAATAATAGCATTCCCTTTCTTACAATCAAAATTTAAAAAGAAGCTTTAAATATAAAGGGAGAGGGAAGAGGCAGAGCAGATAAATTATGCAGCTGAAAGGAATGCTTGTTTTTTTCTCTTTGTATCTTAAGTGCAAATTCTTCTACACTGTTTCTCAGACACCATCTGTTTCAAAAACAACTTCACTAAATACAACAGAGGAGACAGGAATTTCTAATAGTGAAACCTGCAAACTTGCAGAATGGTCTGAGCTTTCTCAAATAGGCAAAACAAGATAGTAAAGAGCTGTTAATAAATTAAAGAGAGGCAATGGGTGTCACCTCAGATGATGCAGTACACCATTTTAGGGATTTTCATTACACTCATGGATGGCTTGTTACTTTACATCGTCCCTGCACACTTGCTTTAAGAAGCCTAAACCACATTGTCCATTAAATCACAGGGTTTATTTAGAGGTAGGGCCACAACTGCTGAGGTTCTTGCTCCATTTGAGGGTAGACTTCGGCAAAAGTTTTGAAAAAGAGAAACTGCCAGAATGATTTACATCAAGGACCCACCTGTGCCAGTGCCCTTTCTGCATTATTTTTTTTTTTAAGCAGGACATACAAGAACTCAAATGCATTCAGGTATATGACAACATACCACAACAAGAGAACTCTCCTCCAGAGAGGTTTATATCAGTTCCAAAATGCTATCTGTTTACTGTTAACTCTAGAAATGCTATTGAGTTTAATGATAACACTGCTCTCAATTAGAAAATTAGTTTATCTTTTTTGCTTTTCCCTCTCTCTACAGTATTTGTGGAGATGAAAAAAAATATTTACTTAGTTTGGTCTAATAAGGACCTGTGGAAAAATAAATTATCAAAAAAGCGTCCAAATTATTTTACTGGGTAATATATTTTTGTATAAAATTTATCAATTTAAGAATATGGATTGGAGAGGGATCATCAAGGTCATTGTTTACAGACCACTGCTTATAGATTCCTGCTATCATATCCACTCATGTCAAACAATTTCATACAAACAATATTCACTGTGATAAACATATTAAGAAGCACCATTCAGTATGTAAAATTGTTCATACTATCTATTCGGATTGCATCTAACATTTTACATCTTTTTCAAACACAAAATCATTTGTAAGTTTGAGTCATTATGTCTTTTCTGCCCTTCCCAAGACCACCTTGTCCTTCTCCTCCATTCAAAATAATTCTCTCCTTTCTATAGGCCCAATAAATTATTTCAAACATGGAACATTTTTTTTACAATTATTATTTCCAAGTACCTTTCCAGGTAATTTTACAGTGATCTGTAGACTAAAATGTGCTTCCATTGTTCCCTTGGCAATTCTATTACATTAGATCCATTAGCACACTCACATACACAGGCTACATTTTGTGTTCTTTCTGTTCATAATGTATGATGGTTAAGATGTATTTTTTACTTGTTGCCCAAACAGATTCTAAAATTTGGATTTCTCAGTTTTTCCACAATTCAGTTTTCAAATCTTCTATCATTATTCTTTTAATAGCATATTAACTCATCACAGCTTCTATATTCCTGACCCTGCTGCCTCAACATATTTAATTACATTATAGGCAACCATCTCCACTCCTGTTCAATATTCTGAACAGCTTCACTGAGTTTTAAATGCACAAAATGGTCGTTGCCACACTTCATTTCTAGCTTCTGCAGTCGTGATCTTGTGCTTTGTTACTAAAAATAGAGCTGCTTCCAACTACCTGAGCTGGAAAGCTAATTACAGAGCTGGTAAACAGTGCTCCTCCCTATTGAGCAAATGGCAGAATAAGGAGTCTGTTAATGCACTACGGCGCAACATGGTCCTGTGGGTCTGAAATCTATCAAGTGCCATTTATTTAATCATTTGTAGTTGTTTGCCTCATGGATAAATTACCATTTAAGTAAATAACTGTTTGACTGTTGGAGCAACAAATCAGGGAGGAAAGAACAACCAGCCCATTTTAGGTAAAAATATTCCAGCCTAATTCTCAGCTCACACAAACCAGTGTAATTTCACTGAATAAAATAGCGTATTGCTGATTTAGATCAGGCCAGAGCCTAATTCTCTTATTTCCTGCGGAAGAGGGGCTATCAGAGGACCAACCCTCTGCAATGGCATAAAATATACATTTTAAAAGTTAGCTCTGTTGCATACAGGCAAGAGCAAGTAACTGTCATTGTAAGAAAGCACCTCCTCCCCTTTAAAGTACTTGCAGCCATGTCTGCAGTACAGCAGCACACTGCCTAGAGGATACTCCCTGCTAAAAAGTTTGTCAGGCAGAAGTGCCCACAGAGTTTAGATGCTCCTCTCTATCTGTCAATGAAACATACGTTTCCCTGCTGTGTCAGACTGATTTTTACCGTATAGCTCAATAAAAGCTTTGTTAGCAAGAATGTTTGGGCCATCACGCACTCAATAAAACTCACCTCGTTTTCAGCCGTTACTGAGGCAACAATATATCGATAATACATAAGCAGCTGTTAGAATCACTATGATATAGCTGCAACCCAAAAGCAGAACTATAAAATAACGGTTACGTTTGTTACCCAAAACACTTTATGGGGGCAAGAGGGAATAAAGCCTTAGGGAACTGTATTTTTTTCACCGAATACAGGAGATAGGAATAAATGAATTAAGCATAAAACCACAAGACCAACCAATTCTAAAAAGCGTTTATATTTCTCCTTCAAAAATAAAGAGACAAATAAATAAACCCTTCAAAAATAAAGAGACAAATAAATAAAGCCTCCAAGACTGTATTCAACATGTTAGAAAGCAGTTTGCTGGAAGAAAAAGTAGTTTATGCTAGTGAACATAAACTATCACATTTCTGTTGTATAACAGCTATATAGTATATAAAATGCTTATAGGGACAGAACTGATATCTGAGGTTAAATACGTTATTTGCACAGCTTATTTGGGAGAGGAGAGGATGAGCTCCCTCTTCTGTGTCCCATCTTCATGCAAATGAAAGTCAGGCTGTCCTCAACCAAGCACGCTACCTTCCATTCCCAAGAAAATGAGGTTTTTGCCAATTTTTAGCAAAAATGATCAGAAATAGAAGACAGAAGACTGGACAGAGATGAAAATGTGTAGTAGAGGAAAGAAGAAAATGCAACAAGGAAACAAGAGGCAAAGAAAGGTATGATGAAGTCAGACTAAAGAAAGTAGTATTTCAGGTTCTGTATATTCCCAAGGGTTGAAATGGAAGGAATCCTATGGTAATAACAGAGATGGAGAAAGAAAACAGAATAGCAGCCTTCTCATCTCAAGCAGAAATACAGAGCAGGAAATAAAAGAAATATAGGCCCACCACAATGCAGTCCTATACCACCAAGCCTAAATCAAGTTTGAAGAAGTGAAGACATGCACCAGGACTTGCATAGATGTCATTTTTGCACAGCATTTCACTAGAACTGACACATCTTGTTTCTGGGATATTCTGCGCATGCATAATAAAGTACCTCTGGAGAAAATCATATGCATTTTTTGCATTTAAAACCCAAGAGAGAGTGAATGCACATGTGTGCGTACACATAGGGCAAAGGTTTGGACAGTGAACAAGGAATTGGAGTGCATTTGATAGATCTCAGTGCACAAACACCAAGGCAATGAAATTCAGGCTTTCAAGCACCAATATATCCTCTTGCATTTTCAGACCTTTCTTTCTGACCTAAATGACCACAAAGACAGTAATGAACATATTTGTAAGGTAGATAAAATGTGTTGATTTTAGTAGGAAATGCCTTTCCAGTGATAGTATATTCAATAAAATAATCAGAAAAAAAGTGCACAACATAGCAGGCTGCAGGAAAAATATTGCTTATTTATCTCAACATTTGTTCTCACCTTAGGGCAGAGACGTAATAACCTTTAACCCGGGGAGATATTTCTGATTTATTCATTCAGATTTCAGTGACAACACCAAGAGTCACTTTTCTTACATATTACATAGACCAACTTACACATTTAAATTACTCACAAGTATTTTCAGGTGGTCTGCCTTTGTCGAGTTGAACTTCGCCAATTTGATACAGCAAGTAAGGCATGCCTCCACCTTTCTTTTAAGCTAGTATAAAGTTTCCAATCTCCTTGCCATTTATTAAAAAAAAAATATGAGAAAGAAAGGAAGGAGAGTAAAAACATGGAATTTGAGGAAACATTTGAAAATAAGTTGTTTAATTCTATTAAATAGATGATGGTCCTGCTCAATCATTATTGAGATCACAGAAAAGGCATTTTCAAAATCACACCCCTCACTGAAGCAACTTCACAGAATTTTCTAGGTTGGAAGAGACCTCAAGATCATTCAGAACCTTCCGTATACCACCACACAGGTATCACTCAAACTTCAACCTTGTTAATGAATACAGCAGCATGTACAAAGACTTCAGATCCAGAATCAGAATAATGGAATAAATTTAGGGTTATGTTAAACAGCCGGGGAAGAAGACGAGTAACTAGGCATTAATACATTCCTTCATTCAGTAATTGCCTGAATCAGGGGCATTGATCAACAGAGGAAGCATACATGTCAATATATGATACTGAAGCATATGGAAAATAACTTTATCACATGGTAGACTGGAAAGTGCAGTAGTTTGCTATATTATAGTGGCACTAATTTAAGAAGATTTAACAATTAACTACCTGCTTATGCCTTAAAAACCTAGCAACCTGCCATATCCGACTTCTTTAATCTGTAAAAATTCATTGGAACTACTTTCTGACTGCTGACCAAGTTTCATACAACACAGTAATTTAATTTTAGAAGCCAGCAGACCAAAACCAAACATTCAAATTTTTCCATAACAAATCAACAGCTAAAATCAGCTATCTCCACAGCACACGGAATCTGCTGGTAGGAATGCAAGGTAAATACAGACTCTGTTGCCTTACCTCAGCTATGTGTGGCATTGGATTAAATCCACAGAGATTGCACACAACCTTCTTGCACTCTGTACACGTATTGAAGTTGGGGGGATCCTTAGAACCAATATTTAGTCCAGTTTTACAAAGGGGACAAGACATTTTAGGTTGGCTGGCCTTTTCTGGTTCTGACAGCCCAGCAGGTTTCTTAGCTTCAGCAGCTTGAGGCTTGCTATCTTTAGCCAAACTAGGTTTCTTTTCTAAATCAGAAACCTTAGTCGTTAAAACACTATCCACTTTTGCTGGCTCAATTTTTTCACTTGCAGGAGGCTTGGCTTCTTTCTTCGCCGGAACAGCTTTTGGAGAAGGCTGAGTCTGAGCAGTATCTTTGGGGGGTGCCTGGGAGGCTGGAGGCTGTGCTGGAGGCTGGGGCTGCTTTGCAGCAGGACTGGCTGAAGGGGGGCCTGATGTCTGAGAGCCCGGCTGACCTGCTGTGGAAATTAAATTGGAGGCCTGGCTGAAAATTGAAGCTCCAAATCCAAAAAGTCTGCCAGTTACTGTTTCCTGTGGTGTCGTAGGCTGAGGTTTAGGGGTATCAGTGATGCCTCCCAGGTTAAGGCTGAAACGCCTTGACTGCTCAGGAGTTTTCTGAGGCTGCTGAGGTTGAGGTGTTGACTGTGCTGGCACAGGCTTGGGGCCTGCCCCTGCTTGTGGGCCCTTGGGAGTTGGTTTGGTGTCCAGCTTTGGGGATGGTTTTGTTTGTACCTTCTTAGGATCATCTTTCAATTGCGCTGGCTCAACAGGCTTCTGAGTTTTAGCCTCTGATCTAGGCCCAGGCTGAGCTGAAAGTTTGGGATCTGACTTCTGCCGAGACACTTGTGGCAGGGGTTTGGAATCTGGTTTGTCTCCAGCTGGATGTGTGTCCTGTGATGGTTTGGCAAGCTCTGGCTTTGGGGAATCTGTCATTTTCTGTTGAGTTGGTGGAGGCCTGGGACCTGCCGAATCCTGCTTCAGCCCTGGTGCTGCAGGGGTATGCACAGTATCTGCCGTAGGCTTCTGTATACTGGGTTGTTTTTGCTTATCATCAGCCTGAGCTGGCTTGGCCTGATCAGACTTTGGAGTAGGATCTATTTGCTGGGAGGTGTCAGCAGGCTCAGCACGGGATGTTTTTGCTTTTACAGGGGGAGACCCTGGTATGGATGGCTGCTTTTTCTGTGGCAGGGGCTTTTTAGGTTCTGCTAGCTGTGCAGGGTCAGGTTTTGGAGAAGCATCTTTCTTTTGACTTGGTTGTGGCTGAGGAGATGTTTTAGCTGCTGAAGGTGGAGTAGGTGTCTTCTGTTTGGGTGCAGGCAGCTGTGGCCCAGGACCATGACCTGGTGCTAAGTCACCACCTAACGCTCTTTGCATCTGACAGTTTAAACAGAGCCATTCTTTAATCTGCAAGGAAAAAAAATAATAAAGGTATTACAATTAAGATATTGTTAATAAAAGCAACATTATAACAAGTTATTATAGTGCATGGCTTCTTGCAGTATTTCAGGCTTCTCTGTGAAAAGGGAGAAATATTACCACTAATACTCTTTTGCAGTTAAAATGTCCGACTGTTTTGTAGGGTTTTTTGTTTTTCTCTATCTCCCTGTGATTTGAGCAATCATTGAGCCCATGCTTTTAATGACTTCACATTCAGTTTACACACAGATGAATATTAGGGGATAAAAATCCAGCAGAATGAAAAAATACTCTGGAATTTCATGAGGCCCAGCAGTGAGTCATTTAGAGCAATGATTTGCCAGAACAGAAGAAAGAAAAGACATAAATACTGCTAAAATAGTGTGACAAATCAAATCTGCTGACAGAAAACAATCATCGTAATTAGAACAAAGACAATGTATAATTTAAGTGTACAACTGTTAAGCTCTTCATATAGCTTATGTTTCTGGTAGTCTATTACAGGGCACATGTATTGGTAGTATACATGTATCCAATGAATTAGGCACAGAGGTGCATTAATGGACACCACGTATTGCACAGACCTGCATCTTACCACCAATTTCAGAGGGCAAGTCTTCATTTAGAATCAGTGAGGAGCTCTGCCTAAGCATTGATGGTACTTTAAAAACCATAATTAGGTTTCCCCAAATTCATTTGTTTTTAGAAGAAGCTCTCAGGGCAATTACTGTAGGCCAGTATATCATAGATCCCTATTTTCAACATAGAGTCAGGAATAATGTAAATAACGCATTTATCATTTTCTCTTGCAATTTACTACCTCACAACTTTAAAAGTTTTGCTTTTCTCCTTGCCCCAGTGTATTATATCAGAGGGAAACCATATTTTCTACTTAGGAAAAATAATAATAATAATAAAAAAGTTCTAAGCAGCCATCCTTTCCTTTGCTTTTGAAGAGCCTCACAATCTGAGAAATTATCAAACAGGTTAAAGCAACGCGTGGCCAGGAAGCATCACGTGCTATTTTCCACATTTTCCATTGCTAATGGAAAATTTATATGCAGCAAAAATGCCTTTCAATATGGCATGGAGTCCCATTGGCCTGCACCTTCAAGTAGATACCTAAACTGCTCATCTGTAGCTCTACTTCTGTTCTTTAGTCTGTGTGAAATGCAGGGTACCAGCTATGGCATTTGCATGCACCACTGGAACTGAGGGAGGCTGCAATTGGGAGGACCCAGAATATGAGATTCAGGTCTTTTCCTCTAGTGGTGCAGATTTCTGGATCCTGTTTCTTACTCAGGTCTGAAATTTCTACCATACCATAGGATTAATCTGGAGATTATGTATATAAAGAAATATTTTGTCTATGTAACATCAGAGTTCAATGGAAGAAAAAATCTCTGATGTCATGGACTGAGGCAGTGAATTCATTATTTTACTGTGCCTTGCCAGCCTGATATTTTTCAGCAGCAAAAAATTAACAGAACAGTTGGACGCTATTCCCTAAAACAGTTATTCTAATTATTCTGATAAACATGGCATATACACACTGTAAATATAAGCTTACTATTAGTAACAGATTAACAAAGAGATGCACAATTTTGGCCCAACTGTAAGTTTACAGTAATCAAGTTACTATTCATAATAATACTGCTTTTATCTTCCACTTTCACCGCTTTTTTTTTTAAGGTTGTTTAAACAGTTCTCACATTTACTTGCAACCCAGATAGCAAATGGCTGTTAAAATATGAAACCAACTGAAATGAAACTGGAACACTTGTTTAAGCTCTGCTCTGAATTACTGAAGGAATTAAGCTCACAACTGCATAGAGGACCCGAGTGAAGATGACATATAGCCCAATTACCAGTTTTTGGTAGTCAGTTCCCATATATGTCCCCTGTCCAAGGGATGATTTCAGATGTAATAAGTACAGCTTAATTATGAGACCTGATTTTAGATATTAATAATCTAACTTAATTATATAGATCTTGTTAACAGTTCTGAATGAATTCTTAACTATTTTCTTAAAGGTTGAGGTTTAATCAAAGGCCAGACTCAAACCACATACTCTGAACAACTACCTTGGCTGTCACAGTGGTCTGGCTTTGGCAGGGTGAGACTCAGATTTCTTAAACAGGAAATCTCCACAGAGCAGAAAGATGGGATCCTATGGGGAACTTTTTAATGGGCCTAAGTGAGGAATGTGTTTTCCCCACTAACCACAGAACTTTTAAAGAGATTTGGACAATGCATCTTTCACTGTTCCTGTATTTTAAGGAAAGAATCCAATGACATGAGGTGCTTAGAGACATCTTTATTCTCCTGCTTCTGTGTTGGTTTTTTTGTTTGTTTGTATGCTCTAAGTGAAAGTGCTGCACTCTAAGATCACCAATCATTCCCAAGTATTAAGGATATGGAGTGCATTCTTGCCCGTCATTTTGCAGTGGAACCATGGGGTAACAGGTACCTATCTGCTCCCGCTCAGATGCTATGAGCATCTTCCAGAAAATTTGATTTTAAGCCGCTGTGAAACATTCAAGGCCCCAAAAATAGCTGTAGGGTTGAACTGGGCTATACAATACGTAGTCTGAATATTTCTTATATTTAAGGTGTCTAACTCCAGGTGCATTTATAAGCCTTTAGGCTTGTCTTCAATATATAGCTGGTCCAGTCTGACTCTGGTATCTATCTGGAGTCTAAACAAAAGTCAGTTCTGTACTACAGTTTTCAACACAACTTGTACAAGTGACAAAACTTGAAATCTCTCATACGTAGTTTTTTCCTTATCTTAAATATATATATGTTTATATATATATATACACACACTTCTACACACACATACTCAATGTTAACTGAAGCCTTTAAAACTAAAAATGAATTTGCTACTCCTACAGCTAAACTTCCAAATGGAAAATACAGAAAGCTTTACTTTACTGTATTATTTTTTAAATCTTTCTGTTTTAGACATAAAATTCCTCACATGCACCTTAGTGGGAAGAATTAAGTGCTAAAACCCCAGATTACATACATCATCTCCAAACATACAAAACCATACAAACTTTAGTTCTGTGATTGGAGCTGCAGGAGTCCAAAATGAAGTGTGCTACATGATGCATTTTTATAATAAACATTGGCCTGTTCTTCTTTCTACTGCAAAGACAGAGATTTTCTACAGACTTGGGGAAGACAGAAATAGGCTTCTGTTAAATACAGATTGTCTTTACGTGTTATTATGGGTGATGTAAAACTTACTGTTTCTGTAGATACCTAAAATACTAACGTTCATCTATCCTTACAGGTCTTACTGGATAGCAGTTCTTTCGTAACTCTCTCTACTTAAAGACTTTCCAAGGGAAAAAAAAAAAAAAAAAACGAGCTTTTTCAGTTCCCTTGTAAAGGAGATCTTTGTTTTTGAGGATCCTAATCTATTTTTACACTGCTAAATGGGGTGTCAACTTTCCAGAAGAAATCCATTAGTGATTTTCTTCACCCTGTAAGCCATGCCATCAAGTACCTTGACTAGGACTGGAGATGTGACAGACTTCACATAGCACCTCTGTTCAGATTCCAAACACTAAATACAGGAAGTGACACCTTGCCTTCCAGCTCACTGATACAGAAGCTATGTGCGCTCATACAAGGAATTAAAATATATTTTATGCATTATCATCTGTAACATCTAAAAATAAATAAAATTAAAAGCTTCATTCTATTAGTTGGGAGTACCAAATTATTTTATTCATGACATTTTAGTAACAACATCCATGGAGAATTAAACTGAGAAAAATTATAGCATCATGTTCTATAGCTCACTTTGCTTTATGCATTCAGAATCTAACAGTTGACTCCAATAACAAATGTGAATTACACTTCAGTTCTCCTTATCCCAAACAAAGCCAAAGCAACTGAAGGCAGTCTGGAGCCTAGTCCTTTCTGTGGAAGTTCTGTGGAAGATTTCTTCTAACCATGCAAGTCTATCAAAAGCAATGTGAAAACTGTCAGAGCTACTGCATCGATTGGCATGCTCAATTTCTCTTGCGGATGATGTAGGGGAGGAATAGAATTCAGCTCGATTCTAAGATTCCAGATGTGAAATGAGAAAGAAACTTGGACTTGCAGATTGAACATATTTCATAGAAAACGTACTGGCACACAATGCAAATGAAGCTCTTGAAGCCATTTTAACAGTCCTTTCACAGAACAGAGCTGCATTCTGAGGCAATGGGTCTCATTCTCATTTAGTCATTTGGTACTATAAAAAGGAACTGTAAGATATGCATAAAATACTAAGATCCCTTTACATCGCCACAGATTTATAGGGCCTTCACACTGCCACAGAGATGTAAAGGGACTTTGCTGACATTGCTCAGCTCTGCCCCAAAGCTTTATCAAAAGGATCTGTTTCTAGTCTGGAAACATATTGGCTTATCGGGTTCCTGACAACTTCAGAGAGAAGGAAAGTGAGGAATCCAGATTTGGCTCTCAGAAGACATCTCTGCCAAGATGATATGAGAAACATGGAAAATTAAAACACTTGAGTCCATGATTTTATGCAGCTTCAAGTAAGGTGGTGGAGTACAGTCACAGAGAAGAAACTAGCCCAGAAAATCCTGTTATGAATAAAATAGAACAGCTACCACAGAACAAACTAAAACTGTTTTTTCAACATACAACTGGAAAGGTCTTCTAAACAAGCCTGGGCAAAACTAGAGATAAACTTTTCCTTTGATACCATCACTCCATGAATAACATCTCAGCTATTTGAAGTAGTAACAGTGAAACAAATGTAACTATTGTACACACTGTGCAAGTGATCCTCATTTGAGGCAAAGAGTTTATCACTACAAAATAAATATTTATTTTTCTTTCAGACATCAGCTGTGAAAGGTGACTAGGGAGTTCATCAGGAGACACCAACTCGGGATGCTTACTGAAACAGTGCTAGGTTCTCAGCAGCAGCACGTTCCCCAGGTATCAATTTCACAAACTGCAGCAATGGATACAACCACCATAGCTCATACCTACACCAATGTTCGAGCAAACTTTTCAAATAGCCATTTTAACTGTTTTTAAATGCTACTTATATATCAAAGGTGTTTTAAATCTACTAAAATGCATTACTAGATGAATTCTTCTATGCACTTACCACAACCTCAGCATACTCTGCTTAAATTACTAATACAAAAAGCTTGTATTGAACCATGGGTGTTTGGGGAGCTATTATTCTATGGTTTATACAATTAGAATCATAAACTAAAAAAGTGAACAACCCCCTAACACCCCCCCCCCTTTTTTTTTTGAATGTCAGTATTTTGGAATCTCTGAAAGTGAGTGGTAACAGCCAAGCATGTGTTTAAGCTGCCTCATGCATAGGACAAGGAAAAAGGATTTGAAACACAGCTCAGCACACTGCATCATGCATCACAGATTGCCTTCCTTAACTGCATCTAGATTCAACATTCTAGAAATGCATACAGAACAAACAAAAAACAGAACAGCAAATCAAGAGTGCAGCAAAGAAAAGGTTAAGAAGGTTCATCTGTGCTGCACAGAGCGCACCAGAGCGTGGCTGAGATCTGAGCAGGGCTTATGCTGTGTGCTGGGAGCAGGGCTGGGCCACGCATCCTGCCCACTGATTCCCCAGCAAACAGCAGCCCCACATCACGTGGCCTAACATAGTAGTAAATTACAGTTGCTGAGCAACAGCAATACTGGCGCAGATGGCTCCCTGCAGTTGACATCTTTAGCTATGCAGATTAATTTATTATTTACTCGTGTTAAAAACCAGACAGGACAGTTTTCTGGGCTAGTGCTAAAATGCGCCAACATATTGTAGAATATTGCCCAATTAAATCACAGATAAATTATTTGTCATGTATGTATAGCTGTGTGCTTCTTTCCACGTTCCCACAGCCCTTTCTTAAAAGAAACAAAAAAAAAAAAAAAAAAAAAACAGGGCATCAGTATCATTAATACATCTGATCATAAATGTAAAGCAGCAATGCAGGCAAGCCATCTTCCTCTGAAAAAAAAAAAAAAAAAATGTCAGAGGATTGTGTAAAATATTCCAAAGAGGAAAGCAGCATTCAGTACTAAGAGCAAAAATAATAATAATAATAAATAATAATAATAATAATAAATAATAATAATAATAAAAACAATAATAATTTAATCCCCAAAATTGTGAATAATCTCCACTTCCACATAATTTGCAGCATTTGTACCACTGGAACACCCCAGGTACTCTTTGAACCAACACCAGTATTTCACTCAAAAATATGTCAAGCTTTGATCATCTTTAAAAGACAACTAAGCAAGGCTCTGACAAGTGGGAATCCAGACTAAACTCTACCCTCTTTTACAGAATATCTCTAACTTTTCTTTGGCATAATTAAGAGTAGATATCTAAATTAATGCTTTTGAGAAAGTTAAAATACAAAAACAAAGCACTGATTTTAACTTTTCTTTCTTTACACCTCATGATTATAACAGCTGATGGTTAGACTCAAGTCCTTTCCCCCTTCTCTTTTATTTTGCTTTATTTATATAAATCTAAGTATCCCTCCAGGCTAAGTTTATGTAGGGTAGGCACTTTCAAAGCTATTTTTCCTGGTATTAAAAGAAAAATCTATTTTGTGACACATCACTATCCACAGTGATGGCAGCTTTATTTTTGTTTATATCTCATTTCCAGTTCTAATGCCCTACCTACAATAGGACAGTGCCCAGACTAAACTGCATGGAATATTTGAATTCAATCAGTAACTTCCTTCACTGTCATGCTATCAGCAAAGATTTAATAGAGTAATTTCTATTAATTTTATTACAGGTATAAGCAAAATTTGACTGTATTCACCACAGGAAATACAGTCATCTTCCTTAAGTAGTATTTTAAATTATTTTATATTCCTTTCCATAAACAAGCTAACAATAATCATAGTAACTGAGGAAAATTAATGTCCATCTGACTGCTTAAAAATTCTCTTTAGTTACTGAAAATATTTCATGTCCAAGCACTTGCTACTGTTTAGGATACTTGGAGATGTAGCACATTAAAAAAAAACAATTACAAATACTGAAAATCATCATGAGCATCTGAACTAAATTCTGTTATCTATTATATACTGCTAAGTTATCAATGATTGTGGTAAGACTGTACATAAAAATAGATTCAGAAAGACAGAGCAAAAATTACCTAGAGCAACCGATCAGAAAATTTCCTTAGCTCTACTGTTAGAAGAAAAAAATTGACACCATCGCCATTCACCATTCACCCAAGACAGAAATATATATATACATATGAATATATATATATATACATGTATATATATATTCAGATTGGGTTAAAAAAATAAAAAAGGTTGAAAGTTTTTCTTTTGAAGCGAGTGGTATAAGGTCCAGTAAAACATTCTACTTGATCTGAAATGACACGCTCCACTTTGGTAGACATAACCATTTCCCCCCCTACTCTCTTTTCTATTGTCTATTAAGTCAACTTTAATACAGAAATGTTATTTCAAAAATAGCTAGAACCAATAAATTTGTTTTTTAGAGAGTTCACCTTCCTCCATCCAGCAGATCTTTGGGCAAGTAAACAAATCCTACACCTATATACACACCTTCATGTTAACTGAAAGTGCAATTTCCAGCAATGATATAAGCAAAAAATTACACCTTGGTTCAAAACTAATTTTATATGATCTCTCAAAAGAATGTTGAAACAGTGGGTGAAATACCTACTGAGGTAGGTATATACTGAAAAATAATTCTTCTAAAAACTGCCTAGAAGACAGGCACCCTGCACATGTATGCATCAAGTGGCTCCTGGCAGAGAGTTCATATATAACCAAGGTTCCAACATTAATAGCTTTGAAACTTCACTTCATCATCAACTTTACAGGTGCACATCATAAATAAGCTATCAAACATATGCACTGATCACTTAGATTTAACTATAATAGCTTTTTTTTTTTTAATCTAACTTCATTTAAAAAAAAATCATACACACACATGAACGTGGAACCAAATGCATAGTCCCTAAGATGTATATGCCCATTTAAGAAAACCTACTCAAATTCAGGTGAACTGAACCAACACAGATACACAGATGAATCTCTTTTGGGGTAGTGCTGGCTTCTGATGCTCATAGCTGTTGGGAATGTTTTTAGCAAAAGGGTTTTTTTTAAAAAAATAGGGAGAGAAAAAAGAAATATCATGTGATAATATAAATACACAGCTGCTACAAGTTTCTGATTTAAGTGAAAGAAAAACAGAACAGAGTACCAGTCAAACCTGTTTATATTTTTCCCAGTACTTTATGCAACTGTTGCTAGGCACTCATGTGCCAGGGTGATGAGTGAGGTACGAATACCTAGACAGATTAGAGAGATATGTTACTGAACAAGTTATGTATGGTGTGCTTCCTTCTCTGGACTGCGGTGCAAAACCAGGATACAAACTATCCTCTTTCTCCAGGGCGACAGCCATGTCAGATGGTTCAGAGAAACAGTTCCAGGGGTCTGACCTTGTGGCAGTCAAGTACCACTTTCTGCTGGTAGTTACACAGTTCTCTCCAGTGAGTAAAAACAGACCCAGTGCATGCACTACTGCATTTTAAAAGGAAGTCCAAATGAAAAAGATAATACAAATAAAATAAAAAACCCTGCACTTTCCATAATGGTTTTACAACACATGCAATTACTTTCTGAGCCAGTCTGTAAACCCTGCTATATTCCTTCCAGAATCAGCTAGAAATATAGAATATAGAAATTTAGGAAGATCTACACTGGGAAAGGAATCCATTCTGCTGGTTATGAAGACTGTAAGAAATGTGTAAGAAGATGCTAAAGAGTTTCTTAAGAAGGTAATTCAAACAGCTGTACAGGGGAAAATGTCAGAGAACAAAATTAATATAAATCCTTTCCTAAATAAATGCCTTTAACTCTCCCCACCTCCACTTAACAGGTACAGCTTTCAGACAGGTAACGTGTTTTAACATAATCAATAAAAATAGAGGCTATAACAGGCATGGCAAAGGCAACAACACAGGATTACAGAAATTTTTCAAAAAGGATAGCAGGAGAAGTCTAACAGTAAGAGGTGCAGTAAGTCTAACAGTAATTGCATGGGTAATGGAAAGACTTTTGTTCAGTAACAGCTTAGAAGAACTTGAAATAAGAAAAAAAAATAAAAAAATAAAAAGCTTGCAACATAATAAAGAGAAATGACATCTAAAACAAAGGCCATGGTTTTGTGCTAGAGAGGAAGGAAAGTGTAAATTATTATGAAGGACTAACTAAAAAATGTTTAATAATTTGAATACTAAAATTAAAGGGAAACTGAGAATAACTCAAGTGGGAACCTTTGCACATGGAGCAAGACAAATTTTCTTACATGCCAGAACAGGTTCTATTACTTGGCTCCAACTGTTCAGTAATAGTCAGATGTGATTTCATTGCACTTCATTGCAGATCGGAGCAGGACACCCACAATGAAGTTTCAGCAAGACAGCTGGTGGTGCAAAGCTGAGCAAATGAGAAAAGCCTGAGTGGGAGTTAGCAGATTAGAACTAATAGCTGAATAAATTAGATGCCCAATACTTTCATTTACTGAAATGATTTCATCATGAAATAAACGCATATCCTGTGTTTACTTCAATGCATAATATGAAATTCAAATTTGCTTTTACATATGTATGTAATCAGTTAGTCTTAAATGCAGCTGTATTTATTGTCTTAAAGTCCTGAATTTCACACTTACAGAGTACCCTCTTCAAAAACTAGTAGTTTCAGAGAATTTCCAACTACTTTGAAACCTTCTTTCATAAACACACTTTCTTTCTCTCTTCTAAAATCCACTTAATTTGAACACAACAAATTTGCCAACCATTTCCACAGAACATCGGAAGTTTTAAAGGAAGTTGAAATTGGAGGTCTGAGAGACTCCAGGAAACCACTAAGGAAATAGTACTCAGCACTCACAAATAAATGTAAGAGATTCTGGTCTAAAAACATTGTCAGAACTTGAAGGTTAAGTTTTCTTACAGAAGTTCCTCTGACTTTAACAACAATCCATCGCATTACTTGTCCTTTATATGTCAATGACTTTTTTTTCCACCCTAAGCTATCCAGAATGAAATATTGGAAATATGACAGTAGATCTTCAGATTTTAAATAAGATATATGTATTTTTTTCCCTGCATAGGCCCTGATAATATAAACTGTGATCACCTGTTTAGTTGCAGATGCTCCAAAATTTCTGCACAGGGCTGTTTAAGTCAATCCTCTTCCAGTCCTATAGATCCACAAGCATTAATGCCAACTTATCTCAAGCCTGACTTTCCCTAAATTCAAACAAGAGAACACGCTGCTAAATGATCCAATGTGTTACCAATATTACTGCAACTGCAGGTTTAACTTTGACAATTTTAACAACAAATCAACAAATAATTGTCAGATGTCTGTCTGTCAACAGGTATCGCCTAAAAATATCGCTAATAAACATATGCAATCTAATGACCAACAATGTCCTTAAATCACTGCAGTACAAAGCAAACCAGCTGCACAGATAGGCTATGGAATCTACATCCTTGGAGATATTCAGAATCGGACACAGTCATAGAGTCATAGAATCATAGAATATCCTGAGTTGGAAGGGACCCCTTAAGACCCTCAAGTCCAACTCTTGACACCGCACAGGTCTACCCAAAAGTTCAGACCATGTGACTAAGTGCACAGTCCAATCTCTTCTTAAACTCAGTCAGGCTCGGTGCAGTGACCACTTCCCTGGGGAGCCTGTTCCGGTGTGCAACCTGAGCAACCTGCTTTAGGTGGCCCTGCTTTGAGCAGGAAGTTGGACTACGTGACCTCCAGACGCACCTAACAACCTTAGCAATGCTTTGATTCTGCGATTTTATATCTAGGGATAATTGACAGATTCCAAATAAAGTACCAGTCTGTATTTATTCCTATTGACATCTCTGCTCTGTTCAGCTAAACTCATACCAAAATAGGGCAAAAATAAGCTTTCCAAATCCCCTTCTGTCTGCTTCATTACTGGACAGTCTTTGGTGCCAGGTCTGCTATGCTTGAATTTCTATAAATTGATTAAAGTGTTGTTACTGGAAAAAAAAAAAAAAAGAAAAAACAACCCACCTACATTGGAAATTAAAATTAGAGTTATCAGGATGCATAAGCAGCTGTTCAAGGAATAAGAAGAGATCAGACATTCTTATGAAGTCTTATTTCCATACAGAGCAAGTAAAGTACCAATAGATGTACAGGTATATATATAAAGTTAATGCAAACATCAGGTTAGGGTAAGTTTATTTAAAGTCCTAAGATTATATTCTATGCCATTTCTATGTTATATGATTACAGCAAGAATGATGATCAAGGTTAGAAATAGTCCACAGAGATCTCTTTCTTAGCATCCCACAAGAATGAAATAACCTGAGTATCACCAAGTCAAAATTCATAACTCAGGCTTTCAGCTAATGAACACTGACACAGTTATGAAGTAAATCCACCCCAAATCCTTTTCCAAAAGCCACACTGGAGCTATGAACACAGTCATTTCCATATTTGGTTGTTTAGTTAGCTCTTGTAGCAGCTTATTTTATGCATTTATAAACATGATAGCATGCGACTATTATGGTCTGATTATAAACATGGTAAATGAGTACTTAAAGGAAAATAGCATAATAGTCACAATGGTGTTCCCCTTTTTATATGAAGAAACAAGAGAACACTTCTGAAGACTGTACAGAGAACCACCACCTTCTTTTTCCCCTAAATCCCCTCTTACTTGCAGGCATTTTCCTAAATAGCATTATTTTTTTCTCTGAACTTGTTAAGGCCTTAAATGATCATGATAGTACATTGAAACATAACTGATCTTACAGCATAATGAAGTTAAACTTTTGTCCTCTGGTAACAAACATCAGTTTAAAAGCCACTCACCTCTGTTATGTGAGGATTAGGATTAAATCCACACAGACTGCAGACTACAGTATGACACTGCGTGCATGTATTGTAATTGGCCTTTTCTGGAGTGTACAGCAGCAGTTCAGTGGTAGTGCAAAGAGGACAAAAGGTTTTCTTTGGGGCGGATTCAGTAGGTTGGGTTGCACTAGCTTGCTTTTGCTGTGAGGGTTTTTCAGGCCCTGGTTGCTGGCCTGCTGGTTTTGTAAGTCCTGGCTGTTGTACTGGGGCCTTTGTGGCCCCTGCAGTCTGAGGTGGTGGTTTTGTAGGCCCAGACTGTGGTGGTGCTTGTTTTACAGGCCCGGTCTGCTGCAGAGGTGGTTTCCCAGGTCCAGGCTGCAGTGGTTGTTTTGCAGGTCCTGTTTGCTGAGCAGATGGCTTTTCAGGTCCAGGTTGCTGAGAAGGCTGCTTTGGAGGCCCTGCTTGCTGGGAAGATGGCTTGACAGGACCTCCTTGCCTTGCTGGCTGTTGAGATGGTTGTTTTACAGGTCCCAACTGCTGTGATGATGGTTTTGCAGGAGGTGGCACTTGGGATGATGTTCGAGCACTGTCTGGCTGCTGTGGTAGCGGCTTTGCTGGGCTCGCTGAAGGTTTTGCAGAAGTTTGTTGCTGAACAGCCTTTGTTGGTTCCGACTGTTGAGGTTGAGATTTTTGTGGTCCTCGTGACTGGGCTGGTTGTTTCACTTGTTCTAGCTTAGAGTCTGCTGGGTGACCAGGGCCTGGTTTCTGAATTTGCTTTGGCTCCCCAGGTTGCTGCTGCTGAGGCACTGCTTTGGAAGACTCACTTTGCTGAGGGGTGGGTTTGACATGTCCTTGTGGCTGAACTGGCTTTGGAGACTGTTGTTGAGCTGGAAGTTTTGCACTGCCCCTCTGCTCCTCAGGTTTCCCCTGCTCTTTCTGGATAACCTTTTGTTTCCTACCGGCTTCTTCATGGGCTGTATCTGAATCTGATATCAAATCAAAAGGATTGAATTTGTTCACAACTGAAGTGACTGCGCTCAATGGATTGGCTTCTGAGAGAAAACTGGGCATCATACTTGGCTTCTGATCTTCTTTAAAATCAGTCCTGGACTTCGATTCCCTTAGACTAATAGAAGAAGGACTCCGTCCAGGTACTCGTTGTTCTGTCTTCAGCACATCTACTGTTCTGCTTTTACTTAAACCTGGTCCTGGATCTGGAGGCTTATTTGGCTGTCTGGGATGGTGACTTGTATCAAGCTCAGGATGTCTGCAGAAAAAAAAAAAAAAGGCAATAAAATTAAAATAATGCACAGTATTAGGGGAAAAAATAACCTGTATCTGTGCCTCTGGAACTGCTTAGGTAACACTGAAGTTCCTCGGGTGCTTAAGTGTTTGCAAGACTGAGACTTATTACACAGAGTGCGAGCACATGTAAAAAGTATTTAAATTAAAAGTATTGTTCTATAAAGGCTTATGTAAATATTCACAAAATGACTTACTATTTAGAAAATAATCTAGCACAATAATCATGTTTAACCAGATAATTTTCTCTTCAAAAAGCTGAAGAACTCAAAGCTATAGCTTGCTATTATACCTACATCCAAATGAATAACTTTCTACTCTGTCCCTTGGAATACAAACATCTGGAGACAAAGACTGAAAATAACAACTTTTTGGGAAAATGAGCAGATCAAAGAACAACTTACACACACATACACACTACAAAATGTTTATGCACTTGTGTTCTGGCTATTTGCACAAAATTTTGATATATATAGAATTAAATATGCAGCAGGAATTTAAACTCCTGCAAATCCAGGCATATTAGGAAGTATATGTTTTTTTTGTTTGTTTGTTTGTTTTTGGTGGAAGTATTTACTTCACCATTTATCAAACGTAAGAATTTTCAACCAGTTGATACATGTCAATTGATAGAATAAGCTTGAAGGACTTTTTTGTTTTTGCTTTTCAAGTAGAACTATCAAGGAGCTTCCTCCCAGCAGGACCCAAAAAATTTGCATTGCCCATCAATAAAAATCCTCTCTTCAATAAAATTACAAAGAGATGTTTCCTAATTTTCTAGTAACAACATTTTGCTTTGTTTTCATATAGGAGAAAAGAAGTCTAAAAAAGTAGGAACTAAAATCAAGACCATGTCTTTAAACGTGGCACAGTATTCTACTCGTTGATACACTCAGTTGCAGCTTGAGGAAATTATATTGTATGCAGTGCTATTGCTAAAGGATATATTAAAATATTCTATTCAGAGCTATCATTGTGATTTTGGGGGATGATATGGTGTTCCCTTTCGAGCCACAACAGTGTTGCAACTATAAAGTTTTCGGTTTTCAGTTTGAGAGACCCAGTTAACTGTGATTTTGTTTTTCCAGATATTACATTTATTTTTGGACATTCATGGCAAAATAAACAATCACTTCTTAATTTAATTCTATTCCATAAACAGAACTGTGCAATATTTTTTTTAGTTGTTTTATCAAAAGTCTACAGAATTATATACAGTGCACTGAGCACTGTATTTTGCACTGTTAATATTACAATGGGCATAGCATTATTGCTGATGAATATGTTGAGTTTTTATTGCATACCCAGTAATAGCAATATAAAAGGATAAAGCTAAGTGGTAGCCATTTCTGCAACTATAATTCTCACATGATGTGATTTTGATTTTCTCTCAATCTTGTATATGAAATTTAAAAAAATAAATAAATAAAATCCACATGTAATGCTTGTTAAGGACAAACCATTTCCAGCTTTTCATACCTACATTTACTCTTCTCCACTCCTCGTAAAATTCTTGGCTTTAAGAGTGAGAAGTTTACAACCTTAATATGCAACCCAATAAAGGGAGCAGGTGTGTCTCCACTGACACAGTACATGCTAGTTAACTTATTCATGATGATGATAATTCACAAAATTCCAACAATAATTCCATCAAGTATTTTGCATTTTTGCAATAAAATAAAATAAAATAGTAGTTTCATTAGGTAGGTCTACATGCAGTTTTATTTTTTGCATTTTAGACAAGGACTCTAGGTTTATCTGAAGTATTGCTTGCTAAGTGAAATTATTCCAACTATTGTTATCAGTAGCAATCTGGTCCACTTCCAGCATTCACATCTGCAAGTGTTGGAATGTTTCAATCAAGCCATGCAAAAAGTGATGGGAAAAAAAGGCTCAATGGTACTTAACAGATTTAATAAACTCAAGTCAGGAAACTTGGTACCATAGCCAAACCTTAGAGTGTGAAAATGAAAGAAAAAAAAATGAACTATTTATAAAAAATGAGTTTGAACATTAACAAGAATAAATAACTGTCAACTCTTGTTTCAATTGAGTTCTCCTTCAGCTTTCCCTTTTATCAGAATAATGTGATCCATAAATTTCCACCTAATACAATGTCAGGACTTAAAATGAGATTACAATCCATGAATATACAGAATAAAAAATCTAAGTGATTCTGCAAGGCTGCTGGTGTACTCTCAAGACTAGATTTGTCTTGCCTTTATATATAGCAATGTTTCTAAGCAATGGAGACTGAGTGTGCTTAAATAGTGGAAGGAAAAGCCTTGAAAAGACAAGTGTCTTGAGAAACATTACCTCTTTCAAAAGCCAGGATTTAGTCTCTTTAGTTTTAGGTAGTTGAAGACTGAAGCCTTCTTTTCTACAGCTATTTTACAACCAATTGCAGACTGACTCATACAAATTTAGTTAAACTGGAGAATTAGAAATTCTAAGAGAAAAAAAAAAAAAAGTGTCTTTATTTGACAAGTGTTTTCGTATTTTTAAACCATAAAAACCAGCATCAATCCAAATTCAACAAACAAAATAATTTAGATCTCCCTCACCTAATTCCTTTCTTTGCTCTGTGTTTCTCTTCACTTTGGCCTTGATTCACAGAACTCATCTTTATTCATTTAAGCAAGATATGTACAAACTTAAATATAGCCCTGCATTTTAGATACTCAGTAACGGCTTAGCATTTTTTTCTAAAAATACATCTTTCTTGCTACTGTACATTATGAACAACTTAATTAATTGAAAACAAGTGAAAAATCACAGTGGTCTACTCAAGATAAAAATGTATTAGATGTCTCATATATTAAGTTTGGTCACCTATTCCTTTCAGATGATGTGGAATAATTCCTTAGCAAGTGGACATCTGACACAGTTGCAGGATCATTCAATGCATCTAGGACAACTAGAACAAGCTTACAAATTAACTGTGCATATTTCAGCTAAAACTCCTAAGCATTTTTGTTTTGTTTTGTTTTAGTTTGTCTTTAAGACAGGCAATTGAAATCAGATGGAATTATTCTATAGGTCCTAAGCATCCCAAACTCTGCCTGGAACCAAGAGAATGTAACATTGAAAAATATAATAATAATAATAATTTACTGGGGGTCTGGTGGGGGAGATTTAAAATAGAAAATAATGATCAGTCTCTCAGGTAAGACTGGATAATCACTAATGTTAAAATGCAAGTACAGATGAAAACATCCAGTTAACAAGATGCGGAAAAAACACACAAGTACTAAGAGACAACCTAACAGGGTCACTGGTATAATGCAAGGCTATATATACTGGAAGCCTGAATATCAGCATTCCTCTTTTGATCACCATTTCAATCATTTAACTTTTGGACTGGCATAGTCACATCAGAAAAAAAAGCTGTTGAAAACAACAGTTGTAGAGCATTGTTCAATAAAGACTTTCCACACAGACAAAAAAAAAAAAAAAAAAATTTGAAGCTATGGAATCTGGGAATCTGAGTCAAGTACTTAATAGTCATTCCCATCATTGCTGGCAAATTTCAGCAGCAAGCAGAGGTATACAAGAGGAGCAAGTAAAGCCAAAAAAGCCAAGAGAAGTAGTAACCTCATTATGTTATGACAAGCACAAAGAATCACTACACACCCACAAGAGAAGCTAGATGATAGGCTATTATACTGACTTGGAGTTAAAAGGACAATTTTAACAAAAAAAAAAAAAAAAGCTAAAAGGGAGTAATTCACAAATCTAGACTGCCTTTAAAAAGAGAATGAAAGTATGGTGTGCTAATAAGATCAAAAGAATTTCTGATAATAGTGTGTTTTTTCAGGGAAAAAATGTTTATAAATGTAGGAATATTCATATTTTAGCCTGTTCAACAGTCTTCCTAGGACTTTTATCTTTATACTGGAAGATTAGTATGAAACAACAAACTTTGCACCATGGTTCATAAGCTGTTTATACATAAGGGAATTCTGAGCTTAGTTTCACAGAACTGATCACCTGAACTGCATGGAATATTAGATTCTACATACAGTGATAATACCTGCTTAACAAATATGCATGATTTGACTTCCAATTGAAAATAATAATAGTAATAATAAAATAAAACAGACATCCATCTCAGTTATAATACCAATGACTTCCCTACTTTATTCAAGGATGAATGTGGTCCCACCCTCGCTTCTTTTCTAAAATTCACCTATATAAACCTGGTATTATATAAACAAAATATGCATTTATCGGGGGTGAGGTCAATACACAAGAACCGAGTTGAACAGTACAGGAGGCTCCCTTCAGCATCCCCCTTCAAGACAAACAACACACACAGACCCAGAGAAGGAGAGCAACCAAGACGTCAGCCATGGACTAGGGGAAGGGGAAGGCAGCAGGTTCAGGACCAGGGACAGGGACAGGGAAGGGAGGAGGGTTTAGGACCGGGGACAGGGACATGGGGGCCAAACTGTGGGCACCCAGTGGGGCAGGCCGGCGCTGGGGAGTGAACCCAGGCTGGCCGGGGACATCAGGCTTGTTGCACTTGGGGCAGTGAATTTACTACAGGGTAGGGAAGGACTGGGTAAGGGAGTGACCTAGTCTTCACAGATGAATGACTAAGTAAAGCCATTACTACACAGAACACTGAATTCCTGTTCTCTCGCCTCTCTTCCCTTCTCAAGGGGAAAAAAATCAAGAGGAAAAATAAAGAAAAAAAAAAAAGAAAAAACAACACTGGAAAAGACCTCCTCCTCAATCCATTACTATTTAATGAAGCCAAATGATAGTTGTAGAGGATAAGAACTGGCAGAGTAATGGCTAGCAAATGCATTATGCCCAAAAGCTTTGAAAGATTCAACAAGAACGCCTCTCCCTATACCTCCATAAAGAGATGCTTACAAAATCCATCTGCCCTGGGGAGAGCTTCCCTGGCTACCTGAGCAGTGGGGCACTCCAACCCCATGAAGCACACACACACACAGAGAAAACCGAAATGTTGTTTGCGGATCTCCCCCTCTCAAGGCACAGAAAGTACCCGTGCTCCGGATCGGTGTGACGGGAAGGAAGAGGAGAGGGCGCAGCCCACTGGAACCGAGGACTGCCGTTATTGGCCCAAAGCCCCGGTGTGGGAAAGAAAAAGCTAGGGTGCAAGCTCCATCCCAGTGCCAGCCGCCCCCTTCCCTCCGGCAGGCAGCAAACCGCAACGCCCGCTCCCGATGCAGCGGGCCCGGATCGTATCGCGACTCGCCCCCAGCCCCACCGAGAGAAACCGGGGAAAAGGGGGAAGGGAGCAGGGGGAAGAAGGGCGATTTTCCGTGCGTGCCTTTGCATGGGAGGCGGCTCCGCGCCGGCGAGGTTCCCTCTGGGCAGCCCCTGCGCCCTTGACATGACAGCGGCGATCTGCCTCCTCTCCTCCTCGCTCAGCTGGCTCAGGTCCGCCTCCACGCCGGCCGGCACCAGGCGCTGCAAAGGGGCCGCGGGGCCGCCGCCATCCCCGGCCGCCGCCGCCCCTTCGGGGAAGGCTTCCAGCCCTTCTCCTCCTTCCAGGCTCGCCTCGTTGCCCATGGCCGCTGCTCGCCGCTCTCCTCCTCTCTCCTCAATTCGGGCTCAGGCCGGGGATGGGGGGCGGCTGGCCGGCTGACAGCGCCGTTCCCCGGCGGGTGCTCAAAGATCCGCGGCCGCCACCGCGGCCCCGAGCGGCGGCAGCGGGGCCGGGCTCGGTGGCTGCCGCCGCGGCTGCCGGGGAGGAGCGGCGCCGCCAGCCGCCCGCCGCCCCACGCAGCGCATGCTCCGGGCGGCTCCCCACGCACACGCACTCACACTCCTCACACTCACACACGCGCGCCGCCGCCCCGCCCCGGGTCCCCGCCGTTAAAGCCAACCCCGCACACGGCGTACGGCGGGGATCCGGCCGAAAGCGGCACGGAGGAAGGGGACGGTACAGCTGGAGGATGTTCGCCCGAGGTTTCCCACCCCAGCAGGGCCGGCTAAAGCAGGTTATTCGTGTTGTTGAGCTTTGAGAGTCTCCATAAATGAAGATTTCACAGCCTCTCGGGGCTCTCATGTTCCGAGATTTGACTGCCCTTGTGATGACTGGTTCCAGTATGCCACGGGCTTTTCAGGACTGGTGAGCCCCAGACTGGTTACCGTACTCCAAATGCAGTCTCACGACTGTTGAATAGAGAAGAATCACCTCCTTTATCCCACTAACTGCACCTGTGGTGACACAGCCCAGCCCACAGCCACCATTCTGCATCATAAGGATATGCTGCTGCCCACGAGGACTTTTTCTGGAAAGCTGCTGTCTGGCCACTCACCCTCCAGCCTCTCTCAGCATGTAGGGTTACTGCATAACTGATACAGGACTTTGCACTTAGCTTTCTTCAACTTTGTGATGTTCCTGCCAGCCCATTCATTGCTCCTGCCTGTCAGGATCCCAGCAAGCAGCAGCCCCGTGCTTCACCACTTTACTGTGTATCAACCACTCTCCCCAGCTGGAATCAACCACAGGCCAGCCAAGGGACTATTCCACACCTTTGCCCACATCATAAATGGAGACATTAGATACTGCTTGTCACAGCTAGTAACCTTGCCACCAGTTGGACTAGAAACTGCAAACCACAACCCATTTGAGCCTGACAGTTCAGCCTATTTTTCATCTACTGTACAGGCCTCGCTAATTTGGCTCCAATGATATTATGGGAAATCATGCTGAAAGCATGATGGAGTATCATTTGCCTGGGGTGAACACATGCTGGCTGTTTCCAGTCACGTTCTTGTCCTTCATGTGCTTGGACAGGACTTCCAGGAGGATTTACTCTGTAACTTTCCCAGGAAGGGAACTAGCCCAATTAGACTAACTGGCTTGGAGTTCTCTTGTGGATCCCCTTCATGCCTTTTTTAAAGACAGGTGCAGGGCTTGCCTGTATCTGGTCATTAGGAAAATTTCCCAATGACTTTTTGAAAATGATAGAAAGTGACTTTGCAGTAGCATCAACCAGCTCTCTCAGCATCCTTTCATCCAGCCCATCTTAGTCCCTCGAGCTTCTGTATGTCCAAACAATTTAAGAGCTCCCTAAATCTATCTTACTCTAATATTGATAATGTTTCACTCTCACATACTCTCTGCTGCTAGGCTAAGGGACCTGGGAGACTGAAGGACAAATCTTACCCATAAAAGCCACGGCAAAGAGCCACTAAGTACCTTGCTTGCCGTTTCTATATCCTTTGTCACTAGTGGTCCTGCCCTTTTGTTTTGGGGGCATTTTTTTTTCCCCAATAGCCAAATAGACTCCCTAGAAACCTTGCTAAGTTTTGGCTCTAATTAACACATTGGAATATTCAAAATAAACATCTAGTTCTTCACAAATAACAGTTGTTTTTTGCTACAAGGCTGTATAGCATTTGGTGTTCTTGCTCGTCTCCTTCTGCACTGCCATTACTATCTTTCTCTAGAAACAGCTGTATGTACAATGTACATCATCTCATAACATGACCTCTGTAAGGATGCCATCCAAATATTTATAGTACATCCGTATCTCTACAATCAGAAACCTTTTTTTTTTTTCCCTCCAATACTGGTTCACAATAAATGATTAAACTAGTAGCAGCTGGGGGCTCTCTACTTTTCTCTCAAGTGACTTTTAGGTTAGACTTCAAAGGAACAGCGCAGGAGATGACATGATAAAGCACAGAGGGAAAATCCTCTAAATGGAGAAGCATAACATGAGTGTAGTAGGTACCTGCTCATATGGTTTTATACGTAAAGACATCACAGAGGCCTGTGACACATGACACACCTGGACAAAGGCAGATTTACCTGGCATTTGAAGTAAAGATTAAGGGGTTTAGAAGTAGACAATTACACACAAATACACACACATACACCTCTATTCATTTAGCACACAAGATCATCATGTACTCATGTATGAATGAACGTGCAAAGTGCTGCTGCATGGAAGAAGGAAAATGCACAACAAACATGGGGAAAGAGGGATCTTATAGGTGAAAACAGTTGGTTTTATGACACATAATAACGTAAACATTCACATATACTTAAATATACTTACATACTTTAGCCACGTAGACTGAAAGTTTAATGCATTCCCAAATGCAATTTTTCTTAAAATACAACAATAAAAGAAAATCAGCTTCTTTATTCAAAGACAAAATAGGTAACTAGAGCATTGACACAGATCTAGAAATCATGTTCTGTTTCAAAACAGATGGTATATGTCAGATATAGATGCAGACAAAACAAGTGAGAACAAAACATTAAATTTCCTCAGTAAGACAACTAAAACTGGGGAAATAGCAGCTTTGCTAGTGCTTCCTGATTGAAACTACATACACTGTTCCTTTTTAATGTGCTCTGAGATAGAGCAAGGGAGGAAAAAGACATAATGTATAAAGAACTAAGCTGAGCCCACATGGAGAGGCAGGATGAGATATGACCTTCAGTGAGAAGCTCATGATTGGCTTCACTGGACAAAGGATGTCACCTTAAAATGATGATTTCAAATATCTTAGGGATTTTTGTGGAAACTGACTCTTTACACAATTCTTTGACATTTAACTTTTCTTATGAAACAGTATGAAATCAATAGTTATCTGTCCCAGAATTCCCAGTGCAGGCCTGTTTTCCCTACGGCCCATCATTTCCTTATCTTCCTTTCTCCCGAAAGGCTTCTTGCTGTCCAAAAGTGACACCAACTCTCCCATTTTAGTGTTACTGATGAAATTCACAAACTAATGAGGCATAACAGTCCATTGTGTCAAGGAAAGAAAAGTTATCAAATTAATCAGCTTTTTTCCTCAGAAGTCATAATGTCTAACTTGAAGGAAGCAGCTTGGTGGTATCAGGCTAAATACCCTTTTCTAAAAAAATATATATTTTCTTAATCACTATCACTGGCAAATATGATTAAAACCCTTCAGAGATAAAACAGTCTCTTCAAAAGTGCATGCAAATTAGAACTCTGCATATAAATTTAGAGGGAGAAATACAGAAGCAAGTTCCCTTCCCTTAGACAGCAGATAACATAAAAAGGGTAATCACGAACAGACACAAACCCAACTATCCTTTGAGGGCTTGCTTACTGTTTTTGTAATGTTTCATTGCTTTTATCTGAATATAAACTAGATCAGCACAATACACAAATGCTATTATATTTTAGATCATCAGGTCCAATCACAGTATTATTATCCCAGCAAAACAAAGGTACAGGATATTTTAAGGTGGTGTGACTTCATGACTAAGGACTGAACTGTAGTAATAATACGGTATTTTTATCTGGGCCTGAACCACTTTGGTATACAAAGTAGACATATCAGTTCTCCAAAAGAGCAAGTCCAGCTTAGAGGTGAGAAGGCAGAAGCAGCACAAGGCAATTGCTCATGTTTTGCCAGTGCCAGATCTGATCTGAGGCAAGTGAATCTCAGTTGAGTGTGTATCTTCAGCACTACAATGAACACACAAAGTTAATTCACTGATTAACAAAACTGGAGATATCCCATCTTCTCATCAGTAGCCTACTGAATATGGACATACTTTTTACATTTTTTTAAGGGGGAAAAAGTTATACAGTGCATAGAATTTAAAGAAGTAATGCTAAGATCATCAGAAGAAAGGAGTAAGAGGTCAGTAACACCCTGGCATGAGCTGCCAATAGGGGAGGGAACAGAAAAGTCTCACAGCTTAATAATATGCCTGGCATAATGCCCAGATAAAAGTGAAGAAGTATGAATGTGCACAAATCATTAGCAATTAATGGGAAGCCTTACTGATCACTAACATGAAGGAAGGTAAAGTTAAAGAACAGCTAGAATTTGATAGGCATATTTAAGAAATTGTACACATTAATGACACTATATTCTGATGTATATAAATACCTAGCTGGATGTTGAAGTACCTCAGAGTGACATATCCCATTTTAGAGGTACAGAGACTGTAGAGGGTACTTTGAGTTTAGAAAACAATGCCAAGAAGCATCCATGCATTCATTCTATTGACTGTACACAATGAGCAATGCTTCTTAATGATAGCTCTTTCCAGGCAGCTTACACGATATATTTGATAAATATACTCAAATATATAAAGAAAAATAAGGAATAGCCTAGTTGAGTCTGTTGCCCAGCTGTGCTTTCCCTCCTGTCCTCTTTACTATCTCAGGATGCATGTGAGCACACTGTGCCAGAGTTTAAATAAGGCTGGTGGAAGAAAGCAAAGTCATGGTAAATCAATACACTGAATGGAATTCATCCAACACAAAAACCTGATTAAGTTTTTTAAAGAGTGAAGTTAAAGAGTAAGAGTCTGTATTCTAAAAAATTTGTACAACATCTAGGAAGTATATTTTCAAATATGACATGCTTTAAGTCTATATAAATCAAAGCATATAAACCAAAAGCATTAGGAAACTACGCATCTGTAAATTCACCTGTACTATTATAGCCAGGCCACTGGTACAGTAAAGTACTAGGAAGCTTAGTGCAGGCTACATGAGATACCTATTAAGGAGTGGCAACAGATGTGCACAAAGTCTGTACTAAGTGGCTGCACACTCTAAAACAAGAACATAAGAGAGTAAGGCTTCTTCTCTCACAAGTATTAATTCTGTATTAAAACTACTCTCATCTACAAAACAGGATTGCATAGCTGGCATTGAAGATCATAATGAATTTTCAGTCTCACATTAGTAGTCACCCAACCATAACATGGTTGTTATGAGGTCATAACAATCTACCTCACAAAGCACTATCAACATTCCATTCAAATACTTCCATTCCTTCATTTTGTACATGCAGGTTGAGAATCTAAAGGAATAGTCACCTACCCTGTTCCAAAAATCCTGCAAAAAGACCCACTTTACACCCAAAAAGGAAAAATAAATACATAAAGGCTTCCAGGTGAGAGAAAACACCCTAGACAGAAAGATTTGCAGCTCTCTGGAGTTCCTCAATTTCTGTTTTCTTGAGATACAATGCACTCTGACACAACACCATTAAAGTTCCAGCACACAATTTATTACTGAACAAATAACATAAACTGCAGATATTTTAGTCTTATCATCAGTCCAATCAAAACAAAACAGTATTAGTAAATGCTCTTTATCCCAGTGAATAGCCAGTGTGCAGACACTTGTCTGAATTATCTCAGCAATTTTACAACCAGATTTGCTTGCTTAAACAAAATAAGAAGGTCTGCCAACTGCCTACAGTGCAGCAATGCTGATACGCTCGCAATATGGACTCCCACATTATAGTTTAGTCACAATGTTAAAAATCTTGTGTTTATTTGCAGTCAGTACTCCTAATACACAAATAGTGATTTGCATCCTAAATGGAAGAATGGGGCAAAAAAGCCCTTAATCTCAAGGCCTGCATTTTAAACCACCCACAGCAAAAACAGTATGTAGTTTTGGCCTGCTGATCTCCAGTTGCTTTCTCTAATTTGAGCTCGCCTGACTGCAGCAGTTGAGTACAACTCAGAGTATTGCAAACATCAAGAGCTCAATTTTTATTTGCTTGCACCATAAAACTGTCAAAACTGGGATTATTCCAATTCAAGAGCAATAGTAGTCAATTAGGAAGAACCTAGAGAACACTCACTAGCATCAAATTATGATAGATCACGCTAGAATAAAGTAAATGTTGAGTTTATTCAGTTAGGTTTACATCAGTTTACATCAGTAAACCTAACAGAGAGATTCTCAGGATCTGTCTCTCAGGACTATTATTCGAAAAATAGGATGGTTGAAAGTTTTGGTTGCCTTAGCAGCTCCTCTCTTTCATGCTCAGAACACAGTAGGTACTTGAAAAGTGCATAGCCTAAACAGAGGGAAGTCTGCTTAGTGAACCACATACTTGGATGATATGTTCAGGTCCTCCCTGTGCCACAGAGCACAGGCTTTGACTTTAAACACAATCATTGTTTTGTTTGTTTGTTTTTGCCATCTAAATTAGATAATCCTTGGTGGTGGTGGGGTGTTAATATTCATTAGGACTCCCAAAAAATAGTTTGCTTGATTTTGTACAAAAAACTTAAAATGGGATTCTGGAGATGAAACCTCCTTTATTATAAGTATCGTATATAACTAAATACTGACCATAGCAACCACTTGCAAGGATAAAAGATGAAGATTAAACACTTGAATCCTTCTGTTGGAGCTCTCATATGGAATTATATGTATGGGTGTTACCCACAGTACTAACAGTTCCAGTGGGTACTGCCTGTTGATTTCAGGTAGTGAGTGATGCATTGTTGACCATACTAAAGACACATGAGCATGTTTTTTTTTTGACATGAGATCTAGTCTGATCCTTCTCCTGAAGGAAGACTAACATAGAATCATAGAATATCCTGAGTTGGAAGGGACCCTTAAGGATCATCAAGTCCAACTCTTGACACCGCACAGGTCTACCCAGAAGTTCAGACCATGTGACTAAGTGCACAGTCCAATCTCTTCTTAAACTCAGTCAGGCTCGGTGCAGTGACCACTTCCCTGGGGAGTCTGTTCCAGTGTGCAACCACTCTCTCAGTGAAGAACCCCCTCCTGATGTCAAGCCTAAACTTCCCCTGCCTCAGCTTAACCCCGTTCCCGCGGGTCCTGTCGCTGGTGTTACTGGAGAAAAGGTCTCCTGCCTCTCGACACCCTCTTACGAGGAAGTTGTAGACTGCGATGAGGTCTCCCCTCAGCCTCCTCTTCTCCAAGCTGAACAGGCCCAGTGCCCTCAGCCGTTCCTCGTACGTCTTCCCCTCCAGGCCTTTCACCATCTTCGTAGCCCTCCTCTGGACACTCTCCAACAGTTTCACGTCCTTTTTATACTGTGGTGCCCAGAACTGCACACAGTACTCGAGGTGAGGTCGCACCAGCGCAGAGTAGAGCGGGACAATCACCTCCCTCGACCTACTAGCGATGCCGTGCTTGATGCACCCCAGGACACGGTTGGCCCTCCTGGCTGCCAGGGCACACTGCTGGCTCATATTCAACTTGCTGTCTACCAGGACCCCCAGATCCCTCTCTTCTAGGCTGCTCTCCAGCGTCTCATCGCCCAGTCTGTACGTGCAGCCAGGGTTTCCCCGTCCCAGGTGCAGGACCCGGCACTTGCTCTTATTGAACTTCATGTGGTTGGTGATCGCCCAGCTCTCCAACCTATCCAGATCCCTCTGCAAGGCCTTTCCACCCTCATCCGAGTCCACAACTCCTCCAAGTTTGGTGTCATCAGCAAACTTGCTCAAAATACCTTCTTTTCCTACATCCAGATCGTTTATAAAAATATTGAAAAGTACCGGCCCTAAAATGGAGCCTTGAGGGACCCCACTGGTGACCGCCCGCCAGCCTGACGCAGCCCCATTCACCATAACCCTTTGGGCCCTGCCCGTTAGCCAATTGCTCACCCATCGGATGATGTTTTTATTTAGCTGTATGGTGGACATTTTGTCCAGTAGGATCCTATGGGAAACCGTGTCAGATGCCTTGCTGAAGTCCAAAAAAATCACATCAGCTGGTTTCCCTTGGTCCACCATACGGGTGATCTTATCATAAAAGGAAATTAGGTTAGTTAGGCAGGACCTACCCTTCACAAACCCATGCTGGCTGGGACCAATAACTGCTTTGTAACAATAACATAGATTAGGTTGCTCAGAGTCTTTTTCAGCCAAGTTCTGAGTATTTCCAAGGGTGGAGATTTCAGTCTCTCTGGGCAACCTTGTATCTAATCAGAATTTATTTTTTTGCAGTTTGTCTTAATTACTTCTCAACCTTTCAATAGGAATCTCAGGAATTAGTAAGACTCTATTTACTCCTACAGACCACTATTTACAAAGGGTCTGTAACACACGCCCACTGCAATGTCACCCTTATTGGCTTTTCCTCTGATCCTGACCTGCAAACTTTCAACTATGCTGCTGCCCATACTACAGTGGAGCTTCATACAATCAAGCTGCTCCTTCACATCACCAACAATCCACTTTCTCATCAGCTTTGCCTGTCTTTCTTAAAGACTTCATATCCATTTGTCTCAGCATTCCAGGCATGTGAGTGACTCTGCTAAATCTCAGACATCCCAGTGATCTCATGAAACTAGCACATACTCCTACCCAAGCTTTTCCCCTTCAGCAACAGAACTGAGGACAACAGCACCTGGGCTCCTGTGCCCTTCACCCCTAGACACCAGAGCCCTCTAGTCCCTCTTGCTAGCCTCATGATCTTCCTTGGTAGTGTCATTGGTGCCCATGTGGATGAGCATGAAGTGGAGTACATACCAAAATACCTTTTTCTCATTTAACACAGCCCTAACATCACACAGGACACCATGCTAGTGTATAGCATCCAGTACGTTCAAATATAAAATACCATTTCTTATACAACTTATCACTGTTATATGCAGCTTTCATTAAAGTCTTATAACTTGTACAGCAATACCTTCAAATGTAGTATAATCTCTACTTCAGAAAGAGAACTTCTCATACTATACTTCCATTGACTTAAAAAAAAAAAAAAAGTTGACTGTGTGCCAGAGTTTTATTGTAATGAAATAAACTACTATAAAATCCATTTTTTCCCCACAAACCCATGCCTGATATACTCAGTAAATTTTTGTAACTCTCTAAAAATACTACTTTCTTTAGATAATTAAACATGTTGCAGTAGCTTTTCTCATCAGGGAGTATATCAGTCTCTTTTTTATCACCAAGTAGCTCAACCTAAAGCTGATTCAGGACTTAGGAAGCCAAGACTTCCTGCTGTTAAAGGGTCTTTGTTTTACCTCAGGAAAACCCATAGGTAGCCACTAGAAGTTAATGACTGCATTCCTTTGGTTAGGAGGCTTGCTCATCTGTTATATGAGGATAGTGACACTTACTCTAACAGCAGGGAGTAATTAATGCTTTCAGAATTTTTAACACTCAAATATTTCTCATTCCATACAAAATAAACATCACCTTTTATCCCATAAAGTATATCTATTCAGGTTTATGTAAGTTATACCATTAGAGTGGTGAGGTCTATAAAAACATGTGTCTGGAGAACAAGTCCTATGAGGAGCGGCGGAAGGAGCTGGGCTTGTTCAGCCTGGAGAAGAGGAGGCTCAGGGGCAACCTTATTGCTCTCTACAGATACCTTAAAGGAGGCTGTAGTGAGGTGGGGGTTGGTCTGTTCTCCCACGTGCCTGGTGACAGGACGAGGGGGAATGGGCTTAAGTTGCGCCAGGGGATTTTTAGGTTAGACGTTAGGAAGAACTTATTTACTGAAAGGGTTGTTAGGCACTGGAAGAGGCTGCCCAGGGAGGTGGTGGAGTCACCACCCCTGGAGGTCTTTAAAAGACGTTTAGATGTAGAGCTCAGGGATATGGTTTAGTGGGGACTGTTAGGGTTAGGTTAGAGGTTGGACTCGATGATCTTGAGGTCTCTTCCAACCTAGAAATTCTGTGATTCTGTGATTTTCTGGGCAGACATTCTCAAACTAATTCAACACTACATAATACACATACAGGTATTAATTTAGGTAAGAAAACTCAATAAATATGATGTCACAAAGAAGACACTAGCTGCTTAGTCTTTGGCCATCAGCTAGTCAAAGCTATGCTAACTCATAGATACTTTTAATAAGTCTTGCTGAGTTAGATTTGCCTTCATTCCAGAATACAAACTCTTGCTTTCCACTGCTGTACATAGTGCTATTTCATATATTCCAATGCATAAACCGATCAAATTCCAAATTAAAATTAATCTGATAAAAAAGAAAGACATGGTTGGTTTCTTTCTTAATGAGGTGTTTTGGTTTTGTTTTTCATTTCCCCACTCTGAGTCTTCTGAGCTTAAAAGACAGTTAGCATTCTTTGGATCTTTGGTTAACTCTTCTCCATTCCTTCCTTTATTTATTTATATTATTTTAGGACACCCAGAATGCAGGGACATCTGGTTTGTAATGATATGTCATTAACACTATTCAGCATAAAAGGCAAAGGCAATAAATAGAAGAAGTGATAAACTGAGTATGCCAATACACAAGTTTTAATGAGCAGTACGCAATGCAGACCATAAGAAAGACCAGAACACTTAAGTCGTTGATGAATGGGCCATTGAAGGAACCACTCAAACAATCTGTGAATAATACTGAAGAGTGTTGTAGTTTAACCTGGCAGTCAGCTCAGTGCCACACAGCCATTCACTCACATCCCCCAACCAGTGGGACTGGGGAGAGAACTGGGAGGAAAAAAGTAAAAGTTTGTGGGTTGGGATAAAGACAGTTTAATAGGACAGAAAAGGAAGGGACATAATAATGATAATGATAAATAATAGAATGTAGAAAGCAACAGATGCACAATGCTCATCACTCACTGACTAATGCCCATCCCATCCCCAAGCTGCAATCCCAGCCCACACCCTGGCCAGCCACCCTATACTAATTGTCCAGCATGACACCACATGATGTGGAAAATCCCTTTGGCGAGTCTGGGCCAATTGTTCTGGTTCTGTCCCCTCCCAGCTCATTGTGCACCCCCAGCCTCCTCACTAGCAGGGCAGCATGAGAAAGCAGCAAAGTCCTTGGTTCTGTGTAAGCACCACTCTGTAACAACTCAAACATTGGTGTATTATCAGCATTAGTCTAATCTTGACACAGTGCCACACCAGCTACTAGGAGGAAAATTAACTCTATCCCAGCTGAAACCAAGACAGAGAGGTTAAACCAAAGCTTTGTAACTTAAAAGAATGGAGACAAGATAGTATTGAAGGTGTTGAGAAAAATAATTATTATGGAGTGTTTGAGGTGGACTCTGGAAATACGCACAATTTAACATGGGACACTTAAGGAAAAGATCAACAGCAGGGAAAGGAAGGGATCAAGGCTGATGGGAACAAAAACATGGGAATACAGAAAGGAGGGGGAATAAAAATGTGGCCAGTTACAAGTACAGGTTGCCAGTCAGTACTTTTGTCTGGCCAAACCTTTTGCCTCACCACTACAGTCTGAGCTACCATTTCACTACTCTACATTCCTTACTATTTTTCTTAGTGAGTACACTATCTTTTTTTTTTTTTTTTTTTTTTTTTTGTGCAAGACAATAGCTAGCATCAAGATGGGCTAAGTGTCAAGTAGGTCTCAAGGCTGGATACTGCCTACTAATATAGATCTATATAATCTATACATCTGGAGTAGTTATAAGAGACGTGTGGATCATAGCTGTGAGGGGTTTTGTGCGATATGCTAATTTGAACCTCATTATCTGGCATGTAAGAACAGAACCAAGCCCTTTGTTCATGTTGTTGTATGTATGCTGTATGTATGCAGCATATGGAAAGCCACTATCTTCCTGTGTTCATCTGTTTGCCATGTCTGTACTAGGAGTGAATAAGGGTGTGTGTTGGGATAACACACACTTGTTCACATTACTGGGTGGGAACCACAATAACTTTAAGTTCAGTGGACTGGGAGGAAAACTCCCTTGGGTCCTGGAGTCTATTCCTCCTAACAGTTTTTGCTGTCTATTGAAACGTTCAAGTCATGAGAATCCTTCTCAGTGTTTTTCCACTAAGCAATTGGATTCTAGTGTTGGATTTAGTTACGTTGGGATGTCTACATTTAATTACCTACATACAGACTCTGCATGTCAGCTGAGTGTTTAACCTCCCATTGTAGTTGGAGGTGAGCCAGTCCAGTGAGTCAAGTGAACAAAGATGGGATTCAGTTGCATAAACATGTTATATTTCATTTAGGCTTCAGCTGGCAATGCAGAGAGATGCAGGTCTTCTATAAATGCTCAGTTACATATGCCATCCATGTGTGAATGTCTGATAACATAAGGCATAGTTAATGGCATTACACACCTATATGTGGGCATATGACTCAAGGGGAGAGCAGTGTATACCTCAGAAAGCTAATTAACTTGGTGTAAACTTCCATTAACTGAACAAAAAGCCAGACAGCCAGCTTGCTTAAAATTCTTATTTCTCCATGCCTTTAAACTGAAACTCAGTTTAAGTGGCTTCTTGAAAGGTAAAGCTTACAAACCGTTCTTATAAACATTCATTTTTGTTACAGTCCAAGTCCCTGGCCATTAGACAATATGTCTAATGCAAGTAACACCTAGATTTAAGAATTCATTCTAAGGTTCACAAAAAACCCTTTGTGATTTCTGTGATTCTATGATTCTTTGTGACTTCTATGATTCTATCATTTTCTAACAGCTCAGGGCAGGGAGGGAAAAGACTGCATTAACTGTTCCAAGTTGAAAGAAATATTTCTGAAAAAAAAATATCAAGCTACTCATGGGCTAGGTGGCAGACGCATGTTTTTGTAGAATTTTTGGAAGGTTCACAAAATCACATAATGGTTGAGATTGGAAGGAATCTTTGGAGGTCTGGTTGCTCAGGACCATGTCCAGGTGGCTTCTGAGTAGCTCCATGGATGGAGACTCATTTATGGTCCAATAGATCAGTGCAATACTGAGGTTAAAAAAAGGTTGTCACAAAAAACCTTGTCATTTCACTATGATACAGAACTGTGGTCACAGACATGCCTATGATCTAATTCAGCTATACAGTTTCCCAAAGCAGTAGTAACAAAAAAGCAGTCAAATCAGACATTAGACTGTAGAACAACAGCAAACACACTATGAATAAAATGTCCAACTCATTTCCCTTATCAGCCTGATTCTTAAATAATGAAGAGTATCTCACTAAATACATAGCTAAACAATGAAGAGGTTAATTTTTTTAATATACACTAATCCTGTTGAACGCAAACCTCACCTACTCAGTCTCAACAGTTTTTTCTATTGCTCCCATAGATTTCAGTCTCTCAGATCAGTTCTCACCAACCAAAACAGAATTTCTGTATTAACAAAGCTCCTTCATATAGCACAGGGATGCTTAGAGTTGTAGCACATTTAGTGATGTTTCTCAACAGTTTCTGAAGTTTTTGGACTAATTCACACAAAGCAGTTCTGAAGATATGAAGACAGACAAACCTGCAATTCAACTGAAACAAGCAAATATTCTCTCCCACACCAGTCCTCTCTCTTGCCTTTCATGTCTTTCCTCCTCTTCCCCTGCCCTGGAGTATCTACAAGTCATCATTCTTTCTATCTATTATTCCCTTAATACCCATACTTGTATTTTTGTAAAGTTAGTAAAAATAAATTATAACTCAGAAGCCACAGAAGGAACAGAATTAAAGAGCAACACAGCACTCCCCCAGGTTCTGGTTGGAGAGGCAGGGTATGACCTTACTGAGTTCTAAGCTTTGCCTACTACCACATCTTTGACTGTCGTATGATTGTAGAGAAGTCTAAAACATTTATCAAAAAAATAATAGGTTTATGCAATGATTTAGGGAACTTACAGGATCTATACTAAATAAACTGATGTTTTTCCCTTCTTTCATTTTCTTCCTTTTGACCTAGAAAACTGAATTTTAACTCTAAGATTCATCTTTGTAGAATGTATTTTAAATGTTTTTTAGATGTACCAGCAGCAACTTTCTGAATTTGCCTGCAGTAAAAACATAATGGAAGAAGAGCCCTATAAACTGAATTATTTGTCTCTGTGAAAAAGAAATCTCTACCAGTTTTATTTACATACCAATATTTAGTGACAAATTCTAGTATGTTTGCTATTAACTAAGCACACAAGACCTAAAAATTCTGAAAATAACAGAAACACCTCCAGAGAAGTAAATTAAAACTCCTAAGAGACCAAGGTGTAACAATCTCCAGTAATGTCATGTTTGAACTTCTAGCCATTTTTGTATTTTCTTTGTTTTACATATTCCTGGCTCAAGACTCATATCCCTTCCCAGCTAAGTCCCTACCTAACTCCTTAGCAGAGGTTCTTGACTCAGTTGCCTCTTGTAAATCTATTGACTTGTTGAATTCTTCAGCTGACAGAAACCTTTTCTCTACTACTGTAGAGATCACAAAAATTCCTTATTTATCCCTTCAGCTACTCAGGACATCAACTGAGAACTGAGGAGTTATTCTCACTAGTTATTCTCACTATTTCCTGTAGGCACCAAGCAAAATAATGGGGAGCTTGAGAAAAAAAAAAAAAAAAAAAAAAAAAAACCACACACACACACATATATATATATATATATGTATATATAAATATAAGCCATCTCTTACACAGTCAGAGGTCTTGTATACAGCATGAAAAGAAGAGTTTCAAAGGCCTGTTCAATTCCAAACTCCCCTTCTTGTCAGTCAGCCTTTACTGATTTCTGTTGAAGAATTCTCATTTTATATTTGTTTTTAAGAAAACTGTTTGTAAATCAATTGTCAGCTGTCTAAGGCTTGGTGCCCTTGACTAACTTGGATTAAAAATTCATTTGTGGTACTACTCCATTGATACAATAAATTGCAAGAGTACCTCTTCACTAAGCCATATCAAGATCTTAAAAATTTCTAGAAGTAGCAGATATCTTCAACAGTGAGGATCTCACTACTTCCCAAAAGATCAAAATACTTTACTTCACAGTATTTTTAAGATTAATTTTTCCAAGTGCACGAAACATCAGCAATGCAAAGACGTAGGATTACCAATATGACTAATTGGATAGTATTCTTCTGTGTACACTTGAAAAGAATATTACACAACAAAACTGCAATAGAAGGGTTGAAGTTATTTTTCTTTATTTTTTTTCATAATCTTGTTTGTCCTCATAATTGTCCTTTCCCTTCTCTACTTTTAAAGACAATTATTTTTGTTGATAAACAACCCAGAGAAACAACACTCTCTCAATAGCATAAAGTTACATTTTAATTCTTTGTGTATAGCTAGTATACATGAAACCCTCACACAACTGCTGATCCCTTTGTTAGAGAACACAGACAGAAAAAGGTAACCCACTAACGGAAAGTTTAGTTTAACCCTAAAAATTTAGTATAATTTTCAAAATGCTAAGTAATGTCCCTGAAAATAATTCCCACTGGGACAAGCAAAAGAGCCATACAAATGGTGTTTAATTATAACTTATCTACTATTAACCATTTTATAAAACATTGGATTATGAGAGATTACGTTACACAAGACTACAGCCCCCTTTAATGTCTACGAAGATAAAGAATATTTACATTGCTAACATGTTTTCTAGTATGTAATTTTTATGTGCCAGCCTGGACTTCTGATATTTTTTCAAATAAACAACTCCTAATAACACACTAATTTTCACCTCTTTGCTAGAAGTATCTTTCTTTTTAACAGTTTTTAAAAAAAGTTGGGATGAAAAGTACTATCACTCAGGAATTCCACTATGGAGATATAGAACAAAATATAAAAATATGAGTTATTTGCTACTAGTAACTCTTCAGCTCCTGAGATGTAATGTGTGTGTGTGTGTGTGTATGTATATATATATAAATAGTACTTACATTCACAATTCAGTATAGAAAAGGTACTCAGCATGAAAAGTTATAAGACTAATAGAAGAATTGCTTACCTTAAATGCCAGCTTTCTTTGCAATCTTGATTTTTTTGTCTTCATAGCAAGGGTATCCAGGTAGTAGTAGAATGAGAATTGCCAATGTCCCTGTGTCCCAGAGCAAATAGGTTAGTCTGTGATATATTGGTCTCTCTAATCTCTTCATATCCTCCCTGGCGCAACTGAGTATTTTGTCTAGCTCTTAATACTGAACACAGATTGCAAAATCAGTGATTCCAACTCAGTGTAGTAACAGAGTCATTTGAATCCACATACTGTTTTATAACATAACCCTCTTATATAAGGTTTAGTCTAATCAAGGTATATTTTACAAAGAAAGACATTATTTTCAGATATACCATAGTGTTATTCCCTTTGATTGTCCTTGACTATTTTATTATGTAATGTTTCAAATAATCCTTTTTAATTTAGAAAACTAACAGCAATATACTTACAAACAGCACATGAACAAAAGGATTTAAAACATAGCTGGCTCTGATCCCCAAACCTTTTGACACGTGCCCCACACTCACACACGTAAACTGAATTCTGGACAGCTGCCAGTAGCTGCTTACCTTTCTGTCTCAGTTGTTGTCTAACCTCTCTGATAACTAGAATTTCTCATTTAGTTAGCAACATATTTGGATGGACTGTTTTTATCAGTGTCATACTGAACTTATGTAACACTTATTTTTCTTTTATAACTAGCAAAATGTTTGTTTTTTCTTCATAATAGCTTCACCAAATTATTTGCCATCTTCTGCAGATTCTTTAATTCATCGATGGGAGAAAGCTTCGTAATATCCAGTCTCGTATTTTTTAATTTATTTTTTATTTTTAATTTTTTTAATTTTTTATTTATTTTTTTCCCCCTCTCAATTATCTCTTAGTAGAATTAAAAAGAACAAACCCAAACCATAGCTGAAATGAGCTGACCTAGCATGACTGCTTCTGAAAGACCAAAGCAGATTACATCACATGAGGATTACAGATTAAGATTACTGTACTGATTGTGTGAATGCCTATGAGGAGTTTAGATTTTTTTATTTTTTTTGAAACTTTAGCATTAGGGCAGGGGGGGAGAGGTTTTCTCTATATTATTTACAATGTTTCAAGATGAATGGAATTTCCTCTTGAAAATGATATATTTTTTAATCTTTTTAGCAACTGCCCTCATACAAATCCATCATATTCATTCTACACTCTGTGTAGAATTTAACAAGCTCCTTTAGACAGAAAAGCATAATTTTGGAATAACTGTCCCCAGGATGAGATTAAATTGAGGTGGTTTCTGTTTCCACTGTGACACAAAACTGTCTGCATAACCAGTGTCTAATCCTTTACAGACAGATATCCTATTGCAGCAATACCTTTTAAGTCTGACCATGTTTTCAGTTATGTGCAGATATATCCATATGTATGTACACATATAAAACAAACAACAACCTGCACTATACATATGCGGGCAAATTGTCTATTAATATATATAAATAATTTAAATATTGTGAAAATTCCTAACAAAAGTTACATTAATTTCTCTGATCTAATGGTTGGTGCTTATTTTAGGCTACTACAAAATAAAGATACTTACTTTTGTTTTCCTTCAACTCTGTGACTTTTCAATGTATCCCACAACTACATGCAAAATAAGTAACACTAAAATTTATCTACATAGGAAAGGGAAAAAGTGTCCTTGCTCTCTGCAAAAGGCAGCTCTTCCAAGTCATTCACACTGCATTCATGAACAACGTTATGTTTTAAAACAGATGAGCAGATGAGTAATAGTTTGAAGAAAGTTTCTGATAGTCCATCTTTATATAAATCAGATAATTTACTAGTTGTTTCCTGTGGCGTAATGACCACACGGAATACAACCAGAAAAGGTATCAGTTGAAACATAAGCATAGCAAAGTTTTCTGACGTCTGGTAAGTGTTTAAGAAGCAATCCTTTAAGTCTATTACTATGAATGTCTATGACTGGGAGAGCGTAGTTGGAGATGGTAATCCTGGTTGAAGTGCTCCCATATCTTCCATGACTTCAAACACTCTCCATTTTCCATTCCTTTTCTTGAGAGAACACCGGAGACTTCCAGGGCTAGTCATGGGAACAATATGTCTTGCTTTAAGTTGTTAAGCAACTCGGCCTTCGGGCCTTATGTATCCTATTCCCCCCGGATCGAAGGGAAACAGATCCGGCTCCTTTTCAGGGCCTATATGGCCTGGATCAAAAGGAACGTCCCGGTCACCAGGGGGCGTAACAGCAAAGGCATGCGACGGCAGTAGCGGCGGGGTGGGGCGATGACTCAGGCGGTGGATCAGTAAACGAGCCCGCAGCTCCCTCGCTGTCTGGCAAACCATACGTTTGCGATTGTGGCCCCACATGGCTCTTCAAGGCCTCAGAGATTGCTCGCCAGGTGCCGACCAATGCCGCCGCAAACTCGTCGTTTTTAGTAGCAGTCCCACACCTTGACCTCAATTTGGTCCCATGTTTCAGGATCATAAACTATCTGATTGTTAATAAAGGGAATAAGACCATCTGTGATGGTCTGTGATGGTCTGTGATGGAATAAGCTGTAAGGTTACCAGGACATTTTTTGATTCTAAGGACAAATGATTCCCCATAGCGTGCAACTGCTTACCTTCGGCCAGTGAGGGGCAGATGTATGCGCGGGTCCACTTCTCTCAGCTTGGGCATCTTTCCAGCGCCGGAAAGAAACGTCATGAAGACGCCTCATGAAGCGTCATGAAGACGCCTCATGAAGATAGGTTCGGCCAAACTCAGCAAACCGCTCAAAGAATCTCATGAGGCGTCTTCATGACGCTTCTTTTAGCGTCAATAACTGCTGCTACTTTATTGATGACATAACTTGCGTATCTCTGTTGCCTCTCCATATTGAGGACCGGCTCCCTTCTTACACCATTCCCCCCCAGCAGTACTTTCCCACTCACTATTCATTGGATAACAACTTTGCCCGGCAACAGCAAACCCCCAGCAACTTCCATGCCTTAATGTCCGGAGAACAAGCAACTCGAGACGGCAGGGCGCCTCCAGAATCACCCCTCTTTGTTCCTCTAAACTCTTAACATTCTTGATGGCCTCATCGTTAAGAGCCTGATGTTATCACCAACCATGGGGCTTGCAGACCCTCATGGCCACACTCCCACAGTCTCCATTGACTGAAGCTATTAACTTTGGACAAGAAATCTGAAACTTTAGATGATAGGTTTTCATCTCAACGGTCTCCTGGCCACTTAGTTCCTTTAATTGGTTTTGAAACTAGTAACATAGAATTGCTTTTCAGGTTCTGCTGTTTTTCTGTCTTTGGAGTTTTAAGTGTTTTTATGCATTTTCCTGGCCTCAGTTTTTGGTCAATACTATAGTTCTGTGCAAGGGAGATGGCTGTCACCTTGGCACGTTCAAATTGGTTGTGGTAGGCCATCATGTCTGTCACACTTTACAAAGGGAAAGCAAATTTAGTTAGGTCTGTATCTTATTTGCAACGGCAATAACTGGCCACTAAGTTGAGAATAAAAAAGCATGAAATCAAGAATAGCAAAACAAAACACACACACACACACACACAAAAAAAAAAAAAAAAAAAAAAAAAAAAAAAAAAGAAATACAAAAAAAAAAATTTAAAAAAAAAAAAAAATGAAAACACAATGCATCCAGTATCTTTAAAGACCTAGAATTATAGAATATCCTGCGTTGGAAGGGACCTATAAGGATCACAGAATCCAACTCCTGGCACCACACAGCTCTACCCAAAAATTCAGACTGTTATAAATTAGACCACACAATTTTCTGGTCTATTGAAATTATTTTATTAATCAAGTAAGCAGACACAAGCAAAACAGCGCTGGGCGTCTGGGGAGTCTCTGCTCCGCAACAGCACGCACCTTCCCTTTCCAGGGTTGCTGTTTTATAGCAGGTGAGTTCCGACTTGTCGGGACTTGTCGAACTGGCCGAGGCTGAGGCTGCGCAGTCCATTGTTGAGAGGGGGGGGTCGTTGTTAGCAGCTCCTAATCGACCTTTTACAATTGCAATTACCCTATTGAGAATACATAGCCCAAAAGGCGATGCCTGCTATAGTTGACAATAGTGTGGTCCTCTGCCGGTGATCACGCGTTGTGCTCATGTTCAGGTGGGGGGCTTGTGATGTTTACCCAACACCCCCTCCCGCTACCCGCCTGCCAACAGGTTCCCCAAATTCCTCAAAAAAACAATGAACAAACCCCCACTAGGATCCTACTGGACAAAATGTCCACCATACAGCTAAATAAAAACA
>CM021731.1:9436731-9460759 GCA_011075105.1 Heteronetta atricapilla | reverse complement strand
GTCCCTTCCAACTCAGGATATTCTATGATTCTATGATTCTATGATAATTTATCACAAGACCACATGACTAAGTGCACAGTCCAAACACTTCTTAAACTTCAATAGGCTTGGTGCAGTGACTACTTCCTCGGGGAGCCTGTTCCAGTGTGCGACAACCCTCTCACTTGATAAAAGTGTTAGCAAATATAGACCAGAATTTTTATATATTGTATAACTTGCATCCAAGAAATTTAGATTCAAAAATAACACATTACAGAGAACCCACAACAGAGCAGAATACCAAAGTTGAAGGGAAAAGTGTGAGTAGCAGACAGGAATGGTTATGAACTGACCACAACCACCCATTCCCCATCTTCCTTGTATTGTTTGGGTTGAGGGAAGTAGAGGAACTGGAACGAAGGAGTGAAGATGAGCTTGGGGGGAAAAAAGTGGGAGATAGTATTCTAGTTTTTGTCTTTATTTCTCACCATCCAAGTCCATTGTATTTGGTAATAAATCAATTTAAATTTGTGCAAAGAGAGTCTGTTTTGACTGTGACAGTAATTTGTAAATCCTTTTATTTTGCCCTGTGAGTTGTTTTCCTCTTATTTTTTCCCCCTGTCCTGTTGAGGAGGGAGAGAGATCTGGCAACCAGCTAAGGTCCACAGCTCTCCACTGGTATCTATCCATTAGTTACAGGACAAAAACTTTATGGAATCAGTCAATTTTTACACAACATGTGTGACACACCACTTATAATCTAACAGAAATTGCATTATTTAAAATTATTTTATAGCATGTTTTCTTCATATAAATGATAACAGTAACATTTATACTTCTACCTTTCAGTATTTTATATACAGCACATGAAGATCTGTCTCTGTCTTCATTGTATGATAATCAATGTTTATCTAGCAATTTATAATAGCACAGAACAGAACAGAGAAGTTCAGTTGGAAGGGACCTACAGAGATCAAGGAGTCCAACTGCTTGGCCACTTCACAGCTACCCAAAAGTTAAAGCATATTATTAAAGGCATTATTGATATACCTCTTGAACACTGACAGGCAAGTGGTATTGTGGGAATAGAAATGTTGTTTTTGCAGAGTTACATTGTTTAGAAGGAGGGAATGCAGTACTGAGATATGCTTATAGTGATAAGAAAGCTTAGCAGGCGACCTTGTAAAATGCAGACAACTAGACTCCTTAGGACAATTAGGTGAAAATCACGGTGTCAAGACAAGTCAGATAAGTGAAGAAACATTACCACTTCAAACAGTAAAAATGTCAAAAGAAATTTGAAATTTAACAGGCCGGCAACTGAAGGCCATGCATTGTTTGTGAAGTATCAGATAGATTGTGAACCTGGATTACTCACTCAGTGGGGAAACAGGGGAGGGTCTTGTCATCAAAAAGTATATAAACTGTGTTTTGGAACTTGTAGATGCGCTCTCTCCTGCTTGTGGGGCGCCCGCCATTGCAATCGCGAATAAATTACTACTTCACTGAGATCCTCGCCTGAGCCTAAGTTATTGGCTATGGAGTGTTTCTCACAGTATCAACCACCTTGCTAGGATACCTGTTCCAGTGTTTGACCACCCTCATGGAAAATAACTTTTTTTTTTCTATATAGTCTGAACCTATGCTAGATTATCTAGAACCCTTTGAAAGGTTTCTCATCCCTCCAGGGAATCAACAGCCCCTCCCAGTTTAGTATCACCAGCAAACTTGGTAAGGATGCATTGCATTCCTACATTCAGATCATTGATAAAAACATTGAACAGAACTGGCCCTAGAATTGAACCCTGATGAACACTGCTGATGATCAGCCAGATACAGCTCCATTTACGACAACACTTTGAGCTCTGCTGTCAAGACAGTTCATCATCCAGTGTAGCATGAACCTGTTTATCTCACAGGGGAACAGTTTGTCTAGAAGGATATTGTGAGGGACAGCATCAAAGGCCTTACTGAAATCCAGAAAGATTACATGCACCACCTTCCATTCATCTACCAAGCAGGTGATCTTATCCTAAATGGAGATGAAATTTGTCATTTTATCAAGGCAGGACTTTCCCTTGGTAAACTCTTGTTGACTATGCCTGGCAATGTCTTTGTTCTTTAAGTGCCTTTAAATATCCCCCAGGACAATCTTCCCAGTAATTTTTTCTACAGACTGAAGTGAGACCAACAGGTCTGTAGTTTCCTGGGTCTTCTCTCATGCCCTTTTTGTAGATGGATATAATATTGGCTAGCTTTCAGTCAGAAGGGACCTTCCCAGACTCCCATGATCTTTAAAAAATTGTTAGTAAATTTACTATAGAATTCAAGCTGTAAGCAGCAAAGTTCAGGCTTGTATCTGAAATACTAGTAATTCAAAATTGGTGTCTATGTTCACACAATGAATTTAGACTGCTAGACTAATGGAAAGATGTTTTATACTGCTTATAATTAGCTTGTGAGATACACAAAAAATATTACTGAATATATTACTTCCTGGCCCTGATGTCTATATGAGAACAGCAGGTCTCATATCCTATCCACACGTTAAACTCTTTTCTATTTCAAAACTGAGTGGATATCCCACACTGCTTACAGTGAACAGACTGTGGCTGTGAGACTAGAGGATACCAGAACCTTTATTTTATAATTATAGAAGTTTTCAGCTGTAATACTTATGATGAAAACAAGCAAACAATCTTTCAAATATCTGGCATCTGAACACAAGCTTTCTGTTACTGGTAGAAATAGGAGCAGAAATTCTGTGTATGCAAACATTAGTCCATGTTATCTCCAGTATTTTTCTCAACTCTTCTGCAAAGTAATCTGTCTGTATACAGATGGAGAGAGTAAAAGGTTATAGGCAACTGCTACATCTCTGCCTCCATGTTTTTAAAGCTTCCTTTCTAGTTCAAGATAACTATTGTTTCAACTTCACAAGGAACAATGGTTACTTTGCTCTCTCTTTACACTTCAACTAGAGCGAATATCTGTAGCCAACTTCATTTTCATCTCCCACATGTTCCCTCACAAGACATTTTCCCATTCGTGCGTACTAGACTGATCTTACTGTGTCTTGTGAGACATGATTTTGCAGAACAAGTAGGGGGTCGCTGAACAGAAAGAGGCCTCTGAAATCATGTTTTAGCACTTGCTCCAATAAAATAATTAGATCATTTTTGCAGAAAACTGCATTAATATGGGTATACAGTCTGTTTTGCAGGCCTCTGAGTAACAGAGTGTATTTATTATTTTAGTTAAAAGCATAAAAGCAAAACAACTATCTCTTTCTGTTAATATTTCTTTCCTGAAAAATGTATCTTTTCCACAATGTTCCAAATATCTTATGGGAATAATTAAATAATTAAATAAATATTCATTGATAATCTCTTCCGAAGATATCTCGGCTAAGAATGTAGCTGTAACATTTAAGCTGTAGCATCTCCTTGCCAACGTACGAAGTGATAAAACTGGTTGAAATGTTTCAGAATTTCGACGATCAGGACATGTGAAATAGAATTTCACACTTCAACCACTTTAATATTTTTTTAACCTAAATACCAATTTTCCATTTTTATTCTTTATTCATCAAGATTTAGTCACAAATATCCATTGAAGCTTTAAATTGTAGCGAATGAAATTGTTATCCTATTGATGTCAGTTGTATTTTTGTCATTAACTTCTGTGGATTTAGAATTTTTTCCACTGCTTCCTCATGTTCATTTATTCTTCCTCATGCTTATTTAGTGTAGGAAGTATATAACCTACATACAAATAGTATACAAGAGATTAGTCTAAATTCTGAAGAACTTTGGAAAAATAAACCTTTGTAGTTTATACCTCTATTAATTTGTTATTTCTACCTCTCAAGTACCCATTCAGCATATAGATATACTTTTGGTAAATAATTCAGAATTATAACAACTTTAATAATTATTTTTAAACAGCCATCTGTAGCTTTATTCTTAGAATATGCCTCAATATGTATGTACCAGCGTAATAAAGCTGATTAAATGCATTCATATTTCAAGCACAGAACCTCTTAACAGTTAATTGGATTGACATCTCCTCAAAAGAGATGCACCAGCAGGTGGCTTCTGAATTTGATTTAAGTCCACAACTGCAAATCATTGATCAGTAGCAAGATCCTACTGATTCTTTTTAGTCCTGAATCAAGAGTTACACCATCTGAGCATGATCACGACTTGTGAGCTCTGCAATGCATCCCAGCTTCTGTGGACCTTCCTCATGTACTCAGTTTATGGAAGGAGTTATGATTTATACAGTGACAATATATCAGATAATGTCAGTGCAGGAAACAAATATTTTCCCTTTACACAGGAATCTGTTCAGCTGCATAACAGCCTCAGCTCTAAAGGAAATCACAATTTGCAGGAACCGGTTACAAGGTAACTTCCACAATGATTACACATTGATGCCAATGGGACTGCATGAGAAGAAACAAAGCACGAATTGTGAAGTGCATTTATGTTCAGCCACAATCCTATTTCCTTCCCTCAAGCTTGAAGGTGGAACTTTGCTTTTTATATGTATTATAAATCACATTTCTTTCCATTGCCTGTAAGCCTGCTAGACATTTCCAGAGGCATAAACAGAATCAAAGCCAGACAACTGTTTGTGTTGTTAGTGCAAATGCTTTTCATTTCTCCAGCCATTTTAACTCTTTGCTAACCAACTCTTAATGATGACACCTTCTGTCTTCCCAAAAGATGCATAAATATGATTTATTGCAATGTGAGTTTGATTGAAGCTTTCCTATATTGGAGAAACATCTGTAAATGCAGTTTATGTACTTGGTCCTAATATTTTAGGCAAGCTTTTTTGCCACTTTCTGCCAAATTCACTTCTCCCTCCTGTAAAAATATGCAGTGGATTAATCACGGACAGGATTAGATCTATTTCTTGCATGGCTCTCCCACATCTACTGTAGTACCAGATTAAAGAATTTAAAGGTTTTGTTTACCTCAAACTGGGGTAAAACATACTGAATATTCCTAGATATGATTCATCTAGAGACTCATCTGACACGGTCTGAAAAAAAATATATATTACCTTCTCCAGCTATGGAGATAGAATGTTCCCAAATTCGGTACTATTAATTGACTCGTAGTTATAAATGACAAGAAATGTTAATTCTATTTCTAGGACAGTGTGGTCGTCCGACAGAACAGTATGTTCAGTTCTTTCACAGTGATGAAAGAACTTAAATAATGACCAAAAAGAAAAAAAAGAAAAAAGGAAGAAAAAGAAACAGAAAGGAAGGAAGGAAAAGTAGAGTTTCTTAGAACTCTACTCTTAAGAATCTTAAGAAAGTAGTATAGGTTTGAACCAGTCTGAAGAGAACTGTGAATTCATAATATTTTATGTTTGCTTACTTGTTTTTAATTCCCGTTTTATGTACACTTTGTCATGATTTTCTACCTTTCATTTGACTGAACTGTAATTACTGGAAATACTGCTTATAATTGTATAGTTTCCTATAAAGACATCTCATGTACTCCTTTTATAAGAGTATCAATCAAGCAAAATGAACACTGTTACAGTGCAAAAGAAAGAAAATTAAGTCTGCAAGAAGCATCAGAAGAAAAAAAGTTGTTCTAAAAGCAGATTTAAAGTGTTTATTTCAAACTCTATTGAAAGATCACAAGTAGTTAGCTTCTATAATCTAATAGTGCAAGCGTAAAATTCAGACAGGAGAAAAAATTCATAAAGATGAGCTACAGAAGTAACAGAATGTTTTTCTGTAATAAATAAATAAATAAAAGTTTTTCTTGTAGCTACCTTCCAGCTGGAATTAATTATTTACCTTGTCCTTCACAGTGCAGGAAAAACAACTCCTTGCAATTTTCCTTATCTAAAGAAATCACTGAGTGACACAGTTACCTTGTGACAGGGGTTCTCTTCCCCTAAGGAAGCCAACATTGCCACATCCTTTTCCCTGACCTGTATTCTGTAGCAGGGCACAGATATGGTAGCTGCAGAGAGAGGTCATGACAACTGTATTAGACAGAAAATTCATGCAGAAGTTTTCACTGAAACTATTTCTCTAAGCTTACAAAAGTCTTAAGGTAGCGCATACAGTCAACAGACACACTAGGCTGAGAAAAATTTCTAAATTTCTTATTCACAGAAGCAGCCAAATGCCTTAGGGAGTTTTGTCTGAGTTTGTCTGAGGGAGTTAAGCACACAGGCATCAACTTCAGTGAAAAAAACGCAAACAGCCCAAACAACAATTAATACTATAAAAAAATAAAAATAGAAAATCTAATGTAGGAATATATTCCTTCCCAGACCTGTTTGCATTCTTTTACGGCTAGTTCATGGGACAAAAAACAGGGATTGCTATTGTCCTGCTTTACCTAAGAACAGACTCTCTCTCTGAAAACTCTCTGGGGAACAGGTAGATCTTTTTTATGCTATGCAGCAGAGCGCTGGAGAGAAATGCAAGAAATCCAAGGGGAGGCTCAGTAAGTCATTTATATCATGATTTACATGAACCTTCTTTTCTATTCAAAGTGCTAAATTATCTGCATTTTCTTAATAAAATTAATCTGAATAAAGTTCTTCTTATACAATTAATTAATAAAGATGTGAGTTCAGCTGGCCTCTCATTTGTTGCTGATTTTTGTTAGCCAATTGCTGACTGTTACCAGGTCAGTCAGTGTCCCCAGGCAGCTGGTACTGAGAAACAATTTGAATTCACCCCAGGAACACATTCAGAGAAGGAAAGAAGGATTTTTTATATTGAAGTCCACATTAACAAATGTTTTTTCTGCTTCTGTTTTATGACTTGCATTTTAGGATGCGTTAAAAACAGCATAGCCAGCTGGGAAAAAGAGGTGATTTTCTCACTATATTTAGCACTGGTGTGGCCAATTGAATATTGTGTGCCATTCTGTAATCTGTGATATAAAAATGTTAAGGTATTTGAAAGTGTCCAGAGGAGGGCAACAAAGCTGGTAAAAGATCTGGAAAGCATGTCTTATGTGTAGAGGCTGAGGACACTTGTGCCAGGGAAGCTCATGGAGCAGATTATCTTGAGAGTCATCACGTGGCACTTGCAAGACAAGCAGGTGATCAGGCCCAGTCAACATGGGTTTATGGAAGGCAGGTCCTGCTTGACGAACCTGATCTCCTTCTATGACAAAGTGACGTGCTTGGTGGATGAGGGAAAGGCTGTGGATGTGGTCTACCTTGACTTCAGCAAGGCTTTTGACACCGTTTCCCACAGCATTCTCCTCAAGAAACTGGCTGCTCTCGGCTTGGACTGGCGTATGCTTTGTTGGGTTAGAAACTGGCTGGATAGCCAGGCCCAAAGAGTTGTGCTGAATGGAGTTATATTCAGTTGGAGGCCGGTCACTAGTGGCACCCCCAGGGCTCACTATTGAGGCCAGTCCTCTTTAATATCTTTATCAATGATCTGGATGAGGGGATTGAGTGCACCCTCAGTAAGTTTGCAGACAACACCAAGTTAGGTGCATGTGTCAATTTGCTCGAGGGTAGGAAGGCTCTGCAGGAGGATCTGGATGGGCTGGACCAATGGGCTGAGGCCAGCTGTATGAGGTTCAACAAGGCCAACTGCTGGGTCCTGCACCTGGGCACAACAACCCCAAGCAGAGGTACAGGCTGGGAGAGGAGTGGTTAGAAAGCTGCCAGGCAGAGAAGGACTTGGGAGTATTGGTTGATAGTCGGCTGAATATGAGCCAGCAGTGTGCTCAGGTGGCCAAGAAAGCCAACAGCATTCTGGCTTGTATAAGAAGCAGTGTGGCCAGCAGGTTCAGGGAAGTGATTGTCCCCCTGTACTCGGCTCTGGTGAGGCTGCACTTCTAGTACTATGTTCAGTTTTGGGCCCCTTGCTACAAGAAGGACATCGAGGCGCTCGAGCCAGTCCAGAGAAGGGCTACGAAGCTGGTGAGGGGTCTAGAGAACAAGTCTTACGAGGAGCGGCTGAGGGAGCTGGGACTGTTCAGCCTAGAGAAGAGGAGGTTCAGGGGCGACCTTATTGCTCTCTACAGATACCTCAAAGGAGGCTGTAGCGAGGTGGGGGTTGGTCTGTTCTCCCACATGTCTGGTGACAGGACGAGGGGGAATGGGCTAAAGTTGGGCCAGGGGAGTTTTAGGTTGGATCTTAGGAAGAACTTCTTTACCAAAAGGGTTGTTAGACATTGGAACGGGCTGCCCAGGGAAGTGGTGGAGTCACCATCCCTGGAGGTCTTTAAAAGACATTTAGATGTAGAGCTTAGCGATATGGTTTAGTGGAGTACTGTTAGTGTTAGGTCAGAGGTTGGACTCAATGATCTTGAGGTCTCTTCCAACCTAGAAATTCTGTGATTCTGTGACTTTGTCTAGTTTGGAGAAAAGGAGGCTGAGAAGCAACCTCATTGCTTTCCACAACTTCCCAAGGAGGGGAAGTGGAGGGAGAGATTAGGTCTCTTCTCCCTGGTAATCAGTGATAGGACACATGGGAATGGCACAAAGCTATGCCAGGGGAGGTTCAGACTGAACATTATGAAAAGTTTCTTTACCATGAGGATGGACACACACTGGAACAGGCTTCCTAGAGAGGTGGTTGATGTCCTATGCCTGTTCAAGAGGCATTTTGACAATGCCCTCAATAATATGCTTGAACTTTTGGGTAGCCCTGAAGTGGTCAGGCAGTTGGACTAGATGATCTCTGTACGTTCTATTTGGTTTGATTCAATTCTACCCACATTTCTGCCCACTGTTTTGTGAGCTTCAGATGAATTTCAGATCAGGTATGTATCATTTGAACTGACTTAGCTTACATGCAAGCTCACCTTTATGTATTTCCAAACCTTTATCTTCTTGTTTTATGATGATGGTACACAGAAAACATCAATTTTGATGCCTGTTATTTCCTGGGAAAAATATTCCATATTCAACAACATCCAATCCTGTTCTTATTCTTGAGATGCTGGTTAGAAAAGGATATGAAATGATGAAAAAAGAAAACAAACAAAAATGTCTGGGTCTTCACAAAGAGATGCAAAGTTTATTTTTAGCTTCTGTGAAGAGAAACTGATGTATGCAAAGAGCAAAAGTCAAAATAGCAAATTATGTGATTCTGTTTGAAATGGCTTCCCTTCAGACTAAAAGCACTGCCCCTGATCTTTTGGTTGCAATGTGCTTTTCAAGACTAGTTTGCATATATGTGATGTTACAGAATAAAAGGCTGAAATGATAATGATTTCATGCTGCAAGTCTGAAGCAGTCAGAAACTCATAAATGATTAGGGCTAAGCTAAAGTTAATGCTGAAGTCTACATACTGAAATACTACCTTTTTTTTTCCCTCCTTGCTCTTTTTTTCTTAACAGAAAAAAAAAAAATAAACATGGGAGAGAGTATCATAGAATCATAGAATGGTTTGGGCTGTAAGGAACATTATAGATCACCAGATCACCTAATTCCAGCATCTCCCACTAGACCATGCTCAAAGTCCCATCCAGTCTGGCCTTGAACAGTTGTAGGGATGGGGCATCCAAAGCTTCTCTGAGCAACCTGTGCCAGTGCTTGTACTGGGTCTGGCTGGGATGTTAACTTTCCCTGCAGCAGCCCATACAGTGCTGTGCTCTGCACTTGTATCTAGAACAGCAGTGGTATCACACCAGTGTTGTGTCTGCTGCTGAGAAGTGCTGGCACAGCATCAGGACTTTCTCTAACCCTCCTAGGGGGTGGGCGAAAAAATGAGAAAGAAACATCACCAGGGCAGCTGACCCAAACCAACCAAAGGGATATTCCATACCATATGATGTCACACTCAGCAATAAAAGGAAGAAGAGGGAGGGGTGGGGTCTCGTTGCAAAAACATCCTCCTCCCGAACACTGGCTACGTGTGTTGAGGCCCTGCTTCAAGGACATGGTCAAGCATCACTCATCTGTGGGAAGTAGAGAGTAATTTCTTTCCTCTGCACTTCCACATAGCTTTTACTTGTTTTGTTTTGTTATTCCCTTTCCCCCTCCCTCTTCCCCTTTCCCTTTTTTCCCTTTAGTTGAATTGTTTAATTAATAATATTTCCTTAATAATATTTTTTCTGTTTAATTAAATTATCCTATCTCAACCCGTGAGTTGTTCTTTCCTTTACTTCTTCCCCTCCTCATCTGAGGAGGGGGAGTGAGAGAGTGGTTGTGGTGTTCAGCTGCCTAGCACGGGAAAACCACCACTGTGCTTCACCACCCTCAGAGTAAAAAATACTAGTTAAAGTGTATCGAACAAGAGAATTAAAGTAGATTTCCTTTTAGGTGTGTTCAACCGGCTACTTTTAAAGGAAAATTAGTATGTATTCACAGAATCACAGAACTGTAGGGGTTGGAAGGGACCTCGAAAGATCATTGGGTCCAAACCCCCTGCAAAGCAGGATCCTCAGAGCAGGCTGCCCATGTATACATCCAGACGGGCCTTGAATATCTCCAGAGAAGGAGACTCCACAACCTCTCTAGGCAGCCTGTTCCAGTGCTCTGTCACCCTCACCACGAAGAAGTTCTTTCACATGTCGGTGCGGAACTTCCTGTGTTCTATTTTGTGGCTGTTTCCCGTTGTCTTATCCCCACAAGCCACTGAGAAGAGGTTAGCTACATCCTTTTGTCTCCCACCCCTCAGATATTTATAGACATTGATAAGATCCCCCCTCAGTCTCCTATTCTCCAGGCTGAACAGACCCAGGTCTCTCAGCCTGTCCTCATAGGAAAGATGCTCCAGGCCTCGTATCATCTTTGTGGCCCTCCACTGCACTCTTTCCAGGAGATCCCTGTATTTTTTGTACTGGGGAGCCCAGAACTGGACACAGTACTCCAGGTGAGGCCTGACCAAGGCAGAGTAGAGGGGGAGCATCACCTCCCTTGACCTGCTGGCCACACTCCTTTTAATGTACACCAGGATCCCATTGTCCCTCTCGGCCACCAGGGCACACTGCTGGCTCATGGTCAACCTGCCGTCCACCAGGACCCCCAGGTCCTTCTCTGCAGAGCTCCTCTCCAGCAGGTCATCCCCCAGCCTGTACTGATACTTCTGGTTGTTCCTTCCCAGGTGCAGGACTTTACACTTGCTCTTATTAAACTAGCATCTGGTTTCTTCCTGCCCATCTCTCCAGCCAGTCCAGGTCTCGATGAATGGAAGCACAGCCTTCTGGCGTGTCAGCCACTCCTCCCAGCTTTGTGTCACCGGTGTACTTGCTGAGGGCAGACACTATTCCCTCATCAAGGTCATCAATGAAGATATTGAACAAGACCGGACCCAGCACCAACCCCTGGGGAACACCACTAGTCACAGGCCTCCAGCCAGACTCTGCTCTGCCAATCACCACCCTCTGAGCTTGGCCAATCAGCCAGTTCTCAACCCACCTCGCTGTCCACTCATCTATCCCACACTTTCTCAGCTTTGCTAGCAGGATGTCATGGGAGATAGCATCGAAAGCCTTGCTAAAGTCAAGGTAGATGACATCCACTGCTCTCCCCCCATCTACCTAGCTGGTGATGCCATCATAGAAGGCAATGAGGTTGGTTGAGCATGACTTCCCCTTGGTGAATCCATGCTGACTACTCCTCATAACATTCTTCTCTTCCAATTGCTTGGAGATGGCATCCAGAACAAGCTGCTCCAACACCTTTCCAGGGACAGAGGTGAGACTGACTGGCCTATAGTTTCCTGGATCCTCCTTCCTGCCCTTCTTGAAGACCGGAGTGACATTGGCTATCCTCCAGTCTTCAGGCACCTCACCCGTTTTCCAGGACCTTTCAAAGATGATAGAGAGCAGCTCGGCGATCACCTGTGCCAGCTCCCTTATCACACGCAGATGCATCCCATCAGGACCCATGGATTTGTGTGCGTTGAGCTCACTCAGACACTCCCGAACCTCTCTCATGTCTACCATGGGGGAGCCCTCCATTTCCCAGACCCTTTGTCCTCTTGCCAGGGGTGAGGAGACCCGGGGGGGTGTCCTTGAAGCAAAGACTGAAGCAAAGAAAGCATTCAATATCTCTGCCTTCTCGGTGTCTTCCATGACCAGGAACGCCCCCCCCCCCCCCCGGGTTCAGCAAGGAACCCACATTATCCCTAGTCTTCCTTTTGCTGTTTACATACTTGAAAAAACCCTTCTTATTATCCTTTATCTCTTTAGCAAGCCTCATCTCTAAGTGGGCTTTAGCCTTCCTCATCGCATCCCTGAAGGCCCTAATAACACATCTATACTCCTCCCAAGAGGACAGGCCCTGTTTCCACATTTCATAGACCTTCCTCTTCCTTTTGATCTTATTGATGAGCTCCTTGCTCATCCACACAGGTTTCCTGCCCCCCTTCCCTGATTTTCTATTCTTCAGGATGCACCAATCCAGAGCATGGAAGAAGTGCTGCTTAAATGTAGCCCAGCTCTCACAAGTACCCGTGCCCTCAAGCAACCTAGCCCATGAGATGCTCCCCAGCAGGTCCCGGAAGAGGTCAAAGTTGGCTCTTCGAAAAGTTGTCTATTCCCTTTATCCATAAGTTACCAGGACTATATCTGGTACAGTATCTGGGCACTTGAACATGACAGTAGTCAGGAAGTATGTTTTCTAACAGTTAACAAGTTAGATGCCTAACTGCTACTGATTTCAGCTCACTAATCAGGCTAGCCCTCAGAGAGTAGCAAAGAAAGTGGGGAATGTATCAAGGATAGGATAAGAAGAGAAGATGACCATCCGTGGAATGAACTCAGGAATATATTCTGGTAATCTCATTTTAGGTCTCTGATGGGAGACCTTACAGGTCTCTACCTCTAGTTTCTGCTTCTCAGTACACAATTGAAACCCTGCAGGCATTCTCTTACATTTCTCCTACAGGTTTTATTGCTGGGAGGAAAGAAAGCAATGTTACACTCTAAATTTATCTTTCATCTATCAAATTGTTTTATCTTTCTAGCACCTATTTGCAAATTTTAACGTCCATACAAAAAAATACAGTCTATCATGATATACTGATGTAAAAATAACTGAGAATGTATTTACCAATAGAGATTAATGCAATTTTCCACTGATAGGACACTGAACTTTCATTTTCCATAAAAGTTGTGTGTCCCTTATCTATCTGGATAGCTGTTAAACTAGTTAAGCTAGTGCTACAGTGGTGAAAATTGGATAACACTGAGGTACTCAACTTATTAAAGAAATAGAAAAGGAGTAAGAAATATGAAAAAGCACTTTGCAGAACAGAAGAACAAGGCTGGCGAGGGTTTAAAGTAGATATTTTCTAGAATTGGTCATAAGATAAATCTTTTTAATATGCTTTCTTATGTTGCTGGCACAAAGTGGAGGAGTGGGTTAATGAGATTCTCTGATTAAACAGAATTGTAGTCATTGTCCATACAGAAAAGAATGGGAAATCCTCTTTCATTTAGGAAAAATTAGATGATCTTGAGGACAGCAATAATAGAAATGAAATTCAATAGCTTGTGAACGTAAGGCTAAACAATAGGAATTTATGTCACAATCCACAGTTTGAAACTCAGCAAGGAAAAAGGACATGGGTAAATATATCTGTTACAGGATGACTAGAAACCACTGATGTGGATTAATATCATTTCCAATAGAGTCTAGACTACTAGGTTACTTTGACCCTGACAATGCTTTTTCTTGATAATGCCTTTTCTATTCTTTTCAAAATACTGATTTGCTAATACATTTCTTTGGACCTTTAAAATAAAAACTGACACCAGTCAAAATGTATATTCTACAGAATCCTAAAAACAGCACACAGAAATCTACTAGTAAAAACAGACTGCTACATTATTTACCTCATTGGGGGGTACCAGATTACAGAAATGTAGCACATTCTACTATTTGCATAATCAGACAGTGGACTCTAATTCTTATGAAACGTAAATGAGCACAGTTTTTGACATGGATATCCAGCAATTATAGATAGATACATTGTAATGGAAATAAACATAGCATGAATTTTTGCTTCAACAGAAACCGTTCTTTATTGTGGCATTCAAAGTAGAGATGCCATACATTAAATGGCAGGTAGACTAATCAGGCAGCTTCAGAGAATATCCTCATTGGAGTAGACTATACGTAATCAGGAGGACAGCAAATAGCAAAATATGTATCACCTTCCAATTTGCACAGGAATAACTAGCTAGGAAGAACATTTCATCATCTCTGACAAACAGCAAATTCTTCATTAATAATTAAACTGACATTTAAATGTTCAGAATTAGCTTTTAAGTTAATCTTCTCTGAGACATATCCATGTATCTCTGCTGTAATTATAGCACAGTTGCCTCATTTAATTGATGCTTTTAATCTAAAAGGTTCTGTTTTAAAACACATTCCCCCAAAATACATAGTAGGAATGAATTATTGGCAAGACAGCAAAATTGTTCTGAGGACTGTAAATCACTAGAGCATTAAAGATACTGGGCACTGATATTTATTTTAAGATAAAGTAAATGAAATTTAACCTCTGATGGTATGCCTAAACCCCATAGTAAGTGATCTGTTTTCAAAAGCCATGTGCTGTGGACAAGTACTAAAGAAACCCAACACTTCAAAGAAAAAAAAATATACCACATATTTATTTTACTCAAGTAGAATTGGAGCCAACTCTAATCAAAAACAAATGTAAAAACCTTTCCTTGTTTGTCTGTTCTTATTTCAGACATTAATTTCAGACATTTCTTAATTCAGACATTAAGACATAGGAGAGTGATGTTCATCATGTTTGTTTTAAGTCTTATTCAAACTGAGTGGGATATAATTCCCAAACTAAAACTCAGCTAAGAAGAAATTTTGAAATACAATATCAGCTAGAGCAGGTTGCCTAGACCATGTCAGTATAGTTTTTGAATATCTCCAAGGAAGGAGACTCCACAGCCTCAAGCAACATGTGTCAGTGCTCAGTCACAGAAAGAAAAGGTTCTTTCCTTCAGCAAATACCTCTTGTGTTTCAGTTTCAGACAAGAGTCCATTGCCTCTTGTCCTGGCACTGGGCACCACCAAAAGGAGCCTGACTCCATCTTCTTTGCACCCTTCCTTCAAGTATGTATAGACAATGATGAGATTCCTCTGAGCATCTTCTGTTCCAGGCTGAACAGTCCCAGCTCTCTCTGCCTTTCCTCATATGTGAGATGCTCCAGTCCCTTGATAACTCTGTGGCCTTTCACTGGAATCTCTCCAGTATGCCCATGTCTCTCTTGCCCTGGGGAGGTCAGACCCGAACACAGTACACCAGTGCTGAGTATAGGGGAAGGTTCATCTCCCTCAACCTGTTGGTTTTGCTTGCTGCAGCTCACATTACCTTCTTTACAGCAAGGGTATATTCCTGATCCACCAGAACCACCAGGTGGATCCTGTAAAGCAGTTTCTATTTGGTCAGCCCCCATATATTGGTGCATGAAGTTTTTCCCCTCAGTGTGCAGGAAACTGCATTTCACACAGTTCAACTGCATGATTGATTCTACTAATGCCTCAGTTGTGTGTTGGATAGATTGTGTATGAGATCAAATAAGGGGACGGGTCTAGATTGTGTAGGGTAGGGTAGTGTAGGGCAGGGCAGAGCAGGGTAGGTCTCTCTGATCTCTTTAAGACTGACCCCAATTTCAGTGACAGAATAAAGAGTTGCATACTAATATTAATAGCTTAGAAAGGAACAGAGTATCAAAATCAAACAGAAAATTATTGTAGAGACTAGAAAGATCTTTAATATGCAGATATTAAGGTAGATGATTTTTACTACTGACTATGCTAGGCTGAATTTGTAACTTCAATTTAGCAATAAAACTTTTAGTTTTCCCTTCCTTGGGCATTCTTAGCACTTTACAATTAAGATGAATATTTCCTGAATCAGATATCACAGAGTGAATAAAAAAGCATTCTGTCTTGTCTACCTAAACTGTGCTACCCCCTGTATGACATTAAATACTACATATTTTCTTCTGTACAGATTTTTATCAGTACTTGTAAGAAGCTCTTCCTGCTGTTTACCAGCCTGGTAAATTTATATACTTTTCACTTTTAAACATATACCAAGTATTTCCTTTTCCTATTCTAAATAGTTTCAGAAGTTCAAAAAGTCTTAGCAAATGCTAAATGTGGATTTTCAGCTGAGTGTAAGGGCTTCAAGAAAGCATCACAGGGAAAAAAAATATTTTTTACAAATAACATTGAACACAGTTGTAACAAATGAGACATATCTTTTTATTAAAAAAATGTATTTTGAGAATAATTTAATTATAACATTGTGCTAAATAAAAATTTTACATTGATTGCCTTTCTGAAAAGGGGTTAGCTAGCTAAATGGAAGCCTGGATGTACTGGCAGAAAGATTTTGACAGATAAGAAACTGAATTGAATAAAATGAGTGAACATTCTATATTTAACTGTACTGTCATAGGCACAATAAACTGTGAGACTCTGAAAAAAAAAAAAAAAAAGGAAGAACAAGAAAGAAAGAAAAGAACTCATGAATTTTAAGACATTTTGTAGATTAGATTATTTTTATTTCTGATCTGATATTAAGGTCTAAGAATGATGATCTTTGGATTTTCTCTACAACTTGAAGGACAAAAGACTAGATAAAATCTTGAGGACAGATAGCACTATGAACAAGCAATGTTTTATTTAAAATCTTAGTTTCTTTGAATAAGGTAAGAATGTGAGAATATCCACTACATTCAATTGAAATGAATCTCAGTAAAGTATCAGATGCTCCTGCTGCTACTCAAGCATACATTCTTTATTTTCAAGATGTAGGGAAAGAGACGAAAAATAAAGAATGGTGTAAAAAAAAAAAAAAAAAAAAAGTAGGCCCTCTAGGTATTAATTATTCATTACTGGATAGCTGTGGATAGCTGTGAGGGATTTTATTTAGGAGAAGCTACAAGTCAGCTGAAAAAAGCCAAGGAAATGGGACACAAGATAAAAAATGCTTCAAAATAAAGCTGCTGCAAAGTGCCTAAATTACCAGAAAAAAAGATAGAGGTAAACCACTTGTAAAAGGAACAGTTCAATCCACAGGAAGTTTTCAGAAGGGTGAACCATCTTTACTGCTGAGGTGTAGACTACAACCATATATATATATATATATATATATTTCCCAGAAGCAACATATAGAATTGGGTTCCCGGTTCCTATAATTCCATGAACTATAGAAGTTACCTTTCCCTGTCTATTCCATATTATGTCTGTGTTGGTTTATATGTATTTTATTTTAAAATTAAATTAGATAGTTAAGATATGACAAATGTATAAATACACACTATTGCAAAAGTTAAGAGTTAGGTAATTTGTGCTAAGTACGACTGCATACTTTTTAATTTTAGTGTGGTTGTGCAATACTAGAAAATTAATTATCAATCTGTCTCATGAAAATACTGATTTAACATTGCTAGGAAGCATCAACCTTTAAGAAAATGAGAGCATATTTGTAAGTACATACCAACAATTTAGAACTCTTACCAGTGAAGCCTCTCAAAGGATTTAGAAGTGCTACTAAATCTAGAATCTCTGTAGCCTTCCAGACTACAGAAAAATAATTATTACTGGTTCTAAAACAAATTAAAACAAAGAGATTAATTGAGTACCAAAGTCCTGAAGAAGTCTAAGGTTGATGTGGGGAAACTTAGGGCTCTTTTTTTCCAACTCCTTTGCCTTGATACTTGACTATCTTTACAATATACACTTCCCATACCCACATCTCTTATCTGTCTGAATAAATTAAATCCTAAATATTTTTTTTTTCAAAAAAAAGATAACAAAAATTAAAATGTAATTACAATTAAAGAGAAAAAATAGGAAAAAAAATAGGAATTTTCTCAATTGCCTGTCAATAGGATCTTCCCAGAAAATGAGACCTCCATAACTTACAAGCAAAACAGATTATACAGCTTTCAGCTCTTCTTCCTATTATGCTCACAAGTAGCTGTGTCTTGATTCCAGATTTTGCTTTCAGTAATTTCAATCTAGGTGACAAAACAAACATTAAATGCATGGCACCACAAAGCAAAGAATGCTGTTATTGCAACTGATCATAACCTCAAGAGTTATTGCTACTATGAGCAATTGCCATAGTTATTCCCATTAAAATTAGCTTTAATGATGGTGAATGATTATGTTTGATATTTTATACGTAATGCTTTAGCTGATAGGTTAATGTGAAAACTCATGTTCTTAACAGTTTACTCAACTTTAGAGCTACTGGGCTGAAGGATCCCTTGGATCCCTTGAAATCTGATTCCTGCACTTTATATTTTGTGACTTTCCAAATTATGCATTATTTGGCAACTGATTCAGGAATCAGGAAAAGAAAAGAAAAAGCCAGATGACAAACAAAAATATTTTTTATATATATGTTATGAAAAGTTCTTGTTAGGATTTAGACCCATTTTGCAAACTTGTGGTGTTTTACATGTAGGTATAATAGCCTTAGAGCTTAGGGAGATATATACTATTTTAGTGGCAATTCTTGCATTCATGCTTTTTAACATCATCAATCTTCACACAATTACTTGGCACCTCTTGAGAATTATATACTGACATTTTGTTTAAAATGCTTTAAATAACTTACAACTTCAAAATGAAGAAGTAGCCTTTTACTTGCACCAGATATTCCCGCTTTTCTGCAATTGTGCAAATATTCACAGAAAGATGTATTTATTCATACCAGTGAATTCTTAATTATCATTAAGACAATACTGGAAATAAGGAATTGTCAGCTTGTTTTGGGGTTGCAAAGGCCTGACTGCATGTTTTACTATTGACATCAGTATGTCCATAGTTCAATTATTATTTTTTTTCTACAACTCACATTTTATTAGAAATATTTGCTTGTGATAGCTTTCCACTGAAGGATAATTAGCATGAACAACGGGAATTCTGATATCAAAGGGTCTTGAGACCCCTAAGGACTAGGAGATTTAACATAAACAATAACATAAGAGTTTAACATAAACAATACATTGAACTTGCTTTTAAAGGAGAACTAACCCTTGACTGCACAACTAAAAGAATCATGGCTATCTGCTTTAGTCCATGTTTACAGAAATAATTAAACAATCAAGCTACTATAGACAATGTTTCCCAAACTTTCGATACCCGAGGCACATGTTTTTCTATTTTAAAACTGATGACATATGATAGATCTCCCTTAGCAGTCCTGACCCTGACCAGCTCGACTAGAAAACAGTACTATGACCAGCTGTTAGACTTGTCATGCATGATATTCTGCTCCTCGGGCCCCTCGCTCTTGCCAGGCTATTTAGATTGGTTGCAGGGCAGAACACACTGGCCAGCACAGTGTACCTGTTGGGAATTTTTATTGCAAGGCATCCGAAAAAAATAATTTAAAAAAATGAAGACAAATTTAGAAACATTGTAACTTTATTATTATTATTATTATTATTATTCACAAGCTTAGAGAGAAATCCTGGCCTTACAGAAAATAACAAGAGCTTATCCTCCATTCATTACAATCTTCGTTACACCTATAGTGTGAGTGGAAGCCCAGAGATAACAAGCCTGCATAGTATCTACATGAAAGAGAATAGAAACCACAGTGTGCAAATACACTGCATGAATTCCAAGAATTATTGCTGCTTACCTTTTTCTCCTGTCTTTCCATTACTTTCATGCTTTAGACCAGATGTAGTTGCTGCCATTCAGCTGGGCATTCTTACCAGAACACTGATATGGTTTCAAAAGGGGAGTAGACTACCTCAGTGTTGATTATGGTGGTTAAGGGAATTTCTGAGAATATAGTAAACATGGCTTTGTATTCCACTGAACAGAGTTAAGAGCTGAATCCCATCTTCTGCTTCCGGAGCAAGTTCTCCACCCACCAAAATACTCGCCATCATCCTCTTTTCCTCAACACAGTTTCTCAATTTTTTCAGTTCCAAGAGAGCCTAATCTGTCAAAAAATGATTCAGATATACCCTGAAAAGTCCTTTCAGATCAAGCTGCTTGGAAAACAGATGTCTAGCTCTGGATCCTGATCAGACTGAGACATGAGCTATGCACAGAACTGATCAACACTGTCAAGAATGAAGAACAGGGTATATTGAGAAAAATAAATGTAGGCACTAAGGAACATGCAAAATGTTAGGTCTCTGGAAGAACTGAGGCTAGTCTGGGACATGGTAACATTAGAGGAAGGAACCTAGAATTCATTACATCATACTTCGACACCTTAACGCTACACAAATCCCACTTCAACTACTTTAATCCCAGTTGGCACCTTTTCGCTAAAAGTATTTGACAATGAATATTTTATATGCTTTTATTAATTAAGTTTATTATATGGGATTTAAAATACTATATATAGAACAGATGCTGTATGTGACAGGACCAGAGGCAATGGGCACCACCTGGATCACAAGAGGTTCCATATGAACACCAGGAAGAAGTTCTTTACGGTGCAACTGACGGTGCACTGGCACAGGCTGCACAGAGATGCTATGGAGACAGCTTCTTCCTCCTTGGAGATCTTCAAACACCACTGGGACATGGTCCTGGGAAATCTGCTCTGGGTGTCCCTGCTTGAGCAGGGTGCTGGACCTAATGGCTTCTGGAGGTTCCTGCCAACCTTAGCCATTCTGTGACTTGCAGTTATATACACAGCTACCAAGTGTAATATAATGGAACAATGCATCTGTCCACTTAGGTTTCCAAATTTTATCAAAGCTTACTAAAATAATAATCTAATAGAACTCAAATCTCAGCAGTAGTGGAATAATCTCCATGTGCTATATTTTTTTGAAAGAAAGGGGAAACAATTTAAATTATGATGGTTTCCGTATTGGAAGGGACTTTATTTGCTATGGCCTCCAGGAAAACTGATGCCAAGATACTATGAATTATTTTCAAATAACAGTGTGCCAAGACTCTGTTAAAGCATTAAAAAAAAATGAGCTGCAGATTTGTTCAAAAGCAAGAAGGGGAACTACTGTAAAACTCCTAAAGAATTCTGTGGCTAAAACCTCACTATCTGGACTTATCTTTTGTAAGTACCTCTAAGAAGTACTCTTTTCAAAGTATGGGGCAGTCATGTTTCTTCCTTAATGAAAGAGATACTGAAACCACAACAAAATAAACACAGTATCTTATATCCCATAATTATCTGTTGTAGTTTCCTGATACTGAAAAGTCAAATATTAGAGTAGGATTATTATTTTTTAAAGGTGGTTATTAAATGCCACATTACACAGGCTAAGGATAATTTAAATGAAATCAGTATCTTTGAAATTATTTGAATATTTGAAATAATTGAAGATTTTTGAACTACTTTTGAACTATTTAAAATAAGTGAAGTATATTACTATTTGCTGTCCTTTGAAATAGTAACAATTATTGCAAGGAAATAGAGTGTAGGGGAAGGGATGTCACAGTCCATGGTCTAATTTGGTGTTAAAAATAGACCACGAAGAACTCGTGAGTAGTGTAGGTATGGTATGTCTGATATCTGAAAATGCAGTATCTGTATATTGTTAGAACATTTGGAAATCTGACTCTGACTATGTCACAATCTGATAGGAACTCACCAGCAGAAACATGGGTAAAACTTAAGTCTGAGAGCTTCCACTATGTGATCTAATATACAACAGACAATTCAAAGAATGGTACTCCAAGATAATTAAAACACATTATTGCAGGAACCTGAAGGTATTTCACATTTCAAGTCATCAGGATTTGCAAAGTACAAAGTGATTGAAAACAGATGCCAAGAACAGCAAAATGGTTTGAAATTAAGGGGTTGTTATAAAAAGTGACAGAAAGATCACCTCTGACAGTAGAGCAAAACAAAACAAAATCATCAGTCACTTATGAGGCAGTGCCATTTACGTGAGTTTTCTTACACAAAACTAGAAGCATAACCCAAACCATACAGTCTCTGAAGTAAAAAAATATTCACTGTTTTTCAGTTCTCTGGGTTTTCAGGTTTAAACTATGAAGGTGACCGTATTAAAGTGTTACAATTAAAGAATACATACATATTTTGAATATGCACTTTGATACCCTGATGTGTTAATGGGGGGGTTCCATAATTTCAAGATTGAAAAAGTTGTATTTTATAGCACTATATAAACTTTCCAGTAGGGTTTTTGTATGTTTATTTTTGTTTAAAAAGGCAAAATTCTTCTCCTCTCCACAATTGTACTTTTTGCTGGCATTGGATAGCATGTTAAATTAAGTAATGTATGTTGCTGCTCTCTGTATTATTTCTCTGCTTAAGTAAAACCATAGTGCCTTACTTCTCTTGGTGCTTGAGAATACATTACCTGAAGCACCATGTTAATTCACAGATACCACAACTAACACAGGCCACAACAGGCCTCTCCCTCATGCTACATAGAATTAAACTGCTGAAGAGAATAATGGGTGCAATAGACAGGCAAGTGAGATCGCCTGCTCCCATGTAAACACTATATGTGATTTGCTGACTGCAGCCACGATAGTAAATTACAGTGTGCAAGGATTATAATGATGGTGATTGAGAACATTTTCACTACAGCTCCAAGATTAATATGACATTCATAGAAGCAGAATACCCATATCTCTGAAAAATATAATGTCTGAATTAGTAGACATAGAGAACAATTCCATATACAGAGTAAGAGAAGAAAGAATATAGCTAATAGAAATACACAGCATGCCAAAAATTATCAGTACCTTTAGTTACCCAGGAACATCCCTGCAAAGCCAATATGAAAACTTCATATTATATTCATTATCTGAGGATTTATCAGAGAGTGAGTGACTTGCATTCACCTCAGCAGAAAATCAAATTCTGGTTTTCAGTGCCAGCCAGTCTTCTAGGACAGATGCTTAAATAGAAAATAAGAAGAAAAAGTACCCAATCATGTTAATAACACTTCCTTTCAGTTAAAAATATTATATAATTCTAAAAACTTTGTAATGAAAAAAGTCATAATTAAAGGCTGCATAGTATACTGCAGAATGTAAGTACTTTACAGAGGAGAAATACAATGAAATGCATCCGACCTACAAATTAACATTATTTCTTATAAGTCTTACCATCTTCCAAAATATTTGTAATGCCATTTATATAGCAATGGAACTGAAGAAGAAATGCCATGGGACAGTCATAGAACCATAGAATCATGGAATCACAGACTGGTTTGGGTTGGAAGGGACCTTAAAGATCCCTTTGTTCCAACCCCTCTGCCATGGTCAGGGACACCTCCCAATAGGTCAGGCTGCCCAAAGCCCCATCCAGTCTGGCCTTGAACACTTCCGGGGATGGGGCATCCACAGCTTCTCTGGGCAACCTGTTCCAGTGCCTCAGAGTGAATAATTTATTCCTAATAGCTAATCTAAATCTACCCTTTTTTAGTTTAAAGCCATTCCCCCTTGTCATTCCACCCATTACACTCCCTGACAGAGTCCAGTTTTCCGGTAGGCCCCCTTTAGGTACAGAAAGGTCTCAATAAGCTCAAAGCCTTCTCTTCTCCAGGCAGAACAACTCCAACTACCTCAGCCCATCTTCATAGGAGAGATACTCCAGTTCTCTGACCATCCTCATGGCCCTCCTCTGAGCTCACTCCAACAGGTCTATGTTCTTCTTATGCTGGCATCACAGAGCTGAATTCCTTTCACCACAGCCTGTTTCTTAGTCCTACAAAGCAGGTCTTGCCAACTATATTAATAGGTGTATATAACAAGGTAAGTTCCAGAATCACCAAGTATCCTTTAAGAGGCCTGTTGAGTGCATTTGTTTGTACAGTACTCTACTGAGTGATGCTAAACAATGACAGATTGGTGTTTGGTGGTAAAACTGATAAAAATACTTTAATGGCATATTTGAGATCTCTCTTTCTCTCTTTCTTTCTTTCTTTTCTTTCCTTCTTTCTTTCTTTCTTTCTTTCTTTCTTTCTTTCTTTCTTTCTTTCTCTCTCTCTCTCTCTCTCTTTCTCTCTTTCTTTCTTTCTTTCTTTCTTTCTTTCTTTCTTTCTTTCTTTCTTTTCTTTCTTTTCTTCCTTCCTTCCTTCCTTCCTTCCTTCCTTCCTTCCTTCCTTCCTT
>CM021731.1:9390183-9436721 GCA_011075105.1 Heteronetta atricapilla | reverse complement strand
CTTCCTTCCTTCCTTCCTTCCTTCCTTCCTTCCTTCCTTCCTTCCTTCCTTCCTTCCTTCCTTCCTTTCTAAAAAGTGGGCACCCCTATAACCATCTTATTTTGTATCAGTACTCAGTATTCTTATTCATTGAGCTGTGTAACCTAACATAACTTTGACTAAGTCCTTCTTGAACCATAATACAGGGGTACATAGGCTTTGTTCTATATGAAAAAAAATAAAAATATATCTATTTTTAATGATAACAAGAACAACTTGTATTTTCAAATACAGTGGCTTTTTAAAAAATTAGTCTCAACAACTAATTAGTTTAGATTATGGTCTCAAACTGCACCAGAGGAGGTTTAGATTGGGTATTAGGAAGAATTTCTTCACTCAGAAGGTGATCAAGCATTAGAATGGGCTGCCTTGGAAAGTGGTGGCCTCCCCATCCCTGCAGGTATTTAAGAGACATGTGGATGTGGTCCTAAGGGACATGGTTTAGTGATGGCACTCAGTAGGTCAAGTTGATGGTTAGACTTGATGATCTAGAAGGTCTTTTCCAACCTAGATGATACTATGATTCTACAAAAAACCACCACCATCAACAACATCAGCAACATAAAAAACTGGAAAGTATTGCCTTGAATGCAAAGCACAAACAGAAAGCTTGTAATGTTTCAGTTTTGGTTTTGCAACCGTATCTGCTTGTGTCTTTGGAATCAACATTTAACCTTTCCATGACTCAACAGCATCATTGGTACAATAAAGATAATACTTATCAAGATAGAGATATAAGTATTAAAAGCTACTTAAATGCCTGCTCTAAAGACTTGTTAAATGGATGGATATGTTTCCATCTATTTTAATGACTTTTAGATCATGCTGTTAATTCTGAGGATTACATTTTCAATTAAATTTTAAAAAGAAAAGAAAAAAAAATCAATAAATGGATAATTTCTATTTTGTTAGATGCACAGTTCCTCACAGTGTTTTTATTCTAAACAAAATAGCATTGTGATAACGTCTAACAGCTAGAAGGTGATATGGCTTAGAAACAGGAGTCCACCAACTTCACTGTCTTATTTTTGCTTGGAGACTGAAAATATTATCTACAGAATAAGTGGATAAATAATTATAAAATATGAATGTTCTTTCTTAATGTAAAATATATAGTAACTGAAGTAGGTATCTACACATTAAAGAGGAAATGTCAGAGTCATTATAACTTTTAAATTCATTGCCCATCATAAAGAAAATTTCTGTGTTTTTAATTAGTTGCACTTTTTGCTTCAGAGATCAGTTGTAAATATGGGCAAGTACTATAAAATAAAATCCGCAGAAATCAAAATTGTTTGCAACTCAGTGCTTGTGTTCAAGTACAAGCCAGCTTTGTACTTGTACCCAAATTTCCTCAGGGACAATAACGAAGTTTAAATGATCAGTATGGTGGTTAAAGAAAATAATTTTCAGTGCAATATCTATTGTGATGCCTGACTCCATTTAGGATACAAGTGTGTTTCAGATATCAGAGCGTAAAGCAAATGAGACAATATATGAATAGTCATTAATTTAAAAATAGTCTTTGGATGAAATCAGTAATAGTCTTGTGAGAAAAGGGCTAAAGAAGTCAAAAAGAGTCAGAAGAGATGACTAGTATCAAGCTGAGGCACTGACCAAGCCTCAAAACCAAAAAAAATCAGATTGAATGACATCTAGATATTACACATTTCACACACATTCCTCTTTCCAAATGATAACAAATTTTTATTTTTATCAAGATGTAGGAAAGAAAAATTACAGACTTCTGTAGTCCCACCATTTTGCCTTTACACTTAAAGAAAAACCTATTTATATACATATATATATTTATATATATATATGTATAAAGATTATTTTATTACCCACATTTTTCTTAATAGCATCTTATTTAAATTTCCCTAAGTAATTAGCTGCTATAAAATCACTATAATGATGTAGATAGTTGAAGCAAATTGCTTTGATTTTTAAGCTGCCTTTTTAACAATTGTTATTCTTCATACTGAGGAACTATGATCAACTATGACTCTTAAAAAAAAAAAAAAAATCCATTGTGAAAAGACTTTTCCAGTAGGAAAAAATGAGTATCTTGTTAAGCTCTCACACACTTCACAATTTGGTAATGAGTCACTGAAGCATCTGGCATGAATTTAAGTACCTTTGAAACATTTATGCACTGATAATGTTTATACACACTTCTTTGTTTATGGAAAAGAAGATGTGAATACATTCATTATGGACTAGGAAGAGGGAATGGAGCTATCAGAAGTAAATAAAAAATTAAAATAAAAAGCAACCCATTAACAACAGGCAAAATAAATGCAAATGCCACATTCATTTTGGGAACACAGCATCTGATAGCTTTGCCAAGGGGATGATTTATCATTTTTCCAAAAGGACAGAAGTTAAGGCAGACAACAGATACCTGAAGAATTACAGGTAATAAGACATTTTCATTTAACTGGTTTAACAGTGTAGTTTGGAAACTAACAATATAATGTCTGAGAGGCTAATCTGACTGCATTGTGTGTGCTTTAGCATATCTACAGTACAGGGGGAGCAATCTCATCATTACAAAAATGTACCACAATTTAAGGAGGAATTTAAGTTTTCATTTGAATTCTCCAATTCTCCTGCAAGTAACGTGAGAAGACATGCTTGCCAGATTTACCGACAAAGCAATGTTTTGTCTACAATTTCTCCCATGCCCCCAAGATCTCTCAATGTACTCCAAAACAAGCCAAATACCATCATCTCTCTATATAAAGGAGAATATGTACATATTAAAAATGAAAGTAAGTTTTAATCATGAAAAAAATCATTAAAATGTAAAACCAGGACATCCAACGATAAATAATTAAAAAAAAAAAAAAAGTATCAGACTTTTCTTAACTTATTCACCATTATTTGTGCTAAGAGCATGCTGCAGATGCCCCAGGTTAAAGGAGGTTTGTGGTGCCTGATGATGACAGCCTAGACCCCATTTTTGTATTCTTTACTCCATTTATAGTAGTTAAATGCAGTAGTTAAATCTACTGCTGAAGCACTGATATAAATACATTCAGGTTCAAACCCATTATTTGTTTTTGACACTAATGGTTCTCTGAGGAAAATCTTTTTCACAGTCAAGTGCCTCAAGTTTGACCTGTCTACTTAGAAAAATTAACTTGGCTGAACAGTCAGATTGTTGAGTGCCTTTGAATATGCCCACAGTCAAATTTGTTCAGTAAGTCTTCTGCAAATCAAACCACTTGCTACTTGCTTTTAGTTTAGGTATTGAATCTTTTTTGCCAACCAGAAAAACACTGGAGTGATAATCAAAATATTTATAATTACCTGGGAAATAATTAAAAAGGCATAACAGGCAAGATTAATATGGCAAAAACTAAATCATATCAGACCAATGTAATTGCTTTCTAGAGCACTAGTAGGCCTTGCAGAAGGGGAGGAGCAGTAGGTGTTCTAGCCTGAGTCCATTAAAGCTCATAAATTAGGGAGAAAAACAACATCAATTCTACAGGATGGATGCAAAACTAGAGAGATAGCTGTGCCTGCATAACAGTTATCCGTAATTCATTGGCAAATAATGAAAAACATATCACAGTATGCTGTACAGGGATCTGTCACAGGATAATAGAAAAAAAAAAAAAAGTAGCTTCTTACTGCAATTTCAACACCATGAATCTGAAGGGTATCTATGGATATACTGGAGGATGATACTGAAGTCTAACATCTTACATTGAAAAGTTGGAGAAATGCTTTGACATCTATGAAATTCTCTATGCAATAATAATAGTAATATGTATATATATATTATTTGAGCACGTACATTCAGTTAAACATGGGGAGTATCTAGGCAGGCAGCAGAGCAAGATTTCATGTTTTATCAGATCACAGGCTGCACACGTCGACAACATGGTCATGTTAAGTCAAACATAAATGTTAAGTAGCACATAAGACAGGAGAACTGTCTTTAAGAATTCTACTTTGCAATTTTCCACTTCTCTTTGAACGGGAGGACACAGTACCTAATGCTTACTAGAGTTCAAAAAGCAACACAACATCAGAAGTCCAGGAAATACATTAAACAGTGGGAGTAAATCTTGGGGAAAAAAAAAAAAAAAAAAAAAAGTGGGACTGAAGACGAACAGAATAATTTTAAGTTATATAAAAGGGTTGTAAAGAAGAAATGAATAATGCCCTTTCCATCTGCTGTGGCTAGGTCTTAATTACCAAGCTTAATGCATTTGATTAAAACTATCCCCTTACACATACTATATTAAGAAAATACCAAAATATCCCAAGCAATATTTAAATATGAACATTGCAAAAAATTCTTAGCTATGAGCCAAGCTCACCCAACAAGTAAATTGCTCATTGCTAGGAACATATGCTATTATTAAAAGAAGGTATTACTGAAGCAAGGTTTCACCAATGAACACCAAATCAAACAGACTCTAAAATTAAAAAGGCTATATTTTCTTTATTTTGACTTTCCTTTTGGCAGCACTGCACATTTCTTGAAGAGAAAAAGCTTAAGGTAACCATGATTCCTGGTCTGTTTTCTACAGAGTATTTTTGTCTCTTGCTCCAAGGGAATGAGCACTGATCAGAATATGAATTTGCTGAACAAAACAAAACAAAACAAAAAAGTCATCTATCAAATGTTTTTCTGCAGAAACACAAAAGTATATCTGTACTGTTTTAGAAATAGTTTTAAAATCAAATTAATGCTTGTTGTGGTTTAACCCGGCCGGCAGCTAAACACCACACAGCCGTTCGCTCACCCTCCCCCCTCCCTCTCTGGGATGGGGGAGAGAAACGGGAAAGTGAAGCCTGTGGGTTGAGATAAAGACAGTTTATTAAGATAGCAAATAATAATAATAATAATAATAATAATAGTATGTACAAACAAGTGATGCACAATACAATTGCTCACCACCCGCTGACCGATGCCCAGCTCCACCCCAAGAGCCGGCCCCCCCATCCTGGCTAGCCACCCCTACATATTGTTCAGCATGACGTCAGATGGTATGGAATACCCCTTTGGCCACTTTGGGTCAGCTGTCCTGGGTCTGTCCCCTCCCAGCTCTTGCTGCCCCCCCAGCCTGCCCGCTAGCAGGACAGAGCGAGGAGCTGAAAAGTCCTTGGCCTAGTATAAGCACCGCTCTGCAGCAACCAAAACACCAGCACGTTATCAACACTCTTCCCATCCTAATCCAAAACATAGCACTCTACCAGCTACTAGGATGAAAAATAACTCTGTCCTAACTGAAACCAGGACAATGATCTTTGTTGTTGGGATTAAAAACAGTAGCTGGGAAACATTAGCTCATGAGTGTTTCCATTTTAAGTCCAGCTTCCCAGGAGGATCCTAAGTAAATGGTTGTGGTCAGCACTATATTCTTCAGAATGGAATAAATGCTTTAGTGAAGGAAAGACAAAAGATGATGTAGTATGCCAGGTAAACTTGGCACTGGCATTACTGAGTGAAGTATAAGCCAGCTCTATGACTGTGTTCTTATGGGATATCCTCCCATCTCAGGAACAACTTCAAAATTTTGCTAACAAAGCCAACATTACAAGTCCATTACTTTTTAGTTTGGACTAGTTTAGTTCTGTTTTTAGTTTAAACAGAATCAATTAAATTAGGATTAAGTCAGTTTTAGGAGAGGCTTTCACAGTGTCAAAGCAAAATCAAATCTACCCCCTACAAAACAAATGGCAACATGCAGGCCTGCACCTTCCTTTTAAACAGGAAAAAAAAAAAAAAAAAAAAAAAAAACCAGCTTCCAGACTCTCCCTCTTCCCTCTGTGTTTTAGGAGGAAAGATTTCATTGTTAATGTTGCAGTTGAGACTACACATGTTCTGGCAACATCTGTACCTGTAGACATACTGGAAGAAATACAGGATCATTGTATTTGAGCTTACATTATTTCTGGAATCACCAACTTTGATCAGCTGGCAAGCAGCCATCGAGAGCACAATCTATCAAAAGGCTACTGCTACCCCTTAGGTTTTTATAGCCCACATAAACACATTTGGTTGCTTTAAAATTAAGGAATCATAATATTCAGTTATTTCTTTTGATAAAGGAAAAAAAATAAGGATACTAAGAGGGACTGTAACGAATGCCTTGTATTATAACTAAGTAAACTTAATGTCAGAGTTATAGTAAAGTAAAGTATAGTAAATAGTTTGTGATCTAAACATTAATGCTATGCCTTTATAGAACAGTATAACTTGGCATTTGATCCCATATGCCTTAGTATTATCACACATGCACACACATACACACAAAACAAAAAGAAAAATCGGGCTTTAAGTAGCATGTTAAATTACAGTCTGAGAAATATTCATATTGAAGCATTTAATCTTTCAGAGAAATCCTCAGCCATCTAAACAGATGGCTAGGGTTCAGATTGCTGGATGAAAAGAAGTACAGAGTACACCTCAGATTAATTTACACTGCTCTAATTTTCTGCCAGATTCTCTCATAACAATAACCTACAGCCCAAATGCTTATGCTTGTTTTACTGCCATGGAAAACAGGCCCTTAAACATGAAAACAGTGTAATTCCATTAAATGCAAAACCAAAGCACCATGCCTGTGTTAGAATAAAAACAGTAAATGAGAAAATAATTGTTCTCTCAACACCTAGGTTTTATGCAGTAAAACATTTTCTCCATGATCACTTATTAATTTAATGAAGAATACAACCCAAGATGAACTGGAATGACTAATACCAAAAAGTCTCTTCACGACTTTCTCATGTACCCAGACAAACAGAAGCCATTAACATCATTTGAATGCACAGGCACCAGTTGCTGTAGCTCTGGCTTCCATGCAATTTCATGCCTTACTTTCCTCTCTTTTGAGGGTGAAGCCACATAGTTCTCTGCAGCAATATGAGAGAAATTCTAGACTTACCTTAACATAAGCAGGTATATTTAAGAGAGAGTGCATTTTATAGTGGGACAGGCTAGACTGCATATTCCACTGTAGATTACATAGTTCCAGTTTGGCTCAAACACTTGCCAGCTATATTATTATTATTATTATTATTATTATTATTATTATTATTTTGGAACACTGATGAAAATTCAGCCTCATAAACAAAAGTATGGCAACATGTTAAATTCCTAGCATGCTCACAAGTAAATTTAAAGAACCCACAGCTGAAGTACTAACACCATCAATGCTTAAATGAATAAATAGGTAGATAAATGTAAAAGATAAAAAATATATAAGTTTATCATTAGGCGGAAATGTTAGGTATTCTCTTACTGTTTTATTTCATATTTCTATTCTAAGAGCACTAATGGCCCAAAGATATTTTAATGAGGACTATCAGAAGTGCCTATGTAAATTGGATCCATAGTCTGATTTCTCATTTATAGAAGGCACCTATGAGCATTTGTAAGTCTCTAACAACCTTGCAAGTCTGCCTTTAATTCAGGTCCCCATTATATTGTACCTATCATAAAGACTGTAAAATGATGGTTTCCACTCTTGATGAAATTAACTGCCCAGGGAAGTGGTTGAGTTACCGTCCCTGGAGGTCTTTAAAGGACGTTTAGATGTAGAGCTTAGGGATGTTGTTTAGTGTAGGACTTGTTAGTGTTAGGTCAGAGGCTGGACTTGGTGATCTTGGAGGTCTCTTCCAACCTAGACGATTCTGTGATTCTGTGAACTACAATGCCTCTGGAAAGCTGAAGAAAAGCGGAGCAAACATTAAGTTTATTTATAATTTGGACAGGATTATTTGTAAAGCTGATGGGTAGTTTAAAGCTTAATAATTAAAAAATTGCAGTTTTCTGTATGGTACATCAAAGGCAGAAGCTTTAAGAGGGGTTTTCAGGAAACTGATAGATTTGCAGATTGTAACAGATTTTTCCAAAGAGTATGACAGATCTTCCTGATACAGTACATAAATAAGCTTTTACATTTTTATATCTGTTTAATATGATTAAGAAGAAGGAGCTAATAAATTGAGTTAGGGCCCATGCAGAGAGAAATTTCAATTTTTTAATATTTAAAATCTTACACCATCCAGTTTCTTCCCAGTCATAACAATTTATCTCATTAAGTCCTAAATCAATAAATAACTTCTAGTTAAACTAATTTGTATTTAGGAAGATGATTTGAATTAAAACAAACAAACACACTTTTGATACTAATTTGCTCACTTTTTTACTGATAGTTTAAAATTTAATTAAATTTATATTTTCATGATCTTATAGTATCCTGCTTTAAAGAAGTGGGGATGAAGGTAACAAGATATGGGCAAGATGAAAGCTGAAGATGCTTTTAATTATGCAGGGTCTTCACTGCCTTAACTAAAACCTTACTTTTTTTTTTTTTTTTTTTTTTTTTTGCCTTTTTTAACATTATCAGTTAGTTGCCTGCAGACTTATTTGGTAATACTAATTCAGTCATATTCATTTGTTGATAAGCTGTTCTGCTCATTAGAAGAAGATGCATATATTTCAGTAAAGAGAAGGATCAACATGGTCATCCAGTTTGTTTTCCTGTGTTGCACAAACCAACACAGCTTCTTGATTTCTAAATTGAACAGAGAAGCATCTACTTAATGTACAACAAATTTTTTAGAGGACAAACATTTCTACTTAAAGATGATAACTTCTGATAGTGATCTTCTCTAATCATTTAATTGTTCTGATATTTAAAAGATAGATGTTTAAATGATATTTAAATGGAAGACAGAAATTCTCAGATGGCTTAGGAAATAGATATGACCTTTATGTTAGGCTGCCAATTCAAGTCACTAGCAACCTGAGCTGAATCTTAAATGTGTCACACTCCGGTGACTAGATGAAGGCTCCTGTGAGACTAATAAATGCTTTTACCTATTTCTTCACAGGAAGGGTTCCTTTTTTTTTTTTTTTTTTTTTTTTTTATGCTACCATAACTGGGATCTTTTCTGTAAATCAAACAGAAGAAAAAGATCATTAAGCAAGATAATCTTGGAGAACGCCTGTAGTTCCACACTGTTTCTCCCAACTTAGAACAACACTTAGCTGCTACTGATGCACAGAGTTGCACTATCATCACCAGGAAGTATTTGTTCTCTCCACATAGCTGTGTTTTGAAATTAATAAAGTTTAATTCTTAATTCTTAACTCTTTTAGCACTTCATTTAAACTGGAAGACCAGTTTTATAATAAAGCCTGAAAAAAATGCCAAAATGTATTAACTATAGTAATTATATTTCCTAGACTTAGGCTCCCAGATTGTTTGTGTAAGATTTTACATCAGTGTAAAAATCACTCAAAGTAATAATCAAGAAAAAAAATACTCTTGTGAGAATTCCTTCATTTCCAAAAGAGTCATTTCTAAGAAAGAAAACACTCAGAGTTATGCTGAAGACAGAAGTTAAAAAATAAAATTTGAGTTTTAAAATGCTGGAATAATATTTATTTGTATATTTTTTAGTCAAAGCATGTTCAATTAAAAATATTTTTAAAAGATAAAGCTAAAATAATCATTTATCATACTATAAGTATTATGAAATTCACTAGGCGTTACAGACTGTCTTCAAAAGTCTCCTGCAGTTGATCTTACCCAGATAGTACTTTTAAAATATCCAACTGAGAAAAGAAATCTGTGACTGTTATACCAAAAATTACACAGTTGACCTAAAAGTTACATTGAAAACACTCTACAGCTGACTCAACTTGAAATTTTCCTTCAAAATCACATTAAAAAACAACTATGCATATAAATATGTTTATCTATAAAGGATGCTAGAAGATTGTGAATTCAGACTACAATGACATATTTCATTTTGCCAAATAACAAATCATAACCAGATCAGAATGCAGTTGGGGGTTTTTGTTGTTATTTTTTTTTGTTTGTTTTCCAAAGGAAATAACAAACCCCAAGTTCTCAATAACTTTTGGACAACAGAAACAACACAGAACTTTAAACTGTAATGAAGTGTACAAAATGCAAGCTATGGTGAGTGTGAAAGATGGACCCAAAAGGATTTAACATCTAGACGAAACACAGGTGAAAGACTCCTGACGAAACTGCTGCATCTGGAAGAAGCAAAGGAGTATTTCAGAAGAGGAAGGGGTATGCACAGAGAAGAAACTAAACAGGTGTATTTTGATGACTAAAGGCAGCCCTGCATCACTGGAAACTAGAAGTTATTTATGGCAGTCATTCTAGAGCAAACCACATTGAGAGATTGGAAACATTATCTTGATCAGAACGCAAAAGATGTTGACTTGCAAAAGACAATGTGGCATCTGATGCTACAATAAAATAATCTGAGAAACCTAATGTTAGGTTTTCTTGGCAGGTAAATCTATGACTGCACCATTGGGATGATGTTAATGTGAGCTGGCTGTAAAACTATTTTGCAATAATTGCCTGCCATTCTTAAAAATAAATAAATAACTAATAAGAATAAATAGAACTCTTATTTCAGGCCTAAAATGATGCAGGGTACTAATGAAGGGCACATTTCATTAGACCAAATTCAGCAACCCACAGCATAAACATCTTATTATGATTTAGTCGTTAAAGCTGTCTTTAGTGGAGAGCATAAAGCTTCTCTAGAACATGATTCATCTCATCTCCTAGAGTAGCCATCTAAAACAGGCTATATGAATCATGCTCTAGGCATACTTATTTTTCTTAACTGACTCTAAAGGGCACCTGGACTACTAGCTCAGAAGTAGTCAGATGACATAAAACTGTCATTGTTTTGCCATTGCTGTGTCTCTTTCAGTAATTATGCACTGTAAGAGGAAAGAATCCTTCTGGTCCATGAAGGATGAAATTTAAAGTAAAAAATCATCACTTAATGCTATTAAAAACAGAAATACTGCCTATAAAATATTTGAAGAGAAAAAAACAAACAAACAAAAAACCACCAAGCAGCTAGCCACTCTCCTCCTGGCATCCATATGGAAAAGCAATGGAAAAGCAGTGGAAATAATAGACAGAGTAATACAAATTAACTTTTAAAACTCCATCATAATATTCCCCATAGATAACATCATTAAAGAATAAAATTATAGAAACATGTAACCTCAGTATACACCTACAGTTCTGAAATGTGACATATTCACAATATAGCAGTGGCTAACAAGGCTGCTCTTGTAAACATAAAAAAGTTCCAGCTTTACATGCAAGCAAGGGAAAATAAAAACAAACATGCAAGAACACCAATGTTGGATTCTGAATCATTATTAAAACCTGAAATAACACAAGTAGATCTCACAGCGCAACAGACAAAAAGAAGACAACTTAAGAGAAAGATTAAAATGCATGGGACACCTTGAAATCCGCAAAAGAAAGACCAATCCAGAGACTTCTACAGAGCTCTTAAGATCTTGACACATTATATCCTCCTTTTCCTAGAGAGTGAAAAAATTGATGATAATACAAAGATAAGAAGTTTTGATTGAAATCACAATCTCTAAAGTATTCACATACAGCCAGTTGCTATATGGTCACTACTAGCCTGGCAAAGATGTGCAAACATTTCTTTCTTCTTACAAGCTCTATCTCTATCTTTATTCCTCTTGGCATCTAGAACTCGGACTAGGAATTTCACATGTATAAATCACTCCCAAATCATAGTTCAGACACCACACTGAAAGAATCTCTGATGATGTTTCCATCTAGTCTGATATGACTAGAGACTTTAAATCTTTCACATCTAATGAGTACAGAAAACGGACTACCTTTTTAAAAAAAGACCACAAAACTTCAAAATAATTCAGGTTAGAGTGGACCTTTGGATGTCATATCTTCAATTTCCCACCACCAACTTCAGTCAGATCTTATCCCCTGCTTCGTCCACTTCAGTTCTGAGTACCTCCATGGATGGAAATTCCAGAAATCTTGTTAGAAAAAATGTTCACATCTTTCTGGTATGTGTATCTACTCTTTTGACTGTTGCTTCTTGTCTTCCCATGCCTCCCCAGTACTTCACGTTCATGAGAACAAATCTAGCTCTCTATGCATTTGCTCACACACCCTATGCTCCAGGCCCATGGAAACAGTGATGGTATTCTCCTGGACTTCCTCATGTTTATTGACATCTTTCTTACAGTAAGAAGCCCTAAAAAGGACACAATAATACAGTTACAATCTCACAAGTGCCAAACTAGAAAGCATTGACCACTTCAAACTGCTGACTCTACCCTTAGTAAAGCATCCCTGTAACTAGTTAGTTACAGACCAGACTTGGAATGCATTTTAATAAATTTCCTGTTTATATCATTTGAAAAGTTAAAATTAGCATTTTTTTTTTTTGACAAATTCTATTTTATCCCTACAGTGATGACAGAACTTTGTTTATTGAACATTCCTATATTCCACAGGCACACTTTTTTATTCCTAATATTCCTTTGGTTGTACCTATTCATCCCACTTCTTTGGGAACTGTTTTTCAATGTTTTTTTCCCTTCTTAGAAAAAATAGAGATTTCATGTAAATTTACCCTTGAATTCAAAGCCTTTTCCATACTGAAACCTGTAACTACTAAGTTGGAGTAACTTCGTAAATCATTTACATACTTCATCAACATTTTCTCTTTTTAAACTGTGAAACCTAAAGATCTACATTTCTGGATTGTGTTAGCCAACAGCCCATAGTCTGCCACATGCTAAAGGTGACATACTCATTTTAATATCAGACTTTTTTTTTTTTTTTTTTTATTCAAGCAATATAGCAAATTGTATTTCTCTGATAAATTGCTAGCCAAAATACCAAGTTTCAATTAAAGTAGACTGCTAAGGGATATATATCTAGTTAACTTCTGAATATTACCAATGGTGCAGATCCCCTGAGCTTGCTAGGAAACCTGCTCCAACTAAAGGGCAGAAATAAAACTTTCAAGTAAAGCCTGATCTGGTGGTAGACATCATTATAATTCCCTCAGTGAAGATTATGCTGTGCTCACTTGCAGGAACAGAGGATTTTAACCTTTACTTTTATACTTGACATACTACTGTACCCTGTGAAAGTCTGGTTCTTCAGCCTTGCAGCCATAAATTAGATATTATTTTTCCAGATGAAGAATAAATTTATATTTTGGACCTAACTGAGAAGAAGATTTAAAACAAACAAACAAACAAAAAAAACCATACTGTTGTGCTTTAACCCAGCAGGCAGCTAAGTGCCATGCAGGTACTTGCTCCTTCTCCCCAGGTGGGATGAGGGAGAGAACTAGAAAGGTAAAAGTGTGAAAACTTACTGTGATAAGGACTCCCCTTCCTTCTTCTTTACCCCAACTTTTATTGCTGAGCATGATGCCATTGATTGATATAGCTGATATATTAAAACAGGGGCATGTATAATTGTTGTGATTTAACCTGGCTGGCAGCTAAACACCACACAGCCGTTCGCTCACCCTCCCCCCTCCCTCTCTGGGATGGGGGAGAGAAACGGGAAAGTGAAGCCTGTGGGTTGAGGTAAAAACAGTTTATTAAGATAGAAAATAATAATAATAATAATAATATGTACAGACAAGTGATGCACAATGCAATTGCTCACCACCCGCTGACCGATGCCCAGCCCAACCCCGAGCAGCCAGCCCCCCACCCCAGCTAGCCACCCCTACATATTGTTCAGCATGACGTCAGATGGTATGGAATACCCCTTTGGCCACTTTGGGTCAGCTGTCCTGGGTCTGTCCCCTCCCAGCTCTTGCTGCCCCCCCAACCTGCCCGCTGGCAGGACAGAACGAGGAGCTGAAAAGTCCTTGGTTTAGTGTAAGCATTGCTCTGCAGCAATTAAAACATCAGCATGTTATCAGCACTCTTCTCATCCTAATCCAAAACATAGCACCCTACTAGCTCCTAGGAGGGAAAAATAACTCTGTCCTAACTGAAACCAGGACAATAATTTAAGTGAATATTGAGAAGCAATTCCAGACTTAGAGCAGGCAACTTTGATTTTACCTGAAGCTTTACTATTTCAACACAACAAATAGCATTTAATTCTCTTCCAAATATGTTCAGTTATAGGAAAAGAATACTTGGTTATCTCTCTGGAGTTGCGACAATCTCCCTCCTTGTGTGGATCTGAATGATTAAACTGTCATACTTAGAAAGGGTTATTAGCATTATGAACATCTCGGAGGGAAAGGCTCTCTCAAATTTACTGTCAGAGAATACTTTCTAAGGTCGGATTGACATCTATTATACAAAAGAATAGCCATGTCCTATCACTGCCAAGGACAATCAGACTATGCTACAGATTTCAAACTGAACTCTGAGGAAAACTTCTGCAAGCCACCAGGAACATCTTGTCATAAACAGCAATAAGTAAAAAGGAACATGTGGTGATAAGGAACATGGGTGAGGAAAATGGGGGATCATTCTTACTGTCTGCCTGTTCGTTGCTTTGGATTGATGGAAACACACAGTCTTACGTGAGATTTCATAGCTGACAGCTCTGAGAGAAAATTAATTATTTTATTCATAAATGGAGCAAAATGGCAAGTGAAGGAGATGGATTGGGTGGTTCACAGTTTGGTAGAGAAGGCTGGGGTGGGATCTTATTCCTCTTTTCAGCTACCTAGTGGAAGCTTATCAAACTATTTTCAGAAGTAAACCACAAAATGACAAGGGATAGGGGATGCAAGGTGAAACAATGAAAATTCTGTTTAGAATCTGATATGAAAGATTCTTTACAATGGAAGGGGTCAAACCTTGGAGCCCATTAGTTTATTTGTTCTTAGGTGAGGGAGATAACTATAGAAACAGTATCAGTCTTAGAGAAGACAAATCTATATATACACAAGTCTTTATTGCCTTACTACAGGCCCACCTGTAATGGAGAGTAAAGGAGTATTTGTGACAAGCTTGGTAATTATTCAGCAAAGGAAAAGTATCATTGTTACTTAAACCAGAGCAGCACTGTGGTTTGGAAACCCCAGGGAGATGTAGTCATAGAAAGCTGGTAGGCCTGGCCACTGTGTGTAAAATCAACCTTAAATTATTCAAAAGGAAATATGTGTGCTTTAAGAATGGAAATAACAAAACAGAATTGTGCAGGAATGTAATCCCAAAGTTTTACAGAGAAACTGTAACTCTGGTTGGAAGCACCCTGGAGAATGCAAACAAGGGATATGGTTCCTTCTACCTAAGCCCCAAATCAGCCTGTATCCCATCGCCACGAGCTGACATTCAAAACATTAGCTTGTTCTAGTGTGTTTGTGTGGAGCTGCCTCAGCTACAGTCTGCTATTTGTGAAGTGCCTAACTGCCAGGGAGTTAAGGACATGAAGAAATACAGAGCATTAACATTTCAGCAGTTATGCATTTTCCTGCAGCAAGTAATTGTATTATTCTTTTAGCCTGTTAAGAAGCAGAAACACATATCTGTTTAAAAATACATCTCATATTGTATAGTTAAGAAAGTAAAACAGAGCATTTGCACTGTTTTACACAGACCCTTCAGGTTTACTGAGTGGTAACAAGGCTGACAGTACAGAATCTCTTAAAGGCATTACTTACACTTTTTATAAACTGTGGAAACATGTTCAGAAATGATGTCAAAATATGCTTTTTCCCATACTAGATGGGAACTAGTTACTGAAGGAAACTGAGTAGTCTAAGTCTGATATTTACCAGAATTCAGAAGAAAAAGGCAGGCCTCTAGCCCGTTGACTGAGTCGCTGCCTCCCCCTTATGGTTGCTGAACCCTTTTATTGCCCTAATGAAGTCCTGGCACTGCCAGAGCCTCGGTACTGGGGCACTGGAGCTGCTGGTTCCACTGGACAGAAGCTGCAGGGTAACGGTGGACGGGCTGACGCATGCCCTGAGGAGAGGGAGGCCATCACCTGTCTGGGACCTGTCACAGCCGGTCCCAGCCAGCTCTGAAACCACTGTGAAACTGGTCGTAAGGTAGGAGGAGTGCATAAAGCCTCTGCTAAGGGAGAGGGAGGGAAGCAGCCAGGGCCAGTACTGGGGCTGTGGCCAGGGCCTCCCTGAGGGACTGTAGTCTATGGGCGGCCATGCTGGGGTAGGGCAGGGACAATAAGGAACCGTGTGGCCAGAAAGAAACAACATGGCACAGACATGTTGAAAAGAAACAACACGTCCAGAAAGAAGCAACAGAAAGAAACCATGGCACGTACAACTCCAGCCTCCTGTGGTGCTAGTCTCATCATTGTAGGAAAAAGAATAGATTGATGCTGAACTGCACCAAAAATAAAATGAAGCTGTCTGAAAATGGAAAGGGGAAGGAAAGGTGTTTAGCTTATGCTTGGCTTGGCTTGGGAAAGGGGAAAGTGTTTATTTAACTGCTCATGTTCTTTTTTTTTTTTTTTTTTTTTTTTTTTTTTCATCTTTCAATACCTAAATAAACAATCAGAAGTTAATTTTAATTGACAATGAAGTAAGTTTAAAAAACAGCAGTTCAGCCTGTGACATTGCTGTGAAAGTTTTCACCTTGCCTGCCCCGGGGTGCAGTCTGCAGTTCTGCAAAAAAATGTCTGTTTGCAGACAGATCATTCACAAGCACCAGTGGGGCAGAAGGGGAAAGCAGGAGACCGAGGAAAAGCTAACACAGGGATGGCAGTACTGTTGTAAGGGCGATGTCTGTGTTGGTGGTAGGTGATGCATCAACAGCAAACTATTTATTATCCGCTGCAAAATCTGCTTTCAGATGACGGGGGTGATCTGAAAAAGCGACGCTGCGCCTCTTCCAGGTAGAAATGCGTTTTTTTTTTTTTTTAAAAAAAAAAAAAATATTTATTTATTTATTTATTTTTCCAAAGCGCTTTTGCCAACCATTTTAAAGCCAGCTGCTGAGATGCTGAAGAAGCGGAGCTGCTCCGGCTCTCCTTCCGGAACCCAGTGCTTCCCGCCTGCGCCTAGCACCATCTAGCGAGCCCGAGGGGAACCGCCCGGCCCTGCCGGCCTCCGAGCTGCTTGCCCCTCATGGGTCTACCTTCTCCGTCGGGATGAAGCTGGTAAAAGGAGAGCACTAAAAATAACAGTCCTCTTCAGCCCGTAGAAACATTTGGTTAGCTCTGCCACTTCCCCTGAAGCTTGAGTTTAGCAGGAAGACCTGTGCAGGGCTTTCCTAGTCAATCATACGCTCTTATCCAGGATAAGGAGCAGGGCATAAGTGTCATGACAGCGGTATGGCTATTGAGATGTTACTTGGATGTTGCAAAAAATCATGTCTTAACTCCACATGAGCTAGCTCGAGTGGTTCTCCTTTCATTAGTGCTAATTAGAGCAGTGATTAATTAGAGTAAAAATATTTAATCTGTTATTATTATAACCTATTTTTAGAAATTAATGTATATTCTTCTTACCAATCAAGATGAAAAGTAGGTTGTAAGATACTGCAATTATCTAGCCTTCCCTGGGAAATATGGATTTGTTTGGCTCTTAGACAGTGGTTACAAATAGCAGTCAGAAAATACTATATAATTATTGTAATAATTGTCAGCACAATTACAATACACTTCAAACTACAGCAGTTTATGAAGTTAGGTACATATGAGCCACATTTCCCTGGGTTATAAACAGATGTAGAAAAAAGCTTCATATTCAGTCAGCTTCAGACCAGAAAACAACTTCCAAATCTTTCAGCTCTTAACTCTGGTCTTCTAATAATCTTCTAATAAAAGTCAGAGTTAAGAAGAGGAAGGGTAAAAATTGGTAGGTAGATTGATGCAAAGACAATGCAATATGTATGTTACCAAATTTGTACTTTAGAACAATTGACATTTTCTTGATAGATGAGCAATTCTTTTAGAAAAGCCCTACAGAGGCTGCATTTAATCTCAAATCCTAACCAAGTACCAGCATATGTGTTTTAAGAAACAGTTTGCAAATGAACACAGTATAGTAACAAACTAGAAAAGGTTCAATACAACAATATTTCAAAGGCTTGCCTCAGGTTTCACATTTGTATTTTCAAGAAATAAAGTTGCTGGAGTGCATCTTTATGAGTAATTTTGTAGATACTTGAGCATAGTGAATTTGATGCTTATGAAAGCAGGAGACTTAGTGCTATCAAAGGCACAGAGCACAGTCACTTAATAATCTTCCTCAGTGAGTTCGCCTTCCCATTCCTTTTCAGTGACTGAAGAAGAAAAAATCCGGTACCATTCTGTTGGCTTTTCATTTTGTATTTATGTTTGGCTACATTCAGAAATGATTTTGCTCTCTTATTCATTCATTCTTATGAGCAATATTGATTCATAAGGATGGCTATTGAACAGATATTTTGAGAATGTAACAATGATTCATTTAACTAAGGAAAATAAGATCATTTTGTGATGATGTTAATATAAGGTTGAAACAGTTAGTCTTTATTCTAGCGGGGTATATGTACTATGCTCATAATACCAGTCTTTCTTTCATTCAGGGAAGCAGTGGTGTAACAACAACAACAACAAAAAAAATGCTCAAAGAGCAAATTCAGGTTTGCAAACGTTTAAAGTAATATTAAATACAAACAGATCAGTAATAAACTATGGGTAGGAACTGATAATATGTGTAAGTAAATCTCAGTGATACAACATTCCTGAAGTTTCTACTGTTTAGTAAGAGAAAATAGGGCAAATTTCAAGAGATCAAACTATCTATTTTTTCAAGTAAATACTTCAGTCCCTTGTATTTGTGGACTTTCTCGTAAATTGCTTAACATAGACTGGTGACATAAATTTAGGTGAAGAAAAAAAGAAAACTTATCCCCAAAGAAATCAACTGAAGCATGCAATGGATTCAGGGAAGACAAGTTCTAATTTAAAATCTACCAAAGTTTTACCTAAGTGATATATTAGAATTTGAACTTACTCTGTTATGCAAGTATCATTCTGACAGTTTTCCCTTGCGAATGTCAGCATTTCCCCTGGTGGAAAATGTTAATGCCTGCACCAAACCTGTCCCTCATGATGTTTCCTCTACACACACACAAAAAAAAAGTGGAGTAAATTGGGTACTAAAATAATGCAGCTCTGCCTAACAGGAAAATTTCTTCAAGTTAAGAACAAATTACTTCCTAAGACCCTTGAGACTATCTGGAACTGTGAAAGATTCAGGTGTTGTATCATAACACACAAGTCTTCTACCAGTGCTTTAGTGCTTTTCCATTTTCCTCAGTTTGTGAACTCTTTTTTTTTTTTTTCTGAATTCTGAAAACAGACCTTAATCCTGAAGAGTAAAATGAATGCCTAGGACTTCGAAGTATCAGACTCATAAAAGGACAAAACAACATCTAGCCAGAGTAAATATGGCAGAGAAATAAAATTGCTATATTATAACATAAGTCCTGCAAAATAAAGACAGATGGATAAGCAGTCTAACCCACTCAGTCATCCCACCCTATTTCCCATTCGGAGCATGAGTAAAAGGGCAAGTGCTACCAAATCACTTCCTCACTCCTCATGATATTGTATTTATCAAGTGTATTTAAAATGTAGATGTGGGTGTTCTCTACGTATGTTAGGAACAAGAAAACTGACTGAGTAATAGACCAGCCTAACAGAAATATGTTATCTATGAACATCACCATTTAGAAATATATTTATGAGGGATTAAATTAAACATCATATAAACAAATACAGCTATGTTCCACAGCCATATCTCAGCTTGGTTCTGAGGCTGGATTTCAAGTTATGATTTATGATATATATATATGTATATGCAGTTATGGACAAGGGAGATACAGTGCATATGTAAAACTAAAGAATTTAAGCTGAGCTAATCTTTTAACAGTTTAATAGTCCAAGTTCTCTAATTGAAACAGCAAAGTCATATTAATAATGCAATCAAAATTGTTATATGCAACCTCTCTTCCTAGAATCCTCCCTTTTCTCTGGCATTATGCTCATGCTGTCAGTGTTCCTCTTGTCCTAAGGTTCACAGTTACAGTCTTCTTCAAAAAGAAGTTGGGCTGGTGGTTATGAGTTGTCAGTCCATTTGTCAGTTATGGAGAGTTGAATTCTTCATCAGGAGGCTTATAATGTTCACCAGGGGTGGGAGTTTCTTCCTTTTCTGTCTTAGAGTCCACTTGGAGCTCTATTTATATGTTTTCTTACTACAGTTTGCCTCCTTCTTGCTTCTTCCCTTCTAGAGTCTGAAAATTGCCTTCATCAGCCCCAACTGATGTCTGCTGCTTGCAAAGCGGAAACTTCCCAGGTTTGCCAGACTTTTACCATTCATGGTGGTTACAAAGCTTCAGCTCACACAAAGTGAAGCATAGTCACTTGGCCACATGGCAATTGCTAAAACAAGGTGAAACTATGCCAAGACAAACCAAGACGTGTCCTAAAACCCTGCACTGTTAGGTCAGTAAAATTTATGGCCATTTATAGAAAATAATAAAGATCATATTTACTTTGCTAATCTATAGTTTTCATGTAATTTAGGGACAGAATAGACACAAGAGCCGTTATGTGAAGAAGTACTCAAAAATTCTGAGAAGTTTTAGACCTTTAGATAGATGGAAACAAAGTAGAGTGTGCTGATGTATCTCCTAAGTATTGAAATCATTTTTTGCACAAAAAATACTACCAAAAAGTGTGTATACATACAGATAGATACATAGATATGCATATATGCATATTATATATATATACACGTATCAATAAATATGTATATGCAGACCAGATGGAAATCGAAAATTGCACCATAGCCTTCCCAGCCTCAACTGACACCATGGGCTGTTTCAGTGCCTCCACAGGTTTGCCAGAACTTTACCATTCATGGGGTTCACAGAGCTACAACTCACACAAAGGTGAAACTACAGTCACTTTGCCAGATGTTAAAATAAGCTAAAACCATGAAAAGACAAGCCCATACATGTCTGTAGTGGGTTTACGTGGCAAGGTTTTGGTAGCAGGGGGCCATAGGGGTGGCTTCAGTGAGAAGAATCTGGAAGCTTTCCTATGTTAGGTAAGGGCCCTACTGCTGACCAGAGCGGATCCAATAAGTGATGCTGTTTTGTGCTTCTGTGAGAGCATATTTAAGACAGGGAAAAAAAAACTGCTGTGCCACACAGCATCTGGGAGAGTGAGAGCAGTGAGGAACATCCTCGCAGGCACCAAGGTCAGTGAAGAAGGAGGGGGAGAGGTGCTCAAGGCACTGGGGCAGAAGTCCCCTGTGGCCTGTGGTGAGGGCCATGGTGAAGCAGGCTGTCCCCCTGCAGCCCGTGGAGTACCATGGTGGAGCAGGGTTCCACGCTGCAGCCCATGGAGACCACGGTGGAGCAGGTGGACCTGCACCGACAGAGACTGCGGCCTGTGGAAGACCCCTGCCAGAGCAGATTCTGGGTCAGATCTGTAGCCCATGGAGAGGACACTACTCAGGAGCAGGTGACCTGGCAGGAGCTGCTGCCCGTGGGGACCCAGGTTGGAGCAGTGTGCTCCTGAGGGATGGACCCTGTGGTACGGACCTATATCTGGAGCAGTTCTTGAAGAGCTGCTGCCTGTGGGAAGTCCACGCTGGATCAGTTCAGCAAGGACTGCATCCCGTGGGAGGGACCCCATAGCACAGGGGACGAGAGTGACTGAGGAGCAGCAGAGAAGAAGTGCTATAGACTTACCATAACCCCCATTCCTCCATTCCTCTGCGCCGCTTGGGGAGAGGAGGTGGAAGAGGGTGGGTGGGCGGGGAGGTGCTTTTGGTTTCTTTCCTTTGTTTCTCACTTCTTTAGCTTATTTGTAATTAATCTTACTATCTCCCTATGCTGAGTCTGTTTTGCCCGTCACATTAAATACTGTGCGATCTCCCTGTTCTTATCTCAACCCTTGAGCCCTTTTCATTGTATTTTCTCCCTGTTCTTCTTTGAGGAGGGGGAGTGAGAGAGTGGTTGTGGTGGAGCTCGGCCGCCCACCTGAGTAAAACCACCACAATGTCCTGACACCCTGTAATGACAGTTCAGTCTAAACCTGATGGCCTCTTACTGGTTATGGCAAAAATCGCACTTCCGGGGCTGTAGAGCATTCTTCATTACTGATTAGTATGCACACACTTCTGACAATTTTTATGGACTTTATTTTATTTACTCATAAAGATAAAATACCTGATTAGGCATTTCACACGTTGTGGTCTCCAAGTTGACAGAGTAGTCCCTCTTGCTCAGTAGGCATATCTGTGGCAGGCTGAGTCACTAATTTATCTCCAGTCCATAGCTGGAGATACTGCATGCAACAAACTGGACAGGCAAAAAAAGTGAGTGTGGATGTTGTGTGTCAATAAAAATAGGTAAGAATGAAAATCAAAAGTAAATATTATGGAAACACAGAATTGCTGTCTGCAAACTGAAGATGCCTTTTGGTTTTAAGATTTAGCACTTTGGAAGGAGTTTCTACTCAAGGACAAATAAGCAGAGGTGTTTGTTTATAAGTGAAAAAGGATGCAAATTCTCTTTACCTTAGGACAAAACCAAATTCTCCTACAGTATTTGAGAGCCAAAGGAAAACTAAGGTCTTTCTGAAGCTGACTTAGCTGTAATAATAAATTGGCACGGATAGGGCTATGTGCAATCTAAAATTCTGCCTATTGCTTTAGATCTTATTTATCACGTAGAAAGATGAATATGTTCATAAGCATTGATTTCCCAATCAGTATACTCATTCTGAATAATGGATAGGATATCAAAACTGGAAGTAAATGAGCCATATGTTATTTCTACAAATATTCTGTTCTATCCATAATAAGGATGTTATTAAGAAGTGAGCATTTGTACTTTTCAGTGAACTCTCTTACCTTCTTGAATTAAAAACAAGCATTTTTTTTTTTTTATTTCCCATTTTAGTATTAAGATCACGAGTCTCAATCTAATGCTTTAAAGGCAAAGGTAAGATTTGTAATGAAGCTGTCAGGGTAGAGTGAAGGCTGGCAGATCCCTGGAGCCAGGGGCCTGTCTCCACCAGTTCAGCCTCCAAGAAGGGGCAGTGAAGGCCCTTACACTCTCTCTGCCATTGGTAATCCTTTGTAATCACCAGACTGTGGTATTTTTCTCATGAGTCATAAGAGGTGTGGGGAGAAGGGAGGTAGTAAAACTCTGAATTGTTTAAAACATCTTCTAGAGGCTTCTTGCCAGTGCTTCACAGTGACAGTGAACACCGGAGTAGAGTGTTACAGAAAAAGCCTTTGGTCACTGATGCTTTCAGCTTATGTAAATGTGCTCCAAAGCTTCAGAGCTCTAAACAGTTTCCTTTGCTTACATCAGTAAGCTGCTGAAATGAACGCAAAACAACTACTCTGTCCATTACACGTTTGCATTAGCATTTGCAGGACTCTGGACAGAGCATAGTGATAATTCTCATCCTGTAAGTGGAAATGTTATGAGTAACTGCTCATAAATAATATGATTCAATTTTTAAGCTGTGTCAATTGGACACAGACCACAAAGCAACCCCATTTAGCTACCAAATGGAGTGTGACTTTTTGCAGATACGGAGTACAATTCTCACAGATTCACTACAACACAGTGAGATAATTGTACAAACTTTCCTGCTTGTGAAATCAGAATGTAAATACAATGAAGAAGAGAATTAATTGGAAGAAATCATTTAAAAGTAACATTAAAAGATTATTTGTACTACTCGTTATACTTTGCCTCTCCATTTCCAGGAAAGAATTAGTAAGCTCTGTTTTGTTTTGTTCATGGTCAATTTCTGTACCGTCAGTACCTAATAAAATTAACAAGTTAATTAACTGACAAGAAAAAGTAATGCAATAGCTTATTCAACAAGGGTACTCTAAAAGTCACATCTTGGCATGGACTTAGTTCAGCACAAACATTAACTGTATTTATTTTAAAGAGAAACAAGAAACTCTAAAAGAAAATTCCTTGAAGAAAATAAAACCAAATAAGTTCATTATAACCCCTGCCCCAAAATTCAAAGAGAACGTGAAAGATATTTTTTTTGAAGTAGACCTCAAAATGTGTAACAGCGTGAAGAGACCTAATTTTCTATGAGAACATTCAGAAGGAAAATATGAGATTGTAGCAGGATGAGTCAAAGGCTCTGGAAAATAGTAACTAGTAATTAGGCTGGAAAATGGAAAAGGTATTCAAAAGCTACAAAATGACTACTGCAAGATAAAATTTAGGTTTTGAAAGTCTTTCATTATACTAGAAGTCAGTTCTACAGTTCTGATGCAACCACTACACTACCTGCTTGCCTAGAGAGGTTGTCAAGTCTCCATCCTTTCCAAAATGGTCATGACTTTGAAGTGACTGCGCTGAGCAGGTCAGACTAGATGATCTCTAGAGGTGGTCCCTGCCAAAGTCAGCTATTCTAGGATTGGGAAATATGTCAAAACAGGTAACATGGAAAACTTTAGTATTTCTTGCCAATCCAAGTGAACCCTCAAGAAATAAGGAAGTGTATTATTAATGTATGGGTGAAACTAGTGAGAGAGACAATGCAGAATTTAAGTCTTAAGGAATAGGGAATTATGACCATTAATTTATTTTACTGTAACCTTTTCTTTATCTCTCCTCTCCTCTCCTCTCCTCTCCTCTCCTCTCCTCTCCTCTCCTCTCCTCTTGTCTCCCTCTCTTCTTTCTGTTATTTTTCCTATTGAACAGATAACCTCTAAAATGCAAAGTGCCAATAAGTTCATTATAAACTTGTACTTTCAGTATACCAGTTAGTTTGGAACTGGAACCCCTTCGTTACTTTTGAGAAAGTAACTGTAGAGAACAGAATAAAGAAGAAAACAGTGTTACTGTAGAGAACAGAATAAAAAAGAAAACAGACATTGTGCTGTGCATAACTTTATAGTTTGCCAGTCTCTTAGATGTGTTCTGTAGTTTTGGACACACAAAATCAAAAATTGTTTCATTAGAAAAGTGAAAAGCATCCAAAGATGACAAGCAAGGATGATAATAAAATGCACAGAAAATACACTGTGACTTCCAGACAAGAGTGGCTAATTACACTGGGATTTGTAAGCTTGGAAAATACATGACTGAGGGTTAAGTGGTAGACAGTCATAAAATCATAAGTGGTATGGTAAAGATAAGACGGTATCTGATGTGTCTTCCAGAACAAAAAACAGAGAACATCATATGAAATTAGTGGCACACAAATTCAAAATAAGCAAAAGAAAGTGAGTTTTAACAAAGCAGGTAGTGCACTTGTGGAACTTATTGCAAAAGGATTTTGTCAATATTAGAAGTTTACATGGATTCAAGCTGAGACTGTACAAGCTCGTAAAAGAGAAGTCTATTCAGGATCACAAAATACAGAGAAACTACGTATGTCTTGGGCAGTCTATGAGCTGAAAACTGGTAGAGCCTCAGAGAGTGCTGAATCACATTTGCTTCCTCTATTCTTACAGTCTTTGCAGGCATCTGCTTGTGACCACCAGAGGAAGCAGGATAACAGAATAGCCATTGTTATGAAACATTTCTGAAAGACTTCCTCTAAGAAATGTTGCTTGCCTAAAGTCAAAGTATTGGATATAACAATCTGAATGGAAGGGAGCATAGTTTGGATGGTTTTATATCTGCTACTACTTTTGTTTACATTTCTTTCAGCTTAATGGAATGGAATTTACCCTTTCAGTTCAATCATCTTCTATCTTCATTCAGTGACATCAAGGAATCCCAGCTGCCTGCAGTGATTTCCTATCTTCATCATATAAATAAACAAATTTATAACAACAACAACAATAAATTTAAAATAATAACCCCAAAGAAAATAATGAAATCATCTCTGTGTCTGGCTGTCAATCTGTGATTTTTCAGACTGAAGATCTCTGGTGGCTAATACTCACATTTAACTAATGAGTGCCAAGAAACATATTTTCCAGAATATTCATACCATAGGAAATGAAAAAAAATCAGTAATGGTGTATGAGCAATCAGACACTGGAAAGAATTGCTACAAAATATACACAAGACCTGGTACCTTAGTCTACAGTCTTAAATCTGCAAGAGCCCAAGGAAGTTAATTCAGGCTGAAAATGCTGTCCTTCAGTTACCTGGCTTTTTATTATTATTTTCTATTGATTTAAGAACAGATGGCCAGCCTCAATTCATTTTTTTTTTCTTTTCTGAGTTTGATTCAGCATCACAGTGCAATTTGTAAGTCACTTTTCCTGATTAATTTTAAACATTCTGTAATGGCAAAATGAGCTTTGATCATGTCCTTTTCAGGACATTTACACCTTTTGTATGGTCGCTCTTACACAAACTGTAAATTGATGTTATTCAAGACAGGCTATGGTAATTTTGATTATTGTAAGTGGTTACAAATTATGAAGAGGAAAGCATGAGTGAGAATCAGAAAGTAGAGCAAGATGAGGAATCTCAGCTTATAGTATTGTTGGATACTGCATATGCACTTGGCTTTTTTAAAAAAAAAAACAAAAAAATCCAAATGCTCATCAAAGAAAAGTGAAAAGAGCAAAGAGAAAATCTGGGAGATTTTAAAGACAGATGCCAAGGCAGTGAATTTTTAAGATTGAAAGGATAAAAACCAAGTTATTTTGAAAATTTTGGCCAGCTTGTCCAAAGCTCTTGAACAGAGCATGGAGAGATGTGTACCCTATAAATAAAAATAAGGATGTTTCAGGACCTTTAAAAAAGCAATTTGTACCCAGATCTGGAAATCCAGTCAAAATGCAAGGAATAGCTTCTCTTTCTTCAAAATTACTTCTACACAGACAGACCAAATTACTTCTATACAAGACCAGAGAACATTAAATCATGCTGCCTTACCCCACTCATAGAATAAGTTATAAACTTTCAAGTAAACTTTCAAGTAGGTTTGTTCCTACCCCAGGCTTTCAACTTGTGTGCTTGAGAAGCAGCCTTTAAGTATTTTGTACTTGAAGAAAACACATAGGCTTTATGAATATTTTCAGCCTTGGGGAGGGAGAAGAGGTTATTTTCATCCATTTATTTAAGAAGTAACTTTGGAGTTTAAAATGGAAGTCTTGTCATTTTACATCCTCTATGTAACCTCTGAAGAGAAAGGACTTCATCATTGACTGTGCTGGAGCTCAGGGAAATTAGCTGTCTAATTTAGCTGCCAGTCAAGGGTGAATGAAGTTTCCTTCACCCCATTCCCCAGTATTTTTTATAACTAACCTAATTTTTAACTCTTTAATAACAATTAGATAAATTGCTAATGAGTATACATTGCAAAGTCTATTTTATCTTTTCCAATTTTCCTAATGTGGATTAACTAAGAAAACTTAGAATGATTACTTTTTTATTTGTACAATTTTGGCTTCTAGAGTTTGATTCTTGGAAAGGTAATGGATCTGCAGGGAGCAGAAGAGTTGCATGCTCAGCTCAAGTCATAGATGTTGATAAAGCAATGAAAATCCTTGAGACTTAGATTGAATACTGCAATTCAGAGGACACAGTGTCTGTAAATCACATTAATTGCCAAATGTTTTCTCAGTTAGTTAGACTTACTTACAGGGAACTTTGATTCTTTTAACAAAAGCTGTTACTTAGCTGAACTTTCAGTATGAGAACAGGAAGTGTTAAACTGCAACATATAAACAGAAAGATCCATGGTATGATCCCTCAGCAAGAATATTAAGGAGTGTGTTTGCCAAATTTTCTTGAATGTATTTTTTTTCTTTTTTGGTTTAAGGAACTTGGTTAATTTATATGTGGTATATAGGATTGATTAGATCTGTATGTCACTGATTTTACCTGAGGGGTGTAAATAACTTAGAATATAGGTGGAGGCCTGACATGATCTGATTTGCATCACTGCTGAGACTGCAGCCTCTCCAACAACCCAAAACATTAATAGACACTGTCATGAGTTCCCTCAGTGACTTACAACTGCCTCACCTTTCCCATATAAATTGTTCTATACTAATTTTAATTTCAAATTCGTAAAAATTTTACTTTAATACTGTAATTTACTATTACTGTATGCCTAACTACATTTCAAAAGTTTGCATCGTCAGAAACAACAGAATAATAAACATACCCCTGTCGATATATACCCCAGGTAAGAGATCACAAGGACTGGCTTGTGTTTCATTTTTATCCATGTCACATCAGGAGTTTTCTAGGCAACTTTTCATCTGTCCCAGGCCATCACTTGAAAAAGAAGTTCCTGACAAAGATACTTAGAGTCCCAATTCACCACTAGGCAGGGGGGAGAAAATTTTAGCATCTCAAATCTCACCATCTTCACAGGGATATAAGCATGAACTCTCAAGCTTTTTCTAAATTGAGTTGCTTTCATGTATCAGGAAATTTATAATTCAAGTCAGATTTCTCCATGTGCATTTAATAGTGGTTATGGAGGAGGAAGCAAACTCCTCATGCACTGCTTTGAAAATGGAGTCTGTTAGAGCAGACAAAGTGTCTGACACATCCTGCCATACATGTGAAATAACCATCTGCCAGAATGCATTAGTCAAGCAATGAATTATGTACCAAAGTCTTCATTGCAATGAGCATCTGAGTCTGACTCTTAATCTAGTTTCATATATTTTTTGTTACGTCAAAAAAGAAACAACCCCCCTACTTTAGTCTCCCTCACAAGAACTCACGAAGATGACTAAATAGCTGACTGGTTATACAACTGAGTCTTTTTTTTTTTTTTTTCCACATTTCTTTTAGGAGTTATCATTTCAATCATAGATTGGTGTTTTGATTTTAGATACTAAAACAATATTTAATTGCAGCCATTATCTGTACTGAAAGCATTAATTAGTGAGAATAGTGTAGGAAAATGTGTGAAGGCAGTCAAAGTACCTTTATTTAAAAAAAAAAAATATACAAATTAATGCATTTGTATGTCAGCTTTTTTCTTTCTCTAAAAGCCCAAGGATTTTATTGTGGAGTAATTGTGAAACAATTTAATTGAATGGATTTCACAAAAGGCGTCTTAATGGAGAGACCAGTAGATATATTTATTACAGGTATTTGCTCCACAGCAGAGCTTTAGGGCTGAAGCTGAGGTCAGGTCTCCACTTAGACTGCCCACTGCAGAAACACGTACAAAAGGAAAGTACTTCCTCAAAGAACTAATAAAACAAGTTACAAAAGAAGACTGCAGAAGATGCCCAAAGCCACCCAGAAAACTGGGAGCAGACTAACAGATCAGAAGCCCATTTTTCTTGCTTTCCCTGTCAGACTTTTTCTCATGGACAGAAGCATTGTGTGGTCATAAATGTGATGCTGTGGCCTGACTTTTGGTTCTGGCAGTGTCTGTGCTTTCTGTGATGGAAACAATCACCACATCCTCTTGTCTGGGGGCAGACACCCCACAGACCACCTCCATACAGCTGATTTGTCACATTAAAACATAAAAAATGGATGCAAATGTATACAGAAACACTTCATTATAACTTAGAGTTCCAGCTCCCATCATTCTAGAGACACAAATAATAGGTCTTTTTGTCTGCTGATAGTTCACACAGACACCTATCTTTTAGACATAGAAAAATAAATAAATAAATAAAAAATCCCCTTACTGTTGCTGAGTCACTGTCAGGATAACACTTATCCTACATATTTAATTTTACACAGACATGGTACATGAAGGCAGCATTAGCAGGAGAGAAGTACATACTGGGGATAAATGTAGGTTCATGTGCAGAAATAATGCTTCTGGGCATATTCCTGAAATGTATTTCCCCTGGAGTCATCCTTATATTAATCTGGGGACAGTTGTGGTCAAGCAAATTACAGCTGAACATGTCTGATCCAAACCACAGGTTAGACCTGTCCTTTGCAGCATGGAAATGTGAAGCAGTGAAGTAAAAATGAGACAGTACACCAAAGCCATTCTGCTGAGTTAAGCATTGCTGCAGAAGAGTGCACTGTGTATATGGGACAGGCTGAGTGACCCAACAACTTGTTGCAGTCTCTAATTTTTGCTAAAAATACATGGACTTCTGTGGGGGAACAAGGAAAGGACATCCTTGGGCAGCCAGCATGATACCCAAAATACGATGTGAATGTTGCAGTGAACTGACTGTTTGGGTCTATTGGTACCAGGCTTGTGTGAGAGGCCTGCTATAGGTTCTTGGGCAAGAAGGTCCTCTACCTACCCATCATCATGCACTGTGATTCTTTTGGCTTGTCATGCAAAAAGGAACTGTTTTTTTTTTTTTTTTTTTTTTTTTTTTTTTACCTACAACTTCCAAGCAGTATTACTGAAGAAGAAAAGACTAGACCAGAGAAGCGGCTATTAATGGAAGAAGAATCTATGTATTATCCTTTGACTGCTCTCACTGAAAAAAAAAACCAGTATATTTTAAAAATTACCCAGCAAGTTTTCACAAGTTTTCTACAACTATCCTTTTTTTTTTTTTTTTTTTTTTTTTTGGAAACATCCAGAGTAAAATTATAAAGTGAAAAGCTTTTTATTTAAAAAATAATAATAATTAAAAAAAATATAAGCCGCAGTTACTTGAAAAGTTGTAACTTCAATAAGAAAAGTGTATCCATTTTTAAAATATCCTAATCTAATTGTTTTCAGGTAGCTGGGTATGACAAAAGTCCATTCTTCTAACAGGGACACTTTACAGTATTTGCCTGGCACAAAAGAAAAAAACAGAAGTAGAAGCATGACTGTGATCTGCAGGGAGCTGTACTCAGCATGCTTTCTTGGATTTCACATTAGCACAGTTATTTTACTATTATTTAAAACAGGAATGAGAAAAAAAAAACAGCTAAACTGTGGCTTTCCAGCGTTGCAGTAACCATCAATCTAGAGGATTTTTTCCCAGATGGTCTTTTAAACTTTATTGGCTAAGCTAAAGCTTACTATTAGCTTGTAAATCATGAAATACTTAGTAGTAAGTGGAATGTGTAGAAATGTAAATGTATCTTTTTTTCTTTTTTCTTTTTTTTTTTTTTCCCTGTGAAATGAACCATTTATTTTTATAGTTTGTTAATGCTAAAAGAGCCCATATGCCTTCCTCTCCTGATCTTGGGTTGGTAGAATGACATTTACAACACAGACATTTTTACTGCTAAATGTAAACTTTATGGATCTGCTTGTTTGCAGTACAGCTTCGTTTTTAACAAAAGAAAACATCAAAAAAGACTGTAACCTGGAAGTGGTACCAAGTAGAATATACACTAGATAGGCAAGAAACAGCAACCAGACAGAACATAAAGAGTTAACCTGTTAATAGAGTTAACCTGTATTTATACAGTTGCATAAAATTAATATGAGGGAGATTTTTTTTTTTTTTTTTTTAAAAAGGCTCTTTTTTTTCTTTCTTTCTTTTTACTCTTTCCATAATCAGCCAATATACATAGACTATGTATTGTCTCATATTGGCACTACCATACTAGTGGTTCACTAGCATTACTAGCAAGGCAGTGTCCTGTTCCATTTAAACAGTCAAAAACATTTCTCGCCACCATCTGCAGTAATGCTAAATTAGTAGCATGAAAATCTTCCTGTTTCTGCATTGTCCTCTGCCTGTGTAGTGCAAGTCTCACATTATCAGATCACTTTTCCAAACCTGACATTTTAAAAAAGAAATATTTTATCACTACCACTCTCAAACACTGGATTTATAAGACAGCAAAAGAGCACTGTGTACAAACACAATATGTGCACAGCCCTAGGTACAATGATGGTTCAGAGCTGTCCTCTGCTTGGGAGGTCTTGACTTACTCTTTTTTGGACAACAGATATTGCAAAGCTCAGGCTCCCAATAGGCTGCCGGTATAGCCAGGCAGGGACTGACAACTAGGCAATACATAATAGATGCACCGCAGAGCTCTATAAGTTAGCATTAACACCACTTCCTACCACAGGTGACAAGCATAAGTGTCCCAAGCCTACCTATATAAATTACAAACTTAACATTTACTTTAGAAGTTAAGGCAGACAAAGCTTTGTCTAGCTCCGAAACCCAACACTTCTACCTTAGTTTGGCTTCCTCTGGTCAGGTAGATATATGCATTAGGATTGTCACATAACAGTTTTATAATTTTACAACAGATTTTATGTGCCTTTCCTTTCTGACAGCTGCCTTCCCCAAACACCTCTCCAAATTTCTGTGTAAGCAGACATGTGAAGTCTCACACTTTGACACTCACCTGACACCTTTGCTTGTTGCTTGATGTACACTCCAGAACCATCTTTTTGCTTAGTCTATGATCCTGCACTGCAGTAAAACACAGCCCCATACTGTGTTATGCAGCTGCATCTGCCATGAAATAGAGGGGAAGCTGGTCAGCTATTGGGAAGGAGCAACATGGCCTTTTGGGGTCCTTTGGGCAGATAAGCCCCAATGAAAGGCAAGTGCCCCAGTCTCATATTGTGTACCATTCTCCGCTTTTTTACGTAGTTTGGCATATTGAGATTAGATGCTGAGATAGAGGAACTTCTAAGGTCTGTAGAAATTTGAATTGAATTGTGTTTGCTCTTTTAATTTTTTTAGTCTCATCTGTTTTCAGAGTTGTGTTCAATCTTTTATCAGTAGAGTTGTGTTCCTAACAACGTGCCATTCTTGTATTCAGATATTGTGATTTACCCTGAAAGCCATGAGTATGGGATGGTAGAAGTAAAATCGCAAAATATTGTAAAATGAAGAATAGATGAAGGGGACGGAAGGAGAATGTTTAATTATTAATTAAGGCTAGCATATAACTTGCTCTGTGTTCTGTCCATAAGTCTGCTGGCTGCCAAGTTTTGGCAGGAATTTTGGCCCAATCAAAGCCAAACCAGTCCATTACAAAACAGAGAGGACCATTCTGCTCTGCCTCTGCTATTTGTTAGTTACTCCTTCTTGTTCTGCAGGAGTACAGGACATTTTGATAATTTGCCTTCTTTTGCCTGGAGTGGTATAACCCCTAGATCTGCCAGAAATATACAGCTTTGCGGGAAAACTGAGGGTTTTCACCATTTGAAAAACTAAGCTCTGAGAGCTGTCAAACAGGAGCATGAAAAACTTAGAAAAAAATAGGAGAAATTAATGAGATTTTAGTATGAAAATTGGCCTATTCTGTGATGAAGAATTTTTTTTTTTTTTTTGGCAGAATATGCAGAATTTGAAATATAACAAGGGAAAATTATACCTTTATTATTACCTTTACTTTCACAAAATTATAGAATCATAGAGTGGTTTGGGTCAGAAGGGACCTTAAATATCATCTAGTTCCAACCCCTCTGCCATGGGCAGGGACACCTCCCACCATACCAGGCTGCTCCAAGCCCCGTCCAACCTGGCCTTGAACACTCCCAGGGCATCCGCAGCTTCTCTTGGCAACCTGTGTCATCTGTGTCATTGCCTCACCACCTTCAGAGTAAATAATTTTTTCCTTATATCTAATATAAATCTATGTTTTTTTTTTTTTTTTTTTTTTTTTTTTTTTTTTTAGTTTGAAACCCTTACTCTTTGTCCTATCATTATACTCCTAACAAAGTCCCTCCCCAGCTTTCCTGTAGCCCCCTTTAGGTGGTGCTATAAGGTCTCCCCAGAGAAGGCTTTCTATTCAGGCTCTGTATACAGGAGGTGCTCCAGCCCTCTGATATACAGGGGGGCTCCAGCCCCCTCATGGTCCTCCTCCAGACTTACTCTAATAGGTCCATGTCCTTCTTATGTTGCTGGTCCCAGAGCTGAATGCAGTGCTCCAGGTGGGGTCTCACAAGAGCAGAGCAGAGAGGGAGAGTCATCTCCCTCAGCCTGCTGGCCACACTGCTTTTGATGCAGCTGAGGATACTTCTGTCTTTCTGGGCTTCAAGCACACACTGCCAGCTCATGCTGAGCTTCTCTCTAACCAACACCCCCAGGTCCTTCTCCTCAGAGCTGCTCTCAATCCATTCCCCACCCATCCTGTGTTTATGCTTGGGATTGCCCTGTTGCAGGTGCAGGACCTTGCATTTGACCTTGTTGAAAGACTTAGAACTGTTTCTGGAGGTTAAGGTATGTAAGAAGGACTCATTCCCTTTTATTCAATAATATATGCATTGAGAGCATAAAAACTTATTTCTGTTTATATGTCTTTCAAGTGGAAATATACAAATTTTCAGTCTCTTCTCCAAAGCATTAAGTGATAAGACAAGAAGAAATATCCTTAAGTTGTGCCAGGGGAGATTAAGGTTAGATAGTAGGAAAAAAAAAATACTGAAAGAGTTGTGAAGCATTGGAACAGGCTGCCTAGGGAAGTGGTTGAATCACCATCCCTGGAGATCTTCAGAAAACATGTAGATGTAGTGCTTAGTGACATAGTTTAATGGCGGACTTGGCAGCGTTAGGTGAACAATTGAACCAGATGATCTTAGAGGTCTTTTCCAGCCTAAGAGATTCTATGATTCTGTGATTCTAAATGTGCAGGTCAAGACAGCTATTGAAGGAAAACAGAAAATCTCATGTCTAACTCTAGTACAAAGAAACAAAAATAAGGTAACTGATAATTAATAGGAGAACCTGGAAGTATGGTTATTTTATATGGACAATAGCTCTTAATGCTTTTTTTTTTTTTTTTTTTTTTTTAATTTTTTTTTTTAAAAAAAAAAAAACAAAAAAACAACCAACCAACCAAAAAACTCACTGAGTAATACTGAATAGCTTTGTGCAGATCACAGTACCTGTAGAATTAAATGGAGCAGGGCACTCTGCTTCAAATTCTAGATAAACAGACAGTAAAATCAATATGAATTATGGAACTGTTAGAAACATGGAATTGACCTCTTACTGTTAGATGAAAGGTAGATAATTTACAAAGTTACACACTAAGTGTCTGCAATGGCTTTACCTAACCATGTTGCTAATCTCTTGTATAGATGTATAAAGGAACATCTACCAAAATCTGTGCACATGGATGTAGAGTAAACAACACACAGTGTATCCTAATATCTCACCCATGTTGGTTAGTCTCAACCACAACTCGTGTACCAATGTAGGAGGCAATGGTCATAGGAATACCCTCAGGGCTGTTTCAGGGCTTCCTGGAATTAGTGAAAGGAACTCCACCAGCTTCATGAGATTTGATTTCAAGTATCTGGCTTCAAATAGAAGATTGGACTGAATACCTGAAGTTATAAATTATCACAATATGGTATTGTCATATGACTGTTCAATCATCAGTCATATAATCATTACATGAATATTTTGGTGATCAAGCTAATCTGTGTCCATTCATCCTGTGATACTTTTTGCTTTAAAATTCAAGAGCATATTTACACACACACACAAAAAAATACCTGAGAGTGCATTATATCACTGTAAAATATGAAAACCCAAAGCTGTGTAAAAATGCTTGAATATAATAGGCAATGACTGCATTTGATCTCAGTCATCTGAGTGTCAAAATACCCCAATTGAAATCCATCATTCTAGCCCACTGCCAAGGTTAATGTGTACACTCACGCCTCACCAGATTGCTATGTGACTGTCACTGCAAGCTAAATGATAGGTCCTTTTCAGTTTCCAGGCAGTGAAATCAATTGCTTCCAGCTCTGCATCTGGTCTATTGGACAGCTAATCTTGACTATTAGCTGTCTTATATCTTTATTAATCATACCAGTTATCAACTTCTTAGGTCAAAAATCACATTGATAACTATGATCACAAGTTATGGTAATTACAGAGATACAGGAAAGAAAAGCCCACCTCAGAAAGACTGTAAACTGAAGTCAATCAAACCTTAATGATCTTTACATTCAGCAGTTACCATTTGATTGTTTGAGGACTGATCCTTATTCTTCTACCCAATGTCTTCCAGATACATACAAACACACACTTCAACCTTTACTTTTTCTACCTTCCTGGGGGACAAAACCATAATTTCTTTATTATCTGGATTGTTTGTTTGTTATAAAACCCATACTAGTTACGGTTAATGAAGAGAAAGAATTGCTGTTTTCAAATAATCACATTGCAATCACCTCAGCTGTTTCCTGATCCTTGACTAAGTCCTTTTTTAGCACTTGCCCATAGTGGCTCCAAAACAGTTACTGTCTTTGCAATGCTAGGAGAAGCCACAGGTATTTATCTGTAGTGATTTTGGTCTGGCACTGCTATTTGCATGGAAGAAAATTCTTGTGTGTGAACAATAGTACATAGAAAATGAACATGAAAGAGAATTATTCTAAACAAATTCAGATTTCATTTGGAGAGAAGATTTTAGGCCACCAGGGATGTTTTCCAAGTTGTAATTATATTTGAATGAAGCCTTTCATTGACTTGTGAAAGGCTCTATTTAAGCAAATCTAGAAAGATCATAGCTGCATTGTACTGCCTAACTCACTATTAAAAATATCATTAAATATATGGAGTATCTGTGGATGTGGAGAAGCCTAGGAGAAAATCAGTCTATTAGTTTTTATTTAGCTTAACTTTGTTTAACATAAGCACTCCCAGAATTTCAATCAAAAGTAGAGACAAGCATGATCTCAAAGTCTGTGAGCAGGTCAGCAACCAAAAATTACTGTGTACCAGCTCTTATTCTAACACCTGGCAGGTAAATTGCATGTGATTGAGTTAATGACCACTAATTAAGGGGCTGTTTTACTCACTTGCCTGGGGTAAATCAGTTAAGAATTGGGAAGAGTGCTCTGACTACAAAAATATTCTGGAAATGGTGAGATTGTTTAACATGAAAGGAATTGTAAGCAGATTTGAAAGAATCAGCCTCAATATGTAACCAAAAGCTTGGTGTCAAAGAAATGCAAAACCTTGAAAACATGAAAGAGGTATTTCTGTACTTTGGCTGCAGCAGATCTATAGATAAAGTACTACGAGAAAAAACAGGTAGTATGACCAGTCAAGGATATGATAGAAAATGTATGAAAGGTGCTAAATTAATTAGAAACTATCACGAAACATAAATCAATTGGAGAGATGATAAAATTACAGATCTTTTTTATTTCAGAATATATATTTTTAATACATATATAAGAATATATATTTTTAATACCTATTCAGATTCTGATAGTGCATGTGGTATTGTATGTATCAAAATCACCCTAAAGTCATTTTTGAGGCAATTGCACGTTTGGGGGTCTTACTTCTCCACCAGGTGTGATTTTTGCATTTCTTACCTAAAAACAGTCTCATCAATTTACAGTTAATTTCACTCTCCATTTCTCCTTCACCATTCACGTTGACATGGTTCCTGGTTGCCAATTACTATAATGAAGTATCAGTTTTTAGGCTATTATTACAGAATATTCACAGAAGGCACATTTTGAATTAGTAAGTACTAGCATTTATTTTAGAAATGTGATTCTGGAAGTTGTAATATGCAATCAAGGAAAATAAAACCAGACATTCAACTAATATAAAGTATGAGGAAATCATGAATGTGTCCTTAAAATAATAAATTGTTTGAAGTATACAAATATTGGTTTTATGTATGTTTGCCTCTCACTTTATAAAAAGTCTTTAAGTTTCACATTTTCATACTGTTTCAGAGTCATATGGTCTATGATTATGCATTTTAAAAAAGAATATAAGAAGAATAAAGTTTAAAATAACATAATTCCATGTATGTTGTGTTTTGTTTTATTTTTAATGGAAAGTGGTGGCTCTTGAAACACTTATCAGAGGGTCCCTGAACTTCTCACAAACTAGACCAAATAAGAATTATTCTATAACTAATTTTCTATCATTTATTTGTATATATTTATATACATAGACCAAAAAGTTCTCAGGCCTGTTCTTACTGCTAAACTGAGTATGAGAAACTTCCTCTAATTTCCCTATGACTTGTGAATTGAGAATTTCTCCCCATTGCAGCATTAATACATCTCAATTTGTGTCACTGTCTACCATCCAATACTTATAGCTTTAACAACAACAAAAAAAAAAATTATTCCCCACTGCAAAATAAAATCTCATAACTCATACATAATAAAAAATGAAGAAACTTAGTCAATTACAAAGTATCCCCAATTCAGCCTTTTAAATAAAATCTCATATTATTTCTCTTTCAGTGCAGTATTTTCTTTATAGTCACATTTCAACCAATGATATCCATATTGTTCCTTGAAGAAAATATAATACTGTATGACAGCCAAGGAATTAAGTCAGTTAGAAAGAAATGGAGTAGCTGAAATGGAGGGACAAAAAGAAAAGTTTTCCAAAGTCCTTTCTAAAATGGAGTAAAAATCAGAGAGAGAAAATTTAAAGCCTCACTCCCTTTCTTTTCTTCATTAAATCTAATTCTCATTAAACCTAACAGGTATCTAAATCCTATCCGCCCCTTCCTAAAGAGGATAACTAACTTTCCAGATAACTTGGAAAACAGATTTCAGATACAAATCTTTTGGCGACATGTGTTCCAAACTGCAGTCCCAGGACAAATTAACTTGGGGTAGTGAGATATCCAACTTTTTACATTTCTAAGAACTTCCTGAGCTGAATGTTTATTTCACAGAACACAACAAATCTGTCTTCCCTGAACTTCTTCAGTTTGTGCTTCAGCCTGTGTAACTTCTCAGGGATATTCAGCTGTTTCATGAAGCATCTTCCTTCAGCATATTTGGAAGAAAGCTCAGTGGATTCCTTCCAGGTTTTGTTTTAGAAGAGGCAGTCATTAATCATTCCCTACTCAGCTTCTCCATGCCATTCATGATTCTGCAGTTCTTCATTCTGTGACCCTCACTCAGCTCTTTTCCTGGCTGAAGAGGCCGGTTTCCTGGTATGGAAGCCATTCCATTGACTTCTTTCTTTTTCTCTGTGATTACACATTTCTAGACTATCCTTCTTAAAAAGATTCCTTATATTTGAAAAAAGTTGAAAAAGAATATTTAAAGTGTGAATAAACCAGGTATTTCATAAAGTCATAGGATCACAGAATGGTTTGGGTTGGAAGATGACCTTAAAGATCTTCTAATTCCACCTCCTGCCAGGGGTGTCTCTGGCAGGGACACCTCCCACCAGACCAGGTTGCTCAAAGCCCCGTCCAAACTGATCTTAAACACTTAAAAGGATGGGCATCCATTTATATAATAGCAAAATATCCAGAGGCTATAATTTGATTTAAAAAAATGATATAAATATTCAGATTTTTTTTCTTGTTCACCACTTCACGTTGATTTCAAGTTTTCAAGTGATTTTTAAATTTTCTTTAACCATTTAGCTTGTTCTTTAGTCTCATGCTGTTTTTATTTTGCCTTGTTCTTATTACCCTGAATAGCTTACCAAATAGCTTACAATTACCAAGGTTCTTCATCACATTTTTTTTTTCAATTTTTTTCTTTCTTTCATGATTTTGTTGAACAGCACAGATCATAGCAGAGATTCCTGAGGGAAGCCCAGTGTTGATTTCTTTCCACTATGAAAGCTCTCCTTCTACTCTTTCCTTTAGTTGTCAGTTGAATACTGATTGCATTATTTTATTAACACAACAGTTATATTCCAGAGTTTAGAGCCTAGGCAACAAGGTTTCATTCAGTTTGCCTCTTTAGGGCACCTTACTGAATTCTCATAGCTGTTCCTAGCTGAATGACCTCCCTTCCCTGTCCCTCTCCTCCCCCCCCCCTCCCCCCCAAGTTCCACCATCAGCATCAATCACATGGCCTTTCCTTCCATTAGTTTCATTTGTAATTGTATTTTCCTTGGACAACATCAACAGGAAAGTACGCATCCTATGCCACAGCCAGCAAAAGCCTGTGAGATCTATTTTGGAATATATTTTAATTTAAGCTAAGTCAAGCAACATCTGAAAACATAATAGGAAAAAAATCTGCTTCTTTGTGTCAAGCTGTCTGCCAGTTGGAACAACGTAATGCCAGGCTGTCACTGCTGTAGCTGCAGAAAGCTGCAGGTGAATACTATAAATTAGGGAATATTTTACACCATTCTGTTAATGAGTCTGTTCTTTCTCCTTGTGTTTGTCCAATCTTTATTAAGCATGGCATAACTGTAGTTGTACTTCTGTTTTTCTGCTGATCTTTATTTGTAACTTAGTAAGAAATAAGGAAAACAAAAATACATTGCTGTCCTGCTAGAAGGCAATTTTCTGTTGCTATGGGCAACAAAGCTCTGTTTACCTAATGGGTTGTTTTGCTACAAAGGGGAAAAATATCCCCTGGAGATCAATGCAGATTCCACCCTATACTGGCACATTTTCTTATGACTAAGAAACAGAGAAGCTTCCAGAGGGTTATGAACTTCTGTTACCAGAAAGGATTACTTCAGTTTGTTCTCTGTCCTGTTCTTCCCATCCTCTGTTTACCCAAAATGAGCACACACGTCTCTTCTTTTACTGCAGAACATTTTTCCACAATGGTTAGTTGTCACTGAAGATTTTAAAGATTGGTATATTTTCCTATTATAATGTTTCTCTGAGACGGGTCATAATGACAAGAGAGAATGGTACAATATTAATTCATTTGCATTATAACAATGGGAAGGAGAACAGGAAAGCATATTGTCTTCCCATTGTCTTGACAATGTGATGGATAGAAGGAGGCCAAAAATAGACTGAAATGTCTCATGATGGTCCGATGAGCAAAATGAACAACAAGAAATTATGCCTTACACTTCATGGTGCACTTGAAGGCCAGCAAAAGCAGTGCTGTGAAGAGGTGACATATCATAGCTCTTCGTCTAGGGTTATGTGACCGTGACTTATAACAGCTTTGCAACTCATCTTTTCACAGCTGTGCTGCTTTTCTGGTCTTTAGTACATCTCGATTTTGAAGCTCTTGTTTATGCAGCAGGATGTATTCAGGCTTTCTGACAGCTGCATAAACTAACCTTCTTTGTCCTGCAACTAGAAGGAACAAGGAACAAAGCACTGAGTCGTGGTATGATATAGGGCAACAGCTTCAATTCTTAAGATTCCCTTTTGTCAACTGCCAGCAAAATCACTGCTAATATTAACAACTTTACCTACAACAACTGTATTTACAAGAACTGAAATAACCACAATCTGCAAAGGGTCTTGCTACCAAGTTACCCAATAGGTAAATATAATTACTGAATGGGTAAATCTAGCTCATCATAGTAATTTGGTTTTGTAGTAAGAGCCTGCAGTCTGCAATTCCTGGAGAAGATTTCCAGCTCAAAAGCCTGAGTAGAGAGCAGGTACGGAAACGTATGGAAGAAAAAGTTACCTGGCACATCTGACAGCTTTTTTAAACCAAAGGATTTTAGTTTGGGTCATGCTAACCTTAATGCAGAACCATGAAAGTCTGGTGTCTTAATGGCAATAGACTATGAAACTAAAAAAAATATGCTGTAACATTATATAGACATAAATATTATTTTAATTTTGATTTTTTTTTTCCAGTGCAGAAAAATGTATTTATAGTGTTGCTGTATTTTTGATAAATCTCCTGGAAGTACTCTCAACATTGTACCACTACCACTTCTTTGTTTAAGATTCCCTGATGACTTGTTTTCAGGAGTGATAGGTAAAAATATCTTCTAATTTTTCATAGTAGTCATGTGATTGACTTCTCATTATTTTTGTTGTATTTATAATTGTTAATTCTTTTCTACACAGAGTTAATTTTTAACTGGCTACTACAGAAAACAGAATGGAGGAAATTGTTATTAAATCAGAGAATTAAAATAAACCATTAAAATAAGCAAAATCTGGAAAAAGAAAAACAAAGAAAAAACTCAGATGACATGATGATAAATTCAGTGTGACATCAGAGAATAGAAGAAATGGCTTGTAAGCTCTCTTCCCCTACACTCCTATATACAGTATTAAAATACTCCACGTTTGCCTCTTAAAACTAGGGCATGTTGCAGCTATGAAGGATGGTGGTGCTAGACTGAAATAGGTATCTAGTAGTCATTAGTTAGCTGAAAACAAAGCGGTTCCTCTAACCTCTTGAGAAGAATGGTAATTTTTGTTCTATGTGTGTCCTCAGACCAGACCAGTTCCTAAAATACACTCTAGCTGTTCTGAGTCTATTGAAATTATGCTTGACTCTACAAGCGCAACTCAAGATATTGGAAGCACAAATAAAAAGGCAAATCAGTCCCCTTTGCCTTACTCTTGCCCCTAATCAGGGACTGTGCAGACCAGCAGACCACAAGGCTGTCACACCATCTTCATATTTTCTCAGTGTTGGAAGAATTCACAATTATGTGTTTCCATATATATGTAGGAACAAAGTAGGCTGGAACATGACACCAATTAAAATATTCCTCCCTTTTTAGATTCAAAAATACAACAATGAATGCTTACAAGCATATTGTCCCAGAAACTCAGACACAAAAATACTCTCTCACAGTATAATTAGAATCGTTAAAACGTATTAAAAGTTTTCAGAAAAATCATTATGTTTAACCAAGGCCTTCCCACAGGATTACCACCTGTAACAAAACAGTGCATCACAGCTGTCAAGTTACTTTCCAGCAACTTAGTCCTTTGTGGCTGTTGAGTTTCCAAGAGCACCTGCAATAGGTAGACACTACTACTTAAAATACAGTGCAGTAAACATGGATTTCCAATAATAATGACTCTTAAAAGTGTTTTCCTGTCACAGAAATCTGCACTTATTATTTTTCACTAAGACTGGATGCAGAACCAAGGCCTCTTTTAAAGGGGAACAGTATTGTTAAATTGCTTTGACTTTTTTAAACTGAGACAGAATATAATTCTTTTCTGTTAGATTCTCAACATTACATATGAGCCTCTACAGTAGTATAAACAGAAGATGCCCATAAATATTTCAGTAATACCAGACTATGCTTGGCATTCTGAACATCTGTTTTGGTTTAATCACCATTCATGTCATGACATCAGCAGCACATAACTATTATTTCAAACAAGTTCTTCCTTTAAACTTTTCAAATGCTGGAGAACAAGAAAAATTACTCTTTCCTATTGAAATCTGTGGGTTTTTTGTTGTTGTTCTTTGTGTTTGTTGTTGTTGTTTTGTTTTACTTTCCTTTGCTTTGTTTTTTAAAAGGTGTTTTTTATTATTTCTTAGTATCTCAGAAGTACCAAAACAACTTAGTAACTTAAATCTGTTCACTTTCAGCGAGCCTCAGCAGAGTCAGGACACTGCTGCCTACTGCCAAAAGCAGTATGTACAGAGAGAACTAAGTGCCTGTAGTGGGTTTATGTGGCAAGGTTTTGGTAGCAGGGAGGCATAGGGGTGGCTTCCCCATAGGGGAAGGATCTAGAATCTGCCCCATGTTTGGTAAGGACCTGTCCTGGTTTCAGCTAGGATATTTTTCCTCCTAGTAGCTGGTAGGGTGCTATGTTTTGGATTAGGATGAGAAGAGTGCTGATAACACACTGATGTTTTAATTGTTGCAGAGCAATGCTTACACTAAGACAAGGACTTTTCAGCTTCTTGCTCTGTCCTGCCAGTGGGCAGGCTAGGGATGCAGCAAGAGACCCAGGACAGACCCAGGACAGCTGACCCAAACTGGCCAAAGGGGTATTCCATACCATCTGACATCATGCTAAACAATATGCTACCCAGGGTGGCTAGCCAGGGTGGGGGGCGTGGCTGCTTGGGGATGGGTTTGGCATCGGTCAGCCCATGGTGAGCAATTGCATTGTGCATCACTTGTTTCGTACACACTATTATTATTATTATTATTATTATTATTATTATTATTATTATTATTATTATTATTTCCTATCTTAATAAACTGTCTTTATCTCAACCCACAGGCTTCACTTTCCCGTTTCTTTCCCCCATCCCAGAAACGGAGGGGGGAGGTTGAGCAAATGGCTGTGTGGTGTTTAGCTGCCGGCTGGGTTAAACCACAACAGGACCCCGCTGCTGACCAGAGGTGAGCCAATAAGTGATGTTGTTTTGCACCTCTGTGAGAGCAAATTTAAGACAGGGGAAAAAAACACTGCACCACACAGCAGCTGGGAGAGTGAGAGGAGTGAGAAACAGCCTTGCAGGCAGCAAGGTCAGTGAAGAAGGAGGGGGACTGGTGCTCCAGGCACCAAGGCAGAAGTCCCCTGTGGCCTGTGGTGAGGACCATGGTGAAGCAGGCTGTCCCCCTGCAGCCCGTGGAGTACCACGGTGGAGCAGGTTTCCACACTGCAGCCCATGGAGGGGACCATGGTGGAGCAGGTGGACCTGCACCCATGGAGACTGTGGCCTGTGGAAGACCCCTGCCAGAGCAGATTCTGGGCCAGACCTGTAGGTTGTGCAGAGGAGACCATGCAGGAGCAGGTGACCTGGCAGAAGCTGCTGCCCGTGGGGGACCCAGGTTGGAGCAGTGTGCTCCTGAGGGATGGACCCTATGGTACAGACCCATATCTGGAGCAGTTCTTGAAGAGCTGCTGCCTGTGGGAAGTCCATGCCAGATCAGTTCAGCAAGGACTGCATCCCGTGGGAGGGACCCCACAGCACAGGGGATGAGAGTGACCAAGAAGGAGTGGCAGAGAAGAAGCACTATAGACTTACCATAACCCCCATTCCCCCGTTCCCCTGCGCCGCTCAGTGGGAGAAGGTGGAAGAGGGTGGATGGGGGGGAAGGTGCTTTTAGTTTCTTTCCTTTGTTTCTTGCTTCTCTAGCTTGTTAGTAATAGGCAATAAATCTTACTATCTCCCTATGCTGAGTCTGTTTTGCTCGTCACAATAATTACTGCATGATCTCCTCATCCTTATCTCAACCCTTGAGCCCCTTTCAATGTATCTTCTCCCTGTTCCTCTTTGAGGAGGGGGAGTGAGAGAGCAGTTGTGGTGGAGCTTGGCCGCCCACCCGAGTAAAACCACCACAGTGCCCTGCCTCCCAGCCCTACCAACTTCACATGTGTTATAGGGATGCAAGAACTTTTTATAGGTCCTAACTATACAGCACAATTCTTTGGTAAGCCACATGTTTACTCTGAGGCTTTTGCAAAAATGGAATTTAAAGCTAACTCACTTCATGCATTAAATATGAGACTTGTGATTCTTTACAATAATCCCAGAGACTAGACCAGGCTTTGACAGTTCAGCTGTGTAATGTCTATTTTTTATGTTTCTATGTGTGCTTCTTACACTTTTAGCACTGAGAATGACTCACCATCCAAACACATTTGGAGTGAGAAGAATGGTTACAGCCAGGGGACAAAAAACAGGTTTTCACCCATCCCAGCGGCAGGGCTGTTCTGTGCTCGCAAGCTGCAGACAGCCCCTTGTGGCAGAACTTCTAGCGTGGCTCTAACAGGCATCACAGATCGTGACATGCTGTTGCATTAAAGTCAAGGACCTGACTGCAGTGACAATCTCAGCACCTTCTCCCCCTGCTAGAGGTTTGTTTGTTCAAGGTCATCTCTGATATGGTGCGGCCATGTAACCTTGCTGACTTGTCAAAGACAAAGAGGTCCTTGTGCCCTTTGCTTTGGAGCTGCATTTAAGCTCTGGCTTGTAGCAGCCCTTGCCTGAGCTACGTGGCAACCATGCCTCTGCCTTGGACTTGCTTAACCTGATCCTGGCCCACACAGTCTTGTCCTTATGGCTTGGACCTTGGCCTTAAGTCATTTCTATGGATTTGTCTGATCATCTAGTCTCTGGCTGAGCATGTCTGGCATCTCCAGCCTGCACCCCTCACCTCACCTATAAACAGCAGGCTTGGCCCGGGTCAGTGAGGTCCCTGCCTTGCCAGCAGAGGTAGCATTTCCTGTCCCTTGCTGCTCCCTTTTACATGCTGTTCAAAGCTGAAAAAAAAAAAAGAAAAAAAAAAAAGAAAAAAAAGAAAAAAAAAAGAAAAATAATAACAGGAAAAATCATTTAAAACTACAAATGGAATCACTTGCATTAGAGATAGCAGGAATTCAAAATAAGGACTGCAGTCCCACTGTGCTATACTATTTGTTCCAGGTGGCAAACAACTGCATAAAAAGAGGCCAACCGTATCCTGGGGTGCATCAAGCACGGCATTGCTAGTTGGTCAAGAGAAGTGATTGTCTGAGTCTACTCTGCACTGGTGCAGCCTCACCTCGAGTACTGTGTGCATTTCTGGGCACCACAGTACTAAAAGGACATGAAACTATCGGAGAGTGTCCAGAGAAGGGCTACAAAGATGGTGAAGGGCCTAGAGGGGAAGATGTATGAGGAGTGGCTGAGGTCACTGTTCAGCCCAGCTGAGGGGAGACGTCATCACAGCCTACAGCTTCCTCATGAGGGGGAGTGAAGGGGCAGGCACTGATCTATTCTCTTTAGGACTGGTGATAGGACCCAAGGGAATGGTGTCAAGCTGTGGCAGGGGAGGTTCAGGCTAGATATCAGGAAGAGATTCTTCACTGAGAGGGTTGTCATGCACTGGAACAGGCTCCCCAGGGACGTAGTCATGACACCAAGTCCATCAAAGTTTAAGAAGCTTTTGGACTGTGCTCTCAGTCATTTGGGCTAAATTTTTGGGTCAACCTGTGTGGTGCCAGGAGTTGAACTCGATGATCCTTATGGGTTCCTTCCAACTTGGGATATTTTATGATTCTATGAAAAAGGAGTATTTTAAATTCTCTTTAGGTACTACCTATCTTTTCCTTCCCCATGATGACTTATTAGCTAATACTCTGAGGTTACTGAGTAAGTTTGAGATAACCTGACACTTACTGGAAAATCTCCCCCAAATTATCAGGAACAGCTAAAAGAATATTATCTACATATTTAAACTCTTAATTAACCTTTTTTTTTTTTTTTTTTTTTTTTTTTTTTTTTTTTTTT
>CM021731.1:9367962-9390083 GCA_011075105.1 Heteronetta atricapilla | reverse complement strand
TTTTTTTTTTTTTTTTTTTTTTTTTTTTTTTTTTTTTTTTGAGAAAGCGAGAGTGACTTTGAACTTTTATCTGTATCCTGAAAGTATTAATAATATATCCAAGGTCTTACTAAGAATGATAAAATGAAGTTCTCAATTTAAAGAGTTTGAGTCATTTCCAAAATCAATATTAACGTAAAAGGTGAACGCTGAATCTCTGTTCCTAATCTGATCCAACAAAGTATGACTTTTTTCCTAGAAGAGTTGAAAGGAAGAGTATGATGAGCAATATAGCACAAGTGTACACATATGGAAATATGATTTTTTCTTTATTAAGGAGAGATCAGATATTTAATGTATGTATTTATGCTACTTCTTAGCATAAAACTTTGCACTTGTATAACTGTTTATTTTGTTTTATTTATAAATATTTATCCCATCATGTTCTGATTCAGAAGATGTTAATCTTTTTGCCAAGTTCGAAGAGAGGACTTATTTCTATGTGGACTACAGAAGAAAATTAAATCTCTGACTGTCAGCTGGTTAGTTTTAGGTTTGTGTATGTTCACTAATACTTCAAATTATTCTCACAATGTATGTTTTAACAGTCACGTTCTACTGTTTTTGTTGTTATTATTATAAACAATCAATGTCTTTTTACAGCTCACAGAGAAAAAAAAAACTTCTGTAACATCAATATGAAAAATCAATAGTTTTAAACATATTCTGAAAGGCACCTCTAGCACAGATAGACAATTGAACTTGACTCTGTATTGTACATAAGGAAATAAAAACGAAAAGTAGAGTCTTTGAAATAAATAATTCAAAAGTTAAGAAACATCACAATTAATTACCTTTATAGCTTTAATTTAACCTTTTAATATGTACATATTATTCACCAATTGTAACATAAGAAAATCATTGCTCTTCTAGTTGGATTACTGCTTTATTCAGGGCACCAAATGAACATTTAGAAGTCATTCAGTATTTTCCTTTTTTCTTGTACCAGTTATTCCCAATGCCTTAAATTCTGTACTATTTGAACACAGCTCCAACAGGAGAATTTTAAAATTCTGTGATGTTCATCTCTGGCATCTAAGTGTATCATAAATGCTAAATGATTAATTTCACCTTATTTCTGAAGGCATAAAAGAATGAACATATATATATATATATATATATAAAGTTATGTGGTTTAGCGCATTAAAATAGTTTGAACTTAATAAAGATGGGAAAAGGATTTTTTGTAGCTCCTGTACAAGTAACACCTGTTACTAAGCAACTAGTATATTCTTTCACTAACATAGAGGTGCTTTGAATTTGCTATTTCCCATAACAGGTTTTGGTCAGGTGGTCCATTCACCAAACTGTCAAATAGAAGCTGTGGCTGTTTTGAAAACTCAGATTGTTACCTGTAAAGATTAGGACAAGTTCTTCCTTCCTTCCTTCCTTTCTCCCTCCCTTCCTCCCTTCCTTCCTTCCTTTTCCTTTATTCCTCTCTTTCCTCTTTTTCCTCTCTTTCTTTGCTCTGCTAAGGATTTAAAAGTCTATTGCTCTATTATGAAAGCTATAATTACTCCCATAAACAATTATCAAAAAGTTTTTAAGTGCATGTTCTGCACCTTGTTTCACATGTTCACTCCGATTATGAAGTGTTAAATGAAGATTTACACTATAGTTGTTTCTCTTCATAATCTTTGTAATGTTTTTCAACATTTTCCACATTTTGTTATTTGGTCCATATATAATTCTACTACTAAGTTCTTCCTATTTCAACCAGCAATTTCAATTTAAAGGGACACAGTGATACGTATGTATACATGTATATGTATATATACACATATATATGTATGTATATGGGACACATACATGGGAATGTATGTCAGAAAGACAGGGTCTTATTTGACTCTGCTTTGTTTAACATAACATTCCCTCCCTTTCACATGTACATGATAATCTCTCATTCCTAAACAATTGGACTATCATAGTAGACAATGTGATGATTATTTTCTTTCAATCATGTTTCCAGCAGGCAAATTAAATATTCATGTATATCTTTTATATATTATTTATCATAAATCTGTGCTATTCAAATTGCTCATTTTTTATTGTTGAGTGATTTATAATTGGAATGGATTTCCCACTTCTTTATGTTTCATAAAGTGTTTGCATTTATGCAAACCTCATAGATATTCCACACCACTGCTTGCTAAGATGTATATCTTTTTAACTGCAAAGCCGATATGTACCTAATTGTAAACAGAAACCAATACATGGAAGAGGCAATGCATGGAAATAATTGAGATGTCTCTGGAAAACCAATAGTTCTCAAAGAAATTTAGGATTATTATTATTTTTTTTAATATATGTATATAAAGAAATAATCTTTGTTTCTGATGGAATTGAACATGTAAAATGGTCATGGATACTGTTTGCAACAGCAAATCCAGCTTACATAGTCAGCTTTCCATCCTGCTTTTTTCAGCCTCTGTGTTCTTAGCTCCTCCTGTGCTTCCTGCCCAGTCACATCAGATGTTCAGTTCTCATCTCGGGTCCCCCTTACACACCACAAAAAACACAGTTCAGATGCAGTTGCAAGGGGCACATTGGCGAAGTAATGAGGCGCCAGGTCTAGTGCAGTTGGAATGCAAAAAATCTCAAGATAATAATATGGTTGTGGAACCATGCATTTGTATATTGTGTGCTTATATATTTATATATGTATGTATTATATATATATATTATAATCACATATTGACCGACCTGTTCTAGTGGAAGGTGTTCCTGCCCATGGCAAAGGGGTGGAATTAGATAAGGTCCCTTTAATGTCCCTTCCAAACCAAACAATTCTATCATTCTGTGACTCTATCATTTAGTGTATGGAATGGGAAAAAAAAAAATCAGTTCTTTATTAAAACAGCACACATGATAAATGATGATGCTTAATTGCATTCTCTTTCTGATGTATGTGCATGGTTTGAGAGTGTTAGGTGTTAGAGATGTCCTAATCTGCGATGTCAGGTAGCAAGTGACATTCATAGTTCTTTTCAGGAAGTAGGACATCAAGTGCTTATCTGCTGAGAAACATAATTAGATTTTCACTGGTTGTCTTGGGTATAACCAAAGGAATTAAGCTGTGCTCAGAAAGGAAATTCAGGAGAAATTATGCAGTAATCAAATTCTCTCTGAATGTATTTATCCACATTCATTTTCTGTATGGTTTCACAGATATTTAATAGCACTTTTTTTTTTTTTTTTTTTTCTCTGAAAGCTAGTTAAATGCCAAAAGATGTATGCATGCAGCTTATTTATATGCAGTATCATTTCATAAAAAAAAAAAAAAGGCCTGTGAGCTAGCTTTGAGAATCCACAGGATGTTTTTTGTTTGTTTGTTTTCAAATTTGGTTCATGGTTTGTGTTTGTACAAGTCCAGACACATTGCTGTGTAAATCTAATCAAGATTTGATAGTTCTCTTTTAAGCATTTCAGGTTTCAGGTTGCTCAAGGTAAATCCCTGATCTGAAGAGTCATTCTCTGCTAAGAAAGTCTGCAGCTGATTTCTGTGAAGTGCCAAGCACAGTGTTTGTATCTAAATGGCATTTTTATATAAAATAATTTTTTTAAAAAACACTATTATCTGGAGAAAATAAGGGGAACTCAGGAGACTGCTGATGCTAGAAAAGCCTCATGGAAATAAGAGATTTGATCATACAGTCATACAGACATAGAAGATTCTAAGCAGAAAACTCCCAATGTAAAATCCTCATTTTATGGTAATGGTATGCAGGCCTTCACTCCAAAAACCCAAATCATAGACTAGTTTTGCTTCTACCTTAAAAAAGTTTTAAAACTGATGATATAAACAGAAATGGCAGGTGTATGAAAATGTCAAGGTACTAAAAGAAATGGTGGATGACATTTCTGGGCAAAGTTATTGCACTATTTGTAGTAATTATCAGTTAATTCAGCAGCTCTGTGGGAGTTCATATATAGAATTATAAATTTTGACTTTCATTCATTATAAATTTTTGGTTTTCATTAGAACTAGATAGGCAACCTCTTATTCTAAAAGCTTTAGATTGTACTATCTGAAGCAGATTTATATCACCTTTGTTACAAACACAACGCTAAATGTGATTTACACATATAATGTTACTATGAAGTCCATAAAGCTTTTAGTTTTCATTTCAGATATTATAGTGATAGAAAGCAAAAGCAATCCCATTTAGAGAGGGTCAAGAGGAACAAAATGAAGAAAAGTAGGATAAGGCTGTCTGGATCAGAGTAGCACGGGAAGAACTTTCTGAACCCTCCCATGGAAACTGATGAGTCTAGTATACAACATAGATATCAGCTAATCTGATTATCATGTTTCCAGTTCACCCATTTGGTGAACCAGTTAATTGCATTACATGTTAAACATCAGGCATTCCCAACCCACACTAGTGTTTGTCTTTAATGATGCAATTCTACTTTGTTCATGTTACTCTTGGGCAGAGCCACCAAAAGTTTGAAGCTCAGGAAGCTCTGATAATTGGAGTAGCTGCAGGGTTTGCTTTCATTTCTTGGAGTACGTATGTATGCTAGGGCTACTGGCAGTATTGGCTTTTCATCAGTATGACTCAGACCTACCAGGAGGTGATATTTTTCTATTCTGGACATCCTATGAACTCAAAAGCATTGGCAACAGAGCTAACAGGTCAGGAGCAGTTCTCCAATTAAAGCTCTTAAAGGGGTGGAAAAGTGATATATGGCTAAAGCCTAACTGGATAGCATGTCATATCTCAGCATCTGTCATTACTTTTACTAACCTGTGTGAAATATTTCCTTCTAATTCCACTTTTTTGAAGGTTGGAAGAAGTGAAACTGTATTCCCTTTTGTTTTCCCACTATTCGCTTCTATAGTGAGGTAAGAAACTGAAGAAAAAAGTTATTAAACATGAAAAACAAATCAATCAATCAATCAAACAAACATAGCAGAGAAGCCTTTTTCAGTTTTTACTCCAGGTATTAAATGTCACCAATGTGAGGCATGATATCTCTCTTTGAGGACTAAGTGACAGAAAGATTTTACAATTTACTGGCACACAAATCTGAAACCAGAGAAAGCCAGAAGTAGCTCTATTTCGTGTTCCATGCATAATAAATATGGTGCAATTAATTGAACTGGGATTTATTTATTTATTTTTATTATAAAGAATTCCTATAAAAATGGAAAATAAAGGGTTCCTTGTAGTGGTGAAGATGTTCAGCCTCTATCAGATTCTGCTTCTGATTTAAAATCAATGTCTTTTGAATAGAAATCTGACCCTTGGAGTAGCATAAGTCAAACTATGGGTAGATTGCTCAGCATGGAGATCTGTGGGGTAGCTATCTGGACCTATCCTTAATGAGAGGCTGGAAAACAGGTGCTGCTTGTCAAAGTGTTATGTAATAGCTTGAAGGCCTTGGTACAAGGCCTATCCCAATGACCTGAAATGTGTTATTGAAAGTATTTCTTATTTTCCCACATATTTGCTAATGCCTGCATTGTGCATCTTAACAGCAGGTTCATATGTGTCACTCAAAGGACATTAAAATTATATGCATTTATTTCCATTCCTGCAGCCCTGGCGGTATACCAGAAAACTAGCATGAGCAGGGAATGTGTAGTAGAAAAATATCTTCACAGAACTAGGGTTGGTACAAATGCTTCTTTGAGTGCCCCCAAACCTTTTATGTTAGGAGATTAAAAATTCATGCTGAATGAATCAAAATCACCATCCTACAGTTTTCCTCCAAAGAAAGTTAGAAACAATTTCTTTCAGTCTGTTGCATGATATCTACTGATTGCAAATTTATCAGGTTAGTTCTACTTATTTAAGGTAAAAGTCTTGTGTGTGTTAAAGAAAGACGCTGTCTGTGCTGCATAAATCACTGCCTCAACTATAAAATCATAGAATCATAGAATCATTTAGGCTGGAGAAGACCTCTAAGATCGTCTAGTCCAACCTTTAACGTAGCACTGCCAAGTCTACCACTAAATAATGTATCTAAGCCCCCCATCTACATGTCTTTTGAAAACCTCCAGGGATGGTGACTCAACCACTTCCCTGGGCAGCCTGTTAGTGTTTGAGAGAAGTGACTGAACCCCACATCACTATAGTCTCCAGTAGAGACTGATAAGGTCTCTCCTCATCCTCCTTTTCTCGGGGCTAAATAGCCCCAGATCCCTCAGCCATTTCTCATAAGACTTGTTCTCTAGACCCTTCACCAGCTTCATTACCCTTCTTTGGACACAATTATGTCCTTGATTAAACAGACCATGGTCTATTTGGCTGTCTAGGCCTTGGTGGTCTAGAAACAGCCTTTGCTGTGCTTATGATAAGAAGTCTATGTTTCTATAAGAGATTTCCCAAAACATGGCTTTTGTTTGTAGTTACAAAAAGAGACTAATTATTTCATTTGATACACTTTAATGTGTCTTAAAAGAAGAAGTTCTTATGAGGGAGATGGACCAAATGTAAGACCTAAAGGGGTCGCAGTCTGTTTTTCAGTTTTCTCGCCTTTGGAAGTCTTGAAAGCCTTATGTCTACTGAGAGGGTAGAAAACTCACTTCCTCTACAGACTAAATAGATTAGAGGCTAAACAGATTCCTCTACAGCTTTTAAAAGTATAGCTTGCCTGTATATTCAGCTCCCACCAGGCTAATAGATAGATATGTTTGAGGCTTTGTAGTAATTGCAGAGATGATGGCACTCTGTGCAGACTGCTTTGCAATTGAAAGCTCTCTGGTGCATAAAACATCTGCTGAAAAAATGTTGACATTTGCTTAATTTTAATTCTGATAAACCAGCCTTCCAAGAGGGAAAATTCAAACTATAATAATTACTAATAAATCTTTCTTTTTCCTGCCTCCTTCTCTTGCATTGTACAATGTCAAATACAGTGAATTGTAAGTAGTCATTGTGAATGAGAAATGGCTGCCCACATCTTCCATCTGCTTCCTCACCACCATCCAATCCTCTACCACCAACACATCCTCTAATCCATCATCCTTTGCCCTTGCCATATAGCCTTTTCAATGCCCCCACAAGAATTCACAACCTATGTGTTATCAAATCCTCTGGATGAGAGCAGGGCAGCTTTTGAACACACTGAAAACAACATGTGGTACGTTCATCTCTGCTGGGGCATGCTCCCCAATATAGGCTGTAGAAGTGGAAGCCATCTCAGCAACTTCAGATTTATTGACAGCTACAGAAGAGGACTGGGAATGCTTTAGCTCTCTTTGGTTCACCACTAAAGCAATAGTAGTTGACCATGCTGACAAGTCAGAAAGTACCAAGGAAGTTCCAGAAAGGCCACCCTCACTTAGTCTTCTACTCTACAGTTTCCTAATTTGTGCATTTTAAATGCTTTGAAAATGATAGATAGGATGGATTTTTTTTTTTTTTTTTTTTTTTTTTTTAAAATTAAGCTATAAAAAGGATGTTTCTGACTTTCTAAAGTATATTTTCTATGTAATAAAAATTGAAAAAATTCCCCACAATTCATAATCCACCCAGGCACAGGAACTATGATAACAAATCACAATTCAAGGTCTTTTCTAAAAGCTTCTGTGTGTGATCCATTCTTAGATCACTATAGACACTAACCTCACACCAGTATAAATAACTCACAGCCATATATTCTGCTGCCAGCTCGCAGTTATGTGCCTGTGTAATATTTAATGAAATTCATGAAACAGTGTTACAAAGATATGAAAAACAGTCAAAAGACCAAGTGCAGAACAAAAATGGTAATGTTCAAGGCTGGAACATTCATAATTTCTAAAAGACATTTTACATTCCAGGCTGAATGATTTTTAAGCATGAGCACTCTGTTAAAAGGTCAGTGCACATAAAAATAAATAAATAAATAAATAAAAGTATTTTTTAGCTGTGAAAAAAATAAACCCCCCCCACTTTTTCCAAATTATTTAAAGGCAGAAAAATACAAAAGAAGGCAGTTATTCTTTGGAAGTTACATTTCAGTTTTATGAATATCTGTTTTCACATAACCATGTTATCCAAATAAGCACCTAATTCCACTAGTTTCTGAGCAAATCTAAATAATGTTTTCTTATTAAAAGTAGTGTGTAATGAAACATGGCTTGAGAATGAATGACAGCACATTACTTAGTGATATTTGCTGCTTTAAATAAACAATCTGCCTCCAAAATATTCCCTAAGATACTCTGATATTTTTTATTATTATTATTATTTTTTTTGAATGCTGTCAACTTCATCCACCATGCTGTCTTCATTTGCTAGCTTTCTAAAACAAGATTGCTTGGAAGCAGTTACCGTATTTGCAGCTATACTGATGCTGTGGAGTATTTACTTTGAGATAAAAATCTTGAAATTGTCTTTCTGATTACTTTAAAGCAACTTGGCGGAGTTAATCTGACAAATATCTCATCCCAACGAACACATCTAAAAAGGATCAGATAGGTTGGAATCTAAAATCTCTATTACCATATGCTAGTGTAAACTGAAGCTGCCTGGAAAATATGTTGATTAGCACAAATGCAACCCTTGTGCTGCTGGCACACACCACTTTTGGAGCAAAGGCTGGAATCTCCATGTGGCATTGTGATGTGGTGTTTTAACTTGCCCACTCACCTGTCTCTACGCCACGCCATATATTGCTGCAGCATGATATAGTATTGTTTCATAGGGGAGCTTTGTGTGGCTTCTTCTGCTCCTATGAACAAGAGTAAGGGATGTTAAAATAAATATAATATTATAATATTAATAATTAATAATTCCATCCTTCTGGTGGCTGTTGTGAAATTGAATTAGCCAATACTTTAATATTTCTTTCTTTTAATATTCAAAAACACTAAAAATGATATTTTTTTTTTGTGTGTGTGTGCGTGTGATTGCAAAATAATAATGTGCTAACTAATACATTTAAGCAGAAGAAAATCTATTAAATTAAATCCTAATGATCTGTATGCCTGCATTAAAACTAAGGTAATTTTTCAATTACCTGATTTTGACAAGGTCCTGAGTACTTTCTTCAAATTCTGATTATAGCACCTTCTAATATATCTAGCAAATTAAAATGTGGAAAATGATCATGGCGCATTAATTATGCCCATTGCTCTGCAAATTTCATCCCATTACTGGGTAAAGGAGAAGACAGTGAGTTACAGATGTTGCAGCTGTTTACTATTGTTGTTGTTGTTATTATTATTACTATTTATGTGACGTAATTATGAGCACAGATATGCTTGAAATTCATGTTGAGGACATTGGATGAATGTGATTCTTCAGAGCTAGTGAGAAAAAAGTCAGTGTGGATTATATGTGAGATTTTGCAGGATATGCTGAATTTCAAATAACTCTCAGAACTGACTAGAGCTATTCTGAGGGTTCATAGCATACACAAATGCAGCCACATTAAATATAATCTTAAACTGTACTTATTCAAATGCATTTTTTTTTAAACATGTGCAAAAACACTCTCAAAGCCATGGAATTCTGCACTTGAATTAGCCAGCACTGCATGTAAAGTTTTTTTCACTGGAATTTGCCAGGTGTTGCAATTGGGAAAGTCTACTGAAACAGGTCATGTGCAGTAGCTGTTTAACCAGCAGATATTCTGAAATGCCATCTTTGACTCCCTGAAGCCTCCACTGATCCTTCTCTTCCTCCAGTTAAATATGCTCTTTCTAGATATGGGTCAGTATCTGAGAAAATATAGGAATCAGGCAGCCAAGGCTTCCAGGCTCCAATTCTTTTCAACTATGTTAAATCCTGCACTTCTGCATAGTGCTTCACAATGCAGCAAATTATGAGCACTAAGGTTTAACAATATATTTTGTGGTTTGACAATACATGAGAGTCACGTCTTATTCCATTGTCGATAAGGTGAATCATCAAAGTTGTCTTGACAATTGGGATTATGGTGAAGGATTAGGTTGATGTTTGTCAAATTTGTTCAGAAATTGTAAAATGCTTATTAATTTATAACACCTAGTATCCTTACTTGATGTTGCTAGCTCTGCTTTTTTCCCGTCTATAGTGCTAGTCAGTTAAATTATTTCAAAAAAAAAAAAAAAATCACTCATTACTATCAGAGAAAGTAAGCATCACCCAAGACAAGGCTTGTCAATCATGGCTTCGTCTGTGATAAACATGTTAACTAGACATCAATTCTCCTTTAAAAACAGTAATTTGTTGAACTGAACAGGATTATGGGGCTGATAGGCATTGCAGACATCCTGCTAGGTTACAAATGTAGAAAAGCTCACTTTCTGTGCTTCTTATCTGGACAGTGCAGCTTTCAAAGGCATTTGTACCTTCTGGTCCCAGAGATATAAAGTTGCATTAATAACTCCAGCTTTACTGCTTCAAGATAGACTAAGGGTATTAATGGACTTTTTAAAATGGAAACTGTCTGACTGATTTTTTGGGGTGGAGGGAGAGGGAGGAGGAAAAAAAACAATGTTTGTTTGTTTTATCCTTTTTTTTTTTTTTTTTAAGAAGGAAAATGGGAAAAAAAAACAAACAACTATGTCAGTTATGTTAATTCAAGCACTTCCTGTAATATGACTGACTATCAATTCTGCTTTTCAGGCACCTGGATTCAGGCATTTTTTTTTTTCTATTTCATAAATTTTTCTACATGAAGAGATGTGTTTTATGCTGTGGAAAAGTTTTGTAGACCTTAAAGCCCTGTTTAGATACATACAAGGCAGGAATTTCACTGCAGGCTAGCACTCTCTTGACTGGATGCCCCAACAGAGTCTGAGATCATAGTAATTTGTACAAGGTGACAATAATCTCATTTATAACACAGAAGCATGAGCAAAGAATAAATAAGGGCTTAGTGAGAGTTATTTTGACTCTCTGCCCTGCTGCCTGATGAAGTGGTCTACAAGCCATGTGGACCACTTGCACTAGATCTACTACTTGTAGATACCCACTGCCACAGTTTCCCAACTGACAACCATATACTAACATTCTTCTAAGACTTGCTCATAAAATGCATGGCAAAGTGCATCTGCAAATAGCACTGTGTGACTAGTGATCTGCACAGGATCACATTATCTGGTCAAATTAAATTATGAGAAATAACACAGATGATGTCAGCCAAATATGATTCTTAATTATATTTATAATTTGACCACTTCATGCATATACAAAATACATCAAATGCATAATGAAAAGAAGTAGACAATGCCCCCCATATATACAAAGAAGCATTTTAAATAACATTGTAAGTGTACAAGCACATTTGTGCGTATCCTTCCAAAATACATTATTGTCGGTCTGTCTTCTTCCATAGTTGTTGTAGCACTCTGAACAAGACATTGTAGTTACAAATTCTCAGTCATTGCAACAATGGAAGTTGCAAGATATGAGTTAGGAATTTATTATTTTAATAAAAATTCAATGGATTTCTCCACATGTAACCACTAAAGGTATGGGGAACTAAAAATACACACTCATGTTAAATCAGGAATCTTGATTTGCATATCACATGATTTCTACCTGAAATCTCAGAGAATGAGACATAAAGTTATATATATTTGTTCCATCAGGCTGAGATGCTGTCATTCTTTTCTCATAGTCTATTAACGGTACATTTGGCACTAGGCGGTACATTTGGCACTAGGTACTAACAAATGAATCTGAAAAAAGTAATATATAACTCCTATTAATGTTGAAAAGAAGTGGACTCTGTAATTTATCAAAAGAGTATTTCAGTGATGTTTTAGCAGTTTTCCAGACAGGGATGCCAGGGTAAACTGAATAGAGGTATAAATTAGGGATGCTTATTCTACATGTTCTCTCTGCTACAGCCTTTAGTGCTAGTAGCTATAGTGCCATGTAGCTGTAAACAAACAGACAATTCTAACTGCAGCAAAGTTCTATTAAACTGTCACAGAAGAGTGACTTTATCCAGCCTCCCATATCAGATCAAAGGTAGGAAACACACAAATTCATGCAAGGCTGTGAACAGTGTCCATTCCCATCTCTCAGACAAGCATTCTAGCTAAATGAAGTGCAATTTTTTCCTTAACATAACTGGCTAATGTTAAGGGTTTAATATGTTCTTCTATGAACACAGTGTGAAACCTGGCTTTCCTTGTACTCCATTTTCTGACAGTGTGCACACAGGTTCTTTTCAAACCCTGGGACAGTCTCTGCTCTCAGAGGAGCATAGCAAAGTTCCCTGGTCTGTCTGTAAGACTCAGTCTGTTTGGAGAACACTGCCTCAGCATCCATTTCTAGGCTTGTTAGCATAGCAAACCTAGCAAATCTCTATTCTCCAAGATGCTAATTCCCACTAATTCCAAATTCTGTTTCTTGATTAGATGTTGAAGCTGGACAGGATTTTTTTTTGTGGTTGGTGAATTCCTGGCATATTTTCTTGGCAGCATCAAAATCTGTATCAGCTCGGCTATTTACTTTACTGGCATCATGTTCTTATTTGAGGTGTTAGCTCATTTATGACTCACTTGTGTTTATAACTTCCCTATCTTTTTATTATTATCATTATTATTATTATTTCCAGCTCATTTTGTGATATCAGGTTTTCCAAATAGTAATCTGCTAGGTTTTCTGCATTTCCTGAATCTGGTTTCTCATACTCAAAGAAAAAGAATTTTTCAAAAAAAAAAAAATAAAAAAATATATATATATTGAAAGTCCTCGATTAGAAGTTATTTACTTCTTTGATTTCCACTCCTGATATCACGTACAAGAGCAACAAAACAGCTCTTTTAACCACGGAGCACATATGAGGAAAAGATTTATCTGGATCAGACTGTGAAACTATAGAAACATAGCTATAAAATGCTGTTCTTATTTCAATCTACTTTCTAACTTTTCATTACTGCATTTTACCTCCAAAGCACATTAACAAGATAAAGCATTACTGAAAATATTGTCTGTCCAGACTTCCAACTCTACCTTCTATTTATTTTGTATTTAGCACATAGTGACTAGACGTGTATGCTGAAAACAAACCATCTGTGGGGTCTGGGTAATACTTAGCTATACAAATTTCTTGAGAAAATACATATCAGATTTGCTTTGTTTTGCCACAAGAGGGCACTCTCTTAATTCTTGTCCTTACTAAAATACCCATTTCTAGAGACAAGGTAGAATTGTTTTCTATCTAAACAATTATTCCAACACTTTATATAGAAGTGTTGAAGAGTTTCATTCTGTTTGTGTTCTGAACATGCATTTGACTTACATTAAGTTACTAAGCAATATTATTTAGCTGTGACAGTACACTGCACTTCATAAATGACTAATGAGACAAGTACTGTTGGGAAGTAAATAGGGTTTCCCTTCATTATCTTTAGAAATAGCAGGACACCATATTAACAAATCTCACTGTTCTCAGTGATAAATTCAGACAGGTCACAATCAAAATGAGAGATCTTAAGATGTGTTGCTTTCAGAAGCATGAGATACTTGTGAAACCAAGAAAATATATGTTATATTGTTCATCCACTTGTGAATGCTTAGCTATATAAATTTGCTTAAATATGCCATCATATGCAACAATGTACAGAGTAAACATGGTCCACACAGGAAAGTGATTCTAGCACTCAAAATCTGAAGATTGTCACGCCCTCCTTAATGCACAACTCTGATTGCATTGACCTACTTAGAAAGAGATACTTAAGAAGATTTTGTGTAAAATTCTTCTAAACAGTCATCATGAGTGTACAGTATAACTTAGCATAGCATTTTTGTTTTCAGTCCTGATATTTTATATATATAAACCTGTTCCAATTACCAAAACCAAGACTGATTTCTCCTTCTTACTTAAGTTCAAATAAAATTTTGCCCGGAAACAGCAGGTGGATTTTGTCCTTCAAGATTCAGCTATGTTCCTGGGCAGTCGATAATGCTCTGGCCTGATCCTTGCCTTCTTCTCCTGAGGGTTGGCATATTTCCACTTGGATGGAGACATTTTCAGCTTTTTTCTCTTCTTATCTGTACACCAGACTTTCTCACAGTATTCCTCCACCCTCTGGAAGTTGCTGTAACCTATCAGTTGAAGAAATTCCTTGTACCATGGCTTTGATGCCTGAGGTATGTTGCTCTGCATCGGACATGGCATTTTGTGAGGTATCTCCTCCTCGTAGTCTTTATTGAACATTTCTTCTACACGTTCTTCCTCAACTATTTCCAGGGTGATTTTCCTTACAGTGTGAATGATGCTGTGTTCCACTGTCTGACAAAAATAGATCCCTGCATCTAGGCGATGCAGCTTCAGGAATAACAGACCAAGGTCCATTTTGATTATTCTGTCATCTGTCTTCACCTGAAAAAGAAATTTATGCAGTAATAGACCACAGATGACAGTTCATTATTGAAAAAAAAAAGCGTGATTATTTTTGAAAACTACTTGCAGTAATATAATATTAAATTTGCAGAAGAAGATTAAGGATCTAAGCTCCTTTAATTCACAGTTTGTAAGTAAATAAAATATTTACTTGAAGTAAGGAAGAGGTTGAGATGTGAAAGGAAAGCAATCTAAAGAATCTGACAAGCATGGTAGAACAGACAGTAGAGCAGACAGTTTCCTGTTTTCCCAGCAGGGGTTAGTCATTTGTGGCTAAATCACAGAGGGAATTTAGGTTGAAACATGCAGATAAACTACTGGATGGAAAACAAGTGGGCATTTGCCAGCTGACCTTCAATAATTGTCCCCATGAATGCTCTTATACAAATGTTTTTGAAGCAGCACCTGTGTTTATATCTAACTGTAGGACCATTGTGATCTTGAAGCCTCAGTTCTGAGTTTGGTATTGGAATTCCCCCTTCAGCTTCTGAGAACTAGGTTATTAAATAAAAGGCATTCAGAGATGCTAGCATGAAGGGAGCACTGAGCTGTCTGATCTAGCCAGCAGAAAATCCCAGCAGAATAATGGAAGCCCCATTTTTCTATATAAACAGTAAAATGCTGAATATTATTTAGAAGAGAAGTGCTTCTCTTTTCTTGGGATTACCTTTTCCTAATGACTATAGAATTATTCATGTAAAACAGAATAACTATCAGGGGGAAACATTAAAATACATTCATCCTTGCAGTATAAAGATGTACTGGAAGGTCAGAGTCTGTTTGAATTTGTGCTTCTGGTGCTCAGCATCTGAAGTGCTGAGTCTAATGGGAAATATGAGGACATCCTCCTGCCCAACCCAGTAAAAATCCTCAGATTCACTGTCGTTTGTGAAAGAACAGATTAACAATTCTACTGTAAGAATGATCATGAATAATAGATTGGGATCTCCCAGGAAAATACATGAGGAAATACCAAATGTGAAGGTCCCTCTGAGGGTGTGGGGCGTCCATCCTGCTTAATTTTATATATCTACAGCTGTGTGTGTCATCCTCATTTACTTTTGTATTCAGTGGTTTACGTAGTCATTTTTTACTTGACCAAATGAAGGTGTCTAGTTTGGCATGAGATGATACCACTGGCTATACCTGCAACACCAGCTATTCTGACTTCATGGCAGCCTACAGGGACCAGCTCCCACTTAGATATCTTTATAATAAATGTCCGTATTCAATGTTAGATGAGTCCCACTCCTCAGACTCAACCCTTATATCTGTATATGTCTATGGCTGAGTTGGAGGTTGCAGCAGAGCAATCCATATCTTTTGGTAGTGTGAGACTTTCCTCCCTATGTGCTTCCACATGCTAAGTGGGGATAGCTAAGCTGACATGTATTGGATAGGTACTGAGGAATTAAATATGGCAACACTAATGAAGTACTTTTATAATACCACAGTACATGTATAAGAGGCAGAGAACCACCAACACTCATTTTCAGATGGCTCTGTGATGTAATGGTTGAGGTAGCCAGAATTAACAGACATTAAGCAAGACTAACACTGGGAGTAATACGTATGCTTTTCACCTCTGCAATAACATACCAACAAAAGTGGTGGATTACCTTTTGTTCAGACACCAGATGAAATTCTATTAATTCAGTGGAGCATAATGATTCAGACGGACAATGATTTTCTGTTATGCCCATGCACATTTCAGCAGCTGATGACAGGCATTTTAGTGAAAATGTAATATTCCTAACCATGGGATCTTTTAATCAAAAGATTAGGACATAACAATAGTTACCTCTTCCTTCTTAGTTTCATGGGCTCGCTGGACAAGCCAGATTACTTTTGCTTGTAAGGTCCGAGGTGTGCACTCCAGTAGGGTGCTGTTGTACTCTATTCCATAAACCAATCGCTCCTCAGTCTTCTCAAGAACTTCTCCTGGTGTGAAAATAAAGGTTTTAAAAATGTCTGCCATTTTGTTTCTTACAATACTCTATCTTCAAGTTACATTTATTTTTAAGAGTGAAATTTAATCTACATCCAACTAGATAGTTACTGAAAAGTGATGCCTGTTAAAAGCTGCTAAGTGAATTTTCCCATCGTCTCAGCTTCTGTCTGTTTTGCCATTCCCAATACCAGTGTCTGAAATCAACATTTTCCAAGGTTTGGACAACAGCATTAGACACAGCCCTGCCCCATCTCCCCTCATGTATTACCATTGGAAGTCTTTGCCCTCGTGTCAGAAGGGAATCATGAGATTCATTACCCACATCCCTACTGTTAACAACACAACTGCAAGACTGCACACACTCTATGGGGATGCACCTGTCCTGCCATTGAAACAAAGTAATTGCTTAGGCTTGGATGATATGGGCTCATCTCCATCCATAACTTTTATAGTTTATTATAGGAATATGCCAGTAAAAAATCTCAGGTGAGATCGTGGTCTAGCCCCTACTATTGGCAAAATTTGTGTTTTCTGTTCCAAGCATTTGGTAGTAATGTATAAATGTGTGAGTAGATTACCAATGAATTGCTGGCCAAAGCACTGCTGAGCTGCATTTCCATGTCGAACGTCTTGTCTGCGGAAACGTCTGGAGGGGAAAAACAGAATTGTTTGAGAAAATGTGTTTAGTTTACAGATTACTGGGATTATACTGGAGTGGCATTCATTAAAAGCATAGAGAGCTAAATACTGATTCCTAAAAAATTAGCATAGTAAAGAGAAATAATCGTTTATGCATTGGTATTTTTTCTCAACTCAACCTATTGGTGATGGTGTCTGAAAAAAATGATGTAGATTTTAATTAGAAATGGTCCTAATCATGGTCATGTGCAGTTTATGTGTAATTATACTGCCACTATAAATACTGAAACAAAATCTTCTGAACCAACTGGGGAACATTCTGTGTTAGGAAGTGGCAAAGGGATCTTCAGCCTGTCTTTGGGTTCCCTCACTCCTGAAACCATGGAAAATTTCCTTTTTTTTTTTTTTTTTTTCTTTTTTTTTTCCCATTTATTTATTTATTTATTCAACACAAAAGAATAATAAGAAGCATTATTCTACAGTTTATTCTTAGAAGAATTGTACTTTTAATCACAATTTTGTTTTCTGAATGTCCTGATAAATAAAATTAAGATTGCTTACTAGGGAAAAGAAATTGGAATGAGGTATCAGGCCAGATGTAGTATTTCTAACAGACTGTAATTTAGTTATACCAAGGATACATTTCTGAATTTACATAAAGAGCAATTCCAGTATTTAAAGCATTGCTACAGAGAAGATGAAGACTCCCTTTTTAGAAGGAGCCACATAGAAAAGACGAGGTGCAATGGGTACAAGTTGCACTGGGAGAGATTCTGATCAGAAATAAGAAGTTGTTTGCTATCTACTGCCATAGGTAGTAGATGGCGATTATTTTCTGAGTCCTGTCACACAAATAGATTTTTGGTCTAGTGGTACTGGAGGACCAACAGAACAGCTTTAGCTTTTACTGATATTCAGAGTAGCAGAGACAAAGTTTTGCCATTGTTGTTTCAGTGGAATCTGCAGATTTGGTCGGGACTACATGGGGACTACCAGACAGAAATGCTAAACATAATTGCATCTTTCTGAATGAAAGCTGAGATTCTGAGATAGTAACAAGGCTTTAATATGCCCTTGGAGTTGTCATTTTAATGTATGGACGTAGTAGCCATGGCTATTGATAACTTTGTAAAGTGTCAGTGTTAAATAATGCTGCTAACAGCTTTGCATATCTGTGTGTACAGGTGTGTGTATATAAGAGACATTTTCTTGCACAAATATACATAAATACTATATACTTTAACCTTAAAAGGAACAAACAAACAAACTCCACTGCTGTGGGGCAGCCCTATCTGATAGGAACAGAAAAGTTAGCAACATATGTATACCCAGTACCCTTCAGTACTATCATCATAGAGCTAAAATATCATAGTCCTGTAAGATACAATATTTCTCCAGTTGTTGGAATGATTCAGGAAAAAAGAATTACTTGTTGGATGGATTTTTGCTATTGTGAGTGTGAAGACATTTACCTGTGCCTTCACTTGCTACTTTTTGAAGAGTAGAAAAAATTGAGAAGAGATGCTGAAAGAGACAGAGAGATGCTGGGAGGTAAATGTATTTCACAAATATTGTCATAATCCTGGTATTAGTTATCTTTTTTTCTTTGTAATCATTTCATACAGAATTCCATGAATAATAAACTACCAGACAACACTGAGATAAGCTACTATAAAAAATAAATTTCAGTGACTAACAAATATACCAAGTACACAGAAGCATCTTTCTTAATCCATAACTTCACAAATTTAGATTTCAGTCTGCAACTCTGTGTTTTCAGGACTTTGGAAAAGATGATTTATAGGAAAACAATATAGTCATCATCATCAGCAGCATTATCCTCATGTTTCTTCATTATTTTGTAGGGATAGATGAGGCAAAGTCAAAACAATTCACAGAGAAAAGGCATCATTGCAGTTTGAATAAATAAACCAGTAAATTGAGTTTTCATTTGCAAAACCAAATGTTACAACTGAGTGATGTTTGAGTTAACACCTGGATGCTATTCTGCAAAGCATTTCATTTAAATGCCATCATATAACTTAAGTAGAAACTTAAACTGTTAAAATATTCTTTTGCCTGCAAGCATGATTGGTGCCATGAAATGCGATTCAGCAGTAACATCGGGACTTAGGAAAAATGCTTAGGATTTTATCTTCTTCACATAAGGTGCTGTTATTCAGCAGGCTCAGTACACAGGGAGAAAAAAAAATGGGAAAAAAACAAGTCTGGTTGGAACTCTCTTGCTCACCATGAGAGATGAAGCATGCTTGTGGAGTGGGTGGTGAAGAAAGGCTGGAGAGGGAGAGGGGGTAGGAAGGCAACAGTCAGCTTCCTGTAGTTAGCAGAGTAATAAAGGATTACGAGATCTACCCCAGCTGAAAGGCATTTTAAAGTGACTCCAGCGTTTTTGCAGCCTAGACATTGAGCTGGCACAGTAAAAAACCTCATATGTGGAATTTAGTGCTTGTTTGGATAAAAATTGAACTTGCCTAAATTAGATTACTGAGGTAATAGTGAACTAAAACAGTTCTTTAGGTCCTGAATCTCTCTGCTTTTGCAAGCATACTTCATCAAAGTTGAATGCAAAATAATTTCCTTCTGACATCTAATGTATTTGCAGTATGCAGGAGCCATACACCTGTAACTACCATAACATTATAATATGCTATGCTGCCAGCATTATGATATGGAATTTTTGGCTCAGTGTTTATGTTTCCCTAAATAAATTCCATATTTCATTAATTAAACAGGCTATGAATTTGCAAGGAATTAAAATATAGGCTTTCAAATTTAAATCAGTACCAGTTGTCAAGAAATGAGGGCTTTTTTGTTTGTTTGTTTGAATCTGTGCTGCAGTTCTATCTATATCCTTCATGTGCCTTAGTTTACCGTTTTTCTATTTCATGTTTCTCTAAATGCTTGTCATTCCTTTTGGGCATTAAGCTCTAAAGCAGTCAGTATTTGAATCAAAAGGAGCAGTATACATTGTGCATCCCTGCTTTAGTTCAATTCTTCAGCAGCAGAACTGGAATTAAAAGAGCTCTTGACAGTATTCTTACTTCACTAGCAGGGCTGCCCATACAATTCAGAAGCACACCTATATGTACAGTATAAGGGCCACATTTCTGCTGACAGTTAAAGCCAGCATCAGTGTGCTGCAGTATGAAGCTCATTGCTATGTGAGGCCTCATGGAGGTATGGCTGCCAGGAAGAGGTAGAACAGATACACTCTAATGCCCCTGGTCCTAATATTAATTGTATGACCCTGCACAGCTTGTGCAAAAGTCTGGAGCCAAATCAAGAAGTGCCTGCTCTGGGGTGGGGCATTAATATGTCTGGAGCCCAGGGCAGCCATGGCAGGGTTATCACCTGCTCAGAGTTGCTTGCTATTAGAAAACTCCACATCGTCTATTGAGACCTTCCCTTTCCAGAAGTGCTCTCCACCTGGAACCCAGCAGGAGGTAAATTAAAACAACTTCCATATGTGTGTCCTGAGGAGCTCTCCTTGCTTCACCATTTATTGCACAGTTAATGTAAGCTCATAACTTTTAAAATGTTCTGAGCTTTAGGTATGAGCTAAAGCAAACAAAACAGATATATATATACATGCCTCTCAGTATTGTAAGTTCTTGCTGACTGTTCCCCAAACTCTTACATGTAAAACAAGTTTTACAGTACTTGAGAACATTCAATAGAGTGCAAATCCCTTCTTTAAAACTGCAGCTCTTATCTTAAGAACAGAAGGGTGATAACAGCAGTATTTTCTTCTTTTAGAGACTGACCTGCTGAATGTTCCAGAGGTAAAGCACAGGAAGGTGCCTGGGGTGCTGCCCCATATCACTCAACTCTGGATAAATGCATGTGTCAGGGAACTTAAGGGCTGCTACTCTGGAAATTGTCTTAGGCGAGAAATATGCTAAAAATGTGCAACTGAGTAAAGGACTGAGCAAGTTTCTTTTATCTTTTCATAAACAATAAACAGCCTGTAACAGAACAGCATAAATGTGGGTGCAGGCTTAGCAGGCTGGTAGGAAAATGTTTACTCCCTACTCTCTTTCCCAAAGGGCATTTAAATCATTAGATGAGTAACTAATACACATTAAAATTATGATAACTCAACTTATACGTACGTTGTAGGAAATAAATCTCCCTGGCCCAGCTGCTCATCTTTCTTAATTCGGGGTCAGGGTATTCTCACACTGACCAGGCAATCAGAGCGCACTTCCATCCCTTGCAAGAGACATGAGAAGACTATACAATCCTGCTTGTAAAAGTGGTGTGGATTTCCTACTTGGTTTAGCTTAAATCTCAGTGTAATAACTCAAAGAGATTTTTAAATATGCTGTCATTGGCTCTGTTTCTCATTTTGACTTTTTAATGTTCCCTACCCAAAAGCTACGTTACCCAACAATTCCTGCATTCATTATCTTGTAAAAAAGCCACAGAAATGTCTGTTTTGTCTGGATAGCAGTGATTATGTTTGAGTGTATCCAGGGTCATGTGAAGATAAGATGTTCAGGACAAAAAAATAAAATATAAAAGAATCTTCCAGGTTTTCCATAAAAAAAAAAAAAAAAAAACAATAATCAATCTGGAGATACTTTGTTTTGATTGAACAATCTGCAAAAACTGTCTCCAGAAGTTATTCAATTAATTCTGAACCCTGGAGTCAATGTAGGTGTAGTATATCTAAACATAAATTATCAGAAACAGTCCTTGTAAAAATGCCACAGACTTAGACATAACCAGAATTTTTCTGGCTAAAGCTCTGAGTGACTCTCTCTAGTTGCAGAGCAGATCAAGTCCTCTGAAAATGTCTGGATTAAAATGTGCATGTTTTATATGTTGGATCAGGTATCAATGGACCTAATTGGTGAACCTGGAGTTGAGAGGGCAGGGAGGAGAACAGATATATGAGAAATGACTGCACAAAGAATGAAGGCCAGAATCCATAAGTGACTGGGCACTGAGAGAAGTCTGTCCAATGAGAGTTAAAGCACCCAAGTTAGGTCTGTGATTTGAACTGGCCTCCAGAGCAACCTGATTTTATAAAGTCACTTTATAAAGTCTGTAGCTTTTGCAGATATCCTAGTTTTGTTTTGTCTGGTGGAGCTGTGTGGCTATTAAAAAAGAGTGGTCTTTAAATTTCTTTTTTGCTCCTTTCTTTCTTTCTTTCTTTCTTTCTTTCTTTCTTTCTTTCTTTCTT
>CM021731.1:9353869-9367952 GCA_011075105.1 Heteronetta atricapilla | reverse complement strand
CTTTCTTTCTTTCTTTCTTTCTTTCTTTCTTTCTTTCTTTCTTTCTTTCTTTCTTTCTTTCTCTCTTTCTTTCTCTCTTTCTTTCTCTCTTTCTCTCTTTCTCTCTTTCTCTCTTTCTTTCTCTCTTTCTCTCTTTCTTTCTCTCTTTCTCTCTTTCTCTCTTTCTCTCTTTCTTTCTTTCTCTCTTTCTTTCTCTCTTTCTCTCTTTCTCTCTTTCTCTCTTTCTCTCTCTTTCTCTCTTTCTCTCTCTTTCTCTCTTTCTCTCTTTCTCTCTTTCTTTCTCTTTCTTTCTCTTTCATTTCCTTCCTTCCTTCCTTCCTTGAAATTCACTATAGAATGTATACCATAATACACTATTGCTATGCGATACCTTTTCTGTACGAATACTATCAAAATAGGTCCCTGACAATTTAAGGAATGAAACATCCATATTTTCTCTGCCCACCAGATGATATAAAAGGAAATTTGGGTTTGTTTAAATAATGACTAAGTAGACAGTTTTCTTCATTCACAATTTATGCCATTCTGTTAATTCAGGTCCTTAGCTATTCCCTAAGGCTCGCTAATAACTTATCAGCTAATATATCTTCTCACTTATTTGTATGAAGGGGAGATATGAAGTAATTTGTACTGCATTAGGAACTTTTACAAAGCTATTTTTGCAAAATGGATTTCACAAAAAGAAGCAGTTCTCACCTCTTTGCCTGCATTCCTGTGGGATAATACCGGGAGCAGGAGATGCCATCCCAAGCACAGTAAGGATCTCGAGCCAGGCAGCAGTCAGCACAGGCTGTGCCATACATGTCACACTGGTGGAACTTCACTTGTGCTACGACTGACTCAGATCCAATGTAGAGTTGTTGCTGGAGAAAAAAAAAATATATATGTATATATATATATCCCATGTATAATTAAATTCCTAAACTTCCACTAAAATTTCTGCTACCACTACTGTTTTAAAGAAATGTTATTCAGCAGATTGCCAGTTGTGCATCTAGCCTGTGACCTGAGGGAGGCAGAGTTACTCTGCAGGAAAACTGATTACAATCTAAATTCTCATGCATGAGGATGGAGGTGCAGGAAGAATCTAGAATGAGTAAGTTTGGCTTGGCATTTCCTCACTTTGGAAGTTTCAGTTTTGTAAGCTTTGTGTTTGAATAGAGGGGGCTTTACATGTCCTTTTCTTCCTCAAGGTAGTTTCCAATGCCTCCCTCATAACACTTCTGTTACCTAACTGATCATCAAAAACAAAAAGCAAACAAATAAAAACAGGCAAAACTTGACTTAAAGTCTTTAATCAAAGAAGTTCAAATTTGATAAAGTTACAAGCAACCTCAGTATTAAAATTGGAGTTATCAAGATTTAACGCTTGATGTGGCTACATACATACAGTATAGTCACATATACATATGCATAATAGTTCTACAACTTATATAATCCCTCAATGCATAGAAGATAGGATTTTTCAACTACTGTGCTACCTTTCCTTGTAAATTAACTGGTCACAGTCTACTTATATATATATATATGTATATAGATACACACACATATATCACCATCATTCATTCTAAGACTGCTTGAATGAAGTTAATATAACTTTCCTTTTCAAAGCATGAAATGAAAGATGATAAATCTGATTCACAAGTTGTTGATGTAAGGCATAAAAATTCCAGAAAAGAATATCTTGAATTTGCAGAGATTTGAGAAAAAACTTGTTGATAGTGAATGTAAATAGACTGAACGCAGAAATACACAGTGTGCACTGCAATAGGAACTGCAATAAGAACTGATTTTGTACTGCTCGCTTCAATGTTTTTGTAAGTCAGGAAAAACATTCCTAATGAACTCTAAATTGTGCTTATGCTAATGGACAAACATAGTCCAAGCTTTCAAATTTTTATAGTTTAAAATTGTTTAAAGCTGGAAAATACAGTCAGCTCATTTAGTCTGGCTTGCCTTTCACAAACCATGAAATTTAATCCAAATAGCTCATTCTTGTCCCTGATTACACCTCCTATATCTTTCTAGGTCTCAAAATTTTAACTGTCAGAAATGTCAGTGGAAGAGACTAGGAGAGGCTGTTTGAAGCAATGTTTAAAGACTTCAGCTGAGATAAAACAGATAAACAGGAACTCAATCTGCTAACTTAAAATGATGAAACTTAGGGTCCTTGTTGAAGAGAAATTCTTTTGTCTTCCAAGATTGCAGCATGACTGTCCCAGAACACATGAACAATTCTTTCAATGAAACATACAAAATTGGATTTTCTCTTTCATCTCTTAAAAAGAGTAAGCTCTACTGTAAGTCTTGGTTCATCAGAGGATGGCAAAAAACATCTAGCCAATATCTAGCCAACAGAACATCAAAGAATATTCCCTCCCAGCCACAAAGGATAAATAACCCCGAAACACAATATTTTATTAAGTGAAGGCTGTTTAGTATTACAAGTATGTTGAAACAAAGCTAGCAAGGAGATTTTTACAGGCTTACAAACTCCAAAGTCCAAGGGGACCAGCAAAAATGCTTCAGTAGAGAAACTACATATATATATATGTAGTTGGAGAGCTGGGCGATCACCAACCGCATGAAGTTCAATAAGAGCAAGTGCCGGGTCCTGCACCTGGGACGGGGGAACCCTGGCTGCACGTACAGACTGGGCGATGAGACGCTGGAGAGCAGCCTAGAAGAGAGGGATCTGGGGGTCCTGGTAGACAGCAAGTTGAATATGAGCCAGCAGTGTGCCCTGGCAGCCAGGAGGGCCAACCGTGTCCTGCGGTGCATCAAGCACGGCATCGCTAGTAGGTCGAGGGAGGTGATTGTCCCGCTCTACTCTGCGCTGGTGCGACCTCACCTCGAGTACTGTGTGCAGTTCTGGGCACCACAGTATAAAAAGGACGTGAAACTGTTGGAGAGTGTCCAGAGGAGGGCTACGAAGATGGTGAAAGGCCTGGAGGGGAAGACGTACGAGGAATGGCTGAGGGCACTGGGCCTGTTCAGCCTGGAGAAGAGGAGGCTGAGGGGAGACCTCATCGCAGTCTACAACTTCCTCGTAAGAGGGTGTCGAGAGGCAGGAGACCTTTTCTCCAGTAACACCAGCGACAGGACCCGCGGGAACGGGGTTAAGCTGAGGCAGGGGAAGTTTAGGCTTGACATCAGGAGGGGGTTCTTCACAGAGAGAGTGGTTGCACACTGGAACAGACTCCCCAGGGAAGTGGTCACTGCACCGAGCCTGACTGAGTTTAAGAAGCGATTGGACTGTGCACTTAGTCACATGGTCTGAACTTCTGGGTAGACCTGTGCGGTGTCAAGAGTTGGACTTGATGATCTTTAAGGGTCCCTTCCAACTCAGGATATTCTATGATTCTATGATATTTCACATAAACTCAACTGCACTATACTCCTGCTCAAAATCAAGTTTTAAAGACAAAATGACTTGGTACCAACCCTGTGTCTAACAAGTATTCAAACATTTAATTGTCCACAGTACCAGGAAGTTGCTTGTTATTTCAAGATTTCAAGAACAAATAAAGGCTGGGTGGAGAATGGATAGTGAAAGCATCCCTGAGGAGAAGGACCTGGGTTGAGAAGCTTAACACGAGCTGGTCATGTGTGCCTGTAGCCCAAAAAGCCAACTGTATCCTGGGCTGCATCAGAAGTGGAGTGGGAAGCAGGGCAAAGGAGGGGACTTTCCCCTTCTGCTCATCTCTTATGAGACCCCACCTGGAGCCCTGTGTTCAGCTCTGGGCTCCTAGCACAAGAATGACATGGAAGTAATAGAATGGGTGGGGGTGACGGGGCGGGGGGGGGGGGGGGGGGTCACAAGAGCACCTCTCCTATGAAGACAGGCTGAGGGAGTTGGGATTGTTCAGCCTGGAGAAGAGGGAGAAGAGAGGGCTCCAGACAGGCCTTTCAGCAGCCTTCCAGTACCTAAAGGGAGCTACAGGAAAGCCAGGGAGTGATAGGACAAGGGGTAATGGCTTTAAACTAAAAAAGGGTAGGCTTAGATTAGATATAAGGAGGAAATTCCTCACTCAGAGGGTGGTGAGGAATTGGAACAGGTTGCCCAATGAAGTTGTGGATGCCCCATCCCTGGAAGTGTTTAAGGCTTCTTTGTCCAAATAATTACTCAGGTGTAATGATAGAAAATCTAGTGTCCAGAGCTCCTTTCACAGTCTATGGAAAAAAATAAATTGATCCAAGAAATAATTTGGAAAACTTAATGTTAGGATCACTCAGAGGAGTTTGTCTTTCTGCATTACAGACAGAATACAAGTTGACTAGTCACCAAGACTAAAATGATCCTTGAGGCACACTCACACCTACTATTAATGCAATCTTCATTCTTTGTTACTTGTGTTTTATTACATTTCTATACACCTATATTGCAATGATTGTCTATTCTGAGAAATAACCATCCTGATGGTGGACTCAAAAGGGAGTTAGATCCAAACAGTTCTGCCATTCATAGGCCACTGAGTATTTAGGGGAGGCAGCGAGGCTCTTTTATGACTCATATCCCTGTGGGGCTGAAGTCTGCTTTTATCAACAAGGAACTTTTCTTTGGGTTGCCATATCCACCAAGCTAATCCTCGATGTTCTTACTATTTCAGTAATTCATGAATCAAATTGTCTTTTTTGTTTGTTTCTTTTGTTTTGTTTTACTTGTTTTTTTGTCTGAACAATATGTATAAGATAAGGAGACTGATTAAAGAGTTTTAATGTTAGATTTGAAAAACATTAATGATTCATTGATTAAAGAGTTTTAATGTTAGATTTGAAAAACATTAATGCTTCATAAAGGAACAGAGAATATAGCCATAAGCTTGCACTGCAAAAGTACTACATGTTATGAGACCAGGTCTCATTAGAGATGATATACATTGTTTTCTCTCTCTGTCACTTATAGCTTTGTTAAATTTGAGTCACAATCTTTGCATGTCAAACTCATCAAATACTTACCCTTTTTGATGAGATTTCCATAGAAATTATGGGAACCGGCACCTAGAAAATAGGAAGCATCCTTACTTAGAAAAAAAAAATAGTAGTTTTGCCATGATGATAAATTAGGTAAAATAGTGTTGGTGTTTACTTAAATTCACCTCTGCTAGATACTTTGATTTTCTATAACTTCTGATGCTACTGAAGAATGTGAGGAAATTGTTTTTGAGAAGTATTGCTTTAAAATATTTTATTTAAAAACAACCAGCCAACACTTAATTCAGGATTATCAGAGTCACAGGAACACTAAAATTTCCCTGTCAAACATAACATTAGCTCTTGCCACTATTGAATCCCTTTTGTCATACTCAAGAGTGATAAGTGGTGTGTTCTTTATAACAAAACATTCATTGAAGATAAGGTAAAAATAGCAGGAATTCCTTCTCATACCATTTTCCTCTCTGCCCTCTTCTCAGATATCCTGAAGCAATGGCAAAACACAATGCCTAATATGTCTATTGAAAACCAACATTTTTCCCCCAGGGTGGCAAGTCCATAGTTACGTTGCCCAAATTCAGATGTCAGATTTAAATATCTACGTTTGGATGTTAGGTTTTACCTGTGGTTACAAGTGGGTTAGCCTCCTACTGCATGTGGCTAAAATAAGGTGATGTGAATATTCATTAAGTGAATTTCATTGTGTTACCTTTGCCACATATCGAATAGTGAAATTTAGTCTTAGTTTATTCTTAAACAAAAGTGGCTTTTGCCTCACCAGGAATGAAGTTTACTCACTGTAATGAAACATTAACTGATTTCACTCTTTCTGGGAATTTGTTGTTGTTGTTGTTATTATTATTAATAATAATAATAACAATCTGGTCCTTTTTTTAAGCTTCCAACATTAAGGACACATTTTTGTGTCTGCAGTTATAATCTTTTAAATAGTTAATTAGATATGAGGGAAAATTAAGTAAAATTCAATAAGTTTCTAATCACACACTAAGCATGTAAATAGAAAGACAGTGTTGCTTTGCTACAGTGTGCTTCAGTACTTAGACATAACTCCACTTTAGCAAAACTTTAGTAGAAAATGAAGATTTTATGTCATGTAATATCTAGATAATTGGAAAATTTCTTGCACATAATTATTATATATTTGTCTATCCTCATATTTTTTGACATTTTTATCTGAAAAACATCCAAGACAGTTATATGTATGTTTCAAATACAGCACAGTTTACCTTGAATACTTGTAGCTCTTCAAGAATCACTTCTTCCATTGATTCTGTCTCTTGATTGTAAATTGTAATGACTTTCAGCACAATTCCATTATCTGGGTATAAAAATAAAAAACTAAAATTTATAACGGGTGGAAACTTTTATGTGGCCTTTAAAGACATTAAATAACATTTTCAAACTGATCATGAATAGGAACTTATAAATACAAGTAGTTACATATTGCTGTTATTGATGAGGGTTCTTACACTTAGAAAATAACCATGTATGCTAATTTGTTCCAAGGACATTGTGACATGCTCTGGTCTACCTGTCAACTAAGAGGCAGCTGAGACATAATTGAGCTACCTGATTGACTAGTATTTTTCAAATTCTGGGCCAGAACCCCTTGGTGTGCAGAAAAATAATCTAAGAGGGTTAAAATTTCGAGAAAAATAAAAGAAATGAGAGTAGGCAGAAGCTGAGTCCATAAAATCAGGGAAATATAAAGTAGCTTTAATTATAAGATATGGGCATTGACACTAGTTAGGAAACTACTAAGTATCCTTAATTTCTGGCAGCAGCTCCGTTCTTGAGGCAAGAGTACCAATGCTTTCAGGGGTTCATTACACACAGTTCTCTTTCTCTCAATGAGCTGCTGTTGAGCTGAAGGTAGTAATCAAAGGAAGATAACCAAAGAAAAGCTGCACTTTCAAAAAGTTTAAAGCACATTGGAATTTAGATCTATCAGTTTCTCTGTCAGTACATCTCTTTCAGGAAATTAAAACACAAGAGCAGCATCTGGTCTCCCACCACTTCAGCTTTGTCTTGCCTACTATTATTATAGTAGTCTTATTTTCCTTAATCTGAAATCTGTCGTCAACAATGTAATTAAAAAATATAAAAAATAAAAAATTTCTTTTTTATGTTACTTTCAGTCATTCTTGATTTACAGGGGAAATATTAAGCAGACAAGCAGTGGGAAAAGTGTTCAGCGAAAGATGAAAGGGGTGAAGATAAGAAGGAACCATTAAACTGGAGTCATACACCACTTCTCAAAGTGAATATGTAATCCATTTTGTGTTGAACAGTAAATAATAATAATAATAATAAATTTGAGCTCTGATTTTCATAAGTCCTTCTTCAAATCCTGCTGATGGATATGATGGAAGTTCATTCTGCCATTCAGATTTTCCTTTTGATAAACCTGCACTGCTTCCCCAAGGTAACTTCTGCTGGGCTGTAAGACCCTGTTTACTAATGTTACATAGAAGGTGTTGGACTCAGATAAAAGAAGATGAACCCTTTCTAACATTATATTGCTGAAAGAAGCAGTGAGGTTTTTGATGGGAGCTTTGCCAGAGTGGAAGTTGCAGGAATCATCTTAAAGTTTCTGAAGTCCAAATACCTACGATGGAATTTCTTGTCACCTGAGATTAGGCAAGAAGACTAAGCAGCTGTTAGGTGCCAGTCCAGCCCAGCTCTAAAGCGCATACTTAAATCTCAATGGCTTCATTTGTGCTAGAGTACTTGTGTACTCTGTTTGATGTAATATCTAAATCACAAATTCAAGTGGAAAATATTAAAAATCTAGTCACCATTATTAAATCTGCTGTAGAAACGTAAGTGACACAATGTTTTATAGACCACACTAAGTCCAATGCTGAGACCATACAGAAGCCATTCAAAAGCTCAGAATACATCCCTAGTATAAATAAAACTTTGCTATTCTACAAGCTTTCTTCTTTTGCACTGTGTGCTCTGATAAGCACACTGAAATGTGCTTATCAGAGGAATTTCATTAGTAAAAAACAATTCACTGTAAATGCTTGCTTAGACAAAATGGTCAAAATGATTTATGTCACCACTCCTGTTGTTGGCTTGATAAAATGTGAATGTTGAATCCTTGAATTTATTACAGGCAGATTAGGCGTGACTAAAATTGTGTCCAGTTCTAGGCTTTCCACTTATTTTCTTAAGTGTTTTTGTTGTTGTTGTTTTGTTTTGTTTGTTTGTTTGTTTTTTCCTTTGCTTAGGGTTACAGCAACTCTGTGACACATTATACCTTATTTACACTTTTTTGGTAGGTGTTTAAAAAATCCACTTTAAACAAACTCTATGTATCTTAGAAAATATCACAAAAGAAAGGCAAGAAAAATTTGCAGGAAATTTCTAAGTTTCATTTTGAACCATAAATTTGGGTATAGCCCCCTTCCTTCCTTGAGCTGTGTCATAACCCAAGTCTGGAAGCTATCAATTTCTTTTTAACAGTAGCAGATAGGTTTGTCATCTCCAGAAATGAAGGAATTTGAACTGATATTTCTGAAATTCGTTATCACTTCTATTGCTCTCAGAGTCTAAGTCTCAGCTCAGAAAGATATTCAGATACATGTTTGTGTTGTGAAGTTTTAAAAAATAAGGTCAGGAACTGGACTAAAAGATCTTGTATGGTGAAGGAAGGTGATGGTGAATACTATACTGAAGTCTTTAGAAGTCCTAGTCTTTAGAAGTTTTTCTTACCATTATTTTTCTGTATTATATTATCACCACAGTGAACTGTATGTCTGGAATGACTACTTCTGTAAGACTGTTAGTGAAGATTGGCTCAGTCATGCACAGAATTATTCTTAAAATGACTGTTGTATTGCGTCATTATTTTTGGACTGTTGATTTCATTAATCCTGGAGGTCAAAAAACTGTTAAATCAATTGTATTCCTAGTTTTCTTTACCTGTGCCAATGAACAAGACATCATATTGCCCATCTTCAGCTTCTACTCTGTCCACCGCTATTTGTTTAAGATTGTACTTCCCATCTGTTTTGACTAGTATTGGTCTTTTATGAACAGGCTTGATAGGATGATACATCAGTGGATGACTCCTGGCAAAATGGACAGCTTCATCAGGATAGTCTTTGGTGGTAGTGTACAGACCTCCATTAACTTTGCTGGCACACTGCAAAAATATAAAACACAGATTATCCTGAAGGTTTGCCAAGTAAATTGTCAGAAACTAGCATTGTTTTGAGGGGTAATGACAAGTCTACACCAAACCTGGCATACAAACTAGCACAGAACACGACTGTAGTCTACACTTTATGCATGTATGGATTATTAATCATGAGAAACCAGTCAGCAAGGTCTATTAATCAGGCTTTACTGAACAGAAACTTGGCATTCTCATGTTTAGAAATAGAAAACTCCTATTGACACTTCTGGATTTTGGCAAAACAAAACAAAACAAGAAAACACCACCAAAAACAACAACCACACACACACACACACAAGTGTTTATTTCTTCCCCAAATTCATATTGAAGACCAGAATCGCCATTGACAGAGTTAACAGAAAAGGGTGTCCTGCTTCATCAGAGAGACAACCATTAAAGTCAGCAGAATAGCAATGCTTGAAATCAATCTCTACTCTAATTACTTTTGATTGCAAAATGTATTACCATAAGAAACTAAGCACACTTAAAAATGATTCCAGCAATGGTAATTCTTGATCTCCAGTATTCTAACAGTATTACATTTGATTCCAATTCCTATGTCATGATGGCAGTATTATATATCACAGTTTAGCTTGAAATACCAGTGTTTGCAATGATCAATCTACCATTTTGCAAATACACTTTATTTCAGTGATTGATTAAAAGAGGCTTACTCCTTTGGTCAAATATGCAATTAGAGATAATTTAATGCTTTGCATAGAGAAGTTAATTTTAGGATGCTTTGCAAAGGATATAGTATTCCCTAACTGCACATAGATTCTACATTTCCAATTTGCTTCATGAAGTCTAATTGAAACCATTTATGATCAAGCTGGAAATAGCTCAGTAACCATTTACTTTCTCCAAATATTCATAAGACAGTGTGGTTTTAAGAAGTATTTCAAGCAAAGCCACAGTAGCAACATTTCCCTACTTAAATTGGATTTTTTTTTTCAATCAATAAAATGAAATAAAATACTGTTTATGTTTACTGGAAACAGTAATTTAAAACTTGTGTACAGCTGTAATTGACAAGAACAAACTCCTGCACTTATCAAGTGGGGCAATGTTTGTTTCCACTCCTTGGGCTTAGCTTCAGGAAAGTATTTGTTCGGTGTTGACTTTAAAGTAATTGTCTAATCAGCCTAGTGATGGAGTTTCATTGGTTATTTGAAATACAGAGACAGAGCAGGAGCATGAAGATAGGCTAGGTCTCTGCTTTCCACGCACTGCACAACATATCAAATGAATAGTCATTGTTAAGTTCCCTTTGCAAAGTTCTAGCCTTGGAGAAATTTAATAAAAATAATCCTTCACAGGCTTTTTGTTTTTAATTATAGAAAATAAAGTAGTCTAGAAAGGAAACAGTAGATGCAGCTTTCCCTGAAGTCTATCAACACCATTTTTGAGGTAGCTTATGTCATTCTCAGAAACATTGCAGCCCAAATACAGTAAATGAATCGGCAGAGTAGTATCCTAGTGTATTGAAAAAGCAGTGCTTCAAGCAGATTTCAGAGAGCAGCAGACTGCAGGACCTGTCAGACTCAGAGCAACTCCAGCAGTGGTTTTCTATTTATTTAGCCCTGAGCTCTCCTCTTATTCCTTATAGACACCATCTTTTCCAATTCAGTAGCTGAGATGAAAGTGCTGACTTGCATAGGTGCCTAACAATAGGATGTATTTGGCCTCTTTTCACTGTCTCTTGTAACGGGAAAGGCAGTGAGATTCACCTTACCAATATGCTGACCTATTCTTTGGAGTGTGAAACTTAAAACTGGAGACTACAGCTTCATCTTGCTACCGGAAAAGTGTTGAAAGGACCTCTAAACTGTCCTTGAGGAGCAGCCAAAAGTGAATTAATCCTCTATTAGCTGGCATAACCAGCTAATCCAACTTCTGATGTGCTCTGCAACTTATATACAAACATGATTAAACTAATTAACACTCAGGAAAGACCTGATTTCATAACTAACTTGTTCCATGATACTGGGAAAATTATTTGCTCTCTTCTTTTGTGTGTTTCAGCTCCTACGCTTTGCTTGTTAGGGACACTACAATCCACTATGACCCAAATATGGTCACTAAGAGGCAATGGAGGGAAGAATTGATTCCAAATGAAACTTAATGCAACCTTTGTGTAAATCATTGTCAACTTTACTGAAGTGCTTGTTCAGTATTCTGTCCTTCTTTCCTAAAAAAACACCATTTAATCTTCAGTGCTAGTCAATGTAATGGTAATAATGTAATGACTACAATCATTAATACTGAATTCCTGCCTGTGTTTAACTCCAGTTGGAACAGTGTATGTGAGGTGTTTGTCTGCCTGAAAATTAAATGAATATCACTTAAAGAACTTATATAATCTTTTTGAAATAAACATCCGTTTTGCAGTCCATGGATGGTACTGTCTCATGACTTGGTAAGACTGTAAAAACTGTAATTTTGCTATACATGTCAAATCATAAATCAATAGTTCTTTTGAGTTACAATGTTTTACTCAAACTTTGATAATTTAATTATCTGTTTTTCTATCTTGACTCAAAACCAATGATTTACTTTGATCAACATCAAACCAGAAAAAAAAAAAAAATCTGTTATTGATATCAGCACAATTATAGCGGCAGCTTATTGGCCAAGATAGTCAATCATATTCATAGTGTTTAAACCACAGATAATTTATTTTTTTTTTTGAGCATCCAATTCTGTATTTTGACTTATATCTAACCTCAAGAGAAACAGAGGAAAACAGTAATTTAAAATGAGAGAGGACATGCATTTGAAATCATACCACAGAGAGAAAAGCTGTACTGGCATGAAGTAGATAAGCTAATAGTACTTTTCACCTCTCATTCCTGTGATTCGGTGATAAATGAATTGCATACAATATTTACTTCTGCAAGTGATTGCTTTTGGTATAAAAGAGAATATTGATTCAGTTAGCAAAGGAAAAACAACACTGTAAGTAATGCTCCAGTGCCTGTTCATTTCACCGTTAAGCTCAAGAGAGTGCGTCCTTAGCCTGCAAGAAGATAAGAGAGGTGAAGTGTGAAAGCTGTGTGTGGGTTTTAGCCAAACAGCTATTAGAAATGTCTTTTTGTCTCACAGAGACTAAAATCTACATAATACTGACATGTTAAATGGTAGACCTTCAGTGAGTGTAAACTAAAGCAGCTTTGCAACACATAACAATTGCCATGGGTGGGTAAGTAGCTGTATTCCCAAAAGGTACGGCACAAAAAAAGAAAGACTGGACGTGATGTTTCCCTGGGTTATCCTGGCCTTGCCTGTTGTAGGACTACTCCTGACTTACAGCAAGAAGAGGAGGGTGAGGGATGCCATGGTTATGACCAATGTCTTAAATGATGATAGATCCCTGCAATTCAAAGGGCACCCTCATGCACCACTGATCTCCTCACCCCCTTAGGTGGAACATGAAATTCCTGGGTTAAGAATATAACAGATAGAAACTTCAGAAACTCTTCAAAAAGAGACTTAAACAGAAAAAGAGCTTGAGATAAAGACTACATGTGATCACAGATTCACAGAATGGTTGATGTTGGAAGGTCCTGGGAAAGTCATCTTGGCCATCTTAAACAGGGCCACACAGAGCTGCTTGCCTGGTATCAGTGATGCCTCTGAGATATCAGCATAAGAATTAGGGATTCCTTGTAGAAACTAATTACCTCTCTGTAAGTAATAAATTTGTTATTTTCTGCAGAATTTGTTTACCAAAAGAAAAAATCTAAGTAACAGGCAAGAACAATTCTCTAGATGACAGCACCTGCATAATTTCAGGATATCCTGCAGTAGCTGCCAGATGAATTAGATTGTTGAAATAAATCAAAAATCAATCTTATTACTTTTCTCATCAACAGTTTGTTTTCTTCCACTGGGGGAAAAAAAATAATAATAAAAAAAATCCTTCCCAGATGCACCTACTGCATTATCATCTGTTCTGAATGCAGCATCAGAACAACCTTCTGAAGATGCCTCCCCATTGCTTGGCATCTTGGGATCATTTTTATCAATGATTTGGGTGCAGGAGTGGAATGTATCCTTAGCAAGATTACTGATGATGCTAAAATATAAGGTGCTGTTGAGTCCCTGGAGGGACAAGATGCTTTGTAGAGGGAGCTAGATACATTGGAGAACTGAACAAACATCAATAGCATGAAAGTCAACAAATAGGTTCTGCACTTGGGATGTAGTAATGCTGGATGTAGTTACAGATTAGGAGACGAGTGGCTGGTGAACAGCTCTTCTGAAAGGGTTCTGGGGGTCCTGGTGACAGTGGGCAATGAGGCATTGGTGTGCCCTGGCAGCTGAAAGAGCAAACTGCATTTTGGGATACATTAAACACAGAATAGCTAGATAGGCAAAAGAGTGATTCTCCCACCGCATTTAGTGATGGTGCAGTGTCACCTTGAATATTGTATGAAGCTCTGGGCCACACAGTATAAAAGGATGTTATACTGTATTTGATACTATATAATACTTAATAATACTTATATAATACTTATAATGCTTAATACTATACTTGAAAGTGTCCAGAAGAGAGCAACAAAGATGGTAAAAGACTTGCGTTGCCCAGCCTGGATAAAAGGAACCTGAGAGGTGACTTCATTGCTCAAGAGTTCAAGAGGCATTTCAATAATGCCATTAATAATATGTTTTACCTTTTTGTAAGCCCTGAAGAGGTCAGGCAGTTGGACTAGATGATCTCTGTATGTCCCTTCCAACTTCCTATTCCATTCCATTCCATTTTATTTTCTATTCTATTTTCTATTCTATTTTCTATTCTATTTTCTATTCTATTCTATTTTCTATTCTATTCTATTCTATTATATTCTATTCTATTCTATTCTATTCTATTCTATTCTATTCTATTCTATTCTACTCTACTCTACTCTACTCTACTCTACTCTACTCTACTCTACTCTA
>CM021731.1:9314017-9353859 GCA_011075105.1 Heteronetta atricapilla | reverse complement strand
TACTCTACTCTACTCTACTCTACTCTACTCTACTCTACTCTACTCTATTCTATTTCTATTCCATTCCCCTTTGGGTCCTGAATTCAAGTCCCATTAGGATTTTGGAAAACCCTATATACTTGACTTCCTCGTTTTCCTTTCGGAGATCCATTGTTCTGGTGCTTGACAAAACTTATTTCTAAGCCATTCCACACTCTTTCAGAAGTGCTATAATATGTATATCCAAATAAATATGTCCTGGACTGTAAAGTCAGTAAGATTTATACATTACTAGCAGTTTGCTTTTTCTTCTTAAGTTCATTTACATGGGTAAAGAAGTAGAAAATAAATTGTACTTACTGAACCAGGTCTAGGATAAGGTACTTTCCCTTCGTACAGAGCCCAGTGGTATTCAGGTCCTTCTTTATGAGCATATGGTCCATTAAAAGCTGCTCGGACACTTGCCATGTGGTAAACACATATAGCATACCCTCTAAATATATTGCTATGAAGAAAAATTAAAAGACATTATTACAACAATATGTCACATTTGTTACATATAATACTGGTATTATCATAAGGTTAAAAAGAAGTCACACTGCAACAGCATTCATGGAGAAAAAATAAATGGTGTTTCTTATATGCTTTTCTTGTAACTACTGTATGCAATGTTCTTTACAAAGTCTTTAATATATTTATATTCATAATACTTAAAAAGTGCTCAGTGCTTTTATCCAAATTTTGAAGCAGGCTCTAAATTACTTGTTTATAAATGGAGAGGAAGGACAAGGAACTTATCTCTTTGGTCTTTGATGAGTGACTTAAACGCTTAACCATTTTTTTTCCTCAAAGATTTTACCTATTCTTGCTCCTTGGAAAGATGGGAATTATCCAAGAACTGACTGAAATGAACAGGAGTCTTTTTATATTATTGAGTGAGAATGCTGGTCAGGATTCATAAAGACCACACAATGTAGATCAATCCACAAAATTATTGGATTTTAAAAATTTATTTTTTGGATTTTTAAAAATTATTTATTTTTTTACATTCTTACTTCTGGAGAAGCAATTCATCATTTTTTTGAAGAAACATCAAAGATCTCTACAAAAGAATTATTTCTGAAGACTAGAAGGTGATCCAAGTAATTTTAATGAGGTGTCCACCTCTGTCTACTGACACAGAAGGCCAGTATGAAATAATAGGTGACCACTTCCTCTCTTTCTTTGAAAACAGAAAAATAGGAGAGATAAATAATTGCAATAGCATAGCTGCTCCTTTCTACCAGTTACATCCTAATGCTAGATCTCCAATAAACAGTCTTGCACTTGGATTAGGCTGCTGTGGAAAAGGAGGCCACCAGCCACATCACAGTTAATGTTTTAGATTTCACTAAGAAGTCAGAAGGAATTCAAGCTGCTATATACTTAAACTTGAAATACAGTCAATCTCTTAAAGAAAGATAGGTGGCTTTGATAGACTGCTCTTATAAGTGTGCTGGAGTGTATACACATTGGCACTAGAAAATTTTCAAGCAGGGAAATATTTAGTTAATTAATGTTTTTCTGGGGAACAGATAGACTAGATCACTATGTGAGACTTCAAGCCCCTGTCATAAAGCAATTTTTACTTTAACAAGAAAGCTCACTGTGGATGAAACAAGGATTAAACTGTTTACTACATGTTTACTCTGGGATATTTATCATACAACTTCTAACTGTTCATTAAGCTGTTCAAACAATCTTCTCTTGCTGTTATTATTTCTTCTAGTTGTTTACCTTGTAGTGTTGAAGAGGCCAAATATCACTGGATTTTTGTTATCACGAGTTTGCAGCAAAAACACATCCTCTGTAAAATTCAAATGTACTGTTACTGGCAACAAACTACTTTTCTCAGACTCAAAAGAGAAATTTCATTGCATAACGTTATTTTACTTATATATGCTATGTATTTTTATGCAGAGTTTAAAAGCAATGTTTAAAGACAATGCAAGCAGAAAAGGCATAATTGATGATAATTAACTCCCCATATATAGAACTTCATATACATTACAAACAAAAGACCAATGAATACATGTACAATATTGGAGAATAAGATGTGTAACCATGAAACATCATTTATATGATGGTTTTAAGTCTAAGATAGTTACCTAATTCATCAAAATGTGTATCAATTCCATTTCTCCCAGGCACAGAGCAAACTAATCTGGTTTTCAGGAAAGTGCTCCATTTATTCACGAGCATTCGTTGTCCTCCCATATCATTCTGCATAAAAAGAAACAAACACTGATGGTAATTTGAATAAGTCTAAAACCACAGACATCTCCACTGAATTAGCCACTCATTGTATCTTTTAATGTCAAAAGTATGCATTTTCAAACCACACGTCCATTACTAGTATTTCTCTGGAAATACATGTTGCTTTTCATGTAAGATTGCATTGATCGAGTCCAGATCTCATTAAGAGCTGTGGGTTTGTAAGAATTTATTGATTCTGTACTGCATCCCCGCATAGGTTAAATATACAGCTGCTGCAGGCCTTCTTATTTCTCATTTTGGTTAACTGGATGTAGTGAGTACATTAACAAAGTTTAGCTTTGCTTTAGAACCACAATGCAGGGTTTAATGAATGTTTTTAGAAACTGAAGCTCTAGATCTATCTATAGAGCTAATACACCTAGGGTAAATCTGAGGCAAGCATTTATAAGGTGTTCTAACAAATTTTCAGTAACTTTAAATCCTGCTTTGCTGTGGCTGTTGGGTTGTTGTGTCAAGAAAAGGGTGCATGCTGGTGGGGAAGAAGACCAGCCCGGATGAACACAGAGCTTTGTCTAGAACTCAGGAAGAAAAAGAGAGTTTATGATCTTTGGAAGAAGGGGCAGGCCACTCAGGAGTTCTACAAGTTGTTGTGAAGCTATGCAGGGAGAACATTAGAAAAGCCAAAGCCCAGCTGGAGCTTAATCTGGCTACTGCCATTTAAGACAATAAAAAATGCTTCTATCACTACATTAGCAACAAAATGAGCACTAAGGAGAATCTCCATCCTGTATTGGATGTGGGGGGAAACATAGTGACATAGGGTGAGGAAAAGGCTGGGGTACTTAATGCCTTATTTGCCTCAGACTTTAGTAGTAAGACCAGTTGTTCTCTGGGTACCCAGTCCTCTGATCTGGTAGATAGGGATGGGGAGCAGAATGAAGCACCCATAATCCAGGAAGAAATGGTTAGCAACCTGATACTTAGGTGCACACAAGCCTATGGAGCCAAATAAGATCCACCCAAGGGTAGTAAGGTAGCTGGCAGAAGTGTTTACCAAGTCACTCCTGACATTAATCAGTAGTTCTAGTTATCCAGGCAGGTCTCAGTGGACTAGAGGCTAGCAAATATAACTCCTGTCTACAGGAAGGGCTGGAAGGAAGACCTGGTGAACTACAAGCCTGTCAGCCTGACCTTGGTACCAGGTGAGGTTATGGAGCAGATCATCTTGGGTGTTGTCATGCAGCACATATGGGACAACCAGGTGAGCAGGCCCAGTCAGCATGGATTTATCAAAGGCAAGTCCTCCTTGATGAACCTGATCTCCTTCTATGACAAGGCAATGCACCTAGCGAATGAGGGAAAGGCTGTGGATGTTGTCTACCTAGATATTAATAAAGCTTTTTGCACGGCTTTGCTAGTCAGTCGAGGGAAGTGATTGTCCCGCCCTACTCTGCACTGGTGCGGCCTCACCTCGAGTACTGTGTGCAGTTCTGGGCACCACAGTACAAAAAGGACATTAAACTGTTGGAGAGTGTCCAGAGGAGGGCGACAAAGATGGTGAAGGGCCTAGAGGGGAAGACTTAGGAGGAGTGGCTGAGGTCACTGGGCCTGTTCAGCCTGGAGAAGTGGAAGCTGAGGGGGGACCACATTGCGGTCTACAACTTCCTTGTGAGGGGGCGTGAGAGGCAGGAGACCTATTCTCCATAAACACCAGTGATAGGACCTGTGGGAAGGGGGTTAAGCTGAGGCAGGGGAAGTTTAGGCTCGACGTCAGGAGGAGGTTCTTCACCAAGAAGGTGGTTGCACACTGGAACAGACTCCCCAGTGAAGTAGTCACTTCACCAAGCCTGTCTGAATTCAAGAAGAGATTGGACTGTGCACTTAGTCACATGGTCTATACTTTTGGGTAGACTTGTGCGGTGCCAGGAGTTGGACTTGATGATCCTTATGGGACCCTTCCAACTCTTGATATTCTATGATTCTATGTTTTTGTCACTATTTCCCATTGCATTCTTGTGGAGAAACTGGCAACTCGTGGTTTGGGTGGGCATACACTTTGCTGGGTAAAAACCTGGCTGGGTGGCTGGGCCTAAAGAGTAGTGGTGAATGGTGTTAGATCCAGTTGGCAGCTAGTCACAAGTAGTGTCTCACAGGATTTAGTACTGGGGCCAGTTCTCTTTAATGTCTATATATAAAAATTGGACAAAGGGATTGAGTGCACCCTCAGTAAAAGTTTGCAGACAGCACCAAGTTGGGTGGTTGTTCTGTTGTTCTGCTTGACAATAGGAAGGATAGACAGAGGGATCTGGTTAGGCTGGATCAATGGGCCCAAGCCAACTTATGAAGCTCAACAAGCTCAAATGCTGGGTTCCTGCACTTGGGGCACAACAACTCCATGCAATGCTACACTCTGGGGGGAAGTATGGTGGAAGGCTGCATGGTGGAAAGAGACATGGGAGTTTTGGTCAATAGTTGGCTGAATATGAGCCAGCAGTGTGCTCAGGTGGCCAAGAAGGCCAACAGCATCCTGGGTTGTATAAGAAACAGCGTAGTCAGCAAGACTAGGGCAGTGATTATCCCTCTGTACTTAGGTCTGGTGAGGCTGCAAATTGAGTACTTTGTTCAGTTTTGGGCCCCTCACTACAGGATGGACATTGAGGTGCTAGAGCATGTCCAAAGAAGGGCAACAAAGCTGGTGAAGGGTCTACAGAACAAATCTTATGAGTGGCTGAGGAAAATGGGGTTATTTAGCCTAGAGAAAAGGAGGCTGAGGGGAGATCTCAGTGCTCTCTACAGTTACCTCAAAGGAGATTGTGGTGAGATAAGGGTCAGTCTATTCTCTCAAGAAACAAGCAATAGGACAAACACAATAATATTTTTTCTGACCTTTGTCCTTCTCTCTCAGCAGAATTCACTTTAAGCACAGATTTTGGGTCACTTTTGAACTTTCTAATGTTTGAGGCTGTTTAGAATCAGGGTTTTCATTCAGACCTATAATTTTCTCTCAGGTACATTAACAGATGCTATATTTGCCTGGGGGAGAACAACCAAAATGCCCCTTTAATTGGGGTGTTAGAAAAAGGATCTTACCGCACACACACGTCCCACTCTGGAATAAATGGCATGACTGCTTGTCTCAGCCTCTAATGCTTTTTCAGTAAAGAAGAAATATACTTTGTTATCATCGTGGTCTTCATTGTCAGGAATCATATAAGAGCCAACAAACTTTGGTTCTTCAAAGGAAAATGAAAATGAATTGAGGTCAAGCTTATTAAAAGATTATTTTATTTTATTTTTTTTTCAGTTCTTAGAATCAACTGGTGGAAAAAGAAAAAAAAAAAAAAAGAACTGAAAGAGTCAGGGATCTGTCAGTCAGAACACTACCTGAGGGGAACAGTGTGATGGAAAAAAAATGATTTTTTTTTTTTTTTGTAGGTGGGTATCTTTAGAACACGTGGAATACATTAATGTCAAACTATTTTTATAGCTCCAATTCACAAATCAATATTCCTTTTTGTATATGTGCAGGATCTCTTTCCAGTTCTGTTCTCCAGGGTTTATGTATTTCAATTTGTATTAAGCTGAAACCTGGCACTAATATTCACATAACAAACTCTTGTCCCATACAAATCAGGCATAGGATTGCTAACTTTGGAAAAATAGCCTTTTAGTTAAAAAAAATCCCTGGTAGTGCAGCTAATAGGCATTATATGGACACATATCTTCATAGATAGAAGACACATTGTATATATTCATCATGAAATAAAAACCTTCTAAAATTCTCCTATTCTGACATTTCATTACAGAGTTGAAAACTAAATACAAACTTCAGTCTATTCTATATACCTTTTAGCCCCACACCAAGTTGAACTGTGACTGATTTCTTCTCACAGAATTGCAGCAAATTTTTACAAGCTCTTAAAATGAGAATGTCATTTGTACAATTAGTACATTTGCTTAAGAAGCAGCTGGCAGTGCAAATATTTTCTAAATTTCTGTTCTGTATGAAAACAGTTACTATGTTTTAAGACATTGCTAGAGAATTTTTGCTTGTAAATTTTCTGAAGTGTTTTTCAATATAAGTTTAAGTACTAAATTGCAAGTACAGAGTAAATTAAAAACTATGTTTAAGGCCATAATACTGAGAATTGTATATTACAGATAATGACATCTACCAGAGAGAAAAGCAACTTTGCTTGCATATTGAAAGCATCTATGTGATTGTTGCTACCCATAGCCAGTCTAAACATTCAGTTCAGCACAGACCTAACTATTGGACTTATAGTGGATATCATAACATTCTAAACACATTTTTGTGAAATGAATTTAATTCAAGTCTGATGCCAAATTAATGAAGAAAAAACCACATGTAGCAGAACTTTTTTCCCTCTCTTCTGATTCAAGAGAGAACTGCATTGAAATTTGAGAGGAAAACATTTTGTTTGGCCTTTCTAGCTATGTTCACTGAGAAGATAATGCTCACCATATGAATTACCATAAAAGGAAATTATTAACTCTTCTTGCCAAACATTAGCTGTAATTATGTCACTATTGCGATGAAATATTGCAATACTTTTGGAGTAAGAAAAATCAAGATTCTGGCTTTCCATTACACAGAAACTTCAGTGCTTTGAAATTCAATTACATTCCACATTGAACAGCATGAAACATTTCCTAAACTTACCAGCACAGAAATTTTATCAGTATTTTTTTTTGTGCAATATTTTTATGTTTTTCTTTAAAATAATCTGTTTTTAAAAAAATCTATTGAACTGTATGGTAATTGTATTTTTATTATTTTATGTTATTGTATGACACCTCTTTAGCAAAGAACTTGGCAACAACTCAGTTATTTGATTGCAACATAAAGATTAAATGATCTCATCTAGAAAAAAAAGAGCACTATGTTCTAATTAAAAGCTCCCATTAATTAGAGAATTTAAAAATATTATTTTAATTATATTTGATGTCATGAAATAATATGGAATATCCAAAGTATATATTGAAAACATTTTTAAAAGTGAAAAAGTAAGAATTTCAAAGCCTCACTTACTAAAATTAATATGCAATCACAGTAAAGATTTCAATTTGTTAAACCTGGTGGGGAGTTAATGAAAAAAATCATGAAAAAAAAATCATCTGTAATTGGATATGCATATTCATGGACAATGTCATTTTAATTTATGGTTAAACATAAATTCTCTAGTCATCCAAAACACTGCTGGTTCTACATTCTTTCTTCTACTTACTGTACCTTTTAACAGGCGCTCACTATCAGGTTCAGTTCGGAGGTGTGCCATACGATTCATGGTGCGAAAGACAGCCGCATCTCTTCCCCAGTAGTCACTATAGAGACCAGTAAAAAGTTCACCACCTGTAGACCATATATTAAACAAACAAACAAACAAATTTGATAATGCTCTACTTACTAATTTCATTGTAAATGATGAAAACTGCATTATAAGTGTGTCATTTGGCTCAAATTCAGGAAAGTGAGTCAGTAAATTACATGCAGTTCAAAGGGTTTATAGATATTGTATCAGCATTGTGGCACTTACAGTTGGAGCAGAATGAGGTCAAGAATTTCAAATTTCATTCATGGGCTCAACTTCATTTTCAAGACTGACAATGACTTCGGGATACATTCACACACAACATGTGAAGTTATTAAAATAACATCTAACCACATTTACCACAACATTTTGCCACATCAGGTACCAGAGTTCAAAGATCTCACTCTCATACAGTGTCTAGCCTGAGACATACCTACCCTTTGTCAACACCTAAATTGTCACCAGTGCAATGATTCGGATTGGTGGTTTGTTTCTGAATGTGCCCCAGTCTTGTTAATGAGGAGCAGCTAATTGCTTGGCCCCAGAACAGGATGTAGGGTTTATTTTAGAGATGAGAAATGGCTAGCAAGGAAGCAATAGCAATTGTGGGGAGAGAGGAAGAGAAGAGTGAGTGGGACCCAGGACCCAGGAAACTGAACAAAAATACAGCAGCAGGTTCCCAAGGATGCAGAGCTAATGAAAATCATGATGATAGCTCCACCAGCCTGCTGATTTGGGCTACAGTGCATGGATACAGCTTAAGGTGCCACTGTGCTTGAATCTACAGACTGAGCCTCAAAAAGGGAAGTGTTTTCTGAGGAGAGTTGTCAGATTTGGCTATGTGCAAAACTTGGCTGAAAACTAGATTCATTAGTGAAGCACATACTGAAAACACTGAGGGCTGGATGCATTTTCTCCTGAGCTGGGGAGATAAGAAGTAGTACCAACCAATTTAGAAGAGATTGCTATAAACAAGCACAAGTTTTATTAGACTGAGACTTTTTTTTTTTTCCCAGTCAGACTGCTGGAGCTGTTCCAATTTACATGGGATAAATGTATCTTGGGTGTATCTAGCTGGCTGAAGGGTTCAGGTGTTCAGAAGACAGAGGAAAATTAACTTATTTGCCCTTGTCCATCATTAACTTGTCTTCATATCGTTAAAATATTCACCAGAGTAGGAACATGACCTGAGAACTCTTCTACCCTGCATATCTGATGGTGAATATTTGCTGAAAAAATTATGGGAGCAGAAATGGGGCCCATTTTCAAAAAGGTTTAGGTGGCACTCATGAATTAAGCAAATGTAATGAAATATTATAAATGATATATTGATTATCAATAACTTTTGAAAATCTACATGTATCCTAGTTGGATACAACTAGGGGATATATATCTAGTTCAGAAATCTCGCCTATTACTATCTGACCCACCTAAAATCATGATATTGGATATATTTTACTGTATTGAAATACTAGCAATAATTCTACTTCTCTATGCATGGGTGCAATTCCCTCTTAACTAACCAAGTATTAAGAGTAATATACTTCATATCCATTTGGAATTAGATTAGAAATTTCTTAGGCCTAGTTTTAAAAGCAGACACTGATGGTCACTAGGTGGCACCCTTATATTAGAAAATAATGCATCAGGAATTAAACTACACAAGAGGGAAATAAATTATTTCCAGTTCTAGGCTAATCTGAGTGGAGTTTTCAGTGGCACCGTTTCCTAACTCCTAAAAAATAATAATCATGACTAATCAGTTCAAATAATATTTGCTTGCATTTATAAACAAAAAAAAAGAAAAAGAGAAAAAGCGGAAAACCAAGAATTTCTCTTGTTGGCTTCCCTCAGTGTGTGAATTTAGTTTCTTTCAAGAGATATATATGAATGTAATGGTACAGTAACTCTAAATAATGATTCTGAACAACATAGAGTAGTTTGGCGGCTGGGGCTTGTTCAGAGACCTCCGCTGATTTAGAGTTGAGCATAGTTTTTCCTTAGGCTTCACTTTATGAAGAATGGATATTGTCTTGTAAAATACATGTTGGTGATTTAGTGTAAAATATTGGCAAGTGAAATTAAATATAAGTTATAGTATCAGAAGTTAACCAGAACTAATAGAGAACTTTTTTTTTTTTTTTTTTTTTTTTTTTTTTTAACAACACAGAGGTATTAAAACAACAGAACTTCCCAGCATCTGAATAATGTTCTAATCAATCTTTACAATACAAATTAATGAGTCAAATTAGTCAGAAATCCCCCTTTAAGAATTCAATTGCATAATTTTTTATTTCACTTTTATTTGGGGGGGGGTGGTTTTGTTCTTTTTTTGGCAATTTTTTGTGATGTGTAATTAAAAAAAAAAGATTCCTTTATACTGTCAACATGGTATTGAAACATGGAAAAAGACTCAGTGTGGGATAAATGATTCTTCACGTTTTGCTAGTGCTCAGGATACCTACAAACATTCAGAAGTTCAGATGGGAAGCCTGTTCATTTTGTCTGACATAGGTCTAAATTCTGTATACATAACTAACCTGCTGGTATGGTATCCCACCATACACCCAAAAAGTTATCACTGATTTTACCTATGAGATCCTGGGAGAAATAAATTGCAGTCCCAGTCTTGGATGGATATTGTCCCATGAAAGCTATTTTACAGATACAGAAATTAAATCTGATTTTTTACAGTAAAGCATTACTAATCTAAACAGAAGACAAACGACAGGAGCGAACAGACAGGTGAAGGCTTAACAAGAGTGATGAGATACTGAGGAGTGTGTCTGGCAGAGATCTCAATTCAAAAACATTCAATGTAATTCTGAGATCTTTTGACATTAAGAGGATCTAATTTTTTGCTCTACAATAGTCCTTTGCCTATGTCCTTTAAATCCATGTTATGAATTTTGAACACCACTCAGTTTTTACAAGTGCTGAAAAATTCTAGCTTTAGAGAACTAACTGAAGTTGAGTTTTGAAAAATCCTAGCAATATTTCTACTTTTTCTCCTCCACTGAAAACCTACTACTACATATCAACTCATTCCATCCTAGTTGCAGGTTTTTATAGTGCTGCAGATCACACTGGTAAAACAGTGTCTTCCGATGAAAATCAGCTTCAAATTGAGTGATTTCACAGACCACCACATCTCTTTGTCTCATCTGGTAAAATTGCAGATTCAGTAAGGAATTATATACACACATACTAAACAAAATAATTGCTAAAATTATGTTTTAACACAGCCTGGTTGCTCCTGCTAAAACAAGAATGGAAATTTTCACCCCTCCCCCATTTTTTTTTCTTATTTAAGAATTCTTTTTTTCCTTATTTAAGAGAAAAAAAAATCCCCCTCCATCCCCTCCTAAATGAAAACAGTTTTAGTTCAAGTGATGTGCTAAAACTTTAAAGTAAACTTTTAGCTACTATTTGTTTTGAGCAAACAAATACATTAAAATTCTGTTGGGAACAATTAAAGGAACTTTTTTTTTTTTTTTTTTTTTTTTTTTCCCTTTTCTTATCTATCCTTGGAGTAAACAATAGGGCATAATTCAATCAATTCCAAACTTTTTTCCTCTAAAATCAAGAATTCCTAGATAACAACCCTTAAAGAAAAACAGATTCATAACATCTCATAAAATATTGATACAATTTCAACGTTTATATGGCAATCTCTGAACTACACACCAATTACTTAATATTACTTATTTCCCTATTTTAGTTGATTAATTAATTATATGGATGTGGAAGTTTTACACCATAATCATATATAATCTTCAGGGTGAATGAATTTGAGGTATATGTGAAATCATAAAAAAATAAATAATAAAGATCTTAAGATGTCTCAAGCATATGTGTATATGTAAAGTATTAAGACAAATGTTTCTTTTCACTAAGTTTAGGTCTACTAACACTTGTTTCTCATCTACTCAAAATGCCTTTCATAATATGCAAAGTTAGAGCATGTATAAAACCATCAGTCTGATTTTGTTCTGGTGTCGGTGAACTACACACAAGTTAACTGTGCTAGAAATGTGCTTTAAGCTGATCAGTTAAGCTGTTTTTTCTTGTTTGTTTGTTTTATTCTCACTTTAACATCCATTCATGTCTTAAAGAGGCTTCTGCTATTAATAATGAGACCTTATTTACTGTTTTTAATATAACTGAAAGACTAAGACACACAATCAGAAAAGGTATTTTTTTCATTGTTAATGTTGTTTTGTTGTTTCATTACTATTTTAGGGATGTGAAGGGTGTGGGCAGCTTGGGATGCAGAGACCATGAGATTGTGGAGTTCAAGATGGAACTTGGTGGAAGAAGTACGGCTAAAAGCAGGATTGCTACCCTGGACTTTCGAAGAGCCAACTTCGACCTCTTCTGGGACCTGCCTGGGAGTATCTCGTGGGCTAGGTTGCTAGAAGGCAAGGGTGCTTGTGAGAACTGGGCAACATTTAAACAGCACTTCTTCCAAGCTCATGATCGGTGCATCCCTAAGAGGAGGAAATCGGGGAAGGGGGGCAGGAGACCTGCGTGGATGAGCAAGGAGATCATCAATAAGATCAAAAGGAAGAGGAAGGTCTATGAAATGTGGAAAAAGGGCCTGTCCTCTTGGGAGGAGTATAGACGTGTTGTCAGGGCCTGCAGGGACACAACAAGGAAGGCTAAAGCCCACCTAGAGATGAGGCTTGCAAAAGAGCTAAAAGATAGTAAGAAGAGTTTTTTAAAGTATGTAAACAATAAAAGGAAGACTAGGGATAATGTGGATCCCTTGATGAACGCGGGGGGGTTCCTGGTCACGGGAGACGCCAAGAAGGCGGAGATACTGAATGCTTTCTTTGCTTCAGTCTTTGCTTCAAGGACTCCCCCTCCCGGGTCTCCCTGACCCTGGTGGGAGGAGAAAGGGTCTGTGAAATGGAGCGCTCTCCCCCCGGTTGATAAGAGAGTGGTCGGGAGCGTCTGAGTGGACTCAATGCACACAAATCCATGGGTCCCGATGGGATGCATCCATGTGTGCTAAGGGAGCTGGCACAGGTGATCGCCGAGCTGCTCTCTATCATCTTTGAAAGGTCCTGGAGAATGGGTGAGGTGCCTGAAGACTGAAGGCTAGCCAATTTCACTCCGGTCTTCAAGAAGGGCAAGAAGAAGGATCTGGGAAACTACAGGCCAGTCAGTCTCACCTCTGTCCCTGGAAAGGTGTTGGGACAGCTTGTTCTGGATGCCATCTCCAAGCAATTGGTAGAGAAGAATGTTATGAGGAGTAGTCAGCATGGATTCACCAAGGAGAAGTCCTGCTCAACCAACCTCATTGCCTTCTATGATGGCATCACCAGCTAGGTAGATGGGGGAGAGCAGTGGATGTCATCTACCTTGACTTTAGCAAGGCTTTTGATACAGTTTCCCATGACATCCTACTAGCAAAGCTGAGAAAGTGTGGGACAGATGAGTGGACAGCGAGGTGGGTTGAGAACTGGCTGATTGGCCAAGCTCAGAGGGTGGTGATTGGTGGCACAGAGTCCAGCTGGAGACCTGTGACTAGCGGTGTTCCCCAGGGGTCAGTGCTGGGTCAGGTCTTGTTCAATATCTTCATTGATGACCTTGATGAGGAAATAGTGTCTGCCCTCAGCAACTATGCCGATGACACAAAGCTGGGAGAAGTAGCTGATACACCAGAAGGCTGTGCTGCCATTCAGCAAGACATGGACCGGCTGAAGAGATGGGCAGGAAGAAACCAAATGAGGTTTAATAAGTGCAAGTGTAGAGTCCTGCACCTGGGAAGGAACAACCAGAAGTATCAGTACAGGCTGGGGGATGACCTGCTGGAAAGCAGCTCTGAGGAGAATGGCCTGGGGGTCCTAGTGGACAACAGATTGACCATGAGCCAGCAGTGTGCCCTGGTGGCCAAGAGGGACAATGGGATCCTGGTGTACATTAAAAGGAGTGTGGCCAGCAGGTCAAGGGAGGTGATTCTCCCCCTCTATTATGCCCTGGTCAGGCCTCACCTGGAATACTGTGTCCAGTTCTGGGCTCCCCAGTACAAAAAAGACAGGGATCTCCTGGAAAGAGTGCAGTGGAGGGCCACAAAGATGATACGACGCCTGGAGCATCTTCCCTATAAAGAAAGGCTGAGAGACCTGGCTCTGTTCAGCCTGGAGAAAAGAAGACTGAGATCTCATCAGAAAAAAGAAGACTGGGATCTCATCAATGTGTTGTTCAACATCTTAATTGATGACCTTGATGAGGGAATAGTGTCTGCCCTCAGCAACTACGCTGATGACACAAAGCTGGGAGGAGTAACTGATACGCCACAAGGCTGTGCTGCCATTCAGCAAGACATGGACCAATATTGATGAGAGGGGATCTCATCAATAAATACCTGAGGTGTGGGAAACAGAGGGATTTGGCCAACCTCTTTTCAGTCGTTTGTGGGGACAGGATAAGGGGTAATGGCCACAAGATGGAGCACAGGAAGTTCTGCATCAACATGCGAAAGAACTTCTTCACAGTGAGGGTGATGGAGCACTGAAATAGGCTGCCCATGGAAGCTGTGGAGTCTGCTGGGCAGCCTGCTCTAAGAAACCTGCTTTGGTTTTGGACCCAATGATCTTTCGAGGTCCCTTCCAACCCCTACAATTCTGTGATTATGTGATTCCTTTAAGGGGTTTCATCATGCTCTTTAACGATACATATGACAGACCTTCTCCATCTAATACAGAAACTTACTAACAGACCAACCATATTTCTTGACAGCAATCTCTACCACATAGTAAAGACCACACAGTAAAGTCAGATTTTTGGCTGAAATCTGTTACAAATATGTGCTGTTTTGGAACTCTCGGTGTAAAAATTTCCAATTATTTTAAATTATTTGGTATATTTTACATAAAATGCATATGATTTTATTCCAAAAACTTAATTCATACAATGAATTTTTATAAATAGGCTGCTTCCACCTTAGAAGTTGATTTTCTTCATTGGCTATTATTATGCTTTGTGTACCTGCTTCAACCTGGAAGATGAAGTAGATATAAGCTATTCATCTGTTGTATTTGTATGTGAAATCCCATTATATGACTTTGTACAACATGGACTAACTCTGTTGTGAATAAAAGTATAGAATATAAGAAGCATCTTTCATGCATTTCTTTTTCTGTCAGCCATACCTTTTTTCTTGTCATTTTTTTTTATGTCAACTACAATTAAAACACCAGCTCAGATTTGTAGAGAGCTATACTTTTCCCAGTAGAAAACCACAAATTCAAAAGAAATTAGCATTTGTTTATCCAGTAAACTTTCTCACTCTAAGTGCTTTTCTGTCACTCAGTTATTTTTGTTCTGAGAGAAACTGTATTATTTTTAGTTAATTGTCTAGAATAAAAGAAAATGCATAAATACATGAAACTGTTCTAAAATTGTAAGAACAGAAACCATTATCAGAATGGATTTGTTGGATCGAAAAACTTTATCAAATGTAGTTTAAATTTATCATCATATGCTTGTGAAATATTGCAGGTAACAAAATGTAGGCATAAACTAATTTCACAGCTTTCAAGACTTAGTGTGGTCTAAATTAATCAGTGTGCATGAACGGATATCAAACGTAGTTTTGATTATTGAAAGCAGATGGGAGAGTTCATTAGAAATAAAAGTCCAAAAGTTTAAAATGAAGTTTATCTAAACATGAACATTTTATTTAGCCTGCTTGCCATCCAACATCCATTCTGTTTCCTGATAGTGACAGTAAATTGATAAAAGTTAATTGTTCATAAATTGAGGAATTAATCACAAGCTACTTTACCACTGGGTCAGATAACCTGTAATAAAACATGTAACAGCATGGATATATAGTTTTAAAGCCAAGTCACGGATTATTGTTTTCTTGAAGTGGGGTTTTAACTGAAGTGTCAAAATAGGCAGAGACACAGCTAAACAGATTCTATTTCTTCCTAAATTTATCTATCTAAATCTGTTTCTAATTAGCAATGGTGCAAATGATCTTGCAAGATGAAGAGCTTTCAAACTTTTATCAGAAGTAGATAAAGTTTCTTTGTTAGTCTAATCCTCACTGCTAGCCAATAGCTACACTGCTGTAGACAATTGTGTTAATGAGTTAGATATGGTTCTTACAGAGGTGGAAGCAGACTTTAGATTGTTTTGTTAGGAAGAAAAGGAAGTTGGGATGTGAAAGTCTTTAGTAACAGGTTTGCCTGAATCCTTTTCAAGGATATGCATGTTGTCTGAGCCTAAATGGGTGAAGCCTGGGGGTAGAGTCTCCAAGAGAACATTGACTTCATACCAAGCAGCAGATTTCACTTTTTGATAAAATTGGAGGATGTGAAGAGGAATGCAGCCTGCAAGTGTTGGAGGGAAAACTGGAAGACCAGTTTTCCCTCCTGAACTGAAGAGTTTGTGCTGCAGGAGTTGATATCTCCTGCCGTGGGGTCATGGCCACCATGAACAGATATCAGGGCTTGGCTGAATGAAGGGCCATCCCTTCTTTTTAGAATTAATTTGGGATAGATGTCTTAGTCTCGTTTTCAAATGTCAATTAAAAGATTCTTTAACATTAACCATATTTAATGTCTCTTCCACACTTTTTAAATGGATACCTATGGAGATAAAATAAACACATCCTGTCCTCTATGTAGCAGCATTATTTTGGTTTATTCTGTAAACTATACGTCTCTAGTTAGTGAAATATAGTGAATTATATGGAAATTAAAAAAAAAAAAAGAAAATCTTTAGAATGTTTTTCTTAAGTGTTAGAAGTGTTCATTTTCAATAGAATTATAAATAAAAATAATAAACATAAAAAATAATTTTGTTATGGTTTAAAAATATTCTATGATCACTTGAAATGATAGAATTTCCAGTGGAGGCCTTGAAAAAGAGCCAGTAAATAGCTTTCTCAGGTCATATTATTGTTGATGATGGAGTGAGAAATTGTCTATTTCTTGGAGTTGTACCAGTGAGATGATAAAAAAAAATGATTTTTTTTCTGTGTTTATCTTTCCATGTTAGATAATTGAGATTACAGTTATTAGGAAAAGCTTATTTAGTGAATTTCTCTTTCAGTTAAAGCTGTGAGGACCTCCCATAATCCAGGCAAAGTAATGAACAGACCAGAAACACAACGACTAATCATTTGTCTTGAAATGCTCAGTGGCATTTCCAATCTGGCTTCCATTTAAGCAAATAAAATTCACATTGATCTCACAGTAGGAACATGATCAGGTTAATTTATTTACTTAGTTCTGTCTGAATAAAGGTTGAGAAGGACTCCAAGATTAGACCATGAGGTTTCAGGCCTACAGCAAATTCCATGGGATGAGCCTTTGTTCCCAGGCTGAGCTGAGACTGGAATCTGTTAAAAATGTTAGAAACAATTTAGAAATAAGAGTGGAAGAAAAGCATAACAATCTGTATGTAATGGATTGTGAAAGGTTAGTCAAAATACCTTTTTTTTTTTTTTTTCCCCTTGATTCTTTCATGATTTCTTAAACCACTAACTCAGGAGTTTGAGTTGTAATGTTTGTTAATGGAAATGAACAAGGTTTTGATGAATTGTTGTAATTTGAGAAATTTGGCATTATTGGTAAATATTCTTCTTGTGATTTGCTGATGTAAAGGAACAATTAACTCTTGCTTATAAAAATATATCTGTCACTCATGGCAAATACTTCCTCACAATCAAGGGTTATCTATATCATTGTAGTTAATAACTAGAAACTTTAACTGTTTAAATTAAAGATCCAACTTTAAGATTTGAAATGAAGTAGACATATCAAAGGCTCTCTACTTTTTTTTTTTCCTCCCTGAAAAATTTAAAAATTATTTGATCCTTAACCTCTCTTTTCTAGTTCTTTCTTTCACATTCTACTCTTCTAGAATACTCAGTTTTTATCTTAATTACATTTCCTAAAAGCACATAGTCACTGTGTTACTCCCTAATCTTATCTAAGTTTCACCCTTTACCTGCTGTTCCAGTATATTTTTAGCCAATGTACTGTAATATTGCTAAGACTGTGTTTACTTATCTCACAAAATGCTTTCAGGAACACATTACAGAAGAAAAAGCATATGGTTTGCTCTATTACAACTTCAGAGGTCCCAGCCTAGCAGTGATAAACTCACCAGCAAAGCACAGAGGAGTGCTATCTAACCACAGCTTTCTGGCACTGGGGGACTGACACTGAATTCTGTCTTTATAAATGTTGAGTGTAAGATCAACCCTCAAAACGGGGAGTCATCCATTTTGTGTGTGTGTGTGTGTGTGTTTTTTTTGTAAGGCAGCACTGAAATAAATCTGTGTCAATTCCCCCCCAAGAGTAATTTATATAAACAATTAGTACCTCAGATACAAAAACAGTTAAATTCACATTTTTACAAGATGTCTGTAATTCAGATTACATCTCAGAAAAAGAAAAGTGGTTAGGTTTGCATATTTGTATCACTGTTGTAAAAGATTAATCTAGGCATATTGCTTTACTTTGAAGGAAAACAGGAAATTATTTTCAAAATTACACAACAATCAATTACCTTTTCAGGATGGTGCATGTCATATAGCATCTACTTACTTCAGTGAGGCACTCTTGCTGGAGTTAATGCTGCCTAGGATGTAATATTAATGTGGGCAACACTGTGAGGATTAAGTATGACATGTGGAAGGTTGCAGTGAAAGACTGAGTGTGCTGAAGAAAGAGACTCAGAATGAATGATTGACAAGATTGTGAAGGTTGTGACATAAAGATCATTACCAATTAAGATGGAGGTGAAGGAAGAACTGGGGTCAAAAGGGCACCTGCCTCGTCCTCTCTCAAATTTGTGCGATTCCAGTTGAAACAGATGATCCTTTAAAAAAAAAATCACAGAAAACAGCATAAGCCCTGCAGGCAAATAAAAAAGTCCTCAGAGACCAACTTTAACTTTGTTATACCTTTGTTCTGAATTGAATTAATTGGGGAGTAAATGTTACTGTTGCTCACTGATATACTTGTTGTAAAAAATATCTGGGTTTCTACAAATCACCACTGTGTTTTCACTGCCCAAAAAAGTCATTAAAATATGCAGTAAAATTTTCCTTGTTTCATTTCTATGGGAGTAGGGAGGGAAGATTCCTCTATCTTTTCTCCAAAACACCTAAACATTAGATAGATATCTAGCCATGGAATGTATTTTCTCTCTTTAAACATTTTTTTTTTCCAGTAGTAGTATCATGCTGTTTTATCTTCTGTTGGTAGGTTTGAGATGTTTATATACATTCTTCCTAAAAGGATGTTTAGGAATGAATCCACAGTTATAGTTTTCAGAGCAGATGTGATTTCTGCAGTAAATTTAACAGAATATCAGCATAAGTAGAATATTGGAAACTTTGTTAATTTTTGTTTGCATAAGGCTCTGAAGGCTGAGAATTGCAATTCAGGTTTTCATTTGAAATGCTACTTTTGTCTCATCTTTCTCAGAAGAGTCCAATAAATACTTTTTGATGAATTTATCAAGTGACAGCCATCATGTTTTTTTAAAAAATGTATAAACAACAGTAAAAAATATTACAAAACCCTGGGTGGAGAATAAAAGGGAAATAGAGAGAAAGCTCATCTATAAAATCTTCATAAGCACTCAGCCATTAAGTGTGTAACTAAGAAATATTATAATAGCTTAGCAGTTCCAGTTTGAAGTAACAGTTTTATTCCAAAGGTTAATGAAATACAGATTATATAAACATATCAGATAAATTCCATCTACCTATTCAGTAAACTAATCTCAGGTTCAGGTTGCTAATATAATATTTTTAAGGCATAAAATGACCTCCCTGACATAAAATAATGGCAGGACCTCCAAATCCCCCAGAACTCTGACGTGGATCTACTTGGATCTCTCCCTGGATCTTGCCCAAAGAGATCCATGAGCTTTTTAATGATAAAAGTCACACTTTATTAGACTGCAAATTAGAATTCAGTGTTTCCTAAGGAAAAAAATCTCAGTATATCTACACTGTACAAAATAAAAATAAATATATATATTTTTTCCTCTTCATGCTGTGTCCTGGTAGTCCTTGTATGGCTTTATGATCTTTTAGTCCTTGCCATTATAACAAGTTCTTTTTTTCTACTGTTGGTTACAATTCATTTATTTGTGGGAGCATCTGTGGGAAGGTGTTACAGTGTATGCATCTCAGTCCTGAGAGGGTTGTGCTTTTGAGAGGCACAGAAACTTGATTATGTGTCTGCTTTGTCTAATGCTTTATGCTTGCCTCTCCATTCAGGTCACCCTCCTGCGTCCACCCATCCAACTCTAAAATCTACAAATCTCTCTTCCCAAGAAAAACTAATCTTTCCTTCTCTTTAAGTAGAGAAGTTATGCTCCTACCTGTTCATGGCAGTTATGTTTTCCTGAAAAAAACATGTATAAGGAGAAAAGATGTAGAAGAGATACTAACCATTGCATATGATGGAAAAATAATAAAATAATTAAAAAATACAATAAAAAAATAAGGAAAGTGGGAAAGTTGTAGACCTGTTAGTGCCCACTCCTGGATGATTAATGGAATACCTCTATGTGTTTCATATTGTTGTACCTTTCTTTCATTCCCATCTGTCTAAATAATACATGATTTTATTTTATTTATTTATTTATTTTTTTCCTGCAACTTCTGGTCAGAAAGTTCCGGTCCATTAGTTGGATAGTTTCCATAAAAATGCAATGTAACCCAGAATGCAGTTCTGGAAAATAAAATGTGTTTCTTATCTACTTGAAGTGAAAAACCCACCCCAAAATAAAAATAACAAGCAGAAACCCCACAAAAGCTAGTAACAGTCCTAAAGCCCATGATGTAACAAGACACTCAGAATCTTACATCTCCAGAAGCTCCTTTGTTGAGCAAACCTGGCACATTACCCACAATTGTGCCTGATGTTAAAGCTGATGCAGCAAAAAATATAAGCATTCTGAGTAGAGAGCACTGTTGTAAGAATACTATTTTATGCTTTATCAGCTACAATTGTGCATCAGTAGTAACTATTCCCACTCTACTCTTGGGTAAATGTCAAACAATGAAGAAATATAGGTGTGTGTGGAAATCTCAACCCCATTCCACACTTTTCAGATATCACATAGATATTTATTTATTTTTAAATTAAATACCATAATCTTTTGGATCAACAGTAGAAAAAGAATAGCAAGAAGAACTCAGGAAGGGAAAGAAAAACTTTCTGAAATTACACAAAGGGACTAGGAATTCATAACTGTCATAAAATATCATATAAAGAAATGTCTGTTTTTATTTATTCTCTAATCAGGTATGAAAAATAAAGTTACTCATGATAAAGCTAACCTTCTGGGACCTTATTTGTCAATTTTTCTTAATAAAGAAAAAGAACAAGCTGTAGAAGTAAGCAGTAAGAAGGAGTAAGAAGTAAAAGGAGAGATAAATTCAGAGTTTCAAATTTAATACAATTTCATAGCCTTAATACTTTCTATTTGTTTTTCCCACAATAAAGAAAAATGGACTTGCCAATGATAGGAAAAAGGAATAATATTGTAACTTACTGAAGAAACCTACTCAGGTAAAGTGATCAAGTATGGAAACAAAAATATTTTGAATCAATACTTGTAGAAGTTGTGTTATTTATATCTTGTTCATCCTGTAAGGTTCATCCTGTAAGGTTCATATTTCATCCTATAGAGGAAAAAAAGTGAAATTTCCCTTGACAATATGTGATCTCACTTGTTTATCATAAATCAGATTTCATATTTAGATCTTCTCCTGGTAAAACTCCACTCATACAGACCATTGAGACTTGGTGCATTGTGGGATTCTTCCAGAAGATGTGGAAGGATTTTGTGTCACTGTACTCCAAAGTATAGTACGACAATGAAAAAGTTACTAATGTAGTTAACAATTCACCTGAGAATTAGAAAAATCAATGGTGAAGATAAGCCCATCTCTTTTGGGCTTTAAAGCGCATTCATGACATATGCGCGTTTAATACAGCTAACTGTATAATCATGGAATGAAAACATTAGGCAGCATGCATAGTGTCCCTTCACTATCTATATTTTAACAGCTGGAATTTCTGAATAAGGATTGTAAATTAAATATATAAATTCTTGCTAACAGTGAAAGTAAACAAAAGTTTGATTTCAATGTAACTTGCACAAGTTTCTAAATGGATCTCATCAGTCTTGATACAAAACAGGATGCACATCTCATAAATGCTTGCAGATGTATGAACTGTCTGAAAAGTCACTGAAAAATGTAAGAAGTGACTTCTCCAAGAGAGATTTTCCACCTTCACATTTTAGGACAGCATACCAAATATTCCATGGTTGCAATAAGTTATTCCCAGTACTTAAGCAAGTAACTGAAGATCAGGTGTTAAATGTGTCAGCTTCCACAGCATGCCAATTTAAATGAAATAAGCGTTACATATTAATAATCAGCTTTGACGGCTAATACCATAATTCTAACCCTCTTTGCTGTTTGTGACATTGGAATACTTTGAGAAATGTCAGAAGAAAACTGTCAGTTTCCTCAAAGATTATACAACACTGCAATTCAACATCACAATTTATTTTATGGGCACTCCTCAGTGGTTAGGATAAAAGTCATGCAAAATTATATATGTAGGACTGGGAGCGGAATTATTAATTACTTCATGTAGTTTGGAAAAAAATGGTGCTCTGGGTTTGATTTATGATAACAGTGCCTAAGAAAACCTTATACACCTTTAAAATAATTGTGTGGTTTAAAAGGATAGAAGATATTTCCAAGGGTGTCAAGCATTTTACTATTAACTTGATATGAATTGATAATTTTAGACAATGAAGAAGAATGTAGGTTATAAATAATAATGAAAGAAAAGGTCAATCAGAGACATTAAAATTTAAAGATTTTATTTAACTTTTGTAGCGGAAAATTGCTATCTCATGACAAGTGCTGTTTTGCTCTGGTTCAGGACATTATTTATGAATGTAATTAATTTAAAACATATGTTTTCTTCAACTTCTATTCAGCAAAGTACCTAAGCCTATTCTCAGCTTTAATGCAATGTCTGTATGTTTTGACTAAATCAGGGGCTTAGAAATATAGAGGCTTTGTCTGGGATTTCCTATGATATAATTTTTATGAGAAAAAATAATTTTATTTTCTTGAAGTGGATTTGTTTTCACTCTCAATTGTTAATATTTTCCAGGTAACAAAAAAAGTAAAACATACCACAGTGCCGTTTTTAAAGGAAATTTAAACAATTTCAGAACCTTTAATTACATTCTTAACTGTATATGCATACTTGCAAAGTGTAAAACCAAGGTCTGCTCTCCAGGAGACATGTGCTTTTTTATTGTTGTTATTATTATTATTATTATTATTATTATTATATTTATTTATTTATATTGCAGAATGGTAAATATTTTTATACTTTTTTCTTTTTTGTGAATACAGTTCTTAACATTGGGTATGTTACTTACTATTACTATAACTCACTGCACAAAATTCATTCTTAGCACTAATGATCTCATAACTACATGACCTTAGAGTATGAATGGCATTACATGCAAGAGCTGTTTGTTGCGTTTCATATACTATGGGCCATATATTTTGAAACTTTTTAATACAGAACTAATAAAAACTGTGAAAGTTCACCTGCAAATAGTGTTGAATGGTGAAAATGTAAAATAGGGATGCATTGCTTTTGAGAAAGAATTAAAAACTTTTTTTAAAATATGGAAAATGTAGGGAGAATAAACATTAAAGATTGACCGTATTTAATCATAAGGTTTTGACTGAGAAAGAAAAACTGTTGGGATAGAACAGGAACACACTGGGACACACTGGGACACACTGACTTCATGAGGGAAGATCATCTTAATAGACTGATTGACTGAATGATCCGGTAAGGTGGGATTTCAACAAGTGTCTTTGGATTTGGTCTCTGAAGTCCAGAGAAAAAAAGGAGAGCTGCAAATGGAGAATGCTATGTATGCTGATGCACAAGAGCTGGGAGGTTAACTCTCCCTTGCAAGGCAATGTTCTCTCATAGAGTACTTGCATTGAGGTCCACTGCAGTTTTGCCTTTGTTACTTGCTTTTGTATATTATCTTTATGACAATTAAACTGAGACCCTTGTCACAAAATAATGGATATCATTCTTGGATTCACTCATTCTATGCAGTCAATGTTTTCTAATACTGTCTTAAAACCTAAGAAAAAAACCATTAAAGTTACACATTGGAAAACGTGATTTAAAAACTTCACCAAGTTTGGTATCCAATGGACAACATTGCAGCTCTATTGACTGCTCTAAGCTCCACGGGAATTAATGTAATTTATGAAATCTCCAAGTCAGTAACAAACTTTATTCTGTGGAAAATAGAATTTCAAGGTATTCAAAATAGCAAATATGCCATTTATTAAAAAATTAATTGATGCTCATATGTACTTTCTCATTTATTCCTATAATTTTTAATGCTGGTTTAATATAATGTTATACCTTTAAAGTCTGGCATTTTGCATGCTTATACGCATGTATGCACAGTCACATGACCTAACCTAAGGAAAAATGAACTTATATTAATGTTAATCAAATATAAGTTTTGTAGAGAACTTCACTGATGTAACTGGATTTCTTTTTCTCATGTGAGAAATTAAAATCTAGTGAATACAAAGATATATTTTTGACCGTAGGATAAACCTCATCTTGATTTAATTATTTTTTGCACTATAACATTTTTAGTACAAATACACATCTAGGAAAGATGAACCTTGACTTCACCATTTAAAAAAAAATCCAAAAAAACACAAAAATTTTCAGTAAATAAGAAGAAAATATAATTCAAATACAAGTCTCCAAACTGAATTCTGACTCCATTCTGACTCTGCCTTAATCTGTATGTCTTCCTTATCACATTTTACCTCGTGGTAAAAGAGATAAACACTATCTCTTTTCTTTATGTAACAACAGAAAATAACATATTGAGTTAGACCTGAAAAGACTTACACCATATATTCTTTTTGTATTGTAGCCCACATTTAACAATAAGAAAAACATGCATTAGAAGTTTCTGAAAATTAGAGTCCCAAATATTAGATGGGTACCTGAATGGTATAAATCCAATAGACTCATTAGAAAAATTAAAAATCTAAAACCAGTAGAAAACTAATGAATACCATGGAGCTTATAAGACCTTCTCCAATTGATAGGCTATTTAAGTCAACAAGTAGGATGCTCCAGAAGTGAAAAAATACCTTTCATTTCATGAAGTAAGATCTTCTAAAAAAAAAAATCTAAATGTTAACTTTCAAAAGTACCTGGCAAAAGCATTGGCAAAAAATAGTTCTGCCTGTTGTCAGAGGATTACTAAATTTTAAAATTACACATTCCATGTTCATTCAATGGTTATTTTCTGATCCAAATGGGGATAAAATATTAAGGCTAGGATCCTCAAAGAAACATTTGAAATAATCAGATCTCCTCTATTTGACATAATTGAGATTATTTTTTTGGGGGTGTGGGAGGATAATATTTCTTCCAAGGATCTGTTTTCAATCCTCTTACTCTTCAGTGACATACTGAAAAGATCAATTGTCCTATGGGATGAGAGATCATAAAATATTACAGACATTAAATCCTCCCTAAAAAATCAGATGTATTTTTCAGGTCTATGCCTTTTATTCTACATTCAAATGATTAATACACTTCAGGCACCACTGAAAATACATGCTTGAAATATGTAGCTGTGTCAGACTGCTGTCTGGGATTGCTGAAGGATTAGAAATTTGTGACTTCTGTCAAAATGTCTGGCACAAAGTAACAGAAATAATATATTTATCTGAGTTAATTCATGTGAAATACTCCGGCAAAAGAATAAAACTGCATATAGAAATCATGGGCATCTGTCTGTGGCAGATCAGAGTTATTGTGCAGAAGTGATTGAATTCATCGGAATTTTAGGAGACACACTTTTACAAAACCTTAGGTTAGCAAAGATGAACTCATTAGGGTTTTATGGTGTATAGGGCCATTGCCAACATAAATTATGATTATATTGCAATAGTATGATGTTTGTTATATATGAAAGTTCCAGAGACCTCATAAAGGATCTCTAAAATTACAAAAAATTAAATATTTGTATCTGGATATATAGTCTTATGACCAGGTGAAAGAAGAGCTACAGAGAGTACAAAAACTATGCACATAAGCAAAGGAAGTTTTGTGAGGAACTGCTCTATATTTACAAAGAACAGAGCATAGACAGCCAAGAGTTTCCATTTTCCTTGATTTTGCCAGTCTAAATTTGTCTTGAGACTGTGAGGGTCACAACAGAGCAAATACAAGATAAAAGTCTTTTTATGTGATGATTGCTATCATAACAATTAGGGGAGAAAAGTCATGAAAAAGGGAAGGATACAGCTCTGTAGTTTGAGGTTAGATTACAGGATTTGATGATGAATAGAGGAACAGATGCATTAGGCACAGAGAAGACAATGATTACATTTAACTGAAATACATTTCAGAAAGAAAGAGATACTCTGGGGAAGTGCTCTCTGCCTAAGGGAGCCTTAGATAGCTAGTAGTCCTTCCACAGAGCTACAGAAGGCATGCCAAAATGTGCATTCTGGAAGAAAGAGCATGGGATTGGATCCACTGCCTGAGCTGTGGATCTTGATGACACTTGATGACACAAATGAATTGCAAGAAATATTTCTTTTTAGTTTACTTTTTAATCTGGAATATATATATATATTTATAGATCTTAGTCAAGAAAAAATAGTTAAAAAATCAGTCATAAATTATATAAGAATTATTGAGTATTAAGGGTGCATTTTATAAACCTGTATTATCTAAATCCTGTCATTGTTTAATTTTTGCTGGTTTTAATTATGATGACTAATACCTTATCGTGTAGTACCTCCACTCCCCAAATAATGCCATAGAATTCATAAGCTACCCTCTCTTAGAAAAATAATTTCTAACATAAATAAAGGTGGCGGAATCTAAAAATCAGTATGATGAGGACTGGAGTGTTTTACCTATCCCAGTCAGATTACCACACAGGTGGAATATTTCCTTCTCTTTGGGTTAATAACATTATACCTCTGTATTGATTCATTCTCTCCTGACCATCTGTCTTTAATCTTCTGAAAGACAGGCTTAATACAATGGAAAATTCATTTCATATGAGTGATCAATTCATAATCACTACTGATCTGCCAAATTAAATTTAATTTTCAGATATAGACATATTTAGATAGTGCCCAAAAGTAGTGTATGTCACTCACCTCATTTAAGGAGATAAGGAGTACTCAGATAGTTTGACAGTACTCAGATAAGGAGTACTGTCAAACGAACTTGTTCTCTGTTACAATGTGTAAGACTGACTGATAAGAACAACTGTGCTGATATAGAATACTTGACTTTCTCTGTGGTATTTGACTTACTGCATAGCTATTTGATGAAATAATGTGCATTGTGGAATTATTAAGGAATATAAACTGCTGATTTATAATATAGTTGGTATTAGGTATGCATTGATGAATCTTCCTTTCCTGAAGGTTTTCCTTAATTTTTTTTTTTTTTTTAGGAAGCTGATTTTTTAATATATTATTTTTATTTTTTTAAATTAGTATAGATTTAAACAAATGTATTACTTCTTTAATGGTAAAGGTTAAGAATGATACAAAAAGACTCATCAGGCATAATTACTGAAGAGAAAATGTTAATAAATGCTCTGAGTGTGTTCAGGTTATGGAATCCTCTAAACACAGAGTTAACGGTCAGAAGGTGACAAAATATATTTTAACACTACCATATCCAAAGTGGTATATCTTGGAAAAAGGACAACAGCTTATATCATAAGATATTACTTAAGAATTCCCTAAAAGGTTCAGTCAAACTACCTTCAGCTACTGTAGTATCTTATTTGGGATCTTGTTACAGCTAAAGGTGAAAAGCACCTCTAGAAATCTCTTCATTTACCTTCTTATATGTGACTACTAATTATTTGTATCAACTAAATGTGTAAAATTAACTGGAATAACTTTGGGCTCTAGAGAGTAGCTTTGAGTCAAGTGTGCAGAAAACAAAAATGAGAATTTTCAGTATGATGCTGTACCAAGAACTCAGCACTTGAATCTGTGAAAAGAGGAATCTCAAACTGAAGTAGGGAAGTGACCTTGCCTCATCAAATACCATGTCTAGTTCTAGTGTCCATACTTCCAGAACATGTAAAAATACTGAAGAGTTCACAGGAAGGACACAAATATGGCTGAAGAATCCTTGTGGTAGGAGATTTAAGGAGCTATATTTATTCAGCTTATCAAAAAAGTGAAGAGGTGGCTTGATCTTTGTGTATAGGTACTTACATATGGAAAGATGTGGAAATGATATTAAGAGAATTTTCAACTATGCTATCACAGGCATATCAAGGTTAAATGGCAGGAAGTTGAAGTTAGATAAATTTAACCTTGAGTAAGTGGCAATTTCCTAACTTTGAAAGCAATTAAATATTAGGACAGCTCACCAATGAAAGAGTGGTTACCATTATTTAGATTATTTCAAATGACAATACATATTTTCCTAAATATGTTTTAATTCAATATCTGGGAGAAATTATCCATGCAGTGTGTGACTGATCATATACAATGTGATCCTTTCAGGCCTTTGTTTCTATTTGTGCAATACCAATTATTCCTTTCCAAGCAAAGCATTTGGAAGAACAGAATTGCCCACTCTTCATTAAACTTGCTGAGCTTCACATAAGTAACTGTTCATTAGGATAATTATTAAAACTGTATCTCAAAAACTTGAATTCTCACATGGACATGAGCTTTGATTAGAAAGGAAAGTTTTTGTGTCATAAGAGGATGTTTATCTTTTCTCAAAAGTATCAGAGACTGTCCAGTTTTGGAGGTGGTGTTCTTTGATTCAGTGCAGAAAATCTTTTTCATGTGTTGCTTAGCTAGTACTTGCTTATTTTCATAGGGGTGCATACATAAAACATGGATTGCGTAAGAAATATTTCTTCAGATTAAGGTTGGTGTTGGTCTTTTTTTTTTTTTTTGTTGTTCTTTTTCCCTGTTGCAGCACAGCACCTTTGATTTTTGCTGCGAGCTTATAGATAAGGTTAACTTAATTCATTTCCTGTCTGAGTTTAGGTAACATTTTACTCTTTTGAAACACACACATATTTCACTTCTAAAACCTGAAGTCCTCTAATCTAAATGAAATTTGAGGCTTTTGGCTGCTTTCATGTAATTTAACAGCCTGTGAGGTGGCAGTTCAGACTAGATGATATAATGATCCCTTCTGGTCAAAAATTCTATGACAGTGAGTTGCTTACTTGATGTCACTTTATGTACATGAACTCTTGACATTAGTTTAAAGATCACTCAACTTAACTAATAGTTTCACATGAACTATAGATATGGAGAACTTCAATAAGACAGCAATTTGATAGTGTTTAGCATTGCTGATTGAATTCCAGAAATAGATTGTGTTGATATACATGTTAAAATCTGTGGATGGGTTTTTAAGTGGTAGCTTTTATCCTTCCAAAGAGGAACACTATGTCTCTGAGCAAATATTTTCAGGGCAAGAATTTGTCACACATTCTATTTAATGAAGGACTGACCAACACCCACTTCTGTTTGATCAGTGGAACCAGATGTTCCTCCTCCCTAATCCTCTGCAAACTGAGAGCGGAGATGAGGTAATAGGAAAAACCATGGAGATGGAATAACTGTGCAGATCATTGTTTTGATTATAAAATGACACGTCAGAAAAAATATTTGAACATAATAGACATAAATATGTATAGAATTTTGTTCCTTAACAATCTGAAATAATGATGACTTTACCAAATGTTGGTCAAGAACATAAAAATTTTGCCATGTAAATATTAAACTAAGATATTAAACTGGAATACTCATATGTTCCTGTAAAGGCTGTTTCTTTCTAACTTACATGTCAATTCACTTCAATTGTTAAAGCAAGAAATGAGGGGCTTATTTTACCTCCTTTTTTTTTTTGGGGGGGGGGGGGGGGAAGGCAAATGAAAAGCCTATTGCACAGTTGAACCTTATCCTATTTTTGTACTGAATTACAGAATATATAGAAAAACAAGTGTCACTCCTCAAATCCAATGAATTATTAAGAGAAACACAGATTAAAAAGTACACCTGCTACTTCACTAAAGGCTGTTTCTTTCTAACAGGCCTTAAAACTTGGAATTTAGAGCTGTTGTTCCCTGACAAACAGAATCCCATCAGGATAATTGAAGAGGAAAGAGCTTAATAAGCAGTACATCAGATTAGAAATATTTAGGGTGGGCTCCCTGAAACAATAAGGGTGTTTTGTGGAAAGGATGACTTAGTCCATCAGCTCTCTGAGGTGGAGAAATATAGCTGTAGGCAGTTTACTTATGAGGCACTGAAAATGGTACTCTGCCAGCTCAACATACACATTAAAGATTTACAGCATGTTCTGGAAGAAAAGTTCTTTATCATAGAATCATACAATCATTTACATTGGAAAAGACCCTTAACATTATCAAGTCCAGCCATTACCTAACACTACCAAGTCCACCACTACACCATGTCCCTAAGAGCCACATCCACACTTCTCCTAAATACCCCCAGGGATGGTGTCTCCACCACCTTCCTGGGCAGCCCATTCTAATGCCTATCCACCATTTCTGTGAATATTTTTTTTTTCTGACATCCAAATCTAAATTTTCCTGGTGTAACTTGAAGTCAATTCCTTGTGTCCTATCACCTGTCACATGAGGAAAGACTGATGTGCACCTCAACACAACCTCCTTCCAGGTAGTTATAGAGAGCAATGGGGTCTCCCCTCAGCCTCCTTTTCTCCAGACTAAACAGCCCTAGTTTCCTCAACTGCTATGTCTAATGCACTTTTCTTTACCACATCTTCTATTCCCTCAACAGGTTTTTCTCATGCAGATAGACCTTAGTCTCCATAAATCAGTTTTGTCTTGTTGTCTCCATATAGTTTGTAAACAAACAAACAAACAAACAAACAACTAGGATATTATTTCTGCAATTTTTTTTTTTTTTTTTTAATTTCCACTCATTTTGTAGGTCCTATTGGAGGTTGAGCAATACACCAAATACATTAGCTGTATTTGGTGGAAATCCCATACATTGTTAAAGCTACTTCATTGGTTTGTTAATAAGGCAGTCTGGACCTTTGAAAGGTGCTCCTAAAACTTGCTGCTCTGCTGAATAGATATCTCATTAAGAAAAAACATTGCCTGACATCTTCATCTGATTTACCTAAGGTTCATCATAATTCATCTAGGGGGTTTTGAGCTATTTACAACAGTAGAGGAGAACCGTTTTGCTAGTAAGTAGATGTGAAGAAACATTGACTGACATGGAAAATATTTCTTGTTCTCATCTTCTCCTACAGACTCATCTTCTTATCTATTCATGTTCTACTATAAAATTTTCTTTTTCTTTTTCCTAGTGGCATTAAAGGCAACAGGAGTGACAACAGTTGATTTGACAAGAATTGAAGCAGAATATTTTTTTTTCTCTACTTTCCTTCATCTTTTCTTCATATTTTGTTTGAAGACTGAACTCATTTTGTTCTCACAAAGCATGTGGGAAGGATACATATTCAGTGCATCGTGGAAAATTTGGGTTGGAGGGTCTCTGACTCTTGCTTTTTTCACACATACACACAAAAGTTAATTGTAATAAAATGAAGGAAATTCTTTTCTGGATGATAGACAAATCCAACCTTTTTTCTGATCTGCGTGAACTTTTTGACATTTGGAAATATTTCATGAAGTCCGTGATAATGAGCTCACTTAGCAGCTGGCAATTACCTTACGTTTTGTTGGAGTATGCTCTTTTGTAGTATGCTCTTTTGGAAACTCCAGGTAAGTTCTGTCTTCAAAATCAGCAGTAAATTTTTTTCTTATTTGTAACTTCTAAATGGCAGAAAAATGTTGGGTAATTTGTTGAAATGTTTAGATTTGGGAAAGCAACATTCATCAGAATCAAAGCAATTAGAAAGACAAAAAATCAAAAGCTGTTTGTTGCTATCATTGACTATAATTGTATATTTTTAGAAAGGTAATATCTGGCAATAGCATTACTAAAGTGAACAGCCTGGAATTCCACAGCAGTATCAATTAAACCAATATTAAAATAAAATAACTCTATTAATAAGTCATACCTTTATTTTTTCAAATGGTTATATAATGTATCATAGAATTTATAAATAATTTGAATTGGTAAAATATATTCTATGAGACTGTAGATGTAGAACAAAAGTTTGAGATGGAATTCAACAAATTCAATAAATGTTGCTTATTCTTGATTAACATGCTCAAGTATAATTACTTAAAAATATTTAGTTGAAATAATTAAAAACTTAAATTATTTAAAATAAATATCACAATATTTCTATAATCATGATCTACAGATACTACTTCTAGTATGATATTTCTATAAGCCATGAAAAGAATGAAAGAAGAATTTAATCATTATATAAGGTATCTTAATATAATTTTATTGTGAAAGATTTCAATTACCACATAGTAACTCAGATTAATATTTTCTAGGAAAACTGATTAAGGACTTTTTTTTTTTTTTTTTTTTTTTTGAGAAGCTTAAAGGTTCTGATTTTCAGTAGGTTACACGGAATAATGCTCTGCCAATTAGGCAACCAAATTCTGCCTGTTTTTGAGACATATACATATATATACATATATATATTGGCTTCACTAATTCCTGTCAGGAGTCCAGTGTTCTGCAAGACACAACTCAAACCTGTTTTGGATGAGAAAGTATGCATTTGTAGTTGCATAGTAAGACTATTTACTGAAGGAAGAACACTCTTTTTCATAAGATGGAGTGCACCTCACAAAAGCATGCTGATTATTGAATCAGGATAGAGAATGATGTAGAATATGAATACAAGCATGAACCCATTTTTGGGATATTAACACAGTCCAAAGGAAGAATTGTTATACTTAATTTTCTTACCAAAAAATATTCAGAAATGGGTGATTTAATGTAAGCATTCATTATTATCCAGGAACAAAATACATTTTCTTGCAATATGGGACTACTGAGACACAAGAGCTAGAATTTCAGCTGTATTTTGTTCCACCACATTATTTCTCTTTGTCTTTTTCAGTAAATTGCAAGGGCCGAGGTTATAGAAAATACAGTCCTGCTATTCTATCAAGTTCTTAAAGTCTACAATATCTGTTATTAACATGGACATTACAATTCAAGAACCTGCAGTCTTTTACTGAGACGATTACATCTTGCCTTGTCAGTACTGCTCAGGAAAAAAATAGTGATGCTTAATTTAAGGTAGGGACCACAAAGCAAATATTTCTTCTCTGTTCATAATTCCATATGGGAGAATTAATGCTTTATATGCTCTGATAGCTAGGTATGTAGATACACAGAAGTCTGCTAAAATGATTTTATTTTCCTCCCACATTTGATAACTCTAAAGGTCTGCAAAGTATCATTGTTAAAAGAAGGTATAGAAACATTCAAATATAAAAGGTCTCAAAGAGATTCTGTTCAAAAGCAACCTACTTCACAAATCAAAATTAAATTTTTCTTATAATGAAATTCAATATATTTAAAAAATATGAATATATATAAGAAGGTTCTTTCTATGCAGTAACTATGTATTATAAACCAGCATTTACCCCTTAAATAAAAAAGTTTCAGTTTTACTAGTTTTTTGTTTGTTTGTTTTCAAGAGACATGTTTTTGCTGCTGCATAGAATGGAATATTCTTATATTTTTAAGATTGCTCTTGGTATGGTCAAATTTTCTTTTGTTGTGTTGTGCTATTTTATCCCACTTCATCACAAATATTTCTGTATCTTTTTTCTTCTAATGTTTCCACCTAAGATTATAATTCTCTTCTTAATCAGTTTTCTGTTCACTGGAGACATCACTAGTAGCTGGGGAGCGTATTATCAAGCCAGATGAGTGCAATCTTATTTACTGGGTAGTAAAGAAGAAATAGATGTATTAATGTATAAGAAAGAACAAACCTAGTTTTGAACAACTGTGCTTAGTAATAAAAATAAATTCAGAAAAATGCAGAGAGTATGATGCTGTCATCTGAGGCTGGCTTGGAGACAGTAGTGCTGTGCAAGGATCACTGTATTCCCTGATTAGGTTATTTCCATGGAGTTATTTCCATGGACCTAAAGAGTTTGGGGAGCAGCTGCCAAACATTTGTTATTCTCTTTTCCAAGTCAGACAGCCAGACAGAGGCAAGACAGCTGAGGTGGAGGAAACTGCAAGACAATAATTGAAGTTCATGACTCAGGATACTCTCACCAGAGAGAACCACAGAGTCTGAAATGCAATTTTCTGAGGACAGATCTGGTCCCTTTACTTCCTGCAGTTACATGATAACCTTATCCTTCAAGATTACAATTTTCCCACTCAAGCACATACCATGTGTTATTTTTAAACTACCATACACATGGCACCTGTCCTTTTTTTAATCCTGGTGGTCAACTTTTCAGATAATGGAAACTAGTCAAGCTACTTATGTCTTTATAGCTACTAGTGTAGCAAATGAGTTTCCTGTTGGTCTACATAAACAGAAAAATTGTAATTTTCCCATGACTTCAGTGTGGGTAAAGTTTTAGAACTTCAGTTTTAAAAAGGAGAATAATAAACAAAAAGAAGGAAAGGAAGGACAGTGATACATAAGGGGAGGATCATGGGCCACACATTCTTATATACAAATCTTGTTTCTAATTTTTTGTTTGTTTGGTTTCTATTTTTATTAGCCTGTTACTTATACATTCTTAAACAGTGTTCCTAAATATATAGACATTGCTTCCTTTAAACTGTACAAGGAAGCCTGACAGAAGGTTAATAATAGGACCAAAGAAGCAATGCAAATTCAATTCACTTTTTTTTTTTTTTTTTTAATTGCCCATTATTTAGTTCCTCAGTTTTAGAAGACAGTGCATTTCTGAATGTTAAATAGCTTTAAATGTAAGTCCTATACTGGATTCTTAACTATTGAAGTGCTTTTGATTTTAACAGCAGATGAAGGTTTACAATATAGGTTGGATCCTTGGAGATTGTTTCTGGTGATGTGGTTCTAGTTTAATCTGTCAAAGGGGTGCATTTTTACACAGAAAAGCTTATTAAAATATAAATATTACTAAAATAAATACATTTATTGACTTATATGGTAGACTTTATAAAATTGTGCGGTGTCAAGAGTTGGACTTGATGATCCTTAAGGGTCCCTTCCAACTCAGGATATTCTATGATTCTAAATTATATCTGTTATTAATATTTATTTGAGCCAAATGCTTATTTTAAATCATCTCTAGCCCCTATTCTTTGTTTTCCTGCTGTTCTGACAAATACACCAATAAGTAATACTGTATGTATGAGAAAAGTCTGAATAGCTGCTTTGATGTAGTCGGCACAAAACTGCCAGCTAAATATGAAATAACAATTGAAGTGTGATATAAAAGATGGAATAAAACCAGACTGATTAGGAGAGCATAAGCTGAAATCTGTGAGAAAAGAAATTAGGGAAAACACATTATTAATAGACTGATAAAGTGAGTAAATCTGATATGGAATAACTGCAGGTATGTTTTGGTGGGAAGGAAGAACGTCCCCTGTAGTCACAAATTGTTATAACTGTATGTTATGTTAACATGCAGTTAAAATACACATTAAGATCATCATCATCATCATCATCATCATCATCATTGTATTTTAACTTAAATACTAACATACACTTCCCCATCCCTGGAAGTGTTCAAGGACAGGATGGATGGGGCTTTGAGCAACCCTGGTATAGTGAAATATGTCCTTGCCCATGGCAGGGGAGTTGGAACTAGGTAAAAATAAATAAATAAATACAAGGTATATTTGCAATATTCCTTTCACAGTTGAAGGTAACTCTTAAATTTACACAACATAACTCAAAACCAAGCATTAATTTTTCTAGAATATAGCAGAGATTTTTCCAGTTTATCCAATTTCAGCTGCACAAAACAATAAATATATTTTTTCTTGTTGTATATATATACATGTCAAGTGATTATTTGTAACATCTTAAAGGTTTTGGCAAATGTAAAATATGGAAAGAGAAAGAAAAGAGCTTGTGCATATTTATTTAGAAGCTTTAATTTTTTATTATGATCATCAGTAAGTTTGGTTATTATTGTTCATTCTATAAATAATATACACAAAATTAAACCTGACTGTAAAGTGGACTAATATAACTGCATTGGAGACTAATATAACTGCATGGCATTGGAGAAAGCAAGAACTCTTTTGGATGGTGTTTTAACATCAGCTCCATGACAAACATTCAACTTTACTGGGAGTTGGGGTCACTAAACACAAGACAACTAAGCCAGACCATTATCCAGCACATCTTCAAACTGCATGACCAGGAATCTCTGGTCAGATTCCTAAAAGCAGTCATCACACATGCTTCTCTAGCATCCTACTGAAAATCTCCAAATTCAGGGCAGCTTGGATAAACAGTAGGATTCCTTACCAGTTGATTTGCCTTATAGTAGATTAAATAATTTATTCAGCATCCCTAATTATATGCAAAGGGATTGCTCTAAGTGTCTAATTTTTGTGAATTTCAGTTTTGATGTTTCCATATGAACTGGCAGGTCCAGAACTGGTAATATAATTTATACCTTTAATTTCTACCTTTCCACACTTTTTTTTTTTTTGGCTATATGTAGGAGCAGGAGGAAACAAGGATAAAGGGAATCAGGATGTAAGCAAGTCCAAAGTCAAACCAGTCAACATTGTGGTCTCCATGTGGTAACAAAGTTTATTCATATAATCAGGAGAAGGTACTTAAGGAGTTTTAGACACTAATTTAAAATGAGGAATTGGTACATTTGGTGATTCTTTAACTCTGATCTAATATAATTAAGGCAGGAAGTATCCATATTTTATAGATTCTATGCTACATTTAATGATCTGCTGTGTAGTATGATTTCACCCAGTTATAATTAATATTAAGGAATTGCTGAATACATTCAGCATTGCTGAGTACTATCAACACTAAAAGCTGAATTCAGTAAGAAATGCTTAAGATATTCCATCTGCCATCAAACTAAATATATACTTGTTATACAGTGCATTATTTCATAAAACAACAACAACAAAACAGATTATGCTAAAGAATTAAATATTTAAGAAGAATGCTGTTTCAAGAAGTGCTGTATCAGCTCAAACAATATAAAATTCTAAGATGAAAAGATGAGTCCTTTGCTTAATTCTCCAAAATATACCTTATTAGTGAGATCCCCTAGTCACAAACTTAATTTTGGATCATGATTACATTTCCATTGGGAAAAACAACCTCCTGTATGCTTTGTATGAGAACTCTGAGCACTTGAATTTAAATATTTATTTTTAGCCATAGAGGTTTTGCTGCAATACAAATCTAAAGAGTCATTACTGTAAAAGAGATTTCTTACCTCTGATGGATGCCCAACCCTAATAAATGTACAGAGTGGATCAAAAGCTCCTGTTCCACAAGCCAGGAGATGTGTTCTGTTGTATCGGTGAAGGACACGGACATAATTCGCACATTCATCCTAGTTTACATAAAAAATAAACATAGAAATAACAGCATTTCTGTTGAAAAGGATAGATTAAAAACATAAAAGTTTTTGTTTTTCTTTTTGTTTTAATATGTCATGTGCCTTCAGGTGATGGTCTGCATACTGAGAATTCCTTTTCCATCATGTTTAAAATCTTAGTTGTCTTACTTTATACTAGTACCTCAGACTCACCAAATCCATGGATGGACACTTATTACATGTTTAGAAGCATGTTTAGAGCTTTTATTTAACACAGCTTATTTTAAACACTTTATGAGTCAGGAGTTAATAAGTTATAAAATATATTTTGTGCTTCTTTAATCTCAAGTATATTCTCCAAATCTAGATATTCATTTTACTAACTTTTATTAGATGCACTAGGCATTAAATTCAGAACAAGAGATATGAATAGTCAGCAAATGGCTTCCCTCACAAGTTAAATAAACTCAAGAATAATAACACTTTTTTTTTTTTTTTTTTTTTTTTTTTTTCTTAAGGCTAATGCACAAGTATTTTGTGTGTGTGTGTAATGCATTGTTAATCAATATTTTTTTTATATTGTATAACCTCATGCTTTCTTTTAGTTCCACCATTCACACCCTCCTTTGAAGAAGAAATTAATTTATTTTCCCTGAGGCAATACTTTGGGACTCATTCATGTATTTGCAGCTTCATAAATATTGCAATTAAAAAATTTTCAAGCATTGCTTTGAGATGTGGGGTCATTATCCTTCCTGTGCTAAACTAGGAACAGAGAGAGTGAGAAAAATGTATCCATTAATTTTGGAACTCCTGGGACTTGGTTTATTGGAGTACTTAATATTATGCACTGTTTTCTATATTTTGAGTAAAATTTCTGTTCATTTTCACTCATTGTGTGACATTTCTGTCTCTCAGACCCTGGGTTTTAAGACCCAGGTCATATGAAGTGCAAGACAATTATAATGAGATTAATCTCAGATAACTGTAGCTATTATAAAGTTTAGCCTTCTAATCAAAGCTTTTCTTCTAGGCTCTTTCAATACTCAGTGAAGAAGGCCATACATCTCCAAAAGACTTAACTTATGAAAGTTAATCTATCATAAAATGAATGTGTAAAAGAGAGTAGAGGAATTTCATTTTGGAAATTTGCTCTTTCAGTCCAGTTTTTGGATATTTAGATAAGAACAATCCTGGGTCTTAATGACCGTTTGAAAGAAGTTAATGTTTCAGAGGATGAGTCTGTGGCAGAGCCATGGCCAGAATACAGCTCCTGCAAAGCTAAGTTGGGTTCAGAACTAAAAAAAACCCTGTCTTTTGTCAATCTTTTGCAGTATTCAATGCAAGTCTTTTAATTTATCCAACAAAAAAATGAGTATCATATGGAAAAATTCTCCTTTGTTACGTGCTTCTCCTTAAACTATCACTGAACTGAGAAGTTATGTCATGGTAATTGAAAAGTTTTTTTGTTTTGTTTTGTTTTTGCCAAAATGATGGTTAACTCTAAAATGAGGGCTTAAAACAAAATGATGGAGAGGAGAGAGAGTAAAGAACAGCCCTGTGAATGATGGACAGGGTTGATGAACAGAGGACGTGGTGGTGTGACAGGAATGACAGGAGCTCAGAATCAACAATGTTGGGTGTAAGCAAGGTCATCTCCAACAGTTGCATGTAAGCAGGAAATACAGGGCACCAGCATGGAGAAATCTCTCAAACCCTCTCTAGGAACCTGAAATGCTGGGGTGGCTCTCTTAAGTGGCTAATGCACTAATGAACACAGTATGGGGAATAAACATGATGAGTCAGATATGTGGATGCAGTTGCAGGATTATGATCTTGCTGGGATCATGGAGATGTGGTGGGATGGCCCCCTGAGGGAATGTTGTAATGAAATGATGCAGGTTTTTTAGGAAGGACAGGTTAGGAAGATGATGAGAAAATGTTATCCTTTATGTATGAGTGCATTGAGCTCTGCCTGTGGATGGATGAGGGGCTGACTGAGGGTTCATGGGTTAGGATTAAAGGGAAGAGAGGGATAGGTGACATTGTAGTGGATGCTTACTACCGGTCACCTGAAAGCATAGAATAAACATGAGGTCCTGACAGACAGATAGGAGCAGCCTCACATTCATAGGACCTAGTCCTTGTAGAGGACTTCATCCACACAAGGCAACTGAACACTGGGTTCTCCATAAATTGTCTCTGCTTGTACGTGGGTGTCAAGGATGGGGCCATTCCCCTTCCAACATCAACTATTATGTGATTCTGCAAAAGAAGTACATAGCCTACACAGGCAGGTAACATGCTGTGTAATTAAATATGTATATCATAGAATCATAGAGTAGTTTGGTGGTTTGGAAGGGTCCTTGAAGACCATCCAGTTCTAACCCTCCCCCCCCCGCCATGGGCAGGGACACCTCCTACTAGAGTAGGTTGCCCAAAGCCCCATCCAACCTGGCCTTGAACACTTCCAGGGATGGTGCAACTGTTCTGGACAACCTGTATATGCAAAGGACAAGTGAACCCTGTTTAATATCACTCTTTGAATTTCTTAATTTTAATATTCTTTTTTTTTCCTCTTTTTTTTTTCTTTCCTACTTTTTTTTTTCTTTAAAGGAAACCAATAATAATAATAATAATAATAATAATAATAATAATAATAATAATAAT
>CM021731.1:9174728-9314007 GCA_011075105.1 Heteronetta atricapilla | reverse complement strand
ATAATAATAATAATAATAATAATAATAATAATAATAATAATAATAATGTCTTCTTCCATGTGGCATTCACATGGTCTCTCACCTGACAGTACTTTTTAGACCCACTGAAAAAAAAATTTCTACTTCAATTGCCAGACAAACTGAGAAGAACAGTGAATTGAGGTGGTTGAATGGGTTGCCATCAAGTACGTGAAAATCAGCACACAGAGATACCCACTTTGCTTGTATTCCATACATGTTTACTAACTGGCAGTAGTGGAATGTTAAAACATAGATAATTTGTAGCTTTTTGAGTATATGCTTTGCACTGTTATTCTTCCTCATTCTCTCTCTCTTCCACATATGACCTTCCTGACTTATCCCCTCTGTTCTATCTCTGTGGTGATCTGCTCTTTTCTCCATTTTTTTTTTTTTCTTGTAGTCCACATATGCAACTCTTGATCTTTGTCTCAAAAGCACTTTAGAGGAACAGAGATCTTAGGATACAGTTTTTCTCCTGTGTGTCTTCAGAGAAATGCCCGAAAATTTATGCGGAGTAGACACCAAATATAGAAAAAATCATTCCAAATGGTTAGCCTTTACCACAACAAATGAAAAAAAAGACAACTAGACACTGCTGTTGACCCTACCAATAATATCCTGTACATGTAACAAGGAAGGATCAGGCAGGAGATAATAAAATAAGTTGTCTTCCTAATATATTAAATTATTAAATATTGTGTTTATCTTTAGGAGGCTCCATAGACATATTAATAGATTTGTAGAATTTCATTCATCTGAAACTTCTTAGTGTGAAGGAGTTAGTCATCACAACAGAATTTGATTTCTGTTTTTGTATGATTTCCAGTTCTGATAAAATAATTGAAAGGATCAAAAGCTCTCACACCACAGGTATACAGGTGTGCTTCATGGCACACTGGAGCAGGTTTTATCCTTGGCTTGAACTGGTTCAGAAAAGAAAAACCTGAGTTTAAGATGATGCAAGACTAGACTTTCCCAAATGTCTTATTTAGTCTGTTGGAAGCTTTCTAAAATTTTGTTTATGACTGCAATACTTGGTTTGACTGCTACAAGATGAACCGATAACCTTTAAAGATTGTAAAAGCTTGTAAAAGTGGACTGTTGTGTCATACAGAGAGAGGTAGCAGAAAACACTTGTTCCTCAACACTGAGATGCTTATTACAACATTTTCAGACCTCCTTAATATCAGTTATGCAATGAGCACCATTTGCAAAGGAAAATAAAGATGGAAATAAACAAGAAAAAAATTTGAAAGACCACTGATGATTTTTTTTTTTTTTTTTTTTTTTTTCTCAGAGACTGTATAGTGTGAAAAATAGAATTCAAAACTTAGAAATGGCAAAGGGTTGATTTTAAGACATAAAGTCATTAGGCCAATATTCATTTATGGCTACCAAAAATGAAGATGAGAAGGCAAGTAATTTTGTTTCTAATATAGATTCTCTGCATGTTGAGCAATTCAGCTCACTGAATACTGAGCATGTTAATGAAAATTACTAAGGATTCCCTGGAATTAATTAGCCTTACTCATTTGCCACACTCATTTTGTCACACACATAATTAGGTCTTGCATATGGATCAGAGTATCATCCACTATTTGTTGATATTCAAATATTTCCAGCTTTCATAATTTTAACAAAATTTTTCTTTCTTTTCTTTCTTTTTTTTTTTTTTTCTTAAGACACTGATTCTGTATTCTTTTGTTTATTTAAAAATTCTCTGCTTTTCTTTTTGAAAATTGAGACTCCTGACTTTCACAGAGAGAATGTGGGAAACATATGTAATGAATGATAGTATTCATTACAGTGCTCATTTGAAGACACACTAGTAGAATGGATTTTAAAAGGTTTCAAATTTTAGGGAATCCTTAGTCTACAGGGTAAAAACTTTACATTACATTGGAACAACCATACCTATTTATGCATCTATTTAACACAAATAATATTTTCAAAGTATCAGAAAATACGTTGTATCATGTAATGGTGAAGAAAGGATGACAAAGCTTTAATGTCATTGCAGCCTATGCTGAAAAGTAGTATTAAATAAAGCTAAAATATTTTTGCTAATATTAAAGCTAAAAGATTTTTGATTCATTTAATATGACCATGAAGTTTAGATAATATAGAAAAACACCATATTCAACATGACACCTGAAATCCTCAAAGGTCCAAAAGCATCGAGAAAAATACCATGAACTAATATACCTAAAAAAAAATCAGTTCTAAGCCATGTGAGTGCAAGGAGTAAAGTATAATAATAATAATAATAATAATAATAATAATAATAATAATAATAATTTATATTATCTTTTCCACTCTGATTCATCCATTCCCTTGATGTGGACATTTCTCATGCTTGTACCTCAACTGGAATCTTTATTTCTTCCTGGGCTTCACAGTGAATATATGGTGGTATCATCAAGGCTGCCTGATTTCTGTGTTTTGTGGGAAAACACTGCATGTGCCCTTCCTTGTTCTGTGTTCCTATCACTGTTGCTGTAAAACTATCATCATTTTCAAATCCTTTGGTACAGTGTGAGTTCTCACAGCTGTGAGATTTATTAGGTGTTGTATTTACTGTGTATTTATAAGGTGCTGATAATGAGCTTGCTGCACTGCAAAATTATAGAGAGCTCCCATCCAAAAGAACTTTCATCCTGTCATGCCAATGATATCAGCCACTGTATGTCAATGAGTTTTCATGTCTTTTCCTGGAACTGATTAAAGTCAAAACACTGAAACACAAGAACAGAACAGCTTCTAGGTTCGTTAAAATAAAATATTTATACTAGTATGCCAGAAAACTTATAGGGCAAAAGGATTTTGAATATATCTTATAATTACTAATAATTTAGCTGCTTTTTGAATGTTTCTAGAGAATTTGAATTTTAAAAATGAATTTGAATGTGAAAAGATTTGAACAGAGAAGATATTCTACGTGTATAAAAAGAAAGGAAAATAGAAATGGGAAAAGGAATTACTAAGGTACCTTCTTTGCTATCACCAGAGAAAGAATTAGGAGAAATTTCAGATGATCAAGTGTTCATTGCCTGTTTATGAGCTGCTTTGAAAAGCAATTAAACTAATAATTTAGTGTATTCATAGTGGTTACATATTTTTAAGCTGCAACACTTAGAATTATATCTATGCTTTGATTTATCTGAAATTTAGGGATAATTGAATCCTTGTTTTGGGTCACCAATAAGTATAATTATATTAAGTATATATAAGTATATTTGATTTGTAATAAATGATACTTACAGCATCTCTTCCTTTAATTATGCACTCTTCTGCCTGAAGAGGTGTACTAGGCCAGTGAATCTGAAGAAAAACAAACAGGAAATCATTCAATTGGTAGTCTGATCATGTTAATACAGGTTTTCCACTGCTCTTCATGTGAGATTTTTTTATTACATGCTCTAATATTTAATCAAATTTCTGTTACATTTTGAACAGATTTCAAGCCAAATAATTTAGCTAAATATATCTATAAAAGTGTACAAGATGGTGACATATTTTTGTTGTAACAGTTTTGCATAGGGTAATTCAGCAAAATTAATACTAGTAAACAGATTTAATAGAAGTTAATGTATTGGACATTTTATATAAATTAAGTAGAAATGTCCCTGCTAAATTTTCAGTGACTTCCAAAAATTTCCCTTAGAGTATTAATTTTGAACTACTGATTTCCTACTTTAAGTGGCACTTAGGAAAAAAAATGGCTTACAGTGAAGCTAATGAGGGTCAGCAATCAACCTCATGGGAGTAGGATCATCTCTTCATAGTAAATTACTGGAAGTGAAGCCAAATTATATAAGTAGGATCATTTTTCTGTTACCTACCAAAAAAAACAAATTTTCATTCCAAATGCATGATTTATTTGGATGAAAACAATGTTAAACATTGACTGAGCAGACTGGAATGGTTACTTTATTTCTTAGAATTTTTAAAAGTGAAAACAAAATCATGTTGACTTCAGTGGTAACAGGCTTGGCTGAAAACAAATAAGTATGAAAAAATGGATGTCATCATTAAGATATTTTTGTCAATAGTCCAGAAATAAATTATTATTCTATCTGGAAAACATTTTAAAATTAAATCAATCTTCTGTTATTTATTTATTTATTTTTAATTGTTGTATTTACTTCATTTTCTTGAACTAATTTTAACCCGAAAAAAATGCAAATATTTAGAATACGTTATAAATCCTGGAGATTAACAAAAAAAAGCTTGAAGTCATAGAATCATAGAATGGCTTGGGTTGGAAAGGACCTTCAAGACAATTCAGTTCCACCCCCCCCTGCCATGGGCAGGGACACCTCCCACAAGGCCCGTCCAGCCTGGCCTCGAACACTTCCGGGGATGAGGCAACAATTTTAACTGTTCTTGGCCAACGTGTTCAATAGTGAAGAATGTCTTCCTTATATCTCCTCTAAATTTGCTCTCTTTCAGTTTAAAACAATTCCTTCCATCCTATCACTAAGCTCACTGACAAAGAGTCCCTCTCCAGCTTTTCTGTAGCCCACTTTAGGTACTGGGAGGCTGTTATATAGACTCCCTGGAGTCTTCTCTTCTCCAGGTTGAACAACCCCAACTTTTTCATCCTTTCTTCTTAAGAGAGGTGCTCCAGCCCTCCAATCATCCTCATGGCCCTCCTCTAAACTTGTTCCAATATGTTCATGTCCTTCTTGTGCTGGGGTCCCAGAGCTGAATGCAGTGCTCCAGGTGGGGTCTCACAGGACCAGAGTAGAAGGGGAAATCTTGAATCTGCTGGTCACACTGCTTTTGATGCAGCCCAGGATACAGTCAGCTTTCTGGACAGCAAGCACACATTGCCAGCTCATATTCAGTTTTTTGTTAGCCAACACCTCAAGTCCTCCACAGGGCTGCTCTCAGTCCACTTACCACCAGATCTAGAGGTCTGTATTTATAAATAAGGACATGGATGAGACCATTTTATAACAAAAGATCAAATGTTACTCTTGTGAACTTCAACAGCTTGCATGTGCTTAGGTCTCAGGGCCTGAATAAAACCACTTATGTTCAGACACCATTTAAATCTTGCAAGGAATCTAAAATTAATCAGAACTTTTGTTTTTGGTCAGATAGTCTCATAGTCACTTATATATGATCAGAAGTAACTCATGCTTAGCATCTGTATTGCTGTTAGGCACTCTGTGGAGGTACATGAACTCTGTTGACATCCTGTGAAGGCACTCATTCAGTCATCATTCCTGGTTTATTTAGCATAAAGCTCAGAAGTCAAGGTCATTTACTATTTAATTTGCTCATTGGCAGAGGATGGAGTAGGGAACAGCATGTTCTTATGTTCTTAACCCAAAGGCCTAGAAGTTAGGAGCTGTGAGCTCTAGGATCTCCTGAGTCTAAAATTTTAAAGCCACAGCTTCAACCACAGAGATGTGCTCTTACTGGTAGGCTATTTTATTTTATTTTATTTTTTTTAGCCCATAAGTGATGCAAGGGGATGTTAGGAATGCAGAAACTGAGAAACCACATCATGAATGAACAGTTCACTCTGTAACATATTATCAAAAATAATGTGTGTAGGTGATTGTTTTTGTACTTAGTCCCAGTGCTATTCAAGTACACATCCTCCACTTAAGAGATAGTGATTAAAATAGTGATTAAAATACATAAACAGGATTAAGAGATAGATTAAAAAAATAAAAAAGAGGTCAATATTACCCCTTTATGTGGAAGGTTGAAAAGCAGATGCAGAATAAGCAGCAAGGATTTGGTCCTTAGCATACTGTGATGAGAACTGGAGGATGTGTGCAAAACCGTCTTGCAGAGATGGAGGGATTTCCCTCCTGGGTGGATTGTTCTTATCAAAAGGTTAATGAGCAACAGTAGCTGTACTGTATCTACCACTGCTGCTGTTGATCTGCTTTTTAAAACTGACTCCCGTACAAATCCTTCAAGTGAAACCCTGCTTTTGTTGTTGTGTCAGACATATGTGTATTACCTATTAGGATACTTATCATAGCTTGTTGTAGCAAAAGTGTCTGTCAGAAGGAGAAATGCAGTCATCTATGTACCTTTTCCATCAGTTATGCAGAGCTGTGGGAATCTATCTTGTATTTTCTTAGCCATTTACCAACATTTAAGGCAAACTCATGTTAGTTGCCTGAAGTAATTTCTTACAAAGCCTATGAGTCTTAATCTAAACAAGCATTAAGGTGTTGATCTCTTCAAGATTCTTTTATACTTAGACCTAGAGAGACTCTACACATCAGATTATCAGATTCATAACATTCTTCAAAATTTGATTTTATGTGCATACTGTCTGATCGTAGTATGCAAAAATGTGCATAGTAAAAAAAATAGTGTTGAAAAACACCAAAAAGTTGTTGTTTTTGTTGTTATTATTATTATCATTCCTTTTAATCATGAAATCTTCAAAAGAATTTTTTAGCTTGGTTTATGCAACTGATAAAAGCTGTTTTGTCTCTCTATAATCTTTTGAAAAGAAATGGGTAGTAAATGGCCTAAGGTAATAACACTTTATCAAGGTGTACTTACTATACTTAAGTATATTTGTGCAATTAGTGCATTTTTTGTTAACCGGGATAAATAAGATTTTTCTGGACTTCATGGATATCCAGATATTAATCAACTGTAATTGTAGCCTTTAACCTGCCACATGTTTCCTTATGTTTATGCTTTAGAGTTATGAAAACTACCAGCTTTAACTTTGAATTGTTTTTTTGCCAGGATTAAAATCTTTTGGCAAGCTGTCAATACATACTGTTGAGAAATTTTCCTGTGCATCTAGACTGGAATAACATCACACTAACATACATTTCACAGGGCTACAAGCTTGACCCTTTTTTTTGGACATAATTATTCAAGAGTTGTCATGACTGCAGATTACTGTGAAGTAAGTTTTTAAATTTCATGTTTAGTAATGTTTTCTCTTCTTACACCACAATGTTATTATTGATACTTGATTGATATAATTCTTTGTTGAAAAGAACTTGTTAAAAAAAAATGGAAAAAGCTTTTATTTAAGGATTTAAATATGCTCTTTGTAGAGGAAAAAGAAGGGATTATATGGATTATAGGGCAATAGAAATGATAGTTACTGAGCAAATTCTGATAGGGAAAAAAAACTTTAATTGCATCTGGAATCTCCTAATTAGAATCTCCAAACAGCTTCAATACTCAGTCACTAGTCTCAGGAAAACAACAACAACAACAAAACAACAAAACAACAAAACAAAACAAAACAAACAAAAAACCAGGATGTCATGTTTAATGAAAAATAATTTCAAGAAATTATATTAGCTTCATAGTACTTCAGGCCAAAATGTACTACTGTGTGAGCTAGTCTGAACTGTGGTATATGACAGAGCAATTAAGCAACTCCAGTTCTTGTTTTGAGTCAATACATACTGCTTAACTAACATGTAACTTGTGTTTAACTGAAATGCAAATTCTGCAAAAATAGCTTATTATATCTGGGAGATACTATGTGTATGTATCAACAAATACATGCACACCTTACCTCTTACAAAATAATTCCAGTGGATAATCAAACTTATGTGCTTCTTACTTAAATTAGCATATGTTTCTATATGACATTCAAAGAAAATGCAAGAAAGCAGGCTTGTGTTCAGCCCGCTGTAGAGCAGAAATACAGCTAGCTTCATCAGAGGTAAGAAACACAGGATATATTGTCAGGGTTGTAATTATGTATTACAACACCAACATAAATCCTAACCTGGAGTTATCTCACAATGGACCAGAAAGAGCACATTGAAACCTGCCTTTACTTATGAAAGCTTTTCTTCATAGCAAGCCCTTCCTGAGCACTTTGAAGCAGAAACTGCAGAGAATGAATATCTGAAAAGAGTTTCTAGACAAATAGGAAGTACAGTTTAATTTCACTTCTACAGGAGAGGAAAAGAGGTTGTCCCCCTTGGCTGCTCTCCAACCAGTGGTTGTACTCCTCTATGAGCTGTCAGATCACTGAACTACTGGCATTGGTTCAAGTTTTCTGTCAACAAAGATCTGCTCTGGCAACAACTAAAATTAACTGTAATGCTTTTAAAAAATAAATTTGGCAACAGATATAAAATAAAATTCCCTATCAGTGCATTAGCTCATTACAAGCCTTCAAGACTTTGGATCAAATCCCAAATATGTGCAAAGTTTGATTCCAAAGGTGGTATGAAAGAAAATGAAATCTCTAGGGAAAGCAAAGAGGGTACCTCTGAAGGTTTGTCTTTACACATGATTTCAAGTAGTTTTATTGCTTTAATTATCCGTAAATACTTATATCCACATTTCATTTTGACCTCCATCATTCTTGCCACTGATATTGTTAGGGCATTAATGTTAGAAACCAAAACAAATGATTAGCTCTGTTACAAAAACTTATGTTAGGATGTACTAAACACTAAGAAAGAAAATCTCTGTGTACCATATGCAAGGAAAGATACAAAGAATAAAAATACAAAGTAGGCCAAGGAAATAGAATATGATCAGTGAAGTGATACTCTGTGTTTGTCTAATATGCATATTCTCATATACATCACACGTTGAGTTTATTAGAAATGCTGAATTACTTTGACAGCCAATAGGTCTCAAAACACAAACATTTTATATCCACTCAGCATTTTGTTGTTTTTCTTTGGGGTACTCCTGACATTCTTGCTATAACTAATTACCTGAGGAATTACAGGGTCATTTTATAGCAGAAGGGATACATATCTGGCTAGGAGTGGGTTTTATTTTTGTTTTTAGAGAGCATACTCATCTTCCAAATTGTGGAAGATGGGATGGCAATGGATTAAAACACATAAGCTATTTGCTAGATCAAATTTGCTGATAGTGCTGTGGGACAATCAAGTTGTCCCTAGCTATCACTGAATGAGATCTGCACTGAGTGAACACTGGGAAAAGAGAAAAGGATTGTTACATTTGTACTCAAGGGAGGTAAGTCCCAGTGAGGTCACGTTTCAAAACATGTTAGGTCAAACTCCATTTATTCCAGTGTCTCATCTTTTGCACATCATAAAAGCAGGCCTGTAGGCAAGAAGAGCTTCCATTAATTTGTCATACTCTGAACATAGGTCTCAAGACAGCGTACAGTTTCAGAGTAAATGGCTGATCCTCAATTTTAAAACAACAAAAAAGAGAAAAACTTTCAGAGTGTGTCTAGATGGAACAATTGATGATTGGACAGAAGCATAAAATGTTCTATCCTGTCATCTTTCTTCATAAAGATTTACTGCTGAATAGGGAATAAGAGAGGGGAAGAAAAGCTTATTTTATAGACACAACTGCTTCATAAATGTCTTTAAATCCCTGAGCTATAATATCTTGTTACAGGATATCAATAAGTTTTGTAAAATAGAAAAGGAGTTAACTAATATCTGACTGTGGAGGAGCAAAGCTCAGTATGTAATAGTGACCTCTGAGGAGTTAAAAACTTATATATATATATAACTTATATATAACTTATATATATATATATTAATGTAGATAAATACCAAAATGGCCTTCCTGAGTATCTCTATTTCCCTATATTTAAGATTGCCTTTCCCAAGCTGTTTACAAAAAGGATAAAACATATCTATTCACAATAACAGAACATGGTAATTGCCCTTAGACATAAGGAAGTGGACCAGGATGTTGATATGAGAATATGCTGTTCACTTACAAGAAGGGACAGAAACAGAAGAATCTGAAACATTGTGACTTGACTCCCCTTTCTCCTCCCACAGACCACAAAGTAGACTTCAAATGATACTTTCAGTCAGTACTTAACAAGCACTGACTTTGAGCAAGTGATGCATTTTCTAAGGAGGTGTAGAAATGAATTGCAGGATTTATGTTGCTTTTGCATAGTTTATGTGTTCTCTTAAAAGCTATGTTTTCATTTATTTGTTTGCTTTTTTCCTGGTGCTGTAGAAAAATTCCATACTAATAACAGGGAATGATTATATAACAGAGATACAGATATTAGGTATATACAATGTGCTGTACAGTGCTCTAAATTTTAGTAAACATGCTGAAAAAAATGAGACTGAAAAATAACTGTGACCCCCAGATCTCTTCACAAAGTGGGGTCATTAAGATTCATTTTCATTGGAAAAGAAATAGTGTATTTTTTTTTACAGATAAACATGCCATTAAAGATCATACACATCAATTGTTAATATCTACAATAACTCCATTATCTCATTTCCACTCATGCAAACTCTGATGTTTTGTGCTACACATTATCAAACCAAGTGAGAAATATATATATCTGTTTACTCCACCTCTCGATAGTTGTCATTGACTCGGTCCAAACTGAGGGAATACAAGAGGTCTCTTCCTCCCACAAACAGTCTCTCTTGATACTCATCCAGCAGCATTATATGAAGGCCAATATATCCAAATGGGCTGTGAAAGACTGACGTCCTGTTTAAATCCCAGAGCTCTGAAATACAATCAGAGTACACATGATAAATACCATACAGCTTAGTTTCATGGCTTCATTTTCATTTCCTCCTAGGGAACTAGACAAGAAGCTGTGGGACATTAAAATGCTAATTGTATAATCTTTGAATAAGAAAGAGACACAAAACACCTGGCTCATTTTCAGAATGAGCCAGCTTTCCAGAAGACTTGTATGTGAATCATAGCCTTTGTGCATGATACATCATGAGGTGGGGACTGGGGGAAGAAGTTTTCTCCCGAATATTTTATAAAAAAAAAAAAAACAAAAACAAACAAACAAAAAAACACTGCTGAAGACATTAATGGAAATGTAGAAATAGGAATGAATTGGTGGAAATTGAAAAATTACTGGAAATTATCTCCCTGTCCTTCCCTCAGACATGTAAAACTTCACGTTTTTATTGTATGCACAATGTTGTTCTGTTCCTGTGATGTTGCCTTTTTTTTTTTTTTTTTTTTTTGTGGGGAGTGGAAGGGTGAAGGTGGGAAAGAGGGTAGAGGAGGGAGAAGATGCTGTTGCTTGTTTTAAACCCAGCACTGTTTTCATTTTATGGAAAGTGTTGGAACTAAATTCTATAACAGTATAAACTCTGTAAGATACATATCAATAATTTTCCAAGTGATTACTGATTTTGTTAAGAAACATGTTGACCAGTTAAGGGGATCTGGGGCTTAGTTGTGTATGATCCAGACTAAAGTCACTTCCAAAGAGAAACTAAAATTTGCCCTGTGTAATGTTGCAGAAACTTGGAATCAGGCTTCAGGAAGGAAGGAAGAGGCAAGCATTGGGGGTCTTTCTGTACTCTCAAGCAGATGGCACAGAGCACAGTTTGGCTCACAGCATGTTGGAGAGGCTAAGAATCATTTTGTTGTTGGGAAGTCTCAAAAGAAGTCATTACAGACAGTGCCCTAGGACTGTTTTAGAAACAACAGAGCTGGGACTGAGGGAAAGAACTATATTCCTATATCTATATCATGGTGAATTGTTTCATTTTGAAGAAACAAAAGTCACTCTTGGTAAAAGTCACTAAGTTCCTTTTAGTTTTACCCTCACAGCTGTCCTTAAACATGACTTCCCCAGTTTAGATGTGTCCCAGCAGCAGATGATGGAAGAGGTGGGATTGTCTCAGAGCTAAGGGAAAAAAAATTAAAAATGGACCCTCATCTGGTCTTCAGTGAGAGGACTGGCCCCCTGTGTGAGAGGAAGTCCTTGAAGAGAAAGGAAGAGAAATTTCATGCGTCAAAGAAAGTTCTTTCATTGGTGTAACACTCTGGCACCCATATATATGATACTATGTATGCCAATCATATATTCTGTGGTCTTCAGAAATTCATTTGCATCTTTAAGCTAAGAATGGCAGCTTCATAAGGACCCAACAAAATTCACATCATATTAAAGATGTGTCCCGAGTTCTCTGAGGAACGGGTGTTCCAAACACCCTTTGATCGGAATTCTGTATTTGAATTCAAATTTCTCTTACTTCAAAAAGATTTATCATCACTAAGTTCCACTCAGCCACTCCTTGTAAGACTTGTTCTCCAGACCTCTCACCAGCTTTGTTGCCCTTCTCTGGACAACAATTCTTATTTCCATTATGGGGTGAATAAAAACATAATAGAGTCCCAGTAGGGTTTACTCAGATTCTTGTCTTTGAATTTCTCATTCTCTCTTTTTGTTTTGCAATTTGTTACTCACCATTCAAAAGTTATACACAATAACATGTCTGAGAAATATTCCAGTTAAACAGAAAAAAATGATTTTTTTTTCTGTCACACAAGGGAACTGGTATGAAATGTGAGATTCAATCTCTGGTTTAGTCTCAAGGAAAGACACCTAATTTCCTCAAAAGATATCTTACTTACATCTTAAAGTATAGAAAAGGGAAAAAATAAGTATTTTTACTTGAAATAAATTTATCATTTAATAGTTATATTAATTTAACATGAAATTTGGCATTCTAATAAGAGATTTAACATTCATTAAGGATATTATCCAAGGCCAGCTTGGATGGGGCTTTGAGCAACCTGATCCAGTAGGAGGTGTGGCAGGTCGGAGGTCCATGGCAGGGAGATTAGAATTAGGTGATGGTTAAGGACTCTTCCAACACAAATCATTCTATGAGTCTATGAATTCAATACAACAAACACAACTTAGTTTTATTTTAAGTTAGTATTTATATTGTAATTGTGACATTGAAGGAGTTTAGTAATTAGATAAACATATTTTGCTATATTTGTTTTCTAGATCCGTTTCATGTCAACAGAGGCTTAAAGCAATGAATTTCTGAAAGCTGTTTCCTTAGATGATAATACGTTTTTATCAAAGGAGTTATACAGCCTCACAAGAGATTTCTTTCCTGAGCTATCTTCAAAAATCTACCAAGCAGTTGTGGGGAACTGTTTTAATATATAGGCTTTCCATTACATTTTTCAACAGGAGAGGTTAAAACACTTTGCACTTGTGTGTTTTTGGATTGATTTAACAAATAGAAAAGGTAAGTCAGAGAGAGGAGTATCATGATGAATAGAACAAGAGTCTTGTTTGTTGAAGCTTAATGCACTGACCATTTTTGGCAGTGATACACCTAGTGCAAGACTGAATAGCAATATGGAGATGGTATTTTCAATGCAAGCTTCTCTTGCCAAGAAAATCCAGCAGATTGCTGTTTCAAAAGAAAATTGCCTTTTTTTTTTTTTTTTGGTGATGAAATTAGAAATGGAATACAAGAAGAACTGGAAATATTCTTTTGGTCCTAAATAAAATGAATAAAATGACATATTATTAGTAAGCATATCAAACATCCAATTTATTTTCAAGTCAGTCCTATGAAAAATGAATTGCATTTTAAAATTCTAATTATATACAAGCCATGAAAGGATACTCTGGTAACTTCCCCTGACTTACTTTCATCTTGTCCTGAATGCAAATTTTTCATAGGTAAGAAAATATTTCTTTACATAAATCAGAGAAATCACTTGCTTGTTTTCAGTGACAATACTAAGCACAATGAACCTGATCATTTAAACTGTTAACTTACTCATGTAAGAGACAGTCCTGCCAAATACACCTATAACTTTAATTGTCTTAAATAAACATAGACTATATTAAACACCTGTCAAGATCAAGCTTGTAAAAAGAGGTATTTTTAGGACTACTGCCTAAATACAGGCATATTTTTGCTGTAAGTTTAGAGATGGTCACTGCACCGAGCCTGACTGAGTTTAAGAAGAGATTGGACTGTGCACTTAGTCACATGGTCTGAACTTTTGGGTAGACCTGTGCGGTGTCAAGAGTTGGACTTGATGATCCTTAAGGGTCCCTTCCAACTCAGGATATTCTATGATTCTATGATTCTATGAGATCAGCATAGAAGTAAACATGACATCTGGAAGGGCTGCAAACACCAGGCAGGGAGATCTGGGGAACAATTTGGTTATAAAAATACAAATTTATTAGTATTATGCAGCTCCTTTGAAAGGTACTAGGTTTTGTGGGCATTGTAGGATATCTGAGATATTAGGAGACTGTAGGAAAACAGGTTACAGCACCTTCTGAATGCCATGAAAATGGGAGGGATATCCCAGGGAGTCTAAAATGGCACTAGATGCTTGTCACTTCTAAGCAACTGAATCTTTTTCATATATGGCTTCATGAAAATTACTGAGCTTATGCTTGCAAGGGTTACCTTGTGACTACAGACTCCTTAAGGTGTCAAGAGTTGTTCTGGCTACACCCACATCCTTAAATTGAATAATTCAGTTCCTAGCCCATACTTGAACACAAGCCAAAAATAGGTTGTTCTTCTAACTAATCCTAGAATTTAATATCTGCAATTATACTGAACACATCTAAAACACTTACAAGATCAGGTGCAACTATGATTTTCTTTGAAATTCTGGACAGAGAAAATATAGCACTGCTTAATATTAAATATATATATATATTGGAAAAAGGAGAACTAAAGAATACTAAAGAATACATAGGGCCGCTCCTTGATAGGGAAGGTCTCCTCACAGACAATGACATAGGCAAAGCAGAGACGCTTAACGCCTTCTTTGCCTCTGTCTTCAATGCCGATGATGGGCTTCGGGACCCAGGGTGCCCTGAGCTGGAGGACCGGGACGGTGGGGATGACAAACTCCCAACTGACCCTGAACGTGTGCAGGATTTGCTACTCCACCTGGATCCCTACAAGTCCATGGGTCCGGATGGGATTCATCCCCGGGTGCTGAAAGAGCTGGCGGACGTCATCGCAGAACCTCTCTCAATTATTTTTCAACTATCCTGGGAGTCTGGAGAGGTCCCGGTAGACTGGAAGCTGGCAAATGTTGTGCCGATTTTCAAGAAGGGTCAGAAAGAAGACCCTAGCAATTACAGGCCTGTCAGTCTCACGTCAGTGCCTGGTAAAATCATGGAGAAGATGGTTCTCGAACTTATTGAGGCGCACCTGGGGGACAAAGCAGTCATTGGTCCCAGCCAGCATGGGTTTGTGAAGGGTAGGTCCTGCCTAACTAACCTGATTTCCTTTTATGATAAGATCACCCGTATGGTGGACCAAGGGAAACCAGCTGATGTGATTTTTTTGGACTTCAGCAAGGCTTTTGACACGGTTTCCCATAGGATCCTACTGGACAAAATGTCCACCATACAGCTAGATAAAAACATCATCCGATGGGTGAGCAATTGGCTAACGGGCAGGGCCCAAAGGGTTATGGTGAATGGGGCTGCGTCAGGCTGGCGGGCGGTCACCAGTGGGGTCCCTCAAGGCTCCATTTTAGGGCCGGTACTTTTCAATATTTTTATAAACGATCTGGATGTAGGAATAGAAGGTATTTTGAGCAAGTTTGCTGATGACACCAAACTTGGAGGAGTTGTGGACTCGGATGAGGGTGGAAAGGCCTTGCAGAGGGATCTGGATAAGTTGGAGAGCTGGGCGATCACCAACCGCATGAAGTTCAATAAGAGCAAGTGCCGGGTCCTGCACCTGGGACGGGGAAACCCTGGCTGCACGTACAGACTGGGCGATGAGACGCTGGAGAGCAGCCTAGAAGAGAGGGATCTGGGGGTCCTGGTAGACAGCAAGTTGAATATGAGCCAGCAGTGTGCCCTGGCAGCCAGGAGGGCCAACCGTGTCCTGGGGTGCATCAAGCACGGCATCGCTAGTAGGTCGAGGGAGGTGATTGTCCCGCTCTACTCTGCGCTGGTGCGGCCTCACCTCGAGTACTGTGTGCAGTTCTGGGCACCACAGTATAAAAAGGACATGAAACTGTTGGAGAGTGTCCAGAGGAGGGCTACGAAGATGGTGAAAGGCCTGGAGGGGAAGACGTACGAGGAACGGCTGAGGGCACTGGGCCTGTTCAGCCTGGAGAAGAGGAGGCTGAGGGGAGACCTCATCGCAGTCTACAACTTCCTCGTAAGGGGGTGTCGAGAGGCAGGAGACCTTTTCTCCATTAACACCAGTGACAGGACCCGCGGGAACGGGGTTAAGCTGAGGCAGGGGAAGTTTAGGCTTGACATCAGGAGGGGGTTCTTCACTGAGAGAGTGGTTGCACACTGGAACAGACTCCCCAGGGAAGTGGTCACTGCACCGAGCCTGACTGAGTTTAAGAAGAGATTGGACTGTGCACTTGGTCACATGGTCTGAACTTTTGGGTAGACCTGTGCGGTGTCAAGAGTTGGACTTGATGATCCTTAAGGGTCCCTTCCAACTCAGGATATTCTATGATTCTATGATATATTCTCTTGTTTAATTGGTCACCTGAGAAATAGCAGACATGAGTTCAATTTCCTTTCTAAATGCATCGAAACACAGATCTTCCTCTTTCCATAAAGAGGACTAATCACAAGCTATTAGCTACTAGATTAGTAGGGAAGGATGGATGCTTTCTCCATTTCCTGTTGAAGCAGTGTAACAAAATTTTCAGGTTCAGGCAGAGTGAACAAGCAAGAGCATGACACTAATTTAGTAGTTAAATTGCTTTTCTGGGAAAGATGTGCTGGCTCTGGTGCTCAAAATAATCTGTGCATTTAATATTAAAGAGTTAATATTAAAGAGTTATTGAATAAAGTACAATAACTGTTCTAGCACATGGACAAGAAACTCTCAGCTTCTCTCACATGGGAATGGGTAAAGATTTCAGATGAGTAAAACCCTTTGCTGAGTTTCTGCAGATTTCTGTGGAAAAACAAAACAAAACAAAAAAACCCCAACCAAACAAAAAACCCACTTTTCTATAAAGGTTTTCTGTGAAAAAATAAAAAAACAATACAGATTAAAAAATAATATTTTTTTAGGGAGAGTGCATTGTTAATGCTCAAAACAAAGGACAAAAGAGAAAAGACCATTCCTTTTCCTAACAGTTGATGAACAAGTTGCCGCAGTGTAATGATACCCAAATTTGAGAAAATGATATTAGTGATAGTATAGTGTTTTACTATTTTAAATTAAAAGCTCTACACAATAAATACAAAACACACCATTATAATATGATTGATCTTTTATGTAACAAAAAAAATTCTGCTTCAATATTCACTAAAGTGAAGGCCTTAAAGCAAATCTGGGCTGCTAGATTATGTCTCATAAAGGTACTACAACATCCATGTAGAACAAATCTATTTTCTTCCTGCTTTAAATGCTGGGAATAAACCTTCAGGTTTGTTGTCTTTCTGCCAGTGCTTGTTGGCAAATATTCAGACAGTTTTTATTTACTGTACTTTTTCTTATAACAAATATAATTCAGTGAACATATTCATACTTTATCCCTTTGATAAGAAGGATTCTATTAGTTATTTGTCAAGCAATGCTAGTTATATTCATATTTGTAGTTTGTTTTGTTTTGTTTTGTTTCTGTATATTTTAATCATAGAATCATAGAATGGACTGGGTTGGAAGGGACCTTAACGATCATGTAGTTCCAACCCTAATTCTTTCTAACTTCTAAAATATGCTTAGGACATTAAATACAGAAAAATTGTTACTGCTTCACAGTAGCCAGAGTATAGTGAGTTGTCCAGTTTCTCAGAAATTAAAAAACATAGTGAGGAATGTATAGCTTTAGACCTTGGATGCAAATAAATATCATTTCAGCATTATCTTCTGTGTTCCCAGGGAGTGAAAAAGTTTCTGTTACTCTGCTCTGTTTTCAGCATTACAGAGCAGCATTACAGAGCAGCATTGCATCACCACAACAGCACAAGTCTATTGCGTTTGCCCTTTTTTTGCCCTCATATTCCATCAAAGGCTTTGATTCCCCTTTCGAATTCTACAGAGATGTAGTCTCACCTCCCACACTACTTAATTCTGCAGAACATTCTTCTGACAAAGATATTTTCCAGGTGCAGGGCACTGACACATGAGTCTAGCACTTTGAACATGTTGAATAGCAAGGTGCACACCTCAGTGCTGCTTTACAGGAAGAGGTAACAATTGAGTTTGCCTTCTATCCCCATCAATAATGTAAAAGGTGACAGATATAAAATAGAGGTACTATGAACACCTGGAGGACATTTAATGTTTCCAATTATCAGCATAGTCTTTCCATATTACAATGGAAAAGATTTTTTAAGAGTTTGACGAGCCGTATATAATGGTATTTAATTCAACTATTTGCTATTATAGGACAAGTGAAAACCAAAATCTGCTTGTACCTAACAAGGACAGAAAGAAAAAGGAAGAAAAACAAATAGGAGGCATATGGAGACAGCCTGAAACATCTGTAACACAGCTTATGGACTATAGGTTAATGATAATATCAGTCTGTTCAAGTATCCTTCAGTTTTAAACCACGAGTACTTTAAGGCAGGTTAATATTCAATGGTACTCTAAAGATTCATCCATCACAAGGACTAAAATATAATCTTACAAGTGGCTGGATCTTTCTGACAAGGTTAAGACCTCTAAGACCTCTAAATGGCGATATTCCACTAAAATTGATAACAGGAGGCAGAAGTTTTCTTCCCTGGGAAAAAAATAGTAAGTATGAAAACTCACCCCAAAATTATGCTGCTGAATATGAGCTAATGCATTAGCAATTTTATTTTCCTGCTCTCACAGTCATCAGTCACCTAAGTTGCTGCAAAATTAATTACAGAGTCAGGACAGAGGCACCACCTCAGGTGAACAAGTAAGCGACTGAACCAGTCGAGCAACAGAAAAGCAAGCAGTGTAAAACGTCCAGAAACAGCTGAAGTTAATGTGGCTACGTGAAGTTTGTGAGTAAAATCTGCGCAAAAAAATTTGAATACAATTTTAAAGGCAGAATTAAATGCAAATAACAAGCTAATTCAAAAATATAGTAGTAATGGTGAAAGTTGCCATTATACTATTAATACCTGGATCTTGAGATACTTTAGTGCCATTTAGGAAACTAGAATCAGTAGGAGGTAAACTTAAAAGTCTATGAGCCAGACTGAAGTATGAACTTTCTCTGCTTGAGGTTTTATCTCTGTGGCTGACTGGCAGATGCCTCAGAAACTTGGCAGGGTAAGAAACAGAAAACAAAGTCTAGTAATGACAAGCAAAAACCCATTAGTTCATAAATACTCTCACATGATTCAACCTTTGCTCCTAACAGCAGGTGAGTTTGGCTATCTAGCTATATTTGGAGAATGTAATTCACAAAGTGAGCTGGTGCAACAAAGTCCCCGAAAAATATTGTTTCTTTGGTGCTTTTCTAGACACTTCCTAAGAATGTGAGGATCTAATGATGAAGTTTAATTATAGTGAAAAGTAGGCACCCTCCTTAGAAGACCTTTGTCTGTGACTTTGTTTAAATTATAGAGGCAAAATTTTCTGAAATTGAAAGGTATGGTATGGACAGATGAGAAGATTTTCAATTTGTACACAGTATAGTCTCTCTTCTCTCTTTAAGGCTGTTGGAAATATCTATAACTAGAACATTTTATAAATCATAGTGTATATTTTTATTTCTTCTACTTCTACTTAGTTTATGGCAGAAAAATTTCAGTGGAGTTTGAAATCCTTTAACACAACTAATCATATTAGCTCATGTCCTGATTCTTGATATTTCCATTTCACTTTATTATATTTTCTCCTATCACATCTAGCAAATATTTAGTTTTTCTTCCCTAGTGGCAAAATATTATGTTCAGTTAGTACCACTGTAACTGGTCTGTTTTTAGTTACTAAACAGAAATTTGATCACTATAAATCTACCAAGGCACATAGTATTGATATGCTACACACTACCAAAAAACAAAAATTATGCTTAGATGGTATTTCATGTTTTTAGTTCTTATTGGAAACTTCTGCAATGGAAAATGGAACCATATATCAAATCAAAAATAAACACATATAATCCTCATGCAAGCTAGATTTATGGCAATTTTAAGCAAAGCACATTCTAATCCAAAGGGAAAAAAAAAAAAGTCTGATAGTTAAGTTATTGTTACTAATTCTAAAAAGAAATTAAATGCAATATAATAAAATCTGGATATTTTTCATAAGTAATAAAACCTACCTAGAAACTAGGGGCAATTGACATTGTCTTAAAAGAAAACTTCTTTGTAAATCAATTGTTAACATTTACAGTGCCTGTTAAGATACTGTAGGTTGAAGTATTATTTGCCTTCCATTAAATATGTGACCCTAAAAAATTCTGGATATTACTTTTGATTTACATGAGCTAATATGGCTTCAGATATCCAGAGCTCAACCACCATTCCCCCAGTTAAATTCATTAACTTTAAGCTAGGTAATCACACCAATACTCATGAAGTATTTGTGAAACTGAATATTAATAATGGCTTTCCTCCTGTATTTTATCTGAACTTGAGAAACAGGCATGACGTTATCCCAAAAAGGGATAAATCCAATATTTAAATGGTGCTCAAAGTATAATTGCTTTAATGCATTCACAGCATGCTTTCAACAAACTGGCACTCAGCATCTGTTTTCAGGTATTTTAAATTAAGTTTACTATACTGATTCTGTACTTAGTTCCACATAATTCAATATTGCTTGCACACTGATGGATCATTTATTTTTTATTCATTTTGACGATAAATAGCAAATTTTGGGAAGCATTCAAATAAACTTTCTATATTCATAATGACATATTCCTATTGCCAGGAACTTTATTATCAAAATGAATTGTTTAGCTTTCCAGTGTGATTTTTTTTTTTTTTCCTCAGGAAATATAGGTACAATCCTAAAATGTTCTCTACCAATACATTTTTAAAATGTGGTTGTGATAGAAAATGTTAAACCATATTTCTTATATTTCTTGCTTATGCAAAATGATGTAATATCATTGTTGTTATTACATTGCCCCAGATCTCAGTCCAAAGTAGAATAGACATCTACTCTTATGAGCAATATTAAACCAGTATGGTGTGACTGCCTAAAATTCTCTAGTGATTTCAAATCCTAATGATCCTTATTTCTGTAATAAAACATTTTGAGAACTGGTGATAAGAAGTGATAATGTTGTACGCAATAATAATTTTTATTATTATCATTATAGATATGTGTATTTCTAAATATAAAATTCATGACAGAAAGCTTCAGAAATAAACTTGCCTATAAATACTTTCCAGCAGAAATATATATCAGGTATTTTTAATACAAAATTACTTCAGTCTAAGGATGACAGAAACATCCATGAAATAGTCTTTGAGCACATTATTCACTTCATTCAAGGCATTTCTATGGAAGAAAGCATTTCTATGGAAAGAAATGTCATTTTTACATTATGCTAGCATAAAATGTTTTACATTATGTTTAATATCTTAAGTGTTAACAAGTGAAGGAACCAATTTCTAAAATCCTTGAGTTTGGGAAGATACATATGGTTCAAATAATCATAGCCCTCTTCTGATGAAACACAGACAATCTGGTCTCTTGAGGGCTCAATTTATTAAGGTGTCCTGCTTACTACATGCTTATTACCACACCAATCTTGTAAGGGTAGAATTCTTCCTACAGACAGATCCAGTGTTTTGACAGAAGAGAATCTGGTGCTATCATTTAAAGGGAAGATGCCAGAAGTTTTATGCTATTCAAAATGACTGTTAAATTGAATTTCCTTTGAAAAGATGGATAAAAATGAACTATCCCATGTGATTTTCAGGGGCATATGTTCTTGGGCAGGATGGCATGTGATTGACAGTATATGTAAGGCTTTCTGGAATCATCAACGTGATAAAAAACAGAATGAAAGAGAAAAGAGACATTGTAAAAAAAAAAAAAAAAAGCAGAGGGAAAATTGAGATGGAAAGCATGAAAAAGATGAAAGGAAACTTTCAAGTAAGGTTTTTTTTTTTTTTTTTTTTTTTTTTTTCTGACAAATCAATCACTCACAGCAGATACAGATTTTGAGATAATATTCCATAGGTGAATTTAAAATAATTAGCTACACCTCACATGCTGAAATAAACTCATGTTTTACTGAGAACAGCATCTCTAAGTATTAATGAATGGAGCTATGTGGAAATTATCATATTATTACACTGAAGTCCATTCTCTTTAATTGACAAGAATAGCTCCTTTTAAAGATTTAATTCAGAGAACAGAGACAAGTATTCAGCTGCTAAACATCACTGTCTTCAGAAAGCCTACCCCTAATTTGAGGTAACTAGCACGTACATATCTGTGATTCCATCCTGTTCTTCCTGGTACAGCCCAAATACTTTTGAATATTTATGAAAATGTAATACATAAAAAGTCTGTTGTACCTCCTATTTTATTTATTTATTCATTTTTTTTTTTTTTTTAATTGAGATGGATTTTTATGTATTAATTCATTCTCTCATCCTGTTGGTGGGATTTGCCTCATTCAGCTTTTATTTTGTTTGGTCAGGTGTCTAGTTCAAGATCACAGACTCACATAATCACAGAATTGTAGGGGTTGGAAGGGACCTCAGGAGATCATCGGGTCCAACCCCGCCCCGCCAAAGCAGGTTCCCTAGAGCAGGTTGCCGAGGTAGGCATCCAGACAGGCCTTAAATATCTCCAGAGGAGACTCCACAACCTCCTGGATCAGCCTGTCCCAGTGCTCCGTCACACTTACCGTGAAGAAGTTCTTTCGCATGTTAGTGTGGAACTTCCTGTGATCTATTTTGTGGCCACTGCCCCTTGTCCTGTCCCCACAAACCATTGAAAATGGGTTGGCCAAATACCACAAATATAAAAGATATTTATCCTGCTGTAATATTTATTTATTTATTTATTTTTAATTAGAACAAGAGAAAGAGGAATTCCTAAATGACATTTCAAAATATTTTGTACAAGAATCCAAATGCATACAACCTATTTCTATGCTCTGAATTTTAAGGAAGCCTACTAAATTTAATAGGTGAAGTCCAATACAAAATGCATTCTATACATTAGCTAATTTTGTACCTTGACAATGTATGCAATTTTCAGCATTGCAATGAAAAGCAATACATAGAAATAACTGTCTTTAATTTTTTTGTCTCCACTCTTTCTGCCTGAGAATGCATAATTAACTGTAAAGTGCTGGGTAGGTTAAATGTCTTGGAAGAAAGAGACAGATAAAAGCTTTATTTGAATAAATTTGGACATGTATTTGAAAGATTTCAGAATCGATAACACTTTGCAAACAATAGCAGTCAAAACTTGAGGTATTTCTGCATTTGTCTTTGAGATGGCAGAACTCAGCGGAGTTGATCTTAAGTGGTACAACCAAAGATTAAAAGTGAACATTAGACAGCTTTTAATGATCACATAACTTTTACAAATTATATTATAAACCATTGCACTTTTCTTGAAATTTCAATTTTGAGAAAATTCTTACAGTAAATTTTGGTATGATTTTGATTAAACATCTAATAGTCAGAGGCTACCTTCTGATTTCAGATGTAATTTGTGCTCCTAAACATTTCAGATACTTTTAGAAAAATATCCAATGGTAAAGAAAAAAAATAGAAAAAAAAAAGTCCTGTCCCACTAGAGAAATCTACATGAAGTGTAGATCTCACGAAATTACAAGTAACATCTCTATATGCTCATTTGCTCATTCAACCTGAGAGTAACCATATAAAAAAAGTTTTCCTCCTCTTCCTCCTTCAAAATAGAACATCACCTTGGTATTACCCTGTCCTGATTCATGCCACATGGTACATAGAAATATCATCCATGTATGGGGTGTTCCTGCATTTTTTTTTCTTCTTCACTTTCCCTTTAGATATTCACCTTTTTCTTGGTTCTTGGTTAGGCATTGGTACTTCAGATTTTTTAAGGCCAACCTATCTTTTCTTGATATAGCTGACTTTACAGAAGGTAGAACATGAGATATTTCCATTAATGGTGTTTATTCCTCACAATGGTTATTGCTTTCTTTTTTTTTCTGTAGTATGTAGATATATAGATTTACAACAGAAATGAGAAGTTGACATGTGTCTTCATTTTCATATACTAGAATATTGTGTAGAATCCATAGTGACTGAGTGATTAGAAACATGCAGAGCTGGACAATCCTTTTCTCTTAGAATTTGCAATCTAAATGGAAGACACAGCCAAACAGTGCAAAAAGAAATATTTCCATTATGAAGATGGTGAAAATGAGAAAATAATAATTTCAGATTTCACCAAATTCCCCAGGGCTTGGTTTTATATTTATGTGATTGGCAAAGTCATTCAGGAGGTTGGAAACTTCATATTCTGAATGTAAGTAAAATGAGCAACTCATATGGCTACAATCATGAGATAGATGATGAAAACTTACCTTCAGATAAAAAGAACAAAGAACAAACATGTATTAGAACTGGGATGGAACTCTTTCCTGGCTCTGAAAGAATTTCTAGTGACTTTGAAAAACATTGCAGTCTTAAACTGGAATACAATCTTCAAATACTGAACATTTTCAAATATTGAAAAGTCTTTTTTTTAAAAACTTTTCTACTTAAAGTCTTAATTTTTACTTCGACCTAATGGAACTATTTTGATAATTTTGAATATTTTATTTTGATTAAAGCTGGATCATCTTAGCCAACTAACAACTCAATATGAAATGTTCATTGGACAAAAAGGAGTATGCATTTAAACTGTGCAGATATCCCCCCCCCCCCCCCCCCCCCTTTTTTTTTTCTGGCCAAAATAGTAACTAATTAAAAAAAAAGAAAGTAAATATTAAAACTTTGAAGATGTTATATTAGAACTATATGTCCCAAGTACTATACTACTTATGAGTCTGACAGTAATGTTTTTGTTTGCAATATAAACAGAAATGTACATTGCAATATAAATAGCAATTTATATAAATGTGTTGCAATATAAACAGAAATTTATTTTCTGCATATTATTTGTGACCTGGGGGCTATTTGAGGACATGCTTCGTATTGCTCCAGCATTTATACTCCATTATACAATTCTCCATTCCTGATACTACAGAAGATATGTAAAATGAGCATCATGAACTGTATGAAATAGCTTGTCACAGAATACTGTTATTATCAAACTGTCACAAGTGAGTACACTTAGGAACGAATAGGTCCTAAACATATATTATTTAACTGAAAGCTATTTAATTGTTTATATTATATTTCATTAATACTTTAAAAGAAAATGTTACAGTTAAGTCATTCTGCCATTTACCATATAAACTTAACTGAAGTCCAAGGGAATTTTCTCTCTTTAAGAATTAAAGAATTGGGAATATTTTATTTTATTCAGATCCTGCTAGGATATTATAAAATACTGTCTGCTCTGAAAGCAATGAGAAAGCCTTCTTCAGAGAGAAAAGTAAAAAGGAGGACAAGCATCAGAAAATACACATTTGTGTATTGTAAATGAAATATTTATATTAATAGCTTAAATATGCCGGTTTTATTCACAGAAATAAGTGCCATCCATATAAACTGTTTCTAATTTCAAAATACTCTTTTGCTGCAAGATACATTTCTCAGTCTAAGAGCTGCATAAACAACTCTTAGGTACCACTGGATGGTTGGCACTGAGACCACATAGTCCACAATGTGTATTGCATTTTTATCACAAGAAAATCAGATGAGAATGTTCTTCCTTGCATCTTTTGCAATCACATACATTTGTTTAAGGTGAGTGTAAGGTAACCGTAAGATATTCTCTCACCATTTCAAACTTTCAGAAGCAATGGAAAATAAAGTTGTTAAAACACAACACAGTTGTAAATATTGGCTTTTTTAAAAAAAGAGAGAAACAAAACAAAACAAAACAACAACAAAATAACAAAAAAATACTTCAAGGACAAAGGCAACCAAGGAATTCCATTGGGTCATTTAACAATAAGGATACAAATACAACAGTCAGATCTATTATCCTCAGAATAATCTGCAAAGGCAAGCACCAGAACTGTTATTAGATGAGCCAATTAAGCAAGGATGGGAGGAAGCATTCCACAATCTCCTCTAGTTATTCTAGTTAATAGCCATGTACTAGTTGGAAAAGAATTAGCTGTCTTCCAGGTTATTCACCCATTCTCATGTTCCATGATCCATTTTGCCTTAAAGAACAGAATTTTCTATATGCATATATTGATACCAAGTAATTAGTTGGACTTGTCACTTTTTCAAGTAAGATAAAAAAGTAAGATAAAAAATCCATCTTTGTAGGAGTACAGGCATCTGAGGAAAATACTCTGTGACCCACAGAATGTGTGCTTGTGTGCATGAGTATATATATATGTCTATACATATGAGTAAACATACGCATATGTATATATCTATATGTATATATACATTGTATTTATATATATTATTACACACAAAGTTCTAATTTTATCAACAAAACTGTTTCTCATCTCAGACTGTGCTAATAAAGGTGGTATTCGTAACTTCATAATAAAAATACAAATATGATAGATATAAAGAGCATTTGTATTTTCAAAAGATTATTGCAGAAAAGTGAATTTGATAAAAGCAAGCAGCAGTCTGCTTTTCCTGTGACAGTAGTTTTCCTCTCAAGCTAGTTTCAATGACATCACTAGAGAAAATAATCTCTAAAAATTGCCACACAATTAATTTATAATTACACATTGTCTATGGAAGTCTTGCCTAGTGCTTATATTAATGAAAAAAAAAAAAGCTAAATATCTCTTGAAAACAATGACCTTTTATTTCCCAATAGATTTAAGCATTTTGGTAATTCATAGACCACTAGGCCTTTATATTTTTTTATATTTATATCTTTATATCAATTATTAAATGAGGTAAAAGAGGCTAATATTTTGAAATTTGGATTTATTTATTATTTATTTAGGTTTATAAAGATCAGAGAACAGAAAGCAAGTCCTTTAGAACGACTAATTTGCACTGTGTATCTGTTGGCTGTTTACTATGATAAGGGTTTACATAAGTTGTTTTAGTAAGGCAGCAATATGGAAGCTGTCTTTACTGAAATCTAGAAGCCATGGGTGCCTTGAAATTGTCAAGACAACTCTGACTTCCATAAGTCTATGTGCCCCTGTACTTGCATTTGTACAACATAAGCATTAACTCTTTAACACAAATGTTGTGTCTTGAAATACCATCCTTTGCTTCACGTAAGTTGTACTACAGACATCTAAGGAATCCCATCGTGTTAAATATTTATTCTATCTCCTTTTTACATTCTTATGTCAGAGAGCTTTAAATGAAAAAACAAGTGGAATGAGAATATTACTGTAAACAGAGTATTACTGTAAACATTCAGAAGTTTCATTACACAAGAGTTCTCAAAATTTGGATTCATTTATGCTTAATCACCTTCATATGTCTTCCAATGCCACCTAATTTGGGCTTTCAGTCCCAGAACTCAACACACAGTTATAAACACTAAACTTCTCATCAAGCTACAAACTCTGGTTGGTACTGACTATTTCTTCTTGTAAACTAATTAGTCTTTTGAAAAAGAAATTATAGAAATATTTGTGATTCGAGTGTAATGTAACAAATCCAGAAATGGATGGGTGTAACATAGATTCAACTTCAAATGTTCTGTTCAGATTTTGTCACCAGGTGAAAGACCACAGCACCAAAAGATGGCAAGATCATGGTGCAAAAGAGAGTATTGTAAATTGCAAGTTGTTTTGATATGTTTAAACAGAAACTGAAGACTAGTCCTATAGGGGTAAAACTAATTTCAGTTAGCTTATTTCCACTGGTATAAAAGAAAATACATCTATGCAGAATCTAGCCCTTTATACACTACATTTCTGTTTCCAATTTATTTATATAGTCTGCTGATTTAAATTACAGAAAAAAAATGCTGGTATTAGAAACAAGAATACCCAATGCCTACTATTAAAATCCCAAATACTTCCAATTTACCAAACAATTTCAAGATAAATTTTAAAACATGCAAGCAAATCTACTTGTAATGTTTCTAGCCTTTTATGACTTATGTGAGCCCTAATGATATTAAAATAACAGTATAATTTTCAGTTTAGATGGTACAGATTCATGCATTTAAGCTAAAGATTGCAAGTTCAATTTTGACATTATTTGATCTTTGCTTCTGGTTATAACATTAATTGTGTGTGACAGAAGTGGCAGAAGCCTACAAAACATATTAACACAGCTGGACCTTTGGTGCGTACTTGTAGCCCTGTTGAATAAAGCATGCTTCAGGCTGTTTGTATAGGTCTAGTAGCAGGGCTGGAACTTAGGAGTGGTAAGGTTACCTAAGCCGTAGCACAAGAAAGTCAAGTCATCCAAGAAAGTTAAGGTTGATTTTAGCATGTCACATTTAAAGAACAAATATGTACATTGCCTTAGGAGTACATTTGAAAAAGCAAAGTCTAGTTGAAAATAAAATTTTAAGAACATTATTTCAGCATGTATATTTCTGTTAAGAAAAAATACACAGCTTAACGAGCCTCATTTTTTAATCTCCCACAGATGTAAATTGTACTTGATTCTATTGTTTGTAATTTAATTTAATGCTTGGAATGTTACAGTAATATAAGGTAACTGATATGTCCTTTGATTGTGGAATTGCAGACCAAAAATTTTATAATTTTTCCTGCACTATAGTTTTCTTTTTAAAAACAAATTAGTTTTAGCATGAATTTCTATTATTCATTCTTTATTAGAAATGGCATATAGAACTAAGGAAAAGCCAATGTTGGTTTCAGTTGGATATATATGGAATTTTTCTTTGTGTTCTTAGCTATGAAGAATACCTTGCACATTTAAGTAATGGTTGAATAGAAGCACTAGTTGAATAACACCGTAGCAGGTACTGTGAAATTCTGCAATAATATAAAAGTTCTTTTTTTGTTTGCTTGTTTTTAATATTGCTTTATCCTCACTCCCACTAAATACTTTTAATTCCTTGAGTAACTAGGCACTTTGCATTCAGTACAAGAAAAATGCAAAAAGAATGTAGTAATATTCAAAAACGTTTTTCACTTTGATGTCTTTCTAGTCAGAGAATTAACTGAAATATTTAAATATTTATATTAAAACATAGCACTAAATTACAAGACATGGTGTGATAGAACTGTAACGGCTTACTCAACGTTAGTTCAATACATGTATAGATTAGAAAAATAATGTATTTTGAAGTGTCAATACATAGGTTTATTTTCAAATCAAAATGTTCTTTTACAGCTGCTCTTCTGACAACTGACTAAATATAGGATATCTATATTTTCATTTTTAGAAGGGGCTAAGAGAATACTTATAATGAAAAAAAGTATTTAAAATATTGAAAATATATTAAACAAATAAATAAAGTATTTAACTTGTTTAAACTATTCATAGCTCTCATTTGTCTGTAACCAGAGACTAATGGCAATCTATCAAGTGACCTGAACATTGTCTTCATTTTTCCATAAATTGAGACCTTCCTAATGAGTTTTATGTAAGAGAGAGCCTTAAAAGTTTTTTCATTCATACAGACTGAAATTGTCAATACGGGTGCAATTCACATGCTATTTTTAACCTCTTCTGCAACATTGCCAGCTTCCACCATGACTGTTGCTGCACTGAATTTTCCGCAAGTGTTCAGTCTATTTGAGAAACTATTTTTAGACTGCAACTCTCTCTTGTGATTTTGGTACTCCAAAATGCTGAACATGTGACACAACCATGAAGACCTGAAACCACAAGAAATTGAAAACAATTTCATTTCATTTCATTTCATTTTCAAAATATGATTTCCAAGCTCATTCAATGATTTGACACAGACATTTGATTATTCAGGTTCGGTAGTTCTTAGTTAACACAGCATTTGTTCCTCTAAAATTAATTTTGTCATAAGCAACTAACTTCATAAAATTATGACTGGTTTTACATAAGGATTTTTTTATTTTTTTTAATATTTTTTTTTTCACGGCAGTAGTAAAGGTTGGAGAAGAGGCAGAAGACATCTGGAAGCTTGTTAATGCCCAGGAAACAATCTAACAAAGCTGTTCAGCTGTGAAAAGCAAGCTTTTGTTTGTTTGTTTGTTCTTTCCACTATTGACAACAGAATGGGGATTTAATATTTTTGTTCTTGTAGTTTTATCACTTTTTAAAATGATGAATAGTGGACAACAGACCTATATGCACCACATACTTTTTAAAATAAAATAGAAATACAATGTCCAACTGAAGTATCAGTATCAACTGAAGTATCATGTCCAACTTGCAAGTATCAGTATAACACTCAGAAAGACAGTGGTACTAGACTAAATAGACATTTATTTACTTGTGCTTATAAATCAATAGAAACAGAATGCTAATCATTCATTAACACTATAAAATAATCTACTTCCTTCTTCAGAAGAACTGGAGATTGTTGAAGGCTGAATCACTTGCTTCTAAGGAAACCTTCTGAATATAAATATTTGCATTCCTTAGAAGATATTATCCTCTACAGAAGCTAGGAGCACTTAGGTTTGGCTTTATGCCTAGCTACACACCTTTAATGTGCAACGGTCTCAAAGCTCTAGTATGCTGTCTTATACCTAGAGGTTAAGTGTGGCATGTTAAGGGGAGAGCAATTTCAATTAAAAATGCAATAATGGCATTAAAATATGCACTGCCATACCTTTAGTAAGCTCTTATCTGTTGTTTTTAATAAGAGCTTATTAAGGTTTGCTGAATTATGTGTGCACAGGGAATGACATAGTTGCTAATGGCGCAGGCAGTGGCACCTGAGCTACATCATGTCTGTCTAAGAAAAAACAAAACAAAACAACCAAACAAAAAACCCTGGCGTTCACATTTTGGCACTTCAGTGTATAATTTTTTTTTTTTTTGTAGTTTTTTCTTTCAGAGCTGCTGAGAGTAGAGAGAGAATGAAAAAATATATTTGATAATGTTTATCTAAAACAGATTACGTGGGAGAAATATTTTAAATGGGCAGCAGCAGCACTAGATTAGGCAAAAAGGAGACAACCTATACTAAAACTTTTATGTCTTGAAAAGAACATGTGCTGGCTGCTGGAAAAGCATCAATTATTAGTGCTGCAAGCAATAATTATTATTACTAACAAGCCCTCTCACTCATATATGATGGCATATGTTTTAAGATCCAGATTCAGTGATAGATTTTTAATGAGCTCATTCCATAGTTACAAGTACTCTGTTGCTCCTCCACAACACAGAAGCATTTAATATCTTCCATCGTGAAACTTAAACTAACAATTCCCTTATTATTTTTGTAAAAATCTTCTTTGCCTCTGAGTTCATTAGTAAGCTACATATTATTATTATTATTATTTTTTCGGATCAGTTTTATAACAGATTTTGAAAAAATCTTAGCCCTTTTTTAAGAATTTCTTATGCATATGTGGCTCCCTGCAAATCACATAACCATTTCTTTTCATTCTGTGTGTTAACACCAGGGCTAGTTATTAGCAAGCAAAAAGCATGACTTTCATTGTTGGCATTGATATACCTGGAATATCAACAGGCTGTGTAATGAATAGTCCTCACCTCAAATGGAAGTTGAAAGTTGAAGAAACCTCAGTGGCCATCACAGGATTTAATTTTTTTATTTTTTTTTTAGTACTTCAGCACTTTTATTTATTTATTTATTTTCCCTGTAAGATTTTTTTCACAATTGGAATGAAGTAAAATAATGATTTAAAGGTAATCACTATGGTTTCTGCATTAATGGATATTCTCACACACCGTAGTTTCTTACTTCTTTTCATTCTTTATTGTTTCCAGGAATATACTCAAGACATATAATTTGTCACTGAACACTGAAATTGTTTGTCAAATGGAAATACAGGTTTCCAGCACTGATGACTCTCATTTCTGTTTGATTTTTTTCCCCTTGCATGAACATCATTAGTATATGCATGTCAATTCAAATTGGTTTCAGTACATGTGAAATGGAAAATAAATTAGGAATGGCTTTTTGTGTTCAAATACTTTGTTAACATTATACAGCATAGAAGCTGCAGAATGAAAACTAATTTTGACAAGAGAGAGGAAAACAGTAAGTGTGTGGTGGAGTTACCAAATAGTATAGCAACAGGTGCTTAATGGAAACACTCTTATAAAGACAAGGCTTTTTGGTGCCTAAAAAAAAAAAAAAAAAAAAAAAAAAGACTAATTGGGAGGATGATTAATATCCTTTTGCATATAAACAAAATAAGAATTCCCAGAAAAAAGCAACTAGCTACAAATGTCAAATAAGAGATACTAAGAATGCATAGATTAATCTAAGTAGGGTATATCCCATTAATCATATATCTCAAAATGTCCTAAAAGAACTTTAATTTATACCTTTCTTATACACTACCTATGGACTTCATAAGTTCATACATTTTTGTAAAGTAGCCAAAATGTCAGCATGATAAATGTTTTCACATGATCAAAATGCTTGAAATGGTGTTATTTCTGTCACATGCTGATGAATGCAGGAAGCTAGAGTGTAATAAATTGCAGTGTATGGAATCAAGGATGACTTTGATCATTATGGCAAAAAAATATTAATAAAAAAATAAGGAGGAAAGTCACTCTGAATCACGTTTCTTCTGTTCTGCACTATATTCAGCCTGAAATGTAAATAGACAAACCAATAGATATTTTTCAAGGAATGAATTGAAAATTATTTGTACTAAAAAATTAATATACGGTGAATCTCTGTGTTACCAATCTTATTATAGAAGAGAATTAATGAGTTAGATTTGGTAACATTTTGCCAACATTATCTAAACTGTGTTTAGCCACTGTTATTCTCAGAAAAGATCACAGATCAATAACAAAGAACCATTGTTGATATAGAAAATGACATTTACAGAAGTGAAACTGCTGTTACCTCTTCTGTTTGAAAGGTGTTAATGATGTAATAGGCCTCATTATTGTGAGAGTATGGTCTCATTGGCTACATAAGTACTGCTAAATAAAACCATTTTTATGGCTCAAATATATGCCACATAACATATTCCCATAAAATTAAACTGTTCTACTATCTTCATCTCCAAACAACATTAAATCATCCATCAGAATGGTGCTTGTGGTCTTGTTCCTTGAACCATGCCCAGAAAGAGTATGTATTTGGAAGAGTACTAGTTTTTGCAGTTGCCAAGAAGAATATAAAAAATTAAATGCTAGGGATAATCGCAGGTCAGTGCTACGGTGGTGCTTGTGCTCTGGATCCCTTTTTTTTTTTCCTTTTTTCTTTTTTAATTAAATGCAGTTTTTCCTCTTTATTAAATCTGTTCCTGCTAGTTTTGTTTTAATTTGGATTATTTATTTTTTTGCAAGCTTATTCTATTCCAGAAAATAATTATTATTTAACCGATATCAGCATCATCTAAGTAAGAAGAGTTTTTGTTGTCCCAAGCATCTCTTATATGTACCGTAAAGGGACTGCTTCAGAAGGGCCTGGTTTTTTGTCTTCGGGTTTCAAGAAGCAGCAGGAAAACATTCCTACTGCTGAATCATAGCCAGGGGACAATAATGAACACAAATAATGTTACCACAGTAATGTTAACAAGCAGTGGTAACTTCTGTAACCATCATCAACAATTTAAGAAAAGGATATTTGTAATCTGTTAGTTAAAATCTCATTAGAAGCTGCTAGTCTGGTTAGTCTGACTACATAATTCAATAATAATCTTGTTTAATAGAGGAAGCACATGAATATGTGATGCAAAATTAAGAAATTCATTCTATTTGAATTAGTTTTGGCCCCTCACTACCAGAAGGACATTGGGGTGCCGGAACATGTCCAAAGAAGGGCAACAAAGTTGGTGAAGCATCTAGAGAACAAGTCTTATGACAAGTGGCTGAAGGAGCTGGGGCTGTCTGGCCCTGAGAAAAGGAGGCTCAGGGAAGACCTTATTACAATTACAATTATTTTAAAGGAGGCTGTAGTGAGGTGGGGATCAATTTTACTCCCAAACATGACGTGATAAGACGAGGAAATGTTCTTAAATTGTGCCAGAGGAGATTAAGTTTGGATATTAGGAAAAAAATCTTCACTGAAAGGGTTGTGAAGTATTGGAACAGGCTGCCTAAGGAAATAGTTGAGTCACAATCTGTGGAGTTCTTCAAAAATGTGTAGATGTGTTAGTTATATGGTTTAATGGTAGACTTGGAAGTGCTAGGTTAAAGGTTAGATCAGAAGATTTTAAAGGTTCTTTCCAACCTAAATGATTCTAATCTAAATCACATTATAATGGCATATTCTGCCCCCAAGGAATCTGTGTCACAGAATTTGTCTGCAGAAAAAGTTCTAATATTTAACCAAAAAGCCTAGTTCACAGTGTATAGATAATCATTGAATGGCTTGGATTGGCAGATCATCTAGTTCCAATCCCCCCAAAATGGGCAGTGATACCACCCACTAGATCAGGTTGCCCAGGGCCTCATCCAACCTGGACTTGACCTCCAGGGATGGAGCATCCACAAGTTCTCTGGGCAACCTGCTCCAGTGCCTCACAACCCTCTGAATGAGGAATTTCCTCCTAACCTCTAATCTAAATCTTCTTTTAGTTTAAAACCGTTCCCCCTTGTCCTGTCATTATTTGCCCAAGTAAAAAGTCACTCTCCATCTTTTTTATAAGCCTCCATTAAGAATTGAAAGGCTGGAATGGGTTGTCCCCAGAGACTTCTCTTTTTCAGGTTGAACTTCCCTAGCTCTCATTCTTTCTTAATAGGAGAGGTGCTCCAGCCCTCTGATCATTGTGGCTCTTCACTGGACTCATTCTTACAGGTCCACATCTTTCTTGTGCTGAGGACCACAAACTTGGATGCAACATTCCAAGTGGGACCTCACAAGGGCAGAGCAGAAGGGGACAATCATCTCCTTCCACCTGCTGGCAACTCCTCTGTTGATGAAGCCCAGGACGCAGTTGGCCTTCTGGGCTGCAAGTGTGTGCTGCTGGATCATGTAGAGCTTTTCATCCACTAGAACTCCCAAGACTTTTTCTGCAGGGCTACTCTCAGTGAGTTCTTCTCTCAATCTGTATTCATGTCTGGGATTGCCCCAACCCAGGTGGATGACTTCCCTTCCTTCTGTTGAAGGAAGATGAAATAGTTGCTTGAAATTATGGAAGCTGTAATTTGTAATTACCTTGAAGACAGTGAAGTATATGTCACTTTTACTCATAATGGTTTCTTCATCAAACACATGTTCTACAGTCAGTATGTATCCAAAAAGGCTGATATTTTGCATATGCACAAGCTATGGTTCCCAGGGAAAATAGTGCAGTTGCATGAATAATATGTTAAATTTATAAGCAACTTAGCAATTGTTACTTGTTCTGGAGCCAAGAATAGAATCTAAACATCATAGTCAGAATTTTGTGCTTTGAAATATATATATATATATTTAATAAATAAATATTAAAATATATCTATTTATTAAAAATATATATATATTTCAAAGCACAAAATTCTGACTATGATGTTTTCTATACTTTTTCTGTTATCAGTTCCCCCCTGCATGCTGTATATATAACTGAATACATCTTATACAACCTCTGCAGGTTGTATACACCTGAATATGGAGAATCCTGCTTAGAGCAGATCTTCAGGTACACTAATCAATACATTAAAAGAATGTAGAGTTCTTTTCAGGGAGGGAAAGGGAACAGTATACTATATCTGCTCAAGGAAGACATAAACCTCTTCCTCAACTAAAATATGAAAATTTTTAATTTTCACATGCCTCTGGTAACCTTTGCCTTCTCACTTCAGCTACATGGTAAATCACCATCTTGTTTGCAAAAGCCAACTTTCCTCATTTAAGAAATGAATAATAAGTGTGCTACAGGATCAGCCATGCCATGCCACGATATCCTCACTTACTTTTTGCTGTAGGCATAGTATTACATTTTCCACTCTGTAATGTAGACATGTTGAATTGCATAATCCAATATTAAACAATCTATACTACAAAACCACATCAAAGTAACACAAAGGACTTAAGAAGATCCAAAAGAGGATTGCAGATATATTTTCCACTACCTCAAGTCCATTTAGCTAATTGCTCTTAAATACATTGTTCATACTAAAAAGAGAATGTAAGATTAATTTTAAGTTAAATTATTTGCTTATTTATACATATTTTTCTTCTGACCCTGGAAAAAATATGATGCTTCAGGGACTGTAAATAATTTGAATACTAAGTGACATAGTATATGTGTTGAACCATAGTGTTCTGGTGTTTAATACACATTGAGAAAATGGATTGCTATTATCATTCATGAATAAGAACTAATGTCAATAATATTAATAACTCATAGCTAGTTCTATTAGTACATTGATTTGAACTACAACATTTGGTCCTGTACGTTGCAGAAAATATATAAACCTTTTAATATTCTTCTACTTTATTATGTATATATAATTTGTATAATTATTAATTATGTATATATAATTGTATAAAAGACTTCTTATTCACTTACCCACAGTATTTGAGAATATAAAATCTTTCCCAACTCTGCTATATATTACATTTAATTGGGTTGTTGATAAATAAATCACATTTAAATATATTCAGATGAGATTAAGACAAATGAAAAGCCACAGTAACTAATCTCAATTAAAAAAATATGATGCTCTTAATCTGGGCTAAATATCAACTCCAATATTTTATTGTCTTCAATTACTATTGACAAGATGCAAAAATTGCCATTGAACATCCAAAAGTTTGGATGCTCTTTCTCACAAAGAATAAAATATTTACCTTTCTCTGTTTACTAGTATTATGAATAATGTAACACTACAACAAATTTTGCATCAGCAGTGTCAAATCATAAAATATAAAATGATTCAAACACCAACAATATAAAACTTTACACAATGATTTTATGAAATCCTTAAAATTAATAAAACATTGCAATTATATTCTGTACTAGGTAGCTGTTTTGGTTGGAAAACAAAGAGCAAGGTAAGACTTTGATTTCTAAATATCATTGTTTAGAAATTGAAAGCTTACTAAAGTTTCAAAAGTACTCATAAACCCTACCCCTTCCAGTCTGGCTAGGTTCTTTTCTTTCTTTTTTTCAGTTTGATCCATTTTCAGGTACCTCAGTTTTTTGTTTGTTTGATTCTGTTTTATTTGTTTGTTTGTTTTGTTTGTTTTTGTCCTTTTATCTTTTTTTTTTTAATCTGTAAAAGATAAATATTTGTATGTATCAGAATTATTAATGTAACATTTACTTTATTTTAAATACAGAATTCTATTTTATTTTTTAAATACAGAATTAAAAATTCATGCTTCTTTGCATTGTTCAAGGTTCTTGCATGAGAACCTTACTAAAATATTAAATATAATTTAATAACTTATTCCTGGCTACAGTTTTACAGAAATAGCGTATGGCTCATGGAAGTTCATTTTCTTTTACTGCTTATGATTTTAGTTGAAGTCATATTCCTAAATTTGCCTTTTCTCAACTGGCTTTCTACTGCACAACTCAAACAGAATTTTTCTATAACTTGAACTGTGATGAGTTGATCATCTGTGATCATCTGTGTGGAAAGAAAGCAGAAGACTCTGAATCATGCACTTCTACTCCACTTCAAGAGCCACCTGCATTGCTAGCCTGAGCTAGCTTCAGATCCAGCTGCATTAGCTGCTTTTTTTTTTTTTTTTTTTTTTCAGTAACTCTAGCTCCTGACCTGCAGCAGGGACCTGTATTCACAGAGCTTTGTTATGGGTTCTGGCATCAGAAAAAAGGAAACTGGAGAAGTCTTACAGCATTGCATAATATTTCTTCCTTCTCAGTCCCAAGCTGTGGAATCCCATTGAAAGTCCCAAGCTTGTCTTCAGTCTTGATATGGGAAGCCTCCTCAGTGGCATTGGGCTGGCATATGTCACCAGTGTTAGCCATGACTCATATAATAGTCTTTCCGATCTCCATTGGAAATACTTTTTTGATAGATTTTAGGAGCCCTTTTTTCTTTTCATGGACAATCCCACTCACTAGTTAATCACTCTGGGATCAGTCCTTAGACTTTTTTTTTTTTTTTTTTTTTTTTTTTTTTTTTTTTGCACTGTGGGTTGCAAAAGTCTTGGCTGCACCTTTTAAGAGTAATTCATTAAAGACTGTTATTGTATATTGTATATATATTTATATATATTGTATATATATATATATTGTATATATGTGTATATATATATATATATTGTATATATGTATATATATTGTATGTATATAAAATCATTGCCACGATTTTGTTACTATTAACATTTAATTCAATTTATTTTGTCTAAAATAAATTTTAGACAAAAAATCCCCCTTCCCCCCAAGGTCATCTATTCTTTGCATAATCAGCAAAATTCATTAGCACACTGCTTTTTTTTATGCTAAGCCCATAAATGACTCTATTAAATTAGTTGCATTCCATGAATAACACTTCTGGAACTCCAAAAATAGCCCTTCGTCAAACTCAGTAATTCTCCTTTCTTTCTTTATTTTATAAGGTCTGTACTAACATCTGTCTAACCTTAACCCCCAGCTGAGTAATACCAGCTCAGAGCACCACATTAAATTTTTACTAAAGTCTAGACACATTTACTCTACTACATTTCATCTGTCTGAAGAAATGCATCATATATCAAATAACAATATGTTAGTACAAGTAAGCACATTTATCTTTGATGAAGCTATCTTCAGTGTCATCTCATTGTCAGCTTAATTCCAAGTTATAAGAACTTTTAAGTTGAAGATACTCCACCTAAATTTAGCAAAACAGAATCTAGGCCTGTAGTGCAAGGTAGTATTTTAGGTTCATCAAATCAGTGGGAAGGCATGAGCATATGTGTAGAGGAAAGTACTACATACATATGAATGCCTACCTGTAAACAGAGACATTTAGAATTAAAGGAGATGTCTATTTTTCTTTTTTTGAGTGAATTGGGAGATGTGCTTTTAGATTAGCTGGATAAGCCTAAAGTTAGGTGGTAGGAATCTCACTCGACATTTCTGAGGACAACAAATTATTGATAAAATATTGTGGTTTTGTTGTTGTTGTTGCTGCTGTCATTGTTGTTAAGTTCTATCCACATATTTTTTCTCCACTTTGACAATTAATTAAAAAAATATCTTGCCATTGAACTTTACAATTAAAATTCTAACTCTCTCAGTATTTGGTTTGAAAAAAATTATATCCTGATTTGAAGATACTAAACTCCTCGTACTTGTTTTTCTAACTCAGATGGAGATTTTCCCTTGTCTATATTTATTGTTACTAATGACTTCTATGCATTCTGTATCCCTACCCTTATTAAAAAATATATATCATTTAGCTTTGGTTGTACTTAGATCATTTCTAAGTTCTGCTCAGTCTTCACTGAACAATTATTTATTGTCTTCTCCTTTCTATTATTTCTTTCAGGCACCTAAAGATCTTACTATTGCAGCCATTGTGGAGGCTAAGCTTTATAGATGTTAAAAGAAAAAAAAAAAGTGTATTGTATAAGTGTATATAAAATGTGATTTCAGGAATTATATTAAAAAAAAGGGGAAGAAAAAACAATTCATTTTGTTTTGAGAGAGAAATATGAGGCATATTTAAAATATGTCTATTGACTTTAATGGACCCTAAGAGAAAAAGCATTGATGCAGCCAGCAGACACATATTCTACCTTGTCCCTCAAAGCATGTCTAGGCAAATAAACTGAAGTCTTAATCTCCCAGTTCCAGTCTCCCAACCTCTGATTGGTACAATGGAAGTACTTGACTAAGAACAGTAGCTGAACTGACAGCTTTTTCATTTCATAGGCTTTTGCTGCTGCATTTTAACATGCCTGCTACCAGCATTTTTTTTTTTCTGAAAGCTGGTTGAGAGTGCCAATTCTAAGGATATTACTTTGAAAATAACAGAAAAAAATCCGCTTCTGTAAGTATAAACATAACTATATCCTTATGTCAATGTTATTTTTTGTGCTTTTCGATGTCAAATTGGACAGCAGTGACACAAACCCCATAATATGAAGTAAAATGAATTCCAGATGGATTGCCACAGTTTGTTATTTCAGTAGGATTCAGAAAAATTTTAATTTATTTTTACTAAAAATTGTAGCTTACAAAGATATCTTTGAAGGGTGTAAATAGATAAATATATACTTGTTCTTTAAAATGAAGATCTTGAAGTATTTATATGTTAATATATAACAACCAGTCAGATGTTTTAGCACATAAGATGCGGAAGTTTCATTTTTTTATCAAAAATGTTTCATCATTAAAAAAAAATATATATATATATTTATGTGTATATAAAATGAGGATACATATCTAAAATTCAACTTCCAATTCTTTAGTCATTAAGACATCCGTTTCTACCATTAAGCTTTAATTAGGTGACTTCAATTCACAATAAGTGTGAGTTTATTTTATGAGGCAAAGTATAATTCAAGTGGCTTAGAAAGGTATGTCAGTGAAGAGGACAAGGGCTTGTGCAACCATTTCAGCAAACACACGTTTGGGCCTAGCCTAACAGTTAGTTCATTGTTTTGGAAGAGTTTCTGATGCTCTGGTTCCTGCTTCCCAAGACAAGTTTTATTTTGTTAAGTCCAAAGATTTCATGTACCTTTCAAGGTAAGACGTCCGAAGTGCAGAGACATTTCTTACTAAATTCAGTACACAAATCAGTTCTTCTTCTTCAGAAGAAAAGACATGCTGAGCATTTGATACAATTAGGCTAAAGATTAGAAATTATTCATTATTTCACACATGACCTAAAACAGAAGATCTTTGTTTAATGATAAGACTCAAGATCTCAGTTATTGGAACAAATCAAGTCCTTTAAACATGGCATGTTTAACTGGCTGAAGATCATACTTAATGCTAATATTGGATTGAATTTCTGAGGAATCTCAATGAGAAAAGGAAAGAAAAGCAATGTTTTCTGACCTATTTTCTTTAGTAGCCTGAGTATAGAAGACCAATGTAACCTTTCAGATGCTGACTGGCTGGTTTGGATCATCTCTTTTGCACTGTCCTTAATGATTTTCTAAATCATGTGGATTTAGATTCATTCCAGCTCTACTGAGGACTTATTAGAGGCACCCAAGCTACTGAACTGCACGCTCACTAGCTGAATCCTATAAACAGATAATGGACGGAATTATGACCCTCCAAAGAGAGATTTGACCTACTTGGCCCTTTGTAATGGCTCACCCTTGTCTACTGACTGCATGAGCAGTTCAGCAAGACGGTAATATTAATTCAAGCATTACATGAATTGTGTAATGGTGACTGAACTGATACAATATGAAAATGTGTACTGACTCCTACAATGGATGCAGACACAGATGTGGTTATGATATTATAAGAGATGTTGTTTCCATGTTCCTTGATTTACAAACATCTTGTATTATTGCTGGAAAATATGCTACTTTGATAGTCTTTGAGCCAGGAAAGTTATTTTCAGTCATAATGTCAGTACATTATGTATGGTGGCAGTATGTGTAGTGGGTAGTGGCAGTAAATATTTTCCTGCTTTTGCTAGTTATTTGTCTTAGCTCTGAAGTACAAAGAACCACCCACTCAGCTGCAAGAATAATTTAGTCCCTATGACATTCAGTCTTCACTACAGACTCTGGGATGACCAGGAAGGTTATAGAATCATAGAGTCATAGAGTCATTAAAGTTGGAAAAGACCTCCAAGATCATCTGGTCCAACCATCCCCCTTCCACAAATATCAACCACTAAACCACACCCCAAAGCACCACGTCCAAATCTAAGCTCCAGATTCTCTACACAGTTTGCCAGTTACTACTTACTTGCTAGCCAAGTAATTGCATGATTCATGTCTTGTACTAGCATGGACACTCAATCCTATTTACCTCATTAAATAAACAGAAAAAAGCAGCAACAAAAAACTTCGTACTTAACATTCATTAGAATGTTATTAGAATACATGGAAATCAGACAAGACTAGGACAGGAAATTACAGATGCCCCATTATTTCTTTTAATTGCAACTAAAGTACTTTTCAAAACCTCAGTAAGTGCCAAAGAAATTGTCATCAGCAATTGTAGTTCACTTGCAATTTCAAATGTTTTCAGTCAAGTATTGTAAAAACTGCTAGGGTTGCTGTTATGACTTTCTTGGCAGCAGACATTTGGCAATACTTGCAGAGCCAAAGAAGTCAAAAGGCTAGGTTCTACTTTCACTTCTGCATTTGTACAATACTTTCATTCATAACATTTCTCAAGTGAGATTTCAGGACCACATTTAGAGGACAGGCTAATGACATCATCCCTGTGTCACAACCTGGAAAAAATTAAACTTAGAAAAAAGAAATAGTTTTTTCATCCCTAAATATTCAGATATATGCCTAACACCTGACAAAACCTTACATTAAAGGATGGACATCCAATTTCAGAAGTCTGATATGTCAATATCTACATATGATCACTTTGTCTAATCTCTACAGTAAAGAAGTGACTAGTTCCAGGGACACAGCTGTTCATCTCATCCTTTTACACATGTCCAACTTTGCTGACATAAATTGCATTCTAAAAGTATTTTTTGTTTGTTTGTTTCTTCTTTTTTGTTTGTTTGTTTGTTTGTTTTTGCCCCACTGGTTATAAAGGATTCCCTTATGAGAAGCTCAGGTGTAATTATTGGTGCAAGAATTTGGTAGTTCTATCTAGAAGCATATTAGTGATATGATTGATTCCATTACTCTTATCCACCGGATACACTTGCTGTTCCAAACTTTAAAATTGACTTTTAAAGCCTCTTTTTCTGACAGTGCTGGTCAAAATGTCTTTAATATCTTTGGATTTCAGAATTTGGATTTCTTGAAACTGACTTATAAAATCATTGTTAGCTTGGTACACAAACTATGTGGGTTTTGTTATTGTTGTTGTTGTATTTCTTTCTTTTTTTTTTTTTTTTTTTTTTTTTTTTTTCCCCCTAGGGAATGTCTATTAACATAACACTTTTTTTTTTTTTTTGGTTTGGTTTTCCTCTAGTCCCCTCAGATTATACACCAACATATAAAAAACCTATATAGCTTCTGAAACACTTTGAGTATGATCCCATGGTTCTGCAATAAGAAACTTTGCAAACAAAACTATGCTGTACTGCTAGAAATAGATTTTAAATCAAGTTTTACCTAAATGTCCATTATGACCAATTCATAATTGAGCTGTAGTACTCTCCTGTGCACTACTGAAAGCAAAGTTTCCAGGTCCCCATTAGTTCCTCTTTTAAAGTATTTGACACAATCTCTGTGTCTAAGAATATTGTTTTTGCTTTCATGTTTTTCTGGAAGTTAGCTTAGGTTTAACAGGTTATCAGTGGGTCAAAAGATGTGAAAACTCGGAAACTGAGGTAAAATAATAAATATCAGTGTTTTGGAACTAGAACCAGAGCTTTAAGAGGCAAAATTTAACATTCATACTTCTGGTCTTCAGTTTTGTTTTGTATTGTTTTGGTTCTGTTTGTTTGCTTTTTTTTTTTTTTTTAATCCAAGAAAACAATATGAAGAGGGACAACCTCCTGCTTAAACCTAGGCTGAAAGCTTTTGTGTTCAGCACTTCCTAGCTCTGACTGTGATTATAGGATAGTTTTTCAAGAAACTATCTGAAAGGTCACTATCAAATTCCCATGATACTTCAGATTAAGAATACATTAGTGAACATTATTGACACATCCAGTAAATGTAGCTTGCTATTAACAAAAACATTTTTTGCAACATAATAAAGAAGTCTATGTGCCTTTTTCCCCTGACAAATTCCAGAAAGAATCACAGAATCACAGAATCACAGAATTTCTAGGTTGGAAGAGACCTCAAGATCATCGAGTCCAACCTCTAATCTAACACTAACAGTCCCCACTAAACCATATCGGTAAGCTCTACATCTAAACGTCTTTTAAAGACCTCCAGGGATGGTGACTCCACCACTTCCCTGGGCAGCCCGTTCCAATATCTAACAACCCTTTCGGTAAAGAAGTTCTTCCTAACATCCAACCTAAAACTCCCCTGGCACAACTTAAGCCCATTCCCCCTCGTCCTGTCACCAGGCACGTGGGAGAACAGACCAACCCCCACCTCACTACAGCCTCCCTTGAGGTACCTGTAGAGAGCGATAAGGTCACCCCTGAGCCTCCTTTTCTCCAGGCTGAACAAGCCCAGCTCCCTCAGCCGCTCCTCATAGGACTTGTTCTCCAGACCCCTCACCAGCTTCGTAGCCCTTCTCTGGACCTGCTCAAGCACCTCGATGTCCTTCTTGTAGCGAGGGGCCCAAAACTGAACACAGTACTCGAGGTGCGGCCTCACCAGAGCCAAGTACAGGGGGACGATCACCTCCCTAGCCCTGCTGGCCACGCTGCTTCTTATACAGGTCAGGATGCTGTTGGCCTTCTTGGCCACCTGAGCACACTGCTGGCTCATATTCAGCTGACTATCAACCATCACTCCCAGGTCCTTCTCTGCCTGGCAGCTCTCCCTCCAACCACTCATCTCCCAGCTTGTAGCTCTGCTTGGAGTTATTGCACCCCAGGTGCAGGACCCGGCACTTGGCCTTGTTGAACTTCATGCAGTTGACCTCAGCCCATCGGTGCAGCCTATCCAGATCCTCCTGCAGAGCCTTCCTACCCTCGAGCAGATCGACACACGCACCTAACTTGGTGTCATCTGCAAACTTACTGAGACTGCACTCAATGACCTTAACCAGATCATCAATGAAGATATTGAAGAGGACTGGCCCCAGCACCGAGCCCTGGGAAACACCACTAGTGACCGGCCTCCAACTGGATTTGACTACATTTACCACGACTCTTTGGGCCCGGCTATCCAGCCAGTTTCTAATCCAACGAAGCGTGCGCCAGTCCAAGCCAAGAGCAGCCAGTTTCTTGAGGAGAATGCTGTGGGAAACGGTGTCAAAAGCCTTGCTGAAGTCAAGGTAGACCACATCCACAGCCTTTCCCTCATCCACCCAGCGCATCACTTTGTCATAGAAGGAGATCAGGTTCGTCAAGCAGGACCTGCCCTTCATAAACCCATGCTGACTGGGCCTGATCACCTGCTTGCCCTGTAAGTGCTGCGTGATGACTCTCAAGATAATCTCCTCCATGAGCTTCCCTGGCACTGAGGTCAAACTGACAGGCCTGTAGTTTCCCAGGTCAGTCCTCCGGCCCTTCTTGTAGATGGGCGTCATGTTTGCTAGCCGCCAGTCAACTGGGACCTCCCCCGATAGCCAGGACTGTTGATAAATGATGGTAAGCGGCTTGGCCAGCACCTCTGCCAGTTCTCTCAGTACCCTTGGGTGGATCCCATCCGGCCCCATTGACTTGCACACATCCAAGTGCTGTACCAGGTCACCAACCAGTTCTTCATGGATGGTGAGGGCCACATCCTGTCCCCCATTCCCTTCCACCAGCTCAGGGTACTGGGTATCCAGAGAACAACTGGTATTGCCGCTAAAGACTGAGGCAAAGAAGGCATTGAGCACCTCCGCCTTTTCCTCATCTCCTGTAACTAAGTTTCCCCCTGCATCCAGTAAAGGATGGAGATTCTCCTTAGTCCTCCTTTTTGTACTGATGTATTTATAAAAACATTTTTTGTTATCTTTAACGGCAGTAGCCAGATTGAGCTCCAGATGAGCTTTGGCTTTTCTAATTTTGTCCCTGCATTGCCTCGCGATATCCTTATAGTCCTCCCTAGTGGCCTGCCCACTTTTCCAAAGATTATAAACCCTCTTTTTTCTCCTAAGCTTAAGCCACAATTCTCTGTTCAGCCAGGCTGGTCTTCTTCCCCGCCAGCTCGTCTTTGGGCATGTGGGGACAGACCGTTCCTGCACCATTAAGATTTCCCTCTTGAAGAGCGCCCAGCCTTCCTGGACTCCTCTGCCCTTCAGAACCACCTCCCAAGGGACTCTACCAACCAGTGTCCTCAGCAGCACAAAGTCAGCCCTCCGGAAGTCCAATACAGTGGTTTTACTGGTCCCCTTCCTGGCCTTGCCAAGAATAGTGAACTCCACCATTTCATGGTCTCTCTGCCCAAGACAGCTCCCGACAATCACATCCTCCACCAGTCCTTCTCTGTTTGTGAAGAGAAGGTCTAGCGGGGCACCTCCCCTGGTAGGCTCACTAACCAGCTGTGTCAGGAAGCTATCTTCCACGCTCTCCAGAAACCTCCTAGACTGCTTTCTCTGGGCTGTGTTGTGCTTCCAGGATATGTCAGGGAAGTTGAAGTCCCCCACGAGAACCAGCGCTGACGATTTTGCAACTTCTGTCAGCTGCCTGTAGAACTCCTCATCCGTCTCCTCGTCCTGGTTTGGCGGTCTGTAACAGACCCCGACCAGGATGCTAGCCTTGTTGGCCCCGCCGATCCTAACCCAAAGGGACTCGACCTTGTCATTCCCAGCCTCGAGTTCTACAACATCGAAAGACTCTCTAATATAGAGACACTCCACCACCCCTTCCGTGCTGTCTGTCCCTTCTGAAGAGTTTATAGCCAGTCATTGCAGCACTCCAGTCATGAAAATGTTAGCATGTTATATCCTCCTTTTCCTTTTTCTCCTTAGAAGACTGCAAATTAATTTCTATCTCCTATAAAAAACTTATGTTTATTATATTAAATGACCACATGATCAATCAAAAAAACCATTATTCTTACTTTCCACAATTTCATGTCCTTCTCTTGCTCAATTACTCATTGTAACCACTGTATCTGAATTGCAGGACTACAATCTGAATTGGGAGTGCTGTTTTCTGGGAGCTCATGGTTTCAGGTCTTTGCCCTGACTACACTTTGATGTTATATGGGGACAGGGATGCATATTCTTCTTCCCTCGGAGAAAGTCGTGTTACACAGGGCAAAACAAGGTACAGAAAGCTTCACCCTTTTCTCCAGTTGTACCTGCTCTGAAACCTAAATAAGTCTCCTAGAATAGAATGAAAAGTCTTTATTTTACCTTATTTTCTGAGTTATGTAAGACTGGCATTTGGTTATAAAATGACGGAAAACACAGCTCTTTCGTTCCAGTAATTGTCTTTCCTACACCTTTTTTTTTTTTTTTTTTTCCATCTCTCTTTCACAGTTTTCAACATTATATCCCAATGATAAGAATTAAATTCTAATCTGGAAATAAATTCTTACTTCTTATTTCTGAACTTTGAATACTGTGATTTTCAAGAATCTTCAGTTACTCACTGACCATGGGTTCTCCAAATAGTAACACTGAAGCAGATTAACAAGCAAAAGGCAATTGTTTGGAAATGTGTCATTACAAAACAGATGTGAAAGTACACCACCCTTTCAATAATTACAGACACAGCATACTTTAACAGCCTGAAGTTAGGTACATTTCCATCACCATCAGAGATATAAGATACAAGCACATTATTCAAGTGCTGCCAAAAGAAACAACATGAGCAGAAAAAGTTTTTCTTTAAAGTTCAGTGTTTGCTGAGTCTTCAGATCACCTTCAGCATCTTAAACCTCCTCAGAGTAAATAAAATAACATTCTCTTGATTTAGCAGTTACTGGGGGTAAAGGCAATCACTGAGGACAAAGCTAGGGTTCTCACATGTAACAGTAACTGATAACCACAGTTCTCATTGAAAAAACACAGTTAGTGTCTTGAGGTTTGCACACAGCTGGTCCACTGACCCTCACCCCTCCACCCTGCACATGCACTGCCATTATTTGCAGACAGCAAAGGGGCTGTTACTAGAAGTGTTAGAAGTTTATCTGATCATGGGAAATATTCAGGTTAAATATCAGCCTCTCTTAACACCTGTGGAAAATAATATCTATGAGGATCAGATGATACAGATTCATGTAGATCTTGGATTACAATTTGGCAATGTATTTAGAAGGCTTCAGAAATTAGGCAACCTACAAAAATGTTATCACAGAATTCAGAATGAGATCCATTTGAACCAACTTCAGAATTTTACAAGACATTTCTTTCACCTAGCCTGTCTATTTTGACCTAGTCGAAAATGAAGAAAGAGGAAGATATATATGAAATTATCTATTTTGTGCTGATGTAGCCTATATTTCTGTGCATGTTAAAAAATAAAAAATAAAAATAAACCTGCCTTGAAGAAAATGAATTAATATGTGTGGAGTCTTAATAAAAAGGAAAAAAAAAAGCCCAACACACTCATTCGCATCTAAAATATTACAGCCTGTTAATGTGGAGTATTTATAATGATTGCAACAGAAAATAATAATAATAATAATAAAAAAAATGTTACAACCACTCCTTTCATTGAACTGATTACCTGTGAAATGAATTGATTTTATTTTATATTAACGCAAAGTAAATCTGAATTTATGGGTTCATGGAAATTCTTGATGAGTCTATGGTCAATATTCTGCAAGAGCTTACTTCTATGTATCAGCCATTTTGCCCTCAGCACATCTTAATTTAAAATCACTGAAGAGATGCTTGTGATAAATTAATAAATTATATCTGGCCATGTAGATTTGAGAAGGACTTTTCAAGTGAACTTTTCTCTTTGCAAATTTTACAGGCCTGGTAAGGATATTAATAATTACAAATTGTCTCCATAAATTCATCATCACAATTTAAACTGATATAGTATTGTTCTTCCTGCCTGCATTTGCTTCAGAGGGAAAATTTGGTTTGCTTCACCTAGTCTTTTATATCACTATATTATTCTCAAAACTGGTATCACTGAGAAAGTGATTTTCACTAACTACTGCTATAGAAATACTCATAGGAATAAAGCTATGTAATTTTAGCAATACAAAGTTTGTACAGAAATCTCAAGCTTCATTTGATTTTATTTTATGAATGAGGTTATATGAATAATCTCATAACGCTTAGAAGACTCTGCAAGCATGAACAGAAGAAACCACCTGTAAACTGTGCTGAAATAGCAGTAAGGAAATATGTCACATATAGTATTTACCATATAAAGCTTTCTCCATAGCCTTCAGGCAATTTCTCCTGTTTCAGGCAATATCTTGGATTTAAAATGCTTGCTTTGTGCTAAAACTGCTTATCATTTTTCTTTTGTCATAATAATATTCCAGTTATTAAAAGATATAATCAACATCTTTGATGGATTAAGTAATGATCCAATGAAAGTGTACTGAGGCATAAGATATGTTTCTGACTAAGTCCTAAATTGAAGAATTCTTTTATATAAATAAATAAAATGCCACTAGTTTCTAATTAGTCTATACCTGTTCTACAATGCAGTGAAACAATCTCTTCTATTGACAGATGATGAATATTTAACACTTAAATCCTCCAAAGGAGGATTACAGATATCACTGTAATCAAAAGCACATGATGGGAAAATCATATCTGTAAGTGTAATTAATCAAAGACATATAAAAGAGGTGTTTATAAAAATATTTACTTTTATTATTTTTTTTTTTTTGCTTATATGCTTAAATGACAAAAGAATTTACACTATATAACTTGTAACTGTTTCCTAGTAAAAAATAAATATTGCAAGAAAAATCTTTAAGATATGTGACAAAAGCTAGACTTTGTATCTTAAGAAAAAGCTACCTATTGGACTACTAGTGGTTCCTTAATAACAGGTTTTTCTGAAAAAAAAAAAAAAAGAAACATTTGGACTCATTTTTAAGTTAAGAAGCACTGTGTTTATTTAAATATCATTGCAGAGGCCAAGAAATTAAAAAAAAAAAAAAAGAGGAAATTAATAATTTAAAATGAAGCAGAGTGTAAAAATAAATTTGATTAAAAGAGGACAAAAATGTCTTCTCATTTGTCATGGTTTTAAATCTTCCTCAAAGAAAGTTTAAATTGCATATAAGCATAGTTTTTTACTTAATTTTCCCTAATAACTTTTCATATAATTTTCATATCTCTTACTAGCCTGGCTTTCAAGATAATTATTTTCAAAAAAAAAACCAAGTAAACAAAAAACAAAAAAACAGTATACGCATTGACTATGTGAAAATGATTATAGGTTTAATGTGATTTAATCATTCCTTTCACATCTTTAGGGAACTATTTTTCAGTAGAAAATCATCTGCAATGATATTTTGGATATTCACTGCTGAAAACATAAGCCCGTCCTCTGCATGTCTAAGGCATTTCAACCAATATTCCTTACTGCATCAAGGCAACTTGGTATGGCAATCTCATCTCTGATTTAAAATTTTGGAAGATGCATCAATCCCCCATTATCCCTTGAGGACAAGCAACAAATTAACCAGAAGATCAGTTTCCTTGAGAATAAACTATTAATTCCCCAAGACCACAGATAGATAAATTTTCTTCTGTAAACTATGAAACACTCTTGCTCAAGAGAGTTCTAGATGGTCCTGGTCAGACCTTCTGTTCTGTTCTTGCAGCTGTCTGCACAAACAGACCAAGACATATCTTTAATTAAAAAAGCCTTCACTATGCTGATATAAAGAAGACTAAACATTGTTATTCTAGCTCCTCAGGTTAGGTATGCCAATTAAAATTAAATAAAAAAAAGAAAAACCTTAATATTCTTGCCCATCATGCTAGAAGTGCATCTTTTGCGCATTTAGAATTTCATTCTTAATATTTTCAAATTTTTCTCCCATCTTTCTTTTTTTCCCTCCTTTTTATGGCCTTAAAAAAAAAAAAAATACACCTCCAGTATGTGGCTGTTATCTGTTCTGAGTTTTAAGGTTTCATGCACGTCTGCAATACTCATACTGGAACAAATCCTTGATTTGTCATATGGACATTTTCACCCTTTTTAGTTCTTCTCTGTTCATATACCTTATTTTGTTATATACTCATGCTTTGATAATATTATCAGATGCCCATCTGATGGAAGCTCATGTCCTATATGTTTTCTGTCTAAAATCTAGACGCCCAGTCTAAACCAGGATCCTGTATCTCCATGTAGCCCCTTGGAGATGGAAATTCACCCCACAGGAATCACCCTTGGAAACACGTCTCTTTCTTTCCATATGCTGTAGAGAACATTTGGGTTAACTAAAGTGAATAAACATAGGTGTGATGACTACAAGCTTTAGTTCATTATACTTTAAAGTATTTTTTTCTCTTCATGCATTTTATAATTGCTTTTGGTACACTTTCCAAATCTATTTCCTATTATACTATTGGCAAATTCTTAAAATTATCTTTAAATATAATTAATAAAATAATATATATATATTTAATCTGGTAAATTATTTTCTCCAGTATGCTGACAATGACACTTTTCTTTTTGAATATTTTTATTTCATATTTTTAAACAATATGAAATACACAATTCAAAGTCTTTTTGTAATAGTAATGTTGCAGATTATATAAATCTGAAAAAAATAAGTATTTAAAAAAGCAACAGCTATAACTTCAGTTCACAAGTACCTCAAAGTCTTGTTGTCCATTCCTGAAGCAGATCCTGACTTGTGTGTGATTTGACTGAGATCATTATCTAAAAAATAGGTCATTAATTGCTGTTGAAAATAAATTCACTGAAATAATGGCTTAAAAGTATTGCTGAATGGTTTTTCATGAAGGATATATATGAGTGAAGATAAAATGCTTTAATTTCAGCTGCAGTTTATAAGTTATGTCTGGACTGCCAATCGCATCTAACCATCAGGGCACTTCCAGTGGTCGGAAATCCTGTCAGCATTTTCACAAGTGGAAAGTAATTGAATTAACTGGAAAATGCTAATGTTATCCCTTTTCATGTGCACTGAAAGGAAAAAGAATTACACATCTTAGAAATACTGAAATGTTTTAAGACAGAAGCAATTACGGGTCACAACAGCAGACTGACCCCTGTTAGGTTCTAAATTGCCTGACTCTCTCTGCTGCTTTATGTGAAGGAGCTAAAAATATAGGCATTAACTTGCAAAAGAGAAAAAGCAGCAGGGACCTTCCCTGACCTCAGGGAAGTCAAAAAGTTCTGTAATTGACTAGAGGAGGTCACATTATATATGGTGTATATAAACACTATCATAATATTAAATATAGTAAATATTACAGGCTAATATTAAAGTAAAAAAAAAAAAAATCTTAACAGGCTCATTGAAAGTTAGTCATTAGTTATTAGTCATAATGAGATAAGAAAAAGCAGATGGAAAGATGCTAAATTTCCATAGGGACATTCAGCTGTTTTCTCAATGTGATTAAGAATTTAGTTTTTTTTTTGTTGTTGTTGTTGTTTTTTTGTCTTTTTGTAAAGGCACAAAAGATAATATTAAAACCTTTTACATCATCAAGCCCATACCCTCACATACCCTCAGAGAACAACTGTTCATTAACTTGGTCCATAGTTACAACTTTAAGACTATACCTGAAGGCATTTTGTTGTGGTTTCACTGAGAATGAAACTCATGGCTGAATGAACATTAAGAACTTTTCCTTTTCCTTTCTTTTTTTTTTTTTTTTTTTTTCCATTTTCCAGTCATTACTATACCACGACCCCATCACTACATCAAAAAATACCAATGCATAAAAATAGCCAAACAAGATGGTTTTATACAAGAGACAGCTTTGTTCCATTACTGGCTGAAATTATGAACTTGGTTTATTCGTTTGCAAAGCACTTCAGAATTCTTTTGGACAAAGTACAATTAAAAATATAACTACTCATTGCCATTGTAAAAACATAAAGAAGTATATACCATTGTATCCACATCTCACTCTTCCTTGTAACGCTTACAATAGATTAAAAATAAGTGAACTAAAATACCTTACACATCTGTCTTCATCTAACATAAGTCAAAGTTTTGTTCATAGATTTATAGGATAAAAACATTTTATTATTGAAATCAATAGAAGTTAGGCCTTGGATTCACTTGGCCACAATTTTACCAGCAAGTGAAGGCCAAAAAGGATTGTTATGACTATTTAGTCTGACCTCTTTCATTACACAGGGCATAATATTTAATTAAGTAATATTTGCATCAACTCTAAACTTTTTGATGAGCTCAAGTACATGATTTAGAAAGACATTCAGTTATAACAGCTCCATCACTTTAGCTAGAAAATTTTCCCAATAATTAATTATTCTTCTTATTAAAAAAAAAGTATTTACATTATTTCCTATCCAAATCTGTCTTATTATACGTTTGTCCACTATATTGCTGGTGACTAAAAAAGATAAATTAGTTCATGTTGACATTTTTGGAAGTGCTTCAAAAGAATGTAAAATACTTTTTTATTTTTTTCTTTCCCTTCTTTCTTTTCTTTCTTTCTTTCTTTCTTTCTTTCTTTCTTTCTTTCTTTCTGTCTGTCTTTCTGTCTTTCTTTCAAATTTACAAGACCATTCAGGCATGGTGATGGGCAAGACACCATTAGATATTTTCCTAATTAACAATTTAGTCACAGTTGAAGACAAGAAAGCTCTCTGAAGCAAATATGATAAAAGCAAGCTAAAAGGAAATTACACAAGTGAGCCAAAATAATTCTTAAGGTGTAAGACATGTGTATGTCAAATAAAGTGAAAGAGGCAGATGAACCATGATGGTTCTTTTCAAGAAAAGAAAAAAAGGAAAACCCAATGTTTGTCAAGAAAAAATGAAGCATACAACTTAAATGCAATTTTGCTGCACTGACCAAATAAGACTTTAGATATGGATGTTTGTAAGACATAAAGTGTAGGATAAATAGCAGAAATATTAACATGATTGATTACTGTCATTACTGTGATCTACTGTGTGCTAATTAATGTTATCCAAAGGAGAATTTGGATTAAAACTTTATATAACTTCCAAATCTATACTTCAGACAATTAACCAATGTCTAAGTCCCTTGAGAGATGTTATAATTCACAGACTGGTAAACATTTTGTTTATTCAAATTGCCAAATACGTTGAGTTTTTAAATTGGTGAGCAAAGAGTTTAAGTCAGTGCTTTCAGCTCAAGTTTAGTCTATAAAAGATATGTCTGCCTGTGGAAAGAAGGAAAAGAGAGAAAACCAGATGCTGAGAAAAACGAAAAGAGAATTCATCCTATGTCTCATTGAAGTAAAGCCAGGTGTTCCTTGACAGCAAAACTGTGAAGTGGCCTAAGTACATTCAGCATAGTCTAAAGAGATTTGATATTTCTAATTATAATCTCTTTTTCATCAAGGTTTGGGGGTTGGATTTCCTTCACATGCTCCTGGACAATTTGTCCTTGTCACCTACTCTTATTTTTCTAAAAAATGAACTCCTTATAAAACTGTTACAGAGAGGAGAGATATGAAAGATTTGTTTGGAAGTTTATAATCAGCAGCATATGAACTCTGCAATGGGGATAAAGTTACACATACTAACCTCTTGCCTCACTCACCAAGATCTAAGTTTGGCCCATGATATAAAGTCTCAACATGAATGACCTTGGGTGCTATAATTAAAATTCCTTGAAACAAAGATTTTCAAAAGATTTAATAGTTCACAGCACTGGCATGTGTATCACATGCTACTGGGACAGTGATTGATTCAAAATAACTACAGCTGATATTTGTCTACAGGAAAACGTGGAGATGAGATGAAAAGATTTGCTAAGAAATAACTCCTGATGCCTTTTCTGTCATTACTGTCAGTGTGGGCAAGGTTCTTTCTTACACCAAAAAGAAAAAAAAATCCTTTTTACACGTTGGGGGGGAGGGTGCAATTTATACCCACTTACACTGCAGATATAAACTGGTTTTACAGTAATATAAATGAAAACTGTACACTTGACTATTTTGCATTAGTAAATCATAATACAATACAACTTTAGAAACTGGTCCTAAATATTTGGGATTATATCTCTTCTACTTGCAGTCAGAGTTGAAAGCCTTCTTATCTGAAAATATTTTCTTGTGTATTTATCACAGAATCACAGAATCACAGAATTTCTAGGTTGGAAGAGACCTCAAGATCATCGAGTCCAACCTCTGACCTAACACTAACAGTCCCCATTAAGCCATATCCCTAAGCTCTACATCTAAACGTCTTTTAAAGACCTCCAGGGATGGTGACTCCACCACCTCCCTGGGCAGCCCGTTCCAATGTCTAACAACCCTTTCGGTAAAGAAGTTCTTCCTAACATCCAACCTAAAACTCCCCTGGCACAACTTAAGCCCATTCCCCCTCGTCCTGTCACCAGGCACGTGGGAGAACAGACCAACCCCCACCTCGCTACAGCCTCCCTTGAGGTACCTGTAGAGAGCGATAAGGTCACCCCTGAGCCTCCTCTTCTCCAGGCTGAACAAGCCCAGCTCCCTCAGCCGCTCCTCATAGGACTTGTTCTCCAGACCCCTCACCAGCTTCGTAGCCCTTCTCTGGACTCGCTCAAGCACCTCGATGTCCTTCTTGTAGTGAGGGGCCCAAAACTGAACACAGTACTCAAGGTGCGGCCTCACCAGAGCCAAGTACAGAAGGACGATCACCTCCCTAGCCCTGCTGGCCACACTGCTTCTTATACAGGCCAGGATGCTGTTGGCCTTCTTGGCCACCTGAGCACACTGCTGGCTCATATTCAGCCGACTATCAACCATCACTCCCAGGTCCTTCTCTGCCTGGCAGCTCTCCAACCACTCATCTCCCAGCTTGTAGCTCTGCTTGGAGTTATTGCACCCCAGGTGCAGGACCTGGCACTTGGCCTTGTTGAACTTCATGCAGTTGACCTCAGCCCATCGGTGCAGCCTATCCAGATCCTCCTGCAGAGCCTTCCTACCCTTGAGCAGATCGACACACGCACCTAACTTGGTGTCATCTGCAAACTTACTGAGACTGCACTCAATGACCTTAACCAGATCATCAATGAAGATATTGAAGAGGACCGGCCCCAGCACCGAGCCCTGGGGAACGCCACTAGTGACCGGCCTCCAACTGGATTTGACTCCATTTACCACGACTCTTTGGGCCCGCCTATCCAGCCAGTTTCTAACCCAACGAAGCGTGCGCCAGTCCAAGCCAAGAGCAGCCAGTTTCTTGAGGAGAATGCTGTGGGAAATGGTGTCAAAACCTTGCTAACAAGGCTTGCTAATTTATGCCACAAACATAAATGTCTTTCTGTTTTCTTAAGAAAACTGACCGTTAAACTCACAAAACTTAGACTACAAAAGCATGTATTATCTTCCTTGTTTTCCTGAAAGAGGAATTTTCTCCCTTAAAAGAGTGTGGCCACTCAAACAACAAAGCTGGGTGAAACCTCAATTTGGGGGAATAGAAATATGTTTTAATGGAAAACTTCCTGACAAGAATGTAAATTTCTTGCTATGAAGTTCTGATATTTAAAGATATAAAAAAACCCATACCTACTGGAAATAATGAGTGTAAAGAAATAATTGATTTCTATATGTAAGCAAGAATTTTGCCGCATTAACTGATTCTTTTTTTTAGTAATATAAATGACAAAAAAAACCAACAACAACAACATTTATAAAAAACTTGACAGAAAAGGTAATTAATTACAACCGATAGAAAATGGAACTTGATCTCTGACTGCACTAATTAGTAAAAAAAATAATGAAAAGCTCTGATAGATGTGCACAGGATTATAACCCTGAGGAAATACAGTGTACTGCTAACCCACAACCCAGGAGCAATTACTGCAAGAGTTTTTATGAAAGATGTATATTTATACAAGAATAAAACTTCACAAACCAAGAATGTGAAGCTATATGCACTTTTGTGTATATATGTATATCTATGCATATGCATATAAAGACACACATAAAAGAAGTGTGTATACATACTCATATACATCAGTATACATATAAGCACATAAACACAAAAGCACACATTTATCTTTGTCTTAATGTATCATAAGGATATGAGATTACAAGAAAATTAAGCTGCCAACTATTTCACCTTTATCCAAAGCCAAGTTACAGGTTTGGATATTTGTTTTGTTTGTTTTAAATGCACACGTTTTTTAAAAATGAGACAGCCCACTGTCTCATCTGGTGCTGGCAAAGTTTTCACTGAACTTAAAGAGCCAGAAATTCTTCCTGAATTCTGAGATGTATCACAAGGACACAGTTCTTCCTACTTTACTAGAAACACTTGAACTAAAGCTATAGATGCTTTTACAACGATTCTTCCAGATAATCACTGAAGCTTTAATGCTTGAAAGTCTGCTAGTCCCAGCCCTTGGCTGCACTTAGAAACCTTAGCAACAAGACACCTTAGCACCCTTAGCAAGACAGAGCTGTCTGTTAAACTGCTTTTCCCCTATATTGATGCATAGGCAGCAAATCAGGTGCACAAAAAGAATAAGCTGTTTTTAAGATTATGGGAATAAATATTTTGAACAAATTGCAAAAGCTGTTCTATATTTTGCTTCTTTTACCGGGGCAACAATCCAGTAAGGCAAAGTAGAGAGATGGGTTCTTGCTGGTCTTTTGTAGGTGTATACTGCGACTCATATGAGCACCCTTATTAAGGACACTTGTTAAGCACAATTGCCATCCTAAGGAAGAATGAATAAATATTGTGCTGAAGCGATTTATCAGGAGCAACTGTGGGAGCAAATTGTATCTCCGATGTAGACATATTAAGAGAAATGTTAACATTTTAGCTCTATTAGAACATTTGAACATTAATGCATTTCAGCATACCCTGAAATATGGGGACAGTTTAAAGTTGCCACTAGAATAAAATTAACCTGTAGGAAAAAAAAAAAAAAAAAAAAAAAAAAAACAGAAAAAAGAAAAAAAAAAAGCAAGCATTCCTGTTCCTAAGAAACAATAAGCTGCACTTTCACTAAATGGATGTTAACAACAAGCTGTACTTTCACTAAGTGGATGTTCAAAACCGAGTTTCAATTTGCAGATGTCCATCTGCAGGCCATAAATATTCTAGAGTAAAAAGTATGTATACAGTTGTAGTTCTCACTGTGAGACTCATAACAAACACAATGGAAGGAATGAAGCCAAACCACAGAATGGTTTCGGTTGAAAGGGATCTTAAACAACCTCTAGTTCCAACCCCCCACCACTGGACAGGGACACTTTCCAGTAGATTAAGTTGTCCCAAATCCCATCCAACCTGGCTTTGAACACTTCTAGGGATAGGGCATTCACAGCTTTCTCTGGGCAACCTGTTCCAGTGCGTCACCAGCCTCAGAGTAAAAAAACTAATCTAAATCTACACTCTTTCAGTTTAAAGCCATTTTCCTTTGTTCTATCACTACATTTCCTGACAAGGAGTCCCTCCCCAGCTCTCCTGTAGTCCCCCTTTAGGTACTAGAAGGCCGCTATAATGTCTCCCTGGAGGCTTCTCTTCTCCAGACTGAGAAACCACAACTTTTTCAGCCCTTCTTCATAGGAGAGGTGCTCCAGCCCTTTTTGTGGCCCTCCTCTAGAGCTTCTGTACAAGTTGGTATCTTTCTTGTGCTGTGGGCCCCAGAGCTGAACACAGCACTCCATCATGATCTCAGATTAGCTGTTCACATTATTCACATTAAGAGCTATTGCAGTTGCTCATAATTCAATATAAAAGCACACAAACACACAAATATCATTAAGTCACTCTTTGCTAACCTATACTTCTAAATTCAAGTTTCAGCTTTCCTGTTGAGCTAAGCTGTGGCTTTGCATTCACTCCAACTGGGAGGCTGATTGTAACTCCTGGGTAGCCCAGGGAAACACAGTGCCTCCCAGACATAATTTTGAGTCATAATTCTTCTCTTGCTTCCTCCTTGCTCCCACAGTCTTTTACTTACAGTCTTTTTCCAGAAATAAATTACTGTACCAGCTCCATGCCAGCTCAGCTACTTTGGACAGCAAGTGGAGGCAGACCTGAGCCAAGGGAGTGTTAATTCCTTGTCTGCGCCTTGTTCCCATGGGCTGGGCAGGCAGAGGAACCAGCCCAGGTCTCCAGGCTTGCCTGCAGGACTGCGAAGCTTATGAAGGAATACAGAGTGGTTGTGGGTTGTCCTGGTTTTACCCTTTAGTCAGGGCAAAACAAGGGTTGTAGGTTGTCCCGGTTTTACCCTTTTGTCAGAATTATTTCTATTCTCAGTCTAACAGTTCTCATCAAGGTCTGAGGTAAAGCACCCAGAAGAGATTCTAATCTGCATGTGAGTTCCAGTGATTCAAGAATTAAAAACATTACTGGTATGTAAATAAACATATTTAACTAACTACTGGCAACAGGTCTCCCAGAGGCTTACATTAGCTAATTAATTAGAGAACCAAACCAAATAAAAATTTTAAGTGTCAAGATATAGTTTTATTTAATGTATTTTTCTATTGTTTGTTTTTCCTCATTTGCCAGCAAAAGCACACTTTCTTTTCTACAACAGACTTGTGAAAGTTGAGAAATTTTCATAGCAATTAAAAATGAACTTCTGAATCACCAAATCCCCAATCTGAATTGAGTTAGCAGATAAGTAGGATCTGCCTCTTCCAGACTCATAGTTTTAACAGCAAATGCTCATTTCAAGGCCTATGAGAATAGCCTACTAGAAATAATTAATACTACATTAGCATTGTTGTTTGTATCACATATTTCAAGCACACATTAAAATGACAACTCCTGCTCAGAATTTAAAATAGGAATTAATGTGAAAAGCAAGGCAGGGAAGCCGCAGTCTCAGAGAAAGCTAAATCAAGTGCTACAGTATGGATTATCCATGCAGTTTTTGCTAGCTGCGTAATAAAATTCAGCAATGACAATAACAAGTAAAACAACAGTTAGAAATTTAGTTTGAAATGCTCAAAGTTGGTATGTAGACATTGACTAATGGTAACTTCCACTTGTATCCTTTCTTTAATGACTCTGAAACACTTTTATAAAAGTCATAGCTTCAGTGGGAGGAGAGGTAAAAGTCAGCAATTCAATATTAAAAGTGCCCACTGCGGATGTAAGATGTAAGGTGCCCACTGCGGATGTAAGATGTAAGGTTGGGTTGCCATTAGACAAAGAAAAAATGTTGTGTTCAGGCTTCATCTATATAGAGTGAAACTTCCACCTCCTAAATTAAATACGAATGATATGTCAAGAGAGGAAAAGTGAGACCTGTTCTCTTGTTTGAAAAATAGATGATTGCCTTTAAAAATAGAAAGATTTGTAATCTTCTCTATGAAACCATTAATTTGTTACCTGAGGACTGGGATTGGAATGTTGACCTTTTTTTTTTTTTTTTTTTTTTTTTTTTTTTTCTTGTTTCCTGTCACAGTGCAAATTATTAGTTTGTTTCTGCCTTTGAATAATATGGTAGTATGGTACATATATGTATGTATGGTACATACATACATATGGTAGTATGCCAGTTGTCTTGAGTCTACTGAGATATGTAACTTACACATGGGGACTGTGCACTAACGTTGAGCATTGTCCTTCATTACAGAGAATGAGAATCATGAATGAGACTCAGAATGAGTCTCCCTGGAGACTTCTCTTTTTCAGGCTGAACATCCCCAGCTCTTACCTTTCTTCATAGAAGAGATGCTCCAGACCCCTGATCATCTTTGTGGTTCTCCTCTGGACCTGCTCTAACAGGTCCACATCTTTCTTGTGCTGGGTGACCCAGACCTGGATGCAACACTCCAGGTGAGATGTCACAAGGACAGAGTAGAGAAGGATAATCACCTTCCTGGCAAGGTCAGAATTATATTATTACATTCTGTCTAGTTGCTTTCCAAGATTTTTTAAGATCATATTTTCCACAAGTCATGTCTCCACAACTGTAAATTCTTTATTATGCAAAGATGAAGAGAAGGTAAGATAAACACACAAACAAAGAAACAAAAAATCAGCAAATGTAATATATAACCTCTCCCAAATAGTTTCTATACCCATTTGTAAGTAAAATCGTTGATGAAATAACTTGCATTTTGTTTTGTTTAATAACTCTTTGAGACTTAAAAAGCAAATTAAATCCAAAGACTTCAACTGAATAGCTGTTAAATTCCAGCTCTTGGAACACGGCAGAGACACCATAAAATGTCTTTTTCCAATATTTTTCAATATATTTGTTAAAGATTCCTTTGCTGGCAACATCTGCATACTTTGCAAATTGGAAATGGCCATCTTTCCAATTTATATCCTCTACCAGAAAACATTTCTGTAATAAGAAACATACAATCTTAACTAAGTATGCTTGAGACTTACTGGTGCTCAGAGAACTCCATGGGGTGGGGCTAGTGTTAGGAGAGAAATTGTTGGACTGCAAAAGTGATTTAGCTAGGAAGGGAAAAGGACTGGGATGCAAGATTCTCATGTTCTTGTCACCTGCCTCTATAAATTAGACAAGTCACTAATATTCATTTTTCAACTGTGACACTAGTATGGGTAGCTTACTCTGACTGGCCTTTCACAGTTGCTATACATGAGGATGTTATCGTTTTGACCTGTCTTGAAGAGGCCACCAAAAAATTAAAATGTATTAATGTTATAGATGCATGTTGATTTTCCAAATGAATAAACCAGGCAGATTGCTGATTAAATGAGCACCATATATTTAATGAGTGTTGTACATCTTATAAAGTGTAATTCATGATCTCCAAGTAAAAACTGAAAGTCAAAATACAGGTAGTTGTGATATAGAACTACTTTATAGCTATAATAAAGAAGACTAATTTAAATCAATTCAATCTTCACTACTATTCAAATAATAAGATCCACAACATAGTGCTATGAAATGTGAAATTTTAGTTTCAACCATAAACATCTGTCACTCTGACATTAAATTACTTTTCAAGTGTTTCTCTTGCTTCAGTAAGTCTTCCTATGTATAATTTTAAACTTTCATTGTATTTGTTCCCTTGTTTTACTGACTTCTTTTCCATTTCAGCTATCTTTTAACCATAGCAAGTAATAAACAGTCTAAATCCCATCATATATATATATTTTTTTTTAATCCTTTACTCTCATTTTGCTTTTTACTAGGCTGTAATTCTTTCAGAGTTGGTTAATGGAACTTGAGATATTTTCCAATTATTAGACAACAATATTTTTCATGTTCCTATCTAAATACTGCATACCAAACAGTAATTAATACATAAGAAGAGTTGTAATCGTAGTTGACTACTAAAGGTAATGCTTTCAAGAACAGGCACATTTTTCTGTAAGTGAGGAGATGAGAACTCTTTTACTGTAGCTGCTCCAAAACACAAACTTTCTAGATCTAAGAAAACCGAAGATCTCCAAAACCAACAGGTGTTGGTAGCTGGAAGACAGCACCAAGTCTCAACTTTCTCAGCCTGGGTGAATATGATGAGATGAATGGTTCTCTAACATATATATATATGTTGATTTGAAGGATAACTTCTGAACAGAGGCTTCTGCAAAAATGCAAGTCACCAAGAGGAGTGGTCTAGTGCTTAACTACAAATGTAATGGCTAAGTTAAAGGAAAGTAAAGTTTATATCTGTGTTGGATTTGCCTGAAAAGAAGTATGCTGTTTCAGTTTCTTTGTGGAAAATATATTGGATTTATCTTGAAGTAAAAAAAAATCCATGAAAAATTCCACTTCTCAGGTACTTCTACCAAAAAATCCTTTTCACGTATCATTGTAAAATCGATGTACGTTGAACTTACTTTTTATGAAGCCATACATCAGTAGGGGTAACTCTGATAACACGTTTATCAACAGTGTAAATATATGGAGTGTAATCTATTGTTAAAATTCACTGTTATTCTGTATATGGCATGACAGCATTAGTCTGTATCTTAAACATTATATTTGCAGTTTTGAATATAAATAAAGTTTGGCTTTAATTCACAACAAAATTAGAAATGGTGCTAGGAATGTTATAGCATAGGTGGGTGGGTGGGTTCCAGAAATTTCTTCAGTTATGTCAAATACTAAGTCACACTAATGTTTTTATTAAGACTGAATGTATACAGAGTCCCTAGATGTTTCCAAACTATTAAAGTGATAGATGTTTATCTGAATTTAAAACTAATTCCTCATCATTCACTATTTCTGACTCGGTACAATTAAGCATACTTACATACGTTTCTACAGCATAGAAATCCTTGAAGTCTCTCTTTTCAAAGAAGGAACACTGCTGTAACTGTTTCTCTTTGCTCTCTTTTTCTAAGGGCTTATTGCTTTTAATACAAGCAATGTGATATGATTTTAGTTGTTAGTGTCAAAAGTTTTCCATTTCCAGTGCTTTCTAAAACAGTGAAATCCATTAAAGCCAGAGAAAACATTATGCTATACCTAACAGAGCGTGCTTTTCAACCATAATTATTTTTTTTCCCCGAGGATGGAAAAAAATATGCTGTGGTTAAATGGGATAAAACTTCCTACATTTTTTTTTCCTTTCTTTTTAAATTCAGGCATGCAGTAGCAACTAAAATGATACGTTTCACATGTTTGTTCAAAGTCCAATGAAAAAAAAACACCTTGTGCATTAGTTGAAAACAGCATTTAGGAAGAAAAGGTATCAGAAGTTCCTTATAAATTAGCAGTCTATTGACAATGAAATTATACTAAGCCTGTACATGCCTATGTATTCAACAGAGCTAGACTGAATTATGCCAATTAAGAAATGACCCAGAAGTTTGAAGTAAATAAAAGAACATTATACCAATCTGTTCTGACCTTGTACACAGTACAGGCTGTACTATTTCAACAGTCAGAAAAATATTATTTCTTATCAAACAGATTTTGAAAGGAAATGTCATATTATAGGTAATCCAAGATAAATATTTTTTATTTAGACATAAATGTTTATTGTGAATACTTTAACATTATTTTACCAATATATGCTACATCAAAAGACAGAATATTCTCATACCAGCTAACAAAGACTAAGAGTATAAAGCTGAATAGACATATAATATTTCAACATATATCTAGACATAGACAGACATGTAAAATTGCACATCAATATCAAATGAGACAAGTTGAAAATCCAGGTTATGAAGCTTTTATATTTCATGCTTTTAATTTGGCTCCAGAAGCTGTGAAAACATGTAGTAATAGTTCCTATGGTTCCTAGTTGATGCTTAAAACTTCCATCTAAACTAAACTGGGAGATAGTTGAATTTATAACCATCTCTTTTCTCTGTTTATTTCTTTAATTATTTACTTTAATACATGTTTGTGAAATACTTAACACGATGAAGAGCTTATCTGTACTCAAGTTACTCAAGTTATTACTAAACTCTGTTGGATGCATGAGAGAAGCTAAAGATTTCAAGGATGCACCAGCCACAACACAGCACTTATCAGCCAATTTGATGATTGTCTCAGTACAAGACAGTTTGGAAATGTCCAACAAATGCCATCTATTAGGAGAGGTTGTCTCTGGTGAAACACAAGGTCCCAGAGTAAGGACCTTTGCTAGCTCTTGTAAACCATTTTTCCAACCTATCTAGCTAATCCAGAGTTGCAGTACTCTATGCCCACTAGTCTATTATTTTGCAGCTTTTTCACTGGACATATATGTTGGAGTAAACTAAAAAAGAATGTATTAATTAGCACATGTTGGAGGACTTGCTTTATTGCAAACCTTCTCATTTATGCCTCTTTTGTAGTTAAAGAGTGATTAGAATTTTCTCTAGGAATTGAATTTGAATTGAAATAATGTGCCTGGGATCATCTCTGAGGGTTTTTACACCAACAGGTCTGGTAAAAGTCTTATCTTTGCTAGGATGATGGGCATTTTCAATAGGAACTGTGTTCACTTTGGTAAAGAAAAAATATCTATTATAGTCTAATTAAGCTGCAAATTATTTCAATAACTTATTTTTAAAACAAAACACTGTAATATTTTGTTTACATGTGGGAAATGGCCTTCCAGTTAATAATCATCCATCACTACACATCCAGGTTGGACCAGCACATCTCTGCAAATGTAGGAAACCATAACTATACTGATCTTGCACTGCTGTAGAATAGTGAAATCAATACTGAAGTGAAGACACTGCATGTAGGAATGCTACATCAATTGACATTAAAAGGCAATGCAAATTTCAGTGGAACTGTAATTTGAATGAAATTTAAATTGTGCTGAGAGGAAATGGAAGATAGTCTGATTATAATAAAATATAATTCTGGGACATCCCAGTCCATGACACAAACAGAAAAAGTAGAAAATTATGCACACACAGCATAAAAAGGAAAAAAAAAAATCTGGATTACTTGGCATCTCAAGTTGGAAAACTTTCTTCTTTTAGAGAAAAGTATGGTGTTACTGAAATATTTTCTTCATGACTAGATGTGTAGTCACTCCTAGAAAAAAAGGTGTTTGAAGTATGATGATTGAAATGCCAGGTGTATACTAGGCTCATTTTACATTAGAGCATATATTAAAGAGCAAAAGGATCATTATTGTCATCATCAGTTCTGATTCATACTATACCGCTACAAAATTTGCATTGACGTATCACACAGAAGTTGTGAGACTGTGTACCAAAACTAAAAAATAAAATAAAAAAAAAATGTTTCACACATTTTCACTCAAATGTATTATGTTTCTCTTAGGTAGAAAGGTTATAGAAACAAACAGGTGTGGACAAGATTTGCTTAGGGCTTATTATTGCACTCTTGTCCAAATATCTTTTTATAATCAATCATTTCCAGATGCACAGGTTGAGACAAGATATATTCTTAGTGAAAAAATTGCTGCTGCAAACCAGGTTGTGTAATGTCCTAAGCAAACCCTTTCAATGCTGATACTGACTTTCTGTTTTGGAGGCCCCACTTTTATATGACTGCACTGGAAAATGAAGGCATTACAATTCCTTCTGATAAAATAGAGTTCAGTTCAATTAATGAGTTCAATTAATGGAATACAATGAGTACGAGAAAAGTGGACAGCCTTTTTTGACTGTGAACATCATGTTCTCTCAGTGTAAATGCAGCTACTTATCTCTGCAGGTGAATAACTGCTTCCTGATGGTGAAAGACATATGTTATTTCAATATATAGGGTGAAAAAAATATTACTCCTTGAGATGTGGACAGACATGGCTTTCTGATCTGTAAGAAAGATAAACTGTCTAACTGATCCACAGTGAAGCAGAAAACTCTATCCTTGACTTAATTAATAATCCAGGAAACTGGCTATACTCCATGGATCTATTTCGTGGTAAGCTGAAACACCAGAAATCTCTGCTTCTCAATTACATGTAGTGAGCAGCAATTGTTACACTCCGTGCATGATTTCAGTGTCCCGCAGGGTACTTGGAATTGAAAGTTTGAAGAGAAAATGGAAAACGTGAGATTTGTTGCTTAAGTGGCAGACTAGACTGCAGCATCTTTTGGAAGTCTGAATTTACTCATTGAAGAAAGTGGCTGATCGGTCTTTCTGCCAGGGTGAACTGCAAAGGCTGCTCAGCTAAGATATGTTAAACTTCATATTATAACAGTCCATCTATTTTCCAGACAGTCCCATGTGATTAAAGAAGATGGCTTTAGAACTTCAAGAGATATTACAATGACAACGAGGCTTTCATTAAACACCAGGACCTGTTATTGAAGAATTGCATTAAGCTATACAAGGATTACAAATGATCATCTTACTTCCCTTAATATTGTCATAAAATCATTAAATAGTTTATAATGATACTTACAGAAAAGAACAAAAAGACAAATGTCATCCTTTATAAGTAACAAAATAATACATTTCAAAACATGATATTCAATAAGGAGAACAAAGTTGGTTTCTTTGTTTGTTTGTTTGTTTGTTTTGTTTTTAATCAATTATGAAATCCAAAACACTACAGGAAATGAATACTAAATGATAAAATATTCAAATCAGGACCTCTGCAGTAGATAGACTTTGGCTGAAACATTCACATAATTTGAAAAATGAGAAAAGATTTTAAGATAAGTTTATTTATAATTTCATGATTGTTATATTAAAAAAAAAGCAGTACTAACTTATAGTAAAATGTATGTTTTCTTCTGAGATAGAGTATAGCTTTTGCAAGATTATTTATAAAGAAAATGGTGAGATCTCTCATGATTAGATTCACGGTTATTTTCCATATATATTTATATGTATATATGGAATATTTATTGGTAAGGAGAAAAAACATATACAGACACACACACACATACACATAATCTACATTGCATCTACCTGCAACAGATTTATTTTTTTTAGCTATTGCTGTTGTTTGAAATAATATTAGATAAATAATGTCTCAAGAGAAACTTGGTTTCTCTTCAAATGGGAGGCAGTAAAATAAAAGCTCTTTTGAAAAATTATATTCATTGTGCCAAGTGAGAACTTATCACTTAAATTTGTGTCACATCCTATCAAAGCATAATGTAATGTACTGCAACATGGTTCAAATTTGTTTTTAATGTGGTTATTGAGATGACCAACTGTAGATGAGGAAAGACAACCTTGATTTCCACTCCAGAAGTTCCAAATAGCCAATTTACCCTAGAATTGCCCTCAAAATGTATTTCCAAATGCAAAACTATCAATGTATGGAATTCAGTTCTTGGCCTGATTTAAGCTGGTATAAATAAATAAATGAAATCATATCTGAGGGATTTATTTTTATTTTTTTTTTTGTAATTCTATGTCTTTAGTATATTGTCACACTTCCATTTCTGATCCTAGTTATAACAAGAATGGTAAAAACAAAGTATGAAGGAAATAGCAGACATATATAGCTAAATTAACTAAATATTTAATATCCCACAAAGTTGTTGTTCTTTGTTTTGATTTTCATGTCAACAAAAGTAATTATTTTGGAGGGTTTTATTGTACGAATCCTTTCTAATGACTAGTTTTAAAATAGTCAACCACTTTCTAAGTTGTAGTTTTAGTGTTGTAGTTAAGATTTTCCTGAAATTTAGGTAAGGAAAATGAAAGGGTCTAGTATCTAACAGTTGAAAAAGCTGGAAGAAGCAAACAGCTTTCAGACAAGATTTTTTCCACAGGTCTTACATGTGTTACATTTCCACCTCAAATGTAGGACTGTGATACTGCAGAACAATTAATATCTTAATCAGATTATTTTTTCTGAGGAGAATAATACACTTATCCCACTTATTACAGATGAGAAAGTTGGGTCATAGCATGAGGGTGATGGGAGTGTGTATAGGCACAAAGCCTGCTGAAATAATTTTAAGAAACCAAGCTTGAGGAAATGTTCAACAGTTGCACAGTCCCAACACATCTTAATCTGTACCACCCTGAACTCAAGTTTAGTGGATTTTAACAGGGTGCAGAAGACTTCTTTCTTCCTTTCTTTTCCTCTTGCCCCACTGAAATTGCTCCAGAGGATGTTCACAAACTATTTATTTTCAAGTACAAATTCAATCTTAGTCCTAAATTGACATAACTTTATGGAGAGATCATATGTAGAAGACTGCAGAACCAAATACAGACAGAAACAGGGTGTAGATTCACAGAAACACAGAAAAAAATGCTTAGTCATATGATTTTATGAATTAGAAAGGAGTACTCTCCCTGAAAAGGGTTAGTAACCACAAGAGCCTAAACTTAGCTTTACTTCCCAGACAGTTCAAATTCATCAATGTGTTTCTAATACTTCAAGGAGATTTAGTTAACTATGAACAGAAAGAGAGAAGCAACATTTAAGACTGACACATCTTCACTGCACTGTTAATTTGGGCTTTTATTCAGTTCTCATTCATACATGAAAATTTAGGCTAAGTTTAGAAGAACTTCAAAGTGAAAAGCCTGGCTTAGGCATGGTGTGTGAGCTAGTTCTGTCCTGATTTTGCATTGAGGGTAGAGTGAAAACAAAACAATTAAGCTTCCAAAAATCAAGTTCCCTCAAAATCTGGAAATGATCAGAAGGGACACAGCCAACCGAAGCACTAAAAAGTCAGAAGACATGTCCCAAACACATTTTCAGAGGTTACACTGAACTCACAGAATCACAGAATTTCTAGGTTGGAAGAGACCTCAAGATCATCGAGTCCAACCTCTAACCTAACACTAACAGTCCCCACTAAGCCATATCCCTAAGCTCTACATCTAAATGTCTTTTAAAGACCTCCAGGGATGGTGACTCCACCACCTCCCTGGGCACCCTGTTCCAGTGCCTAACAACCCTTTCAGTAAATAAGTTCTTCCTAACGTCTAACCTAAAAATCCCCTGGCGCAACTTAAGCCCATTCCCCCTCGTCCTGTCACCAGGCACGTGGGAGAACAGACCAACCCCCACCTCACTACAGCCTCCTTTAGGGTATCTGTAGAGAGCGATAAGGTCGCCCCTGAGCCTCCTCTTCTCCAGGCTGAACAAGCCCAGCTCCTTCAGCGGCTCCTCGTAGGACTTGTTCTCCAGGCCCCTCACCAGCTTTGTAGCCCTTCTCTGGACCTGCTCAAGCACCTCGATGTCCTTCTTGTAGCGAGGGGCCCAAAACTGAACACAGTACTCGAGGTGCGGCCTCACCAAAGCCAAGTACAGGGGGACAATCACCTCCTAGTCCCTGCTAGTCACACTGTTTCTGATACAAGCCAGGATGCCGTTGGCCTTCTTGGCCACCTGAGCACACTGCTGGCTCATATTCAGCCGACTATCCACCATCACTCCCAGGTCCTTCTCTGCCTGGCAGCTCTCCCTCCAACCACTCATCTCCCAGCCTGTAGCTCTGCTTGGGGTTATTGCGCCCCAGGTGCAGGACCCGGCACTTGGCCTTGTTGAACTTCATGCAGTTGACCTCAGCCCATCGGTGCAGCCTATCCAGATCCTCCTGCAGAGTTTTCCTACCCTCGAGCAGGTCGACACACGCACCTAACTTGGTGTCATCTGCAAACTTACTGAGGGTGCACTCAATGCCCTCGTCCAGATCACTGATGAAGATATTAAAGAGGATCGGCCCCAGCACCAAGCCCTGGGGGACGCCACTAGTGACCGGCCTCCAACTGGATTTGACTCCATTCACCACGAGTCTTTGGGCCCAGCTATCCAGCCAGTTTCTAACCCAACGAAGCGTGCGCCAGTCCAAGCCAAGAGCAGCCAGTTTCTTGAGGAGAATGCTGTGGGAGACGGTGTCAAAAGCCTTGCTGAAGTCAAGGTAGACCACATCCACAGCCTTTCCCTCGTCCACCCAGCGCGTCACTTTGTCATAGAAGGAGATCAGGTTCGTCAAGCAGGATCTGCCTTCCATAAACCCATGCTGACTGGGCCTGATTGCCTGCTTGCCCTTCAAGTGCCGCCTGATGACTCTCAAGAGGATCTGCTCCATGAGCTTCCCTGGCACTGAGGTCAAACTGACAGGCCTATAGTTCCCCGGGTCTGCCCTCCGGCCCTTCTTGTAGATGGGCATCACATTTGCTAGCCGCCAGTCAGCTGGGACCTCCCCCGACAGCCAGGACTGCTGATAAATGATGGATAGGGGCTTGGCCAGCACCTCTGCCAGTTCTCTCAGTACCCTTGGGTGGATCCCATCTGGCCCCATTGACTTGCGCACATCCAAGTGCCGTAGCAGGTCACCAACCAGTTCTTCATGGATGGTGAGGGCCACATCCTGTCCCCCATTCCCTTCCACCAGCTCAGGGTACTGGGTATCCAGAGAACAACTGGTATTGCCACTAGACTGAGGCAAAGAAGGCATTGAGCACCTCCGCCTTTTCCTCATCTCTTGTAACTAAGTTTCCCCCTGCATCCAGTAAAGGATGGAGATTCTCCTTAGTCCTCCTTTTTGTGTTGATGTATTTGTAAAAACGTTTTTTTGTAAATACTCGAGCCTCAGTGTGCAGTATATATATCAAATCTTGTTCAACTGAACTTAATAGATACAAATAATAATAATAATAATAATAATAATAATAACAACACAAATGCCACATATATGTAGGCAGGTCTTGTTCTTTCTCTCCCCCTTTCCCTATAATGTAAGTTTTCAGAACTATCTGGTCATGCTGATGAGCTGAAAGACAGGTTAATCTTGAAATTACATATAATACAATGCATTATTCATCAGATATTTACTGCATTTATTATGATCTCAGTTTTACAACTCCGAACAAATCCCTCATATTCTTATATCATCATTCATCATTGTAAAATCTTTATCCAAAGGAATGTCTGTTTTTAACACAGAGACAGATACAAAAAGGCATTCAATTAAGAAATGATTGGCTTGGGAAAAGAAAAACATGCCACTTATTCATTAGTCATGAATGATCTATTGTTCTATTTGACCAAGTGACTCTCACTCTAGATTTTCCAAGGACAGACGAAAGTTTTCATCTGCTCTAAAACTCATCATAACCTTAAAAATACATCAAAATTATAGTTGATTGATTTAGACATATAAATTTTACCCAGGAATTTACTGGAAATTGAGAGATTACATTTGTCATAAATCACAAGTTTAACAATTTTAACTGATTATTCAGTAGGTGTTTGTACATGTCTCAGAGTTAGCACACAACTTACTGCTACTGGAATTATTTGGGATTTTTTCAGAGTTTAGTGGAAGTTTAAAAGATCAAATGAAAAAAAAATACAGATGATTGTTGATATAAGTTGGCAGCTTTGTGAGCCAAATATATAAAATTCCACTATCCACAGACATTTTCTTTTCTCAGATTGAAAACCATAAATAACTGAATAATTTGTCAGCAAATTTGTAGAAGATTCTCTGTATCTAACTAGGTTAATAGCATGAAAACTACTAGTCATATGAAATGCACACTAGATACAATTATTGATTGCTTCTGCAGTTGACCAACAATTTGATGTCCTTGCTCTCATTGCCACTGACAAATCATAACAATTAAAGTCATGAAAGTTTGGGAAAGGATATACAGGTTATCCCACCCAACTAAAACTAACCTTACAAGTGCTTGATGTAGGAGTATGAAAGAACATAATTACTTATTTTCAATATTTCTATTATTTAGTTACATAAATAATTTTCCAAAACAATCACGATCTATTTAGGAACAATTTAAGAATCTGTTGTATTCTCTACAGGAAAACAAAAGATTTAATAGTGTGAAGGCTGATAAGGCCTTCTAATACTTACAGTCTTTTGTCCATCAAACTACTAGGGATGCTGCTGCCATACCAATTCAATGTTGGGATTCAATCATTACATTTACAATATCTGATATATTTCAATTAAAAACAAACAAATATAAACAACAACAATAAAAACCTAAATTTCATATATCTGCTCATCTCTTTAAAAGTGAAGGTGATAGTTTCCAGAAGATTAGAGTATATGAAATTAACATAAAATAACTCAATGAGAATAACTGATTTCTTTCACACTAACTTAGACTAGCAAGTCAAAGTAAAATCTCTGTCTCTTGAGCTTAAAATTTAGCAGTTAGTTTCTGTAGTCTCAAATTCATATTTGAATATAACAAAAAAGATTGTTCACTCAAGAAAATCAGTCAGGACAGATAATCATCTGATTGTAAAAATTTTCTTTTCTTTCACAGCACCCAAAAATTGAACCAGAAACAAAAGAATGAAACATAGCTATAATCTACAAATTAAAGTCTGTAAATAATAAATAAGATTGTTGAAACAAAGTAAATGCATTGTAAAGCATATGAAGTGCTTCTTTGTTTCTTAAACTGATGTTTGTAGAGAAGTAGGTATGGTACTTAATACTTCCACTGATGAGAATATTAATACATTCTGATATATTAAACAGAATGTATTAATATTAATTCCGTCCATGGGGTCATGGACGGAACAATGAGGCCACACAAAAGAATGCAATTACATTAGAAAATGTCTTGAACATCTTTTTTTTTTGTAAACTGATTATGGCATAATAAAGAAAAAATTTAAAGTTATATTTTGCATTTTAAATTATTCCTTCTTGAAAATGGCTTATTTATCAAAGGAAATACTAGTCAAAAAATGAAAAAGTAGTTATAATTGCAACTTTAAGTAATAACGACCACATTAGAATTAGAGGAAATGTATATATATACACACACACACATATATATATATATGATTTCTTTTTTAAAGAGAGAGACAAAGAGAGAAAAATTAAACATAATATGAAACTTCAGAAGAGATTCAAAAACAAAATACAAACATCCACAAAAATATAAAGGAGGAAAATAATTTAAAAATTAAATTAAATCCTTGTATTACTAGCTGGAAGTTACATAAACACATGATAGCAGTCATACATATTCCTGGACCTTGGAAATTCAAGAAAGTGAATTAAAGACAAACCACAAAGCAAATTTGCAAGAGTCTTAGATTTTTTTTTTGAGTAAAACAGAAACCATTTACAAAAAGAATCAGCCTACTGAGGCCAACAGAAGGGAACCAGCTATGACATGTGAACGCACGATGATTTAATTCATGATGAAGTTATGATGAGATGACAAGTTAATATGGATCAGCTGACTTGTGATAACTGGATGCTTGTTTCCACTCTGCCTGAGAATCAAAGCAATGTAACTTTGGTCCCAAATTACAATGATTCCATGAAGCTGGAATCATGAATTTACGTTTGCTGAAGGCCACAAATTTCTCATTTCTCAAGGCCACTCAATTCTCCAGCTACCACATGACTCATTAAGCCATTACAAGCTGTGCGTGTTCCTGAGTCCTGTGTTCATGATTTCGAAAGCTATGATGAAATCTGAAGAATGATTAGTCAAACAGAAAACTAGATAAACAGTCTCCAGAAGGGCGTGTGTGTAATGTGGGCTGCCTTGTAATAAGTGAGCAACAAAACATAATTTCCTTACATTTGTTCTCCACCACAATAGACAATACATGTTTAAGACAAACTTGTTTCAAGTAATAATTTAAGACTATAATTTAAGACTAGGATTAGAGAACTTAAACACAGGACTTAAAGACACTGATAATGTTATTATTGAAAATGGTTGTTATTATTTAATGAAATTCATTAAAAAAAAAAATCCAAACTTTGCCAGACTTGAGCATTCTTAAAATAGGGGATCAGACTTCCCAGAAAAATTTGTAATATTTCAAGAAATAAATGTAAGGCTATTTCGATTTACTACCCATTTTTAACACCTCTGTGTTTTATGATTCCAAAAATATTTTATAGCTCTGAACATTATATCCTAATACTAATACTCTTGAAAATATTTGATTTTCAGGACCTATGACTTCAAAGAAAAATACTAAAATTCAGTTTATTAGTATATAGAGGAAGTCTCAGCATTACTCAAATGATTCAAATGGAATTTTAAGATTAAACTGCTCACAAAAATAAGTGTTCTTTTGGAGACCAGTATTGAAAGATATATTGTCCTTAAAAGTATTGCTGATGTTTTCAGGAATTTTGAAGCAACAAGTCTTTCTTAACATTCAATAAGCTATCTGCAAAACTAAATTTAATTAACAATATCTAGATAAACATAACAGAAGAAAACATTACAGCAGACCAAGGAGAAAATGGGTCCATCAACACACTAGATTTTTTTGATGCATTTAAAACAAAATCAATAAAATGTATAGGTTAATTTATCTGACTTCATATCTCAAAAAGCTTTAAATAAAATGATGGTTTACTAAGTATTCTGGAGGTTACAGATAAATACTAGTGCTTGTCAGTACAACATAAAAAATCTATTAATAGTTTATTATTCAGAGCTGAGGTTGACACCATCTAAGACAATATAAAGTAAACAAAAAATATTTTTTGTTATTACTCCTTAATGAGAATATGTTCAAATACTGTAGATTTTTATTTTAATCTTGCTTGTCTACATACTTTTCAGATGTTAGCCTGATAAGCTTTTGGTTATGTTTTGCTTTATTTTACCATTTATATTACAAAATCTTTTAATAAAAATCTAGTTGATCCTGATATTTTGGATTTGATTTAGATTAGACAGAGCATTATGTCACTAAGCTAGTTATCTGTTCTTCTGTAAAATTCTCAGTTTTATTATTATTATTATTATTTTCTAGTAAGTGCTCTTCCATCTTTGACAGCCATATAGAATTTTTGTGTTCTTTTCTTCCAGATTTTCTTCAACATTATATTAATCTGGTCTGTCTTCTTCATTCCGTAGCTTCTTGCTTTGATATTCTCTGTGTAGGAAACTGGGGATGTATATACCTACACACTCATGTGGGAATAATATAATGCCCAAATTTCAGAGGGAGGGGTTTGGACCCACTTGAAAGTAGGGAATATAATGGAAAATCACTTCCAAATACTGATTTATTGTACTGTTCCTGATCAGTGGTAAAATACAAAAAATTAAGAACCAAACCCCACATATTTAATATAAATATAAATATAAATTTAATATAAACTTAATATAAAACCCCACACTCAACAGAGTTACCTTTTAGTCCCTTTAATCCTTAATAAAGGGTCAGTGCCTGTAATTCAAGTAATAAGAAAATATCTTCAGCCTAAACTGGGCTTGCTGAGCAGCTGGACTACCTAGGAATAGCTACCCGCAGTACAGAAAACTGAAATTGTCATAGGAACAGTGGTAAAGGATAATTGCATTGATACTGAATTGACTTTTGACTTTGCCACAGAAGTACAATTTAGACAGACTAAAGGAGATGATCTGTAATAGTAAAGATATTTCAATTCCCTTCTGATGAATAAATAAAAATAAAAATCTAATTTCCTAAGAAAAAGAGGCTTTCTTGATCACACTATCCATTGGTGACACAGTCCCTGCTCAGTTTTTTCCCTGACTCCTGTGATCCCTCTGAGAAATTCCACAGTTCTTGGGAAAATGGGGGGGGAGCAAGTTCAGTTTATAAACATTAAGTTCCTCCAAGTTTCATGAAAATCAGCAGTCAAGAAGTGGAAACATTCCATTAGCTCCTTAACCAAAAGTTATTATCAAATTATTCCAATTAGTCGGTAATTGTTCAAATAGGGTAATTAAACTGACTGGTCAATAAGCACAAGCAGAAACAATTTACTACATTTTGTCCAACTAGGGAATCAAAATAGTAGTTAATGAAAATAAAGAGTTCCAGGAATGCTGGTGAAGGTTACATGAAGGGGAGATTGTTACTACCTTTAGTAACTGGTCTACCACTAGATGTGCCGCAGTAAGAAAATATTAGGAATGTGGAAAGATGAGTATGACTGTGGAAGCATTAAGTGATTTGTTAGTGGAGAGACTAGAAAAAACTAATGATAAAGGGAAGAAAATTGCAGACCATTTCAGTATGGTAAAGAACAGAGAAAATCAGTAACTGCTTAGGTTAGGAACTGTTCAGTCCAAAACAAGTCTTTGTCAATCAACACTAAGGCCAGTCTGAAAGCTTTCCAATCCAATTATGCAAGCCCAGCTCTCGGCATCCACCTCCACCATTTATTGCTCTCAGATGTATTTTAAAATGTCTGTAAACAATCCTGCAGTGACTGAATAGTATCAACATTATTGTGAAAATAATTAAAGCATTATTTGAAAGCAAACTGCAGAAAGCAGTGTGAAAGCAACTGTAGAACTCCCAAATGCTGACAGAAATGTGTTCTTACCCTGTGCTACTGTTATGCAGTTACAACCATAAGTATGGGATTCAGGTGAATGTGGTGGAATAACTAAACACTGCCAATGTCTGCCAAAAGTGGGCCTTACAGACTGAAGGGTCAAACAGTTATAAAACAAAACGACTGAGACAGAGTTTGTACAGAAATCCACAACTGTAGAAACTTACTATCACATTGCAAACAATTGGACATAGAAATCAAACCACCCCAAATAGACTTGTAGCAGGACTATCAGTCTAAGAATACTAGGCACATGGTGTATGCCTAATTCAGAAAAACTTTGAGGTATATTCTCCTCATAGAATAAAAATCTACATTATGTTAAGTTATAGATTGCCAATTAAAATTTAAAACATGCTAAGACATGATAACCCTCAGCTGTTCCCCATGGGTCTTGCAGTTCTCCCAGACATTAGTATAAGATAGCAGGACCTCTGTTACCTTTCAATGATATTGAGACTGAGTGTTTCTATGCTGCTATCAAATTCACAGCACACTTTGAGAGTTGTTTCACAAGAATATATAAACTTCAGTGATTATTATTTTCAAATCTCCGTGTTATGACCTTTGTTGTTGCTGTTGTTTTACTTTTAAATTGTGTACCAGGTTCTTCGTAAAAGCCCAGAGAACTAATTTTACAGCTCAAGAGTTTTAGTGCAGATTAAAGCAGTAAATGTGAAACCTCACACAGACACACACAAATCCATTAACCTGATGTTACGAAATACTTTGACTCATTTTCTAACAAAGTAAGGAGTTTTTCTGTGTCAAAAAAAAAAAAAAATCACATGTAGTACACGTAACATCTAATTCATAATTCTACATTACAAGGACCCACACTTATTATGGTGCTCTATAATATCCACAAAGATGCATTTTCTGAAAATACCACTTTCCATATAACAAAGAGTACAGCAAATTGTAAGTCTTAAGCCTTCTCATTTTTATTTTTATTTTTTAACCAAACAGTAAAATAGAAAGTGAAATTATAGACATAAATCAAAATCATCAAAGTTTCATGTTGCTTTGTAATGCCTGGGGTATGGGCAAAATAGAACTTTTGACATGATTGGTTTCAATCAATCACACTACAGGGATGGCCACAGAGAATCTGGGACTGAGACTTTGATCTTGTAATCACCAACTTAACTTTTAGTCAATGGAGGCATTTGTACGATTAAATGTACACACATGATCAAGTATTTATAGGATCAAAGTTGTAGAATATGGTTTATAAGGCCACTTTGTGTGTCATGGAAATAACTTAAGCAGCTTTTATATAACCATTGTTTATTACTGCTTCTTGGCCAGAAAGTAGCTGAGCTCTGGCAGGCAGCTGTGAGGGGTTTATTTTGATATGAAGTGCACAAGTTTAGCTTAAGCTGCTCTGAAATTTGCTTAACCTAACTCAGCATATTGTGCTTAGCTGAAGCCAGGATATTGTGCACTGAAACAGATGCAGAACACCTATGAGCCAGTACTATGGTCCAGAGATAGCTGTGTCCAGCAGCTTCAGTAGCAGCTTCACCTTAGTCTTAACCTTTCAGGTCATTATTAGATTAAAGACACAGTACTTAGTAATAATATCTTAATTTATACTTTGTCAAGACAATTGTACTGCATGTAAACTCTTCAATAAGTCACTCTCAGTTAAAGGGTTTTATAGGATGTGTAACATCCTATACCTATCATCAAACATTCATCCCAAATCCATCTCACCTACTTTTATCTGAGTGTTAAGTCAGGCTTCTGGTTAAAGCTGACTGTTATTCTCCTTCTGTACTCAGGCAAGTCATAAGTACATGTCCAGGACAAGTGCAACAACAAAATGAATCACCTCTTTCAGAAAATAAGGTCAGGAACAAGGACCCTGTCAACTCTTTAGTCAGAAATTGTGGGAGGTTTGCTATTGTCTTTAGTAACAATGAAGTAAGCTCTCTGTTCTATTTCGGTAGTAAAAGTTTCCTATATTTAGTCTTTGAATTTAGGCTCAAAGTGCTGCTTTCAAAGCTGTTGTTGGAGAACCACTCTTGAATGTTTATTTTAACTTCTAAATGTTAAGCATCTTATCTGAAAGAATTCAAGTATTTTAGAAATGAAGTAACACATTATTTGAATGTTGTCCCACAGAAACATGCAGTCACTCAATAAGGAATACTATGGCATCAATAGTATTGGGACTGTAAACATGGGACTGTTTACAGCCTGTTCTTGAGCTGTAAGACATGCTCAACCTGCTGAATATTTTAACACCTCCTCAATAGTGTATTTAGAAACAACTACTATCCCAGATGCTTGTGTAACCTGAAATATGCAGAAGGATGTAGCCTTGCCTAAGATAAGTAGAGAAGAGAAAATAATGACTCAGTGCATGTAAACACAGGCATATAAAGACAAAGCATTTTTGCAGCAATAATTTAACAGGATCTCTAAGACAGCTTACATATTTCTGGGCTCCAAGACAACACATATTTTCAAGCTTTGCATCATACCATTCTCAATCAACTGAGATGAAATATTTAATACATAAAGGAATGGTTTTGTTTTCCTTTACTCTTGTCTTTTACCACACATCCACAGGAAAACACTTTACCTGATAAAAGGTTGCACTAGCTCATGGAATTAACGCTAACCTTTAGCTTCTGGATGAAAAATGACCTTCAGTGATGACCCCAGTGAACAGTGCTATCTAGAATAATTCCCTTGCATCAAACAACCTGCTATTTTACTATTATTAAGTTCTAGTAACGCTGCTGGAAGAAACTATCTGTTAAAAAAAGGAACAAGGTACTGACCCTAAGGTATTTGGGGACTATTGTTTTCTGCAATCACTTTAAAGCACTTTTCATTCATTTTGTACAATTTTCTTTCACCAGTGTCAGGAAGATCAGAATAAGAAAAGACCCTGTGATGTTTATTACACATCAACAAATAAAAGATACATTTACAACTGCATTCACCATTTTACTAGGCCTACTAAACAAAAGTGTTGTAAGTAAAAGCCTATAAAGCAAACTTAGCAACAGTAAAAAGCCCATTGTTTGAATTCCTACAGAAGCTTCAATTGCTTCACAGTATGAAGTCAGGAATCCTTTAGATAAAAATAAACACAGAATAGATACATTAAGAGGAGTGACATCTTCTTTCACTGAATGTCTGCCTTCCAACTACAGGTTCCTTGGTTAAAAAAAAATATTTTGCAAATAATTTGCCAAAAAAAGTCCATCATCATGCCGGAGGGATCCAGTCAAGAATCTTTCAAATTTGTAAGTAAATATATTTGGAAGGATTTAAAGAAATAGAAACAAAAGATAGAATTTGCATGCTGAACAGAAAGAACAAGTTCCCTAAAACCTGAAAATCTTCAGTATTGATGAAGTAGAAATATTAGCAACATGATTACACAAAGATCATAAACATTATTTTACTCTTAGCTGCTGCTGCCAAATCACAATCTAAAGAGGACTGTATATTGCCTGTCATTAAATTCTTATAAATAATGAACATCTTCTGCTCAGGTCCAGGGAATACAAGAAGTGATTTTATTTCTGGTTAACAGGCTTTGTTTGATTGGATTTATTTATTTTTCCCCAAGAATGAAGTTTCCGACCTTTTATTTCTTCTTTATTTTGTATAGTTAATATTTATAGGGATACTTACAACTACACTTTAATTGGCTATGCAAAGCACAAAACTTTCATTTCTATCATACAACCTTTCTTCACAGACTGCAAGGATATCCTTTGTGCCAAGGTTTGATACAAAAGCTCATTTCAAGCAAATTCAATTAAGAAGGGTAATACGGTTTTAGAAACTAAATGTTGCATGTCTATGACAAATTAGTCTTTGCCATTAGACTGTTCCAGGGTTTCCTTTGTGCTGACTTTTTAACCTACAAAAGCATTGAAAAATCCAATTTTGATTCATTTCCTTGATACTGGAGATGTTATTGCTGGAAGTCAACCAGTGACAGGCACTTGAGTTACACTTGCTATGACACCGAGTTTCTCCATGGAAGACAACAGGGCTGAGAGTATTGCTGTTTCCTAGTACATTTCATTGATTTTGTACTAAACTGTGAAGTTTATAAGATAGAGAGTGGCGCTTGCACTGAGCAAATGAAGTTTCCATCTGAAACTTACATTTCATTCAAGGACAAGTCTTAGGTCATTTGTTATAACTGGAAGAACTTCATTGACTGTAATAAGATTTGAGCAGACTGATTGACAGAAGAGGTAATAAAAAGTGTACCACATTCTATATTGAGACAGGGTAACAAGACATGACAAAAACGACTACCAATTATCTGCTTTTACCTGAGTCTAATAAAAAGTAATTTAAAGATGAGATTCAACGTACTCCATCACTTTTTTTTTTTTTTTTTTTTTTTTTTCATTATATGAGTGATCCAAGTTTTGCAGCTATTGGTTATACACACAGTCTGCCAAGGCCAGGATGTTTGGCAGGCATCACTCTGTTGACATCTTTGTGGGTATAGACCTCCTGTACATACTTGCACAGAAACTGTAAATAGAACCTTTGACATACCATTGTATTCCAGAGCTCCTGAAAATTACAGGTAAAATAAGAATGAGAGCAGACTAGCAGAGAAACAAAGATGTATTACTAAGATGATATATTCACCTAGAGCAGTGTAGCTAAACAGTGTATCCAGATGCCTGATTGTAATGTGTTGCAGTTTACAAATCCTCTGAAAATGTCTAGCATCATGGACAAACCCTGAGAAAAAACAGATAAACCATTCCTTGTATTTGTAATGTTGAAAAAAGTCTAAAACTACTTTTACTTAGTTGATTTTTTGTAAGCATGGAAATCATCACAAGGTAAGACTAGAAACTGAATACATAATGATACAGTCCTGCTTTACACTGTTTTGAAAATAAAAGTTTTCTAAAAGTCTGCCAAAGGTATGCAGCATGGGCAAAAACATATTGATTTATAGTTTCATCAAAACTAAAAGAAGATGCTTAAAAGAGAAACACAGTTATATACACATTAAGCTGAATTGGTTAACACAGTGAACTACCTCTTCCAAAATTAGAATTTGTAGCTTTGAGGAAGATCAGAAAAAAAAAAAAAAAAGATGAAGGGAAACATAAGTTTGCCAGTTTGTATCAGACGACAGAAAAGAGGAAACAACAGGTTAGTAACATTTGTTTTTGAAACCATGCTCTGAGAGAATCAATGTTTTATTTGCTTTAATCTATGTGCAAACTCAGTTTCTCAACCTGAATCTTGGAGTTTACAGTTTCCACTAATTTAAAGATGGAATTTATTCTAAAAACTACTCAAATATTGTTCATTCAAAACTTTAATATTCTTTCTTCACAGGAGTTTGGAATTAAAACTAAACTACAGTTTTTTTTTTTTTTTTTTAATACAAACTTTTAACTCTTATTTTCATTCAGCATTTTGTTTCATGTTCAGTCATGAATCCTTAATGAATTTTTTAAATGATAAACATTAACTATCCAAATAGTATTCAAATAGTATACTCAAGTTAAGAGGGTTTTATCTGTAAAACAAAGATTTTTATCTTTCTTACTGTAGGCTAAGAATTTCTTTAAGAGATTTTTTTTTTTTTTCTTCTAATTAATGCTGACTGCATGTTATAACTTCCTCATATTTGCCTAGCTTCATGAAGAAGACCAGGACAGCAGGTTTAATAATATTTAGTATTCCCATTTCAAAATTTTAGAATATTTATTGACCCAAAGTTTCTCGAAAGACATGAAACGGATACTCAATGCTCACCCTTGCACAGCATACTGTAAATCATACAGACATCATTAATCCTGCATTCATTTAAGTAAAATGTAATTATTATTTTATTTATTTATTTATTATTAAATAATGATGAGTACAATATATGATAAAGAGTTAAAAATAGCAGATGGTGTTATCACTTTGAAAGCAGGGAGGCAACTGTGTGGAAGCAGCAGTATGCAGGATATTTTGGTTTTGCACCTTCAGATGGCACTTAGTCCTTGAAAGCAAAACCAGGAAAGTGATGTTACACAGCACAGTCTGCTTCTTGCATCCACAGCAGTAGTGCTTATTGCTTTTGAGTTCCACTACAGTAATACTTGCAGAAGACTTTGTCAACAAACTGCAGTTATGAAAGGAACTGGGATGAATTCTCTGCCAAAAAAATAAAAAATAATAAAAAAAAATCCAGTCTTGGTGAACAAGTCCATCTAGGATTACTTGGAAGCACTCCTGAACTTGCTTCCAGTCATCTCTTATGAATTGGATAAATAATAAACCTAAAGCTTGGGTAAAGAATCAGTTGCCTGACCAGTGGGAGAAGGACTACAAAAGCTCTCTTCTCTACCCCACCAGTGGCTCTGAGATATCTGTATATCCTTCCCAAAGAAGTTGGGAATTGAGTTCTATGTGGCCTTGAGAGTTTGGGTTAAAAGAGCATGTTTGTCACATGCTTTTTTTTTCTAAACACTTGTAATATCAGCCCTTATACCCAAACACATTCTGTAGACCTGGAGCCATAATACAGGTACCTCAACCCTCAGAATTACACTGTTCTTTAATTTACTATAAGAAACAAACAAACAAAAAGATATTTATTACGCATATATATACACATTTTATAAATACGTCTATATGTGCATGCACATAATAAAACTTCTATCTACTTTATTTTGTACAGACTTCTCCAGACTATATGCAAGCATAGATCAAAAACCAAATCCTTATTTTGGTACAGTTTCAGAGTAATTTATATCTAGTATGAATCTTTCTTGCATTTGAACTTTTATTGGTAGGAGAACTAATTTTTAATAATAATTCAAAACCAAACTTCTATTACAATGAAAGCTGTTAAAATAGAAAACATTTTCATGCATGAAATTGTATCAGTCATGATTCACTTAGGATTATGTGGTTAGTCATTAATTAGCCATGATTTATGTGGCCAGGTGATTACTAATTGAAAATTCTGTATGTGCATTAAGTATATTTTCCTACTTCAGAATTCACAAATGACTATCTAAAAATTCCCTACATTTTTATTATTGACTGTAGTCATTAGTCCCTCCATAACTTTTGCTGTCATCTAACTAGACATCTGACACAGTAAGATATTATGAAGATACCTAGTTATATGACTAGAATAATAAATAGCGAGGCATTACTACAATAACTGCAAAACCATTCTCTGAAATCAAACTTGTTTTTGCGAGTAAATTTCTGATTAGAGAAACTAAATTATAATCAATAAAATTTGCAGAAATGTCTTAATATACTTTAAGTAAAATGAATTATAATTTACAATTATCAAGAAAGTTCAAGTAGGCATGATGAAAGTCTGTCTTCTGCAAATGGCAATGAAACATTTTTTCTAGTGTAGCAGACCTCAGCATTCCTCAAAGATGATTAGCCAGATCTAACAGACCAAAATTATGTATTGTCTTTCATTACACATTCTTTGTATTAAAATCTGTATATGAACACAGAGAGTATCACTTCCAGACATTTCAGCTCTCCCTTCCTCCATCATACACTTCTATTGTTTGAAATATTTATGTTTGGAGAATAAATTGCTTAAATCCAGATTCTTTCTTTCTAAATTCATTCTGAACCTTCTTCCTGCTGCAGCTTTGGTCCACTACAGAATGTAGCAAGCACTGCTCACAGCAAGCAAGAGGGAGATTTTTGGACTGGAAATGCTACTTAACCATATCTTTTCCAGGCAAGAATAGTGTCCAGAGTATAGCTATACAACCTGAGATCAGGCAATATCAGAATTCCTCAAGTTATCCAAGAGCAATGTAAATAGATAAAAAAGAAATAGATCCCTCAAGATCTGCAAATCTCTGTGCAGAACCCACTATATCAGATCCCATTGCTGCAATAATATTGTGCAGACTGCCACAGGGGCTCAACCTCTCACTTTCATATTATGTTAACTTTGCTCTTTAGCATATTCACAAGCCAGAAAAACAAACAAACAAACAACCCTCTCCCCCCCCCCCCCCCAAAAAAAAAGAAAAACACTTAGAAATACACTGAAAACCATGTGTAAGGCTTGAATTATACAATTACATCCTTCATGGGCTCTTCAGGCCTACATGCCTCTAATGTAGAGGGCTTATATAAATATATCCCTCCTACCCTTTGGAAACCTAATTCATTTCAATCTGTAATGTAAATAGTTTCTTTTTAACATGCAGTGTGTGCTGATTTCACCTTAATTATATATATCCCATTGCGAGAACTCAAACTGTGGGATACTGGGAAAGAATTTAACCAGCAGCCAATAAAAAATAAGGGCTGAAGTTTGGCCTCCATTAACACCTCATTAGGCAGAGCCTGTACTGTACTTAAAATGAGCTAATGATTTTTAAATGTAGTTGTCAACCTACAACTTCATAATGTAGAAACTTTATTTCTCTGTAATACTGAGTGAGCAATAACACATTCTTATCTGTACAAATCAACATGAAGCTATTGGAGTACATTATTACCCCAAGCAAGATCTTCACTGGTCATTATGAAACACCAGCCTTCGGTGTGACCATGCTGCTAATACCACAAATGATATTAATTGCAGTATAAATTTTCTGGTAAACAAAAATTACTGGTTTGAGGAAAACACCTGGACTTGTATATAGTTCAACAAGTTCAACAAGTCCTGGACTTGTATATAGTTCAACTTTCTAAGAATGAAGTTAAAACTATAAAATGACTATTAGGTGGCTATAGGATTAATTCAACTCCAATGTAAAAGAATGGCAAAATTGTCAGGTTTGAGTTTAATGTGAATAAAGAGCATCCTTTATGATATTAAAAATCACCATTACAGTTTACATGAACCTGATAGGCTGAACAGTAGTTAAAGAATGCAGGACTTTGATTAACTCCCACTGAAGCTGAGTAAATGGCCATAGAGTCAAAAAAAAAAAGGTTGCACAATATGTCCCTTAGTTAGCAAGGGGATTGTGGTATTCCTATCCATCAGGTGACCCCTCTGAACAAGGGTTAGGACCTGATCTTGTTGCAGTGGATTTGAAGGCATATGTGTACTGCAGGTGAAGATTGGTTTCCTGAGGGCAAAAAGTTCTCAGTCACTGTCAGTTCATTGCACTTTCACTGAACATCTTTTTTTCAAACAATAAATAAATAGAAAGGAAATTTCTGAATTTATAAAAATCTAAATGTCTGCATTTGTAATTTATGGAAGAGTTCTCCTGGCTTTATTTATTTATTTATAGAGTAACAAGATTTTAGTGTGGACTAGTTGCAAAAACTCCCCCCCTTAAAAAAATCTCATATCCACAAACCTCTTCATACTCACCACAGAAGCTTTTAACTTATCAGTCAGCACTAGCTTAGCTTTCTGGAATCCCAATTAACTGTCAACATTCACAGTTACAAAGGGAGGCAGTGAACAGGCATGTTTGCTTTCATGTTTCAGGGTCTTTGCAGTGAAAAATATAACTGAATTTATGTCTATTCCACCCTGAAAATGTACACGTATGGACTTCACTTGTCTGTATGAAAATGGCAGCTCATAGACAGGCTAGAACAGTTTTGTAAAGAAGATGCATAACCACCACTTTGAAACTGCCCATGACTAGCTGGTACCCAAAGCAGCATCCCTCTGTAGTAAGTGCAATTAAGATGAGGGGCCCTCCTGCTGTTCTTGTTTGATTAGTGAATACAGCAACATTTACTCATAGTCTTCATGCTTGGATGCTACATTCTTTTGGTTAGGAGAATTACAAGAGCTGTTTCCAGGGTGCAGGCAGGGATGCCATGTATAACCTTTGGCTTTGGAAATGTAGTTGATACGCACTCACTGCAACACAGCTTGTAAAATCGGTCACATTTCATAAATGTGAAAAATGTGGCAGGCTACTCAACAAGGTGAAATATAAGATGGTGATGTCTGTATTCATGGTAGAGAATTTGCTTGGGACAGATATTTCAGTGTCTTTGGATCTGGGCAGACTGACATCAGATAGGGGATGTTTGGCCCTCAGTGAGAAATGGATGTTTTAAATTCTTGAAAATATCAGAGTTATGATGTGTTATGTCCAAATTACTGCCTTCCTGCAGAAAATGGAAGTAGTATGCAATGAAATGTACACTGATTCCAACCAGTGGAAAAACAATTACTCCTACAAATTAGAACAGAAGCAGTTAATAGTTGCAGAACCATAGTCGGGAGCTTGCCAAAACTGGCAGCTAAGCCAGAGCCTTGGACCAACATAACAGTAGGTCTATTTATCTCATTTACTCTGCTTTTCTCATCTCCTCAACCCCTTTACAAGTAAAGAAATATCAATAATAACAGTAGTCTTAGTAATCAACATTGCCTTAATAAATGAACATTCAAATACACATTTTCAACAAAAAATGTGAGAGGATTATATAATCATAATTTATTACTCATTCCTACTATACTTTGAAACCATTGGTTAAAAAATAAGTGATTTATATATTAAAACAGATCATATAATTTATTTCATTGATAGCAATTAATTGTTTACTTACAAGAGAGCTTTTCATGACAAGTCTATATTTCTTTAAAATATGTTTCACTGCCCTATAAAAGTGAAACCCATTTCTTAAAACTCGCTAGCAAGACATTCAGACCAATTATCCTATTCAGCTTCTTTCTTTATAATTGGTAATTTAGCTTGCTATATAAAACACAATTAAACCTTGTTTAGACTAAAGCTGTCTACAGGTGGGGCTGTAGCTGATGCTAGATTTAAATCTTAGCCACACTTAAAATAGATATTCCAATATATTTCACACTGATGCAGCTTAGTTATCATGTTCATAAACACAGAAATGTACTCAAGTAAATTGGCATGCTCATTCCCAACAATGTCAGCAAAAAGACATTTTCTTTTCATCTTTGCCCAAAAAGTAATATCAAAAACATTACCAGTTCACCAATAATCAATTTATCTTGTGCACTTGCATTTTTTCTCCTTCACTGCAATAACTGCCTGTCATATATTTCTAAGTACATCATTTACAAATGTATATACTGCTATAAAGAACTGAAATTGCATGGTTATGCACAGGTATTTATAGATATATGCGGGATGAAAACCGAATCATAAGGAAGAGTTTAAATCACATGCAATCCAAGACAGACAGAACAAGGGGATACTTTGAAGGCACTAAGGAAGAAGGTTTTAGGCTTCAGGTAAACTGGAGAAAAAAAAAATTAAAAAAAGATGCTTATAAGTACTATACACGCATGTAAAATAACATTTTACTTTGGGTAACAGTTAAAGTGCAAGCAGACTTACATTGGCAGTTAGTCATTTTAATTATAGTGTGATGACACTTGCTAGTTTAGAAAATGAATCATATGGTTGCACAGGAATTCAGTCTTTTTGCCTTAGCTGTATTTGTAGATAAATAGAATTCTAAAAGTGAAACAGACATTCAATTGCTTAAGGATTACTTGATGCATAAGAGTATATTTATTCAGCAATAACTTCAGGTTATCTTCTCCGTGTTATTAGCAACCAGATATCCTTCTTAGAGCATGGAGGACAAGCCAGAATGACAAGAAAATCTAATACACTTTCAGGTAGAAAAATACTTAAATAGCCTAAAATCATTCATTGCAAGTGCCTCAAATCTTTCTGATTCAGTAAACTCAGTTACAGATACAATTTAGTACAGCATAATTTCCAGGATTTCTGAAGAGTAATATTTTGCTCTGTTAAAGGACCACAGTTGAACCCTAGCGCAATACTTGCAATGAAGTCAATTAACTTGCATTAACATAAAGTCTTTAAAAACCTGACACACTGACCTACCTTTATGTGACAGACGTAACCTTGGCTGCCTCGTATCTGTTGCATGACATCCCGTTGGTAACTCTAGTAACAAGCCACAAAACACCAGTATTAAAATGTCCTGGGCAGATGCCATCCTGCCCAACATCGAATTCTTGCAGTCTTCACTTAATCACTGCTATTTTTTTAAGGCTCCAAGTTCCACTTCTACTTTCCCAGTGCAGTTAGATATCGCTCTTTGGTCAGTTTATGCGGTATCTCTACGGGAAATTCAATGCTCATCAAAAAAGCACACAGCCTCAGCTAGCCATTTGTCAAGCTGTGCAAATGTCATGTAAAAATATTCCCTCCCTGGAACAATTGTTTATAACGTGCGAGGACATTCCAAGGCGTTACTCTGCAGTGCTGTGTCTTGAGCTCTCTTTAGCAACTCTGCCCGTGGATTCAGGAAGAAGCTGTATTTTCAGTCCCTCCTGCAAGGCAATTCATTCAGAGAAGGAGGGAAGGAAAAAAAAAAAAAAAAAAAAAAAAAAAAAAGCACCCTCCTCCTTGGTGCTTTTCAGAACTCAGCCCCTTGCTCTGACTTGCCAAACAGCCAGTTTTAATTCACCTTTCACCTTTGCTAATTAAAAACAAGAAGTGCCATTCCCTCCTGGAGTTGCAGGATCCACCCAGCGGGGAAGCCAGCCTGTCAGGCTGCTGTATTTACTGAGAAAGTTCAGGGAGGGTTGCAGCGAGGTACAGAACTAGCTGCTTCTAGGAAGCGTTTTAATCCACGTGCCGTGCACTGATTCCTCAATTGCTTCATGGTTCCAAAAAGTCATTTCGGCTTTTGTTCCCAGCACCGTTTTAGAGGAGGATTAACCCTTGAATCAACTAGTTAAGTCCATTATCACTTAGAGTCATTAAGCAGTATGCTATTAAGTAGATCAGAACAAAAAAAATAAAAGTTGTATATCCTTTTGTTTTTTTGCTTTAAAAAAGGTGGGTTTTGTGATTATTATTATTATTTTTCAAATGTAGTTCTGTGCAGTGGCTTCTCCACCTTAATTTTTAACCATCTGAGTCAGGAATCCTAGGTGATCTATACAAGAGAATAAAATTACTTGTGGGACTGAATTTCTGTAGGATTGGGCAGCATTGGAGAAAAATAAAATAAAAAATATAAAAGCTGTGACAACATGATAACATCAAATTTACAGATATCAGGTAGCTACCTCTTACACTGAAACTAACAAATACCAGAAAATGTAATCTCTTTTTCACATCATTTGTAATTATACATCATTAAAAGTCACATCATTACAAATATACCTGTGGCAAAAACAAAGTTTTTGTAAATAAAGATTATAGATTAATGTCTGGAATATGTTAATGAAGGATTACAATGTTCTCTAGCATAGAGAACAAAAATTTAGCATTTTTGAGCTGTATTTTAATTATTAACAATTGCACAGCTTTAATGGGGGCATTTATGTCATGTTAGGTCTTTATACTTCTCTTTACTTTATACAGAAAGAATCACAGAAAAAGAAAAATGAAAAATAATACATGAATTTGAAAATAATGCACTCAAAAAAATTCCACAGCCAACAAAAGATAATGATGTCTGGAGAGACAGATTTATTAAGAAATTTCTGTATGCCAGCAAACTTAAAACAATCCAGTACAATAAGATAGTGAAAAGCTAATAATTGTAATGGCAGGATATATGGATGGGAGAAGACAGATCTGTTCAAGAAAAAATGAAAGATACAAACTACTAAGATGGGAAATAATTATAATAATAAAGTAACTTTGGGGAAAAGACAGAAGTAAATCAATGAGAGTGCCCAAGGACTCCTGGAGGCTGTAGAATCAGAAGTGGGGAAGAGGTCATATCTACCTGTTAGTTCTCCAACAGCAGGTCATATACACATACCTGGGCTAGCTTTAAATCAGTTGGAAACTGTGCCACAGTTAAACAAGAGGAGAAAGAGCTGAGAAAAGGCTAAATCACAGAGCTCTTTGCTCTGCTTCTTGCACACACATTGCAGGTTGTGCTAAACTGTATATTTATGTGCCGGCTGTAGAGCCAGCTGTCTGGCAGTAGCTCAGCATGTGTGCTTCAGACATTGTCTGTAGAGAAGACAATGCCTCTGCCTCCAAACACTGACCTCAGCACAAGCAAGTTTATCATCTATCTGATAGGGTTATTATCAGCACCTTTCTGTAGTGTTGTGGCATACCACTGTGCTGCATTTGACCATTAGAAGCTGCTGTAAATGAGCATGCTCTGGTGCCTGCTGAGGTCAGAGAAACCTCTCTGAAAATTGCATGTATGTCTTTGGTTGTGATTCTGTTAGCTGTTGTAAAAATATTCATTTTTTTTTTTTTCCAAATAAAGATGGAATTAGAATTCTAGAAGACTCATTCTTTTTAAAATGTAGTTCTGCAAAAATTAAACATTTCCAATTCTGAGGTAATCCAAATAACATTTTTTGCTTTGAATGATCCTGATATGGAAAAATTAACACCCTTTCTAACTTAATTACGTATTTTCAAACAGGCTACAAAAATCCAAATGCAAGCTCAAGCATGCAAACTGAAACCATATTTAGTGAGCAAACTGAAAATTAGTGTAACTCCCCATATCTCTCTAGAACTGCTATCTAAGCTGTGATAGGGTGTTATTTATTCATATTCTCAGGATGCAGCTAATACAGTAGATGCTGAAGGGACCTGATTTTTTAGAGTTCAGATATCCTGAGGTGATATGACAAAGTTAGTGCATCTAGTTCAAAATTATTTTCCTAGCTTTTGCTTTAAATTCTGGTTTCATTTTCTAGTTGGGGAACTTGAGGAAAGCGGAGGATGGAGCTGCTGGAAATCATGGGCCTTATTTTTTACTTGGTTAAGAGGAAGGGTGCAGCAGGTATACTCAAACATGCTGTACATACAAATAAGGGCAATTCCCCGCTGACTAGAGCTTACATGCACTCACTTGCATTTCAAACCCCACACATCCCCAGCCATTACATAACTCCTTGGCTCCCTACAAACACAATGTGACTCAAAGCTGCATCCAGCAGCAATGTGACTCCAGCAGCATCAGAAATACCCAAGCAAGTTGATTTTCATAGAGGTGCTGGCATGGAAAAGCAGTGAATGGCTGCTGACCATGAGGAAAGATGACTGCACTGGAAAAAGACCCAACAAGAAGGAACAGAAATGGAAAAAATCACATATTAGTGTAAACAAGAAACTGTTTTCTTTCCCAGGAAAAAATGAATGTTCTCACCAGATGAGAGCACTTGCTTCATTTTCTAAAATTGCTATATGAGGACTGTAAGACTTACGCCAGCCTGCACCCTTATACAAAAAAAAAAGTTGATGCAAAATGAGTAGTGGATAGGTACACACAATTTCAAATCAGGAAAATGTGGCCTCAGGCAAGGCAGTCAAGCTCTTTGCCTCAGTGTCTTTTCAATTAAGCAGACATATGGTCTCCCCTTAAGGGGTGTTTTGAAAGATTTGTTCCTGAAGGATTTTAAACAGTAGGTAGAAGGATGGCAACTAAGATGTTCAAATATTAGGATTCTGTCTTAGATGAGTACAAACACAGATGCCCGAGGGCTGCAGAGCCTGCATGTTGTATACTGCTGGGTCTCTGAAGAGTAAACATGGTGAGTTTACTGCCTATTTTCTGTTAATATGGCAAACACAACAGATCGCTGTCAAACCTGAATGTGCTTCAGTAGCAAAATCTCCGGTTAAGTGTATGTTGACAGATATATAAAAGCTCATGCCTAGAAACCTGCAAGTAGAACATACTTAAAAATTCAAATGCGAACCCTGTATTTGATTGCTGGAGTAGAATTTGTATAATTACTCTCTACTATAGAAGACTGCATGATTTCTTAATAGAAAACAAAGAAATAAAGATTGTGTGTACATTTGCATTCTTTATATACAGAATGGAAGTCCAATAAAAGAAATACATATTAATTATGAATTACTATGTAAAATCTGTGAAACACAGTTTGATTTGCTGCAACCACTGCAGATCCAAAACAATTCTAATGAAGTCACTGAGACTATAAATCTAAACACTCTAATACAAAATTCTTCTGACATATTGTGTGAACTGGTTTTAGTTTAACTGATAGAGTGAAATGTAAACGCAGGAGCATGATATAAATAACTAGATCTGCAGCTACTAGCACCTGTAACAAATTCTAAACATTATAACTATAAAGGAAAATGTTTAGAAGTTTTAAAACTAGGGTGGTCCAAGAATTGTCATAACCATAACTTAAAACCTGGTTTGAAAGCTACAAGGCTACCTCCTTTTTCTGAATACATTGAGCCATGGCAGGAAATCTCTTTCTCTTTTGGACTATGCCTGCAGATCAAAAGAAGGTGTACAATCCCAAGAGGAGCTGTGTGGCCTTCACTGAAAATTAATGATGCCTGCATCCTCACTAGTCCTGTAATAAGGGGTAGCAATACTGCATGGGTAATCATATATTCATTTATTTAACAGACAAGCCTGTATAAGACAGTAAAAGAAATCCTTCTCTTACAGAACTTCATTTGCAAACCTTTTCATGTCACTGCTTATACACTGAGCATTACAGTTATTGCTGACACTTCAGCTTTCAAATTCTATGACAGAGAAATACTTTGAGATGTGGGAGATGAAGGAAATATCTTTATATCAGGCAATTTTTCTCTCTGTTTTATCTCTGCGTTTGAGGTGGGAATTCATGTCTGCTCCAGCTTCCATTGGAAAGCCTCTCTTGTGACAAGAGTATAAGAGGAGACAGTAACACAGAACTGCTTATCATCACCATGGTGCAGATACTCTAGCCTCTTAACTCCTAATCAACCCACAAAAATTCTGTGGACACATAAAGCAAGATTGCTGACAAGACACAACAAGAACATGAAAAAAAATGATCCAACAGGTGAGTAATTTCTCAATAATTTCTTTTAAATACTCTCTCAAAGAAGGAAGCAGAACCATTTGGATGACCCCACTGACCCTAGGGAGGATATGTTGACTGATAGCAAAAGAATGCTGCCAGATCCTGTTTGATACAAGGAAATAGTAAGAAATAATAACAAAACTTAGTCATCGTGTTGAATTTTCAGATTATAAATGATTTCAACTTTTGCCTTTGTCTGCTGAAGTTGGATCCTAACATCATGAGAAAGTCAAAGTATTTATAAGCAATGACTTCAGGATGGGGAAGTGTTTCTCTTGGCTTATACACAGTAAGTTTTCTCTTTGATCTAAGATCAAATTTATACAATATTCATTAAGCAAAAGATTTTGACAGAACATGAACCTACACTTCAAGCTACCCACAAAATTACACAGTAAATTAATGCTCTGGAGGAAGAAAAAAAAATGAATTACTTCCCTCTTGATTCCAGGAAGATTGGGTTTTAACAGGTAAATATTGAAACTGACTGTCCTTGGAACTTTGTTGTTTGCTGTACTATCACTTCTATAACAAATTACAGGTGAATGTCAATACTACTTGGGCCATACATCACATACTTTGATTAACCTATAAAAAACAGTGGAATAAATGTTTCAAGATGAAATATGGCATGTCATCTTTTCCACTGATCACTGAGAAGGAAGTAAGAATGTAATGGTCAAAAGTCTAACACTAAGTAGTTAAGGGTATCAGATATTCCCTGTTAATTTAGAAAGAGAGACTTTTTTTTTTTTTTAAACAAAACAAAACATTAATGATGTTCTTTTTCATACCAAATGAACAATACTGTGTAGATAAAAACATTTAAAATATTTGCTTTCAGTTGATTGATGATTCTTCACTATACTTTAAAAAAAATACTAGTTATATAAGAACAGTATCTTAAAGGTGACATTTTGTTGTTTTATTTCTTAGCTATTAATTGTTCTACCAAGTAGTTTGGCTGTTGACAGAGAAAGCCATAAACAAAAGTTTACTTTCCTTGATCAGACACATGAAGATATAACTTACTAATTTTATGTCTGAAACCTATGGCCATCTTTAAATGTAACTGTTGTCTCAAAGGGGAAATTGAAATTGTAAATAATAAACCATTTTGACCACGAATCAGCTGTAGATTTTACAACTGTAAATGCATTTTGATGCAAAATATCTGAAAATGAGTTCCAGTTTTATTGCATGCTAATGGATTCCACATTCCTACTTGAGCAAGGTGATGACATCATCAGGCTGGATACATGTCCTGACCTATATTTAGTTTGTATTTTTGCTTACACCTATTAGTGGAAGACACAATGACAAATCCTAAAAGCAGAGAGCGAAATTGGTATATGCTCTGATTTGCCTCAGCAGGATGTAATCTGCTTTCAAGAATGAATTAGATTTCTTGTGACAGCATCAAAGTCCAAAAAGTGAAGAAAAGACAAAGGAAATCTAAAGAAACATTTTCAGGCATTTAATATGCAACATGCTAGAGAAGGAGCTATCTATATTTAACTACAATACGGAAAGAAGCTTAGTTGATATGTTTCTGTGTCACAGTGGTTAGAGCATTAATTTTCTCCATAGTTTAAAGAGATTCATAGATATATATCCTACTATGAATTCCTTTTCTGGTGTCAGGCAACTAACATTTAAGTACTGTGATGCTGAGTATTGAAGCAACACAAATCCCTGATATTTTGTAAAAATTCCTGGTTCCAAGTAGCTGATCTCTCTGCAGCCACAGGCAGCTTTGGAAGTGTGGGAGATGAACCTTTCAGATTCTGTAAAAAACATCTCAAAGGGATGAGGAACCTAGTGTGGGAGTAACTGCAAAATCTATTTTCTGTAAGGGTTTTTGAAATTCCAGCATTAACCAGATCATCACCTTCATGGGAGAAACCCCCCAAAAATCCATCATTACCTTTTTAACTGCTTTAGCACACACATAGACCCATGCTGCCTTATAGCCAAGAATATCTCTATGTAAGAGAACGTCTTGTCTGATTGACTTACTGACTTTTGCTGTATGTTAGTTGAAACAGAAAGATCTGTTTTTGCATTCAGAACTTGGGTGTTCTTTACACCATAAACATATTTTTTATCATCTGCTTTATTATGATGATAAAGAAAGGCATCACTGGATTTCTTTTTGACATCAGTCTAGACAAATATTTATTTGAACCACTAACTTTCACTTAAAAACAAAACCAAAAAAAAAAAAAAAAAGGAAGCTTTAACACAGTTTCTTTATTAAAGAAATTATTAAATTGGCTTATTAAAGCCAAAGCCAACAGCTTTGGCTTTCAAGTTTCTGGACAGTGTATCAAACAACATAAAATTAATATTTAAAATTACCATCTTGAGAAAAAGAAAGAGGAGTGTCACTTTATTTTCCAAGTAGATGCATGAATACTTGATTTCAGGGAAATCTGCTTCCTGTTTGCCAAGATCATTTATATCATTTTTAAGGGGAGGTAAGTATTGTATTACACTCATCTGTTAAGATGCTATCTTCATAATAACTTGATATTGTTCCAGTATATAAAATCAATGGTTACAGTCATTGGAATAACTAGTTAGTAATCCAGTATTATAGCTGGATAGCAAAAGATTGGCAAAAATATTTGGCAAAAAGTATTGCCAAATATGAGGAAAAAAAAAAAAAAAGAAATAAAAAATAATCCTAAGAATGTGTTAGCTAATACAGTAATTTCATATACAATGAATTTGAATTTCCCCAATTCAAAAACAACAAACAAACAAATGAAAGGAAATCAAACAAACAACAACAACAACAACAAATCAAGATAGAAGCATTAACAGAAGACAAATTATTGCCTATGTGAATGTAGAAAGCTGTCCTGTAGGCAAAGAATGTTCACTCCCCTACCACTGCTGAACTGAAGTCAAAGCAAGACTGGAGCAGTGTGAAGGAAGGTATGAAGAAAAATCCAAGAAAGCATTGTGGCAGCAGGATGAGTTAGACAACAGACTAGTTGGCTCAGGATGTGGTTAAAACCATGTTATTTAGGTCATTTTTAACTAGGCTACCCTGCCCTGCAGGGGAGGTATACTGGATGATGTGTTAGTTGCTTTCCACCCCTAGATGCTATGATCTTATAAATGTTGTGGCTCAGGACCATGTCTATTTTGAATTAACTAAACCACTTTGTATGTAATAGACAAGGCAAGGATTAGAGAGCTGATTAATTAACCAGTTCAAGTCTATATTGGGACTTCATGAGGGTATATTGAAAACCACACTTCACTAGTTAATCCCACTGTAGGGATTCTCTGAATCATAATTTGTTTTTATATAAGTGACCATCTTCCTCTTACACCAAAGGAGGGCATGACCCAAAAGGAAAACTCACCATAGACTGCTATGTCTTTAGTCTGCTATGGCTTTCCTGCTCTAACACAAAGCACATGTGTATTCCCTAAAATAGAAAAGTTAAAGTAGGCAAAACCAGAAAGACATACAAATTATGTCTGCCTGAGGGAAGCCCTGATTTACAAAATAGCAAGTAATATAGTCTGGTGTTGTTGTGCAAGCTGATGCTCAACATGATTGCCATAGCAGTTACTATGATATAGTTTTAAAAATAATAATAATTAAAATATTACGTAGTTCTTCAATCATCTGGTCTTTAAAACACAGAATCCTCTCATTTATTTATTCATTTATTTTTGCTTCTGTTTTTTGTTCTGTTTGTGGCCTCTTTTTCTGGTAATATAAAATTACTTGATTCAAATTCTATTAATAGAGACAGATAGGAACACCAAATATTCTGAAATAATATTTTTATTGGTGAAAAATGTGAATATGCTAAAAATATTCATTCAATAAAACCGATTTTACAGGTTAAATTCTTCAATACATACAGAAGATAAGGAATTGGCTGGATGGCCACAGCATGAGTTACAGCTCAAAATCAAGGTGAAGGCCAATGATGAGAGGTGTCTCCCAGATGTCTGTCAAAGGACTGGTTGGCAGACAACACCAAGCTGAGTGGTGTAGCTGATACAACAGAAGGAATGGATGCCATCCAAAGCAATCCCCCTGGCAGGAGGGTTGGAATTAGATGATATTTAAGGCTCCTTTCAAGCCAATCCATTATATGATTCTGTGATTATCTGAACTCTCTCACCCTGTCTTCATAGAAGAGGTGCTCCAGCCATTTGATCATCCTTGTGGCCCTCCTCTGAACTCATTCCAACAGGTACATGTGATTCTGGACCTCAGCAGGCTGGAGGGCTTGGCCAAGAATAATCTCATGAAGTTCATCAGGGGCAAGTGCAGGGTCTTGAGCCTAGGGAGCAATAACCCCAAGCACAAGCACAGGCTGGGAGCTCACCTGCTGGAGAGCAGCTCTGCAGAGAGGGACCTGGGAGTCCTGGTGGACAGCAGCCTGACCATGAGTCAGCAATGTGCCCTTGTGGCCAAGAAGGTCTATGGTACACTGGGGTGCACTTGGAAGAGTTGCCAGCAGGTCAAGGAAGGTGATCCTCCCACTCTACTTAGCCCTGGTGAGGCCACACCTGGAGTATTGTGTCCAGTTCTGGGCTCTCCAGTATAACAGGGACATAGAACTGCTAGAGTGAGTCCAGAGGAGGACCACAAAAGGGATCAGAAGACAGGAGAACCTGTTGTAAGAGGACAGGCTGAGAGAACTGGGCCTGTTTAGCCTGGAAAATAGAAGACTGAGGGGAGACCTCATCAATGTGTATAAATATCTGAAGGGATGACGTTGAGAGGATGGAGTCACTCTCTTTTCATTTGTGCCCAGTGACAGGACACGAGACAATGGGCACAAATAGAAGCACAGGAGGTTCCATCTGAATATGAAGGGGCATTTCTTTACTGTGAAGGTGACAGAGCACTGGAGCAGGTTGCCCACAATGGTTTTGGAGTCACCTTCTCCAGATATATTCAAAACCCTCTTGTATGCCATCCTGCACAACATTTTCTAGGTGCTCCTGCATGGCAGGGGGGTTGGACTAGATGATCTTCAGAGGTCCTTTCCAACATTGGCCATTCTGTGATTCTGTGATTCGTGTGTTGGGGGCTCCACTGCTGAATGCAGTACTCCAGATGGAGTCTCACAAGAGCAGGGTAGAGGGGGACAATCAGGTTTACATAGGCCAACATCTCAAGCCTGTCAAGGTCCCTCTGGATGTCATTCCTTCCCTCCAGCATGTTGACTGCACCATTGTGGTGGTTTGACTGTGTTAGGCAACTGAACACCACAACCACTCTCTCACTCCCCCTCCTCAGATGAGGAGGGGAAGAAGTAAAGGAAAGAACAACTCATGGGTTGAGATAAGGATAATTTTAATAAAGAGAAAAATATATTATTAAGGAAATATTATTATTAATTAAACAATGCAACTAAAGGGAAAAAAGGGAAAGGGGAAGAGGAAGGGGGAAAGGGAATAACAAAACAAAACAAGTAAAGGCTATGTGGAAGTGCAGAGGGAAAAAAATTACTCTCTACTTCCCACAAATAAGCGATGCTTGACTACGTCCTTGAAGTAGGGCCTCAACGCACATAGCCGGTGTTCAGAAGGAGGACAGATGTTTTCGCAACAAGAGCCCGCGGGGGGGGGCTTCTTCCTTTTTCCACCTTTTATTGCTGAGTGTGATATCATATGGTATGGAATATCCCTTTGGTTGGTTTAGGTCAGCTGCCCTGATGATGTTTCTCACTTTTTAGCCCACCTCCTAGGAGGGCTAGAGAAAGTCCTGATGCTGTGCCAGCACTTCTCAGCAGCAGACACAACACCAGTGTGATACCACTGCTGTTTTAGCTACAAGGGCAGAGCGTAGCACAGTATGGGCTGCTGCAGGAAAAGTTAACATCCCAGCCAGACTCAGTACAACCATACAGCTTGGTGTCATCTACAAACTTGCTGAGGGCACTCAATCCAGTGGGGTCCATGTCACCAAAAAGATGTTAAACTGCCCCACTCCCAATACTAACCCCTGGGAATCACTAGTCTCCACTTGAACACCAAGACATTGACTGTAACTCTTTGAGTGTGATCATCCAGCCAATGCCTTGTCCACCTAGTGATACATCTATCAAATCCATATCTCTCCAATTTATAGACAAAATTGTCATGCAGGACAGCATAGTTTCCAGGCAGAACTGCTCCATGATCTTGACAGGTACAGAGATGAGACTGACTGGCCTGTACTTCCCTCGGTCTTCATGAGAGAGCTATCCCATTAACTGAATAATTCCAGAGGCAAATACTTTTTGTGAAACTAATCTTCATTAAAAAACTGAACAAAAAAAGTGATCACAAAACTGGTAAAGCAAAAGTGTTCACAGGTAACTGGGGGTTGATTCAATAGACCAATGATTAGAATCAAGATTGTGAAACACTCAACTTTAAACTAAATTGAAATGTGATTTAAACCCATTTTCTTTTTAAATATATATATATATATATAAAAATTAAACCATATATAATATTGAGATGTGGGCCTGTATTTCTGCATGTCCACACCAAGCTAGAAGGCTACCAGACAGAAGTACAGATAGACCTACTTGAACCTCCTTTCTGAAGTTTAATATAATTTTTCATCAACAGACATAAATAATTTTTAAAGAGAAAAAGGCATATTGTCTTCAACCTGAAACTTCATTTTCACTTTTAAAGTACTGAAATACAATTATTCACATCGTACTATTCTGAGGACCTCAGTAAATCTGGCACTCAGTTCCCATGTTAGATCATCAAACTAAAACACTCAGCAGAATGGAAGCCTGTCTGAGAAAGATTACTATTATTTGTCAGTTTTATGGAAATGTGCCATTTTCTTCTAAAAAAGGGGTGTGCTTGATCAAGAAAGGCTGCCAACTAAAAGTATATATTTATAAATGCATAAATCTTAATCAGTCATAGCTGGGAGCTTATTTCTCTGTGGGCTGAGCACCTAACAAATGACCAATTGACTTCACTATTTGAATAGCTGTGAGATGGGAGGAATGATTTTGTACTGAGGGTCATTTTTTATTTATTTCAGTTCAAGGACCAGTAATTTTTCACAGCTAATGTCCTGTTTTTAAACTGTCTTTAAATGATCCCCCTAAAAATAAAATCATATACACACGTCTTTACTGACACTTAACTTTTGGAAAAAGCTTAATCTTAAACTTGTGTCATTACACTAGCTCTTTCCACAGATATTCTCAGGAATTTGTCTATGGATAAAGACTTCTTTGAGCATTTTGCTCAAGATTTTAATGCTCATGGTACCTTATGTTATTGTCTTATAATTTCTTTAGATGATCCTCAATTTCAACTTAAAGACAAAACCAAACAAATCAAAACATTATCTTAGAAATATAATAAACAACTTTTTTTTTTTTTTTTTTTCATTTATTAGTTTCAGACTTTCACTGGACAGTTATTCTTCAGTATCACCTTTCTAAGTCATTTTTATTATAAATCAATGCTTATGAAGAAAGCAATCTGGTTTAAAAGAAACCAGAAATAAAATAGAATACACCAGAAATTAATCTATATCTTTTTTTAGGCAAAAGAACTAGAGAGCCTTGGCATCAAAAACTATTTGAAAAGTGTATTTCTACATAGAACCAGTGTAAAGACGTCAAGATAGATGAATAGTGAAATTGAGAAATGTCATTTCAGGTAACTGTTTTTAGGATAGGATATGAGAAAAATGAAGGGAAAACTACATGAAAAGTTTTCAAAGGAGCTAAAAGGAAAATGGAAACTGATATTATAATAGAAAGGTACCAGTGAATATGGTTGTAGAAAGGTTGGTTGATGTTTACAGACCATTTCAAATTTGCCTCCACAGTCAGAGGAGAAGCCAATAGCAAAACTTCTACAGCAGAAACCAATAAATTTGTAAAGCAGTCTCTTTGACAGATTTGGGGACATATAACCCTAGAAGTGATACCACACAGAGACAGTGTGGTATCTCTGGTGACTACTAGTCTTGTTCATAAAAAGCAACTTCATTTTATACAATCAAATACAATCAAATACACCTTTGTCTTTTTTTTTCTCTCTCTCTCTTTTTTTTTTTTTTTTTTTCCTGAACCTACCAACAGATACCACGTGGATTAAACCTACCTGAAAATGGGACTCAGCTCTTTTATACTGACCACTTGACGATAAAATTAGAAATTAGACAACTCTAGTTTTTAATGTTGCTAATGTTCTGGACTGGATTTGGCCTGGAAAAAAATCCTAAATTTTTTAGTACTTGGCAAGCTGTGAATTTGAATGATAAGCTTTATTCAGTAAACTGTGTTAATTTTGGAACTATATTCTTCATAGATTTATAGTTTTTCTCTGTGTTAATTCAAACATAGAGAAAGAAAACATTTAGGAAGAATAACAAGTAATGATCAGCAGCAGTTTTGACAACTGTTTTTAATTTGGATCTTGTCAACTCAGGCTGCCCTTCATCCCTGTGGGGCTTCCAAAATCATCCACATTTAATTTACCCCTTGGTAGCAAAAAGTTCATTTAAATTTCCTGATCTTTAGTCTGCTGCAAAAGCTTGAAGCAGCACTTGTGATGCTGCATTGATCAAAATATCCCCCAAGTGCAATTCTTTTTCAAATAGAAATTTCTTAAATCTTTTCAACTTATAAATAGCATATAACATTTTGGTCTGAGTTCCTTCTTTTAAAGATAATATTTTTATTAACACCGGATAGTGAAATGTGATTCCAGCCCTCACTGGATATTTTGGATTAAATTCCCTTATAATAAAAACATAATAAATGTAAAAAATGTGAAGTGTTTGGAATAGTTAACAATTATCCTTTAGATCTCCCCCACCATTTTCTTCCCTTTCTGTGAAGTTTCTTTATATGAATAATTTCTACATCTAAATAATCATGAATTTTATATACATATATATTTGTAAAGATACTTTCTGTTTTGGAGAACTGCCTGAGGCTTATGATTTTGAATCTTTGGTATGAAGATGCTGAGATACTGGTCCACTGTTTCCTTTTGCCAAAGTTTGACTGGCAGCATCAGGAGCTGGTTTAAAATTTTATAGAGGCCGGTATAAAAACACAGTCTTGATCCAGAAACCTGCTGAAGTTATGCAAACACTTCTAGTGCTTGTATAATTAATTTTATTTTATTTATTTATTTATTTATTAGCCCCAGTGGGGACTAGGGGGAGAAGTTTGACAAACCTTGTTTAACAAACTTTTCACACAGGAAACAGAACACAGATAACAGAACACAGGTAAACAGAGTAATAACATAATTCCTAGAGGATAACTATAACTGCTCTGCAGTCTTTTCTCTGGGGACGTAATTCTTTTTAAAATAGCTACTTCTTAAATGTGATGCATGGAAAACAAGATATGGCTCAAATCTCTTCATTTATCCTTTTCATTGTCACACTTTTCTCCACCCAGTGACAAGACATCTGTCTCTTGTGGCTTCCTCTCCCTTCTGGAGTTCTTGGGATGTGTTTAATACCTTGGTCACGGGTCTTAAACAGTCCTTGCACAAATACTAAGTGCAGGGTTCTTTTCACCTGAATTGCTGCTAATTACTCAACAGCTAATTACTCAACTGCAGTTGCAAAATCCTGTCTTAGGCTATATTGAAGGTACATCTCTACTAACTGTAAAATAAGTTTAGATGTCTATGCTCTGTAGCATAATTTAAATGTCTATACATACCTAAACTGCTGGTGTTATCTGAGCTAAGATCAACATGCATTACTCGGGTTTATCAAAAATGCCCTCACTATCCCTAAAATACCAATGATATATATGGCATCTGTAATCAAAAATTGTGATTCCTAATTATGATCCTTTTTTTTTTTTTTTTTTTCCTATTGGAAGCCATAGGATAGAATAATCAATCATACAACTCTTCCTTCTTATTTAATTTCTCATATAAAATTTAGTTTCAACATCCAGGAAAAATGTATTTTTTCTTGAAACGTAACTATCCACCTGCTTCCTTTCACAACAATTGCAGAGATGAATATGCAGCTTCTTGATGCTTTCTAAACCACATGACTGTTTTACTGAGAGCCAAAACAACAACTGCAGGAATGTTGAATGAAAGATGCATATAATTTATTTTCTAAAGGGCTATTTCAGCAAATAAGAAAAAATAAAAAATAAAATTCAGAAGATCCAGTCAACTTCTGGATTTGCTTTTGTGATATTTGTTCACATTACTTCATTTCTTTGCATTTCAGATTCCCCATATGAAAAAAAAGGATATTTTTCATGTCCAAATACACAGCAAAGATATTTATTTGAATATTTACAGTCTACATATAATATAAACACCCTTTAGATAGACAATCATCTTACTAAAAATTAATAGGTTTAATTTCAAAATATTTTACACATTGCACTGTAAGGCTTATACTTCCTATGCATACATTCACTACTTAAGCAACTGCAACAGAAACAAACTGAATTTGAAATAACCTGTTGTTCTTTCTGATTCAAGACTTAAAATAATCTGTTTTCCCAGAAGTCTGAAACCCATTAGAAAGTCACACAAATCTAAATAGTTTTCCCTAGGAGTCCTATACAAAACTTCTGGAAATGGGACAACTTGGATGTAAGAAACATTATTTGTCATGTAAGGGAGTCAGATGTTATTAATTACCAAGTAAAGATGACACTCATACTACAGAAAAACATAAAAAGCATAGTAGCTCCATAAGTGAACCGTAAAAGTACAATGTATTAGTTTTGCTAGAAGTGGTAAAACTAATATGATATTCAGTAAGAAGGAATGTGGATTTTCATCTGAAAGAAAATGTTACAGGAGAAATCTCTATACAGCTACATCTGTCAGTACTGTTAATACTGACTCTTTCTTTTACATTGTCTTCTTTTACAGTGGTATGAAACCAATGAAGTTTCAACTGGAATGAAGTGACAAATTGTTTGTGGCACAGTCTAACAAGTCAGTGAGCTGTGGTTCTGCTCCAGTGGCTTCCTATGCAAATTCTTATGCATTCTTTTTTTTTCTCTTTCCTTCCTTCTTTTCTCTGTTTTCAACTGTTTGACAGAGAAAAAAAAAAAAATGACACACCCGAGTGTAGAGTAGCACTATAGACCCCAATCCCACATACCAGAATATAAATAGATAGAAGTTACATTTTCTTACTTTTTTTTTTTTTTTTTTTTTTTTTTTTTTTTTTTTTAACACACAATTACTTTGAGAAATCAGATGTATTGAAACCAAACTATCCTGGTCCTTTTTCTACTGGTATATAGCAAGGAGGATGCATTTCTGAGACCAGTCCTTTAAACTTGCAGTCCTTTTACATCATGTCACAAATTTTACTTGAAACAAATTTTACTTGAAATATTTTTATTTTTATTAAATTTTGATGCTTTGTACAGGGCTGCAACAAGGTTTAAAATCCTGTAGGTACAACAGAATAATAACTACAATAATAACAAGTTTAATAAAGCACAGAACTAAAGTGATTTTCTTTTATTAATTTATACAAAAATAGAAAACATTTCCTGATAAATAGAGAAAATGAGAACAGCTAAGTTTTAGAATATTAACCATATTAATATAACTTTCTGCTGCTGACAGTGTTTTGGTTTGCAATAGAATTCACTTTCCAAAATTGGAAACTCTCACTTTTTAGCTGTTAGTTATTCATATTTGGAATAAATTATATCACCATGTGCTTTATTTTTTCTTAATGATTCTCTTTTACTTCTGTTTACGTTTTCCTTTTATTTTTTTCTATAAAACTATTTAATTCTGACTTGATCTTCAGCATTTGACATTGAAGAGAGAAGTGTAAATGTATTGTATGAAAAATTATAAACCAGATGATAAACCATATGAGAAAATTCAATAATTTCTTTAATAATGCACATATTTTTCAACATTGCTCACATGAATCTTTTCTCATGTAATCATTTATGTTTCTTTATATTTAGGCTATACACAAGTTTTCAATTTGCAAATCCCATTGAATATTAATTCTGATTTTCATTATGTAGATAGTCAAGAAATTCATGATCAGTATAAATGAATTATTCTGTTCAAAATGTTCTGATTCTGTAAATTATCTATTCAAATGTTCAAATGCTTGATGGAAGTTAAACATTGATAGTAATTAGAAATAACTTAAACAATGAGGAGAGAGAATATTGACCCATCACACAATAATCTCTTCAAATTCTAGGCATATGATGATGAAATTTTACAGGTTTCAAATGTCTTTATTTTATATTAAAACAGAAACAAACAAACAAACAAACAAACAACAATAACAAATTTTTCACCACATATTTTTTCTCCACAGTTGTGAAACTTGCTTTTTCATGTTTGCATATATAGACCCATGTTCTAGGTGCATTTAAAGACCACATTACAACCACATACAAATGTGTTTGAAATAATTTTATATTTGTAATTGTCTAAAGATATATCAAAATATTTGGGGATCTTATTGTTTACAGATATCTTAAGTGTAGGAGACAGAGGGAGTTGGCCAACCTCTTTTCAGTGGTTTGTGGGACAAGGGGCAATGGCCAAAAAATGGAGCCCAGGAAGTTCCGCACCAACATGGAAATGAACTTCTTCACGGTAAGGGTGATGAAGCACTGGAACAGGCTGCCCAGGGAGGTTGTGGACTCTCCTTCTCTGGAGATATTTAAGGCCTGTCTGGATGCCTACCTGGGCAGCCTGCTCTAGGGAACCTACTTTGGCAGGGGGGGTTGGACCTAATAATCTCTTGAGGGTCCCTCCAACCCAACTGTAGAATTCTGTGATTCTGTGATTCTGTGAAAGTCTTTATTCTTAAATACTCTTTTTACAAGAAACAGCAGCATGGGAACCAGAAAATCTTTAAAGTAAATACAGTAATCGACTACTTGTGGACCAATTTCTCCAAATTATCTTGCACTTGCACTTGTCACTTCTCTAAGGGAAGTCATTCAGCCTGCTAGACCTAGTGGCTGGCTATGTAGGGTTTACAGGGGCTTGAATAATTTAAAGCAAGTGCTTTTGAGAGGTCCTTTACTGTGGAGATATCACATTGCCTTGTGGAGCCTCAGCTAGCAGGAGCTTTGCTTGGCAAAGTTGCTGTCTCTTTTTCACACAGTCTGCAGTGTGCAGCCTGATGTGTGACAAACTTGGTTCAATAATAGTCCTGTACATTCTCTCTCCTTATACCATGCCAAAGCAGACATCCTTCTACCTTGCAAAAAAACCATGAAGTCAATAAGGAAAGTCTAAGACTGAAGAACAAACTATGAATAAAGTTCAAAAATAGATTTTTCTTAGTTATGGACTATCACCTACTACAGTAAAAAATGTATAACTTTCTCTTATTTCTGACATCTCCCATATTTAGAATGTTGAAAACGTGAGTTTCCAAGAAGGCAAAAATTTTCAACATGGTCAGTAAATATTTCTCAACATTTATGGTCAAGCCCCTGAAAACAGAATGCTATGTTTCATTTGTATCTTTTTGCACTCCAGATTCTTGGTCTACATGTGTTAACTCTTGACATTTATGTGGAACTCTAGTCCAATATTTTACTAGACTACTGGAATATGTTTTAAAAATGTTTTTAGAGCTATATGAAATTTTTGATCCTTGTTCTTTTACATAAATGGCACCATGCTGTTTATTCAATGACATAACATTTTCAGTTCCTGAGTTCTGCTTCATCAACATCATTCAATATCACTTTGAATGTTTCACTTTTTATACAACATAAAACACTATCAGAATTGTCTTGTTTCTTTCCTTCTCTTGACTTGTGGTGGCCATTTAATCAAACAAATAGAAGAAAGGTTGCACCATGAAGTACTTGCCAATAGAGAGGAATATCAATGAGAAAAAAATCAGTCAGAAATTGATGGTCCTTTCTATGTTACTTATATCCAAAAGATTAAAATTGTTTTTGCTTTACAGTGCATTCTGTTATAGCTTAAATACACTGAAATAACCTCATTGTGTTGAGATCAGGAAAGAGACATCTCAGAGAACAGAGGAAAATTGAATTAATTTTTGACAAGAAAGATCTTTGCAGTTTCAATTATAGCTGTGATTTTACTTGACCATGAGTTTAGGTTCCTAGGTAAAATTCTGTTCCTAGGTGTTGATCAGTCTTAAAAAAGACTGTGCAATCTTTGAGAGATGACAGAGAGGAAATTTTAAACTTTCCAAAAAATAGTTGAAAAATATGTTGCCAGCTAAAACTGGAAAAGTAAGTATCAAGCTGTCACCTCACACTGCCCTAAATAAGATCCTTAGTTCACAAGTAGTCCCATTTATTTCCCTGAGGCTATTCCTAGACACAGGTGATATTCAGTCTAATTAAAGACATCATAATTTTTAAGAAAATCCAAATAAAGAGATCCTGAAATTTGATTTGGTAATTACACACATCTTATGCTAAAAAACATGGATCCTGAGGAGTCCAATTGACTGCGTAATTCCTCCAATTCTTCATGCTACATCAAATGCAATTAATGATATGAGGGAGAATTCCAATGTTTGCTCTGATACTTCCAAAGTTAACATGCTTGTAAAGATTTTGTATTTCTGTAACACCATCATAGGCAATGAGTGGAAATCATAGAATCACAGAATCATAGAATGGTATGGATTGGAAGAGACATTAAAGATCATAATTTCCTGGAGTTGGGCTTGATGATGGGTCCCCTCCAACTCGGACATTCTATGATCTAATTCCAATCCCCCCTGCAGTAGGTAGTGACACCCTTCACTAGACCAGGTTGCTCAAAGAAAATAGGACAATGGGGCAGATTTGCATAAATTATGGCTGTTTATCAACAGGATTTCCAGTGCTATTATAAGACTCGGCATAATGAGAAAAAAAATATCAAGGATACTTTAATATTGTGAAAGACATGACAATCCATGACAAGACATTTGACAGGCAGATTTAACTATAAGTAAGGTTCATTTTCTTTCATAACACAGTCGTGTTATGGATTAGGAAGACATTTTGGACTTCCCAGATCTAAGTCCTCAAAATAAAACTAGAATACATTGGAAGTATTTTTCATTACATTATTTTATTAGCTTCCATATAGACTTTGTTCATTTATTTATTTATTTTTATATTGAATTACATTTGAATTATATATATCCTGAATTATGCAGGAGGTCAGACTATGTGAATTAATGACTCTTTAGGCGTTTATTAATAACATTATCATCAGTGAGCTGTAACAGGTTTTGATATAGCATATGTTTGCTTTCTTCTATGATATCACTACTTACCAAGCTGGAGGCAGAGATTTATGCATAGATTTCAATCTCAGGCCTTCTGTTCTATAGGCATTTTCCAGAATTTTAAATCCCTATGATGAATCCCATGAGATATAAATCAACATTTAAGCTTACTCCTGTCTGTTTTTTCCTTACTTACCACAGAGGAATTCAGCTAGGGTTCTAGTATGGCTAACTGTGACCATTATTCCAGTGAGATTCCTGATGTTTGTGATGACAGTTGACTTTGAATAATTTGGCATATTCTTTCATTGCCATAGCTACTTTCTGGGAGACTTGGGTGCACTTGGCAAGGATCATGCATCATAACTACAAGAGGCACTGAGGACAGGCTGGTACTTCCTTATGTGTGGCTGGAAAAAGCTGCTTGGTGCCTAATGGATAGCATACAGAGTACAGCTATAATGGTTCTTTTAATAAGACTGTTTTATGTAAAATCTAATTTATATAAGAGCCAATCATCCTTCTGAAGAGCTTAACTTCCAAAGGAGTTTGTGGACTACAAAGCCATTCTTTGGGTTTAAGGTTGCTACCAGCAACATATAAGAATAGACTGTAAGTCAGATGAGAAACAAATATATATATATATATATATTACACACTCAAGGCACATCTCTACTTGAGACAAAACTTTTTTTTTTTTTTTTTTTTGATTTTAGGTCTTAACTAGATTTACTGACATTAATCCAAATGACTTTAAAATTATGTATCACGTTACAATTGTAAAATCAGAACACAAGACTCTCTATCGGGACCTAAGAACAAAAAAAACATAGACTATGTGTATCAGAACAGAAAACATTCAAACTGCACATTGATTTATTTTTAGGACTATGCATACTGAATATCAATCACAAAGTTACCAGTATTGCGGCAGTCGAAAGCCATTCTCTGTGGAAGGTTTCCCAGTGTCCCTGTTCAGTATCAGTTAGATTACTTTCAACATGAAAAAGGTTTCAGTAGAAAAGCATTACATCAACATTCTGAATGCTATATGCTGTATGCTGAATGTGGCATGTAGTCTTTTTCCTCTTTTGTTTTGTCTAATTTAATATCTCTGTTAAAAGAATGAAGTGAAATATTTATATGCTAACGTTAGATCACAAATGAGGACCAAATAACTTACTAATGAGTGTGTGTATCAGTATGAAAACCATAGTCAAGGATACTTGTGCTAGTAGATGAGAGAAAATATTTTGCTGAGTATTTAAGAAAGTAAATTTTTGATCTAAGTGTACCAACTTAGCATTAAGATTGTGATTTACTGATTGGTTTAACTCAAGTTATTATTGACTGATAAAATTAGCTAGCAACTAACTAAAGTTATTGGCATGTGAACATATTAACTGTGTTGTGGCATAATCTTTCAATAAAAAAAAGGATGAAAAGAAGTATAGAGCCAAGATCCATAAATATTATGTAATAAAGCCCATTCATTTATTCTTTCTAAAATTGTTACAAAAAAATTAAGCTTTGGATCTGGGAAAGAAATGTTGCATTGCATCAGAGAAGAAAAGTGCCTTTTGTTCCTACTTAATCTGGAATCCCTTCTTGTTTTGGGGCATTGATTCTTGCTTGTCAGTGTTAATCCTCAATTGTTCCTACCTTAAAAACTATCCGATTTAACTTCTTCCTCAGTCACACTCTAACAATTGGATTGATTCAATGCCTTCATCCAAAAATGATGAGAGAAGACATGATTTGAGGAGAAATAACAGATGTTTAGTTTTTGTTGTTGTTGTTGTTGTTTTTCTTGTACTTCAGAAAGACACAGTAAGTAATTTCAGATATTAAATATAAGGCGTGTTGGGCAAAACACATACCAAATTTTCAGCAAAGTAGTAAGTGGACTTGCAAAGCACCTCCTATCTAAAATACACAGACAACATTTCCATTTGACAGCTTTGGATATGATTACATTTCTGTGGGGAATTTGGAAAGGGTAGGAGATCAAGAGGAATTCTTACAACCAGACTGAAAGCAGCACTTCTGACAGAGATCTTCTGAGCACTCTGTTTTCATGAATCCAATAAAAGACATTATACTATATTTTGATATTATATTCATTATTCACATTACTATTACTATCATATTCCTAGTGATCATTGCAAGAGGGAAAGAAAATGTTCTAAAGCTCCTCCAATAGCCCTGCCTATTCCTGATAAGCTAATATTGCTAAAGAAAATTGTCCTTGTACAATTTTCTGTGGTTACCAGAATTTACCAATTTACCTGTGGTTACCAGAACAATCTAAAGTATGCTACTGGAAACTGGGTGTTAGAGATCATAGAATCATACAATGATTTGGGTTCAAAGGGACCTTAAATATCATCTAGTTCCAACCTTCCTGCCATTGACAGGGACACCTTCCACTAGACCAGGTTGCGCAAAGCCACATCTAGCCTGGCCTCGAACACTTTCAGAGATGGGGTATCCACAGCTTCTCTGGGCAACCTGTGCCATTGCTTCACCAGATTTTTATTTTTTGCCCATCCCCCAGAAGGCATGAGGGTATTATGGACTGAACAATAGAGTTTGATTTTCATACCTTAAATTGTAAAAGTCTGTATACTCACCTATATAAGTCTTTTAATTTTATACATTCACCATAACAGTAACTATCTAAATAAACCATGCTGTAGTGCTCTTCCCAACTGCCCAACCTGAGTCTTTAATTTGATATAAGAAGAGCTTATAAGGAATTGCAAAAACTATGTTATTTTTTGTTATAAATCTAAGTCCAGATAAAGTTTTTCGAGTATTGATAAAAAATGTAATCACTAAGAAAATATGCTTATTTGTTGTGGGAATGTTAAAAGTCCATTATGTATTGATTTAAAGGGGATAAAAGGGGAAGGAGAGCAAGGCAAGAATGAAGGTTTAAGAATTATGGAATGAAGTATTTTCTGTTTTAGAATTATGGCATCATTTTTACCTCCTCATGTAGGTGATTGTGACTGTGCTGCAAAAGCTCAATTAGACATGAACTGGAATCTTTCCTGTTCTGATATTAAACTGAGATGAAGTTTTCTCCCACAGAAATCTATTTTGCTTCAAAATTTTATGTAGATGAAGCAGCTTTTATAAATCTTACAACAGAAGAAACATAACAGGATTTTGACAATTTTAGTAGCAATTGTCACTTTGCACATATAGATTTAGAAATTCAGAAATCAATTTTCTTCCCTAATATTCTTCTAGAACCATAATATAGCTGAGAATCATAGATGTTTAGAATGAGATACATAATTACATATGAAATGAAATACAAAGGCTATTTTCTTGATAATAGTAGAAACTGGAATTACCAAGATGTAGTCTTTCTTATGCTATGTGCTCTACACATAGTATATTTACATATACTCTCCTTGTAATAACTGAATTTTGTAAATGAATGGAAAGAAGGAAAATGTCACGAATTCTGAGTTTACCTCTATTTGTTTCATAGCTTGAACTTGCATGAAGAAAAATAAGGCAGGAAGCCTGGAATGGATTTAGCAGGAGTAGAGGAATAGTAACATTTGCAAACAGAAACTGCAGCTCAGTATTGTCTCACTTATTTCTTCACTTGTTTACATACAGACATCCAATCTGAAATCCCAAGGTCCCTGATGAACAATTAAGAAGTTCAAAAAGGATAGCTTAAAAATCACAGATCATCTGTACTCATAGTAAGTAATTTTTTCTTTTCCTGTTAAGTTCTAAAATATTTTTAGTGATTAAATATTAAATATTAGTTCAATAAAGTTCCGTTATCTAACAGTTTCAAAAGATCAAACTATGGTTCTTCAGCACAAACTATTAATTTTTATGAAGAGACTCATATGGAGTATTTGAAAATGTACTTTGTAGAACACATTCCTAAAAAGGTTCAGATTAATTTTCAAAGCAGGAAAAAACACAATGTTCTAAAATCTATTTGACTTATTTAAGAAAAATAGAAAAACAAATAAACAAAAAACAAACAATTGAATAGCTGCAGAAATGCAAATAAATAATATATAAGCTTTGCCCAGTTGAAAATTACAGTTGAAAATTAGAAGCTGTCCATCAAACCATCTTATATTTTCATATTTTTGAGAAAAACAAAGAAAAAAAAGTCAAAAGTGACATCAGATGCTGCAATTGACAGTTTTTCCCTGTCCTGAGTTAACCCATTGAATCCAGTGGCAGTAATTGCAGATGTAGGGAAAGAAATGTGCAATGGAGCTGGAGTATGACTGCTATGTTATGCCATTCATATACAAAAGAAAAATAGAGTGACATTGTGATTTTCATATTTCAATTCTTAAAGCTTATGACATTGCAGAAGCTTACAGTAAAAACAGGGCATAGCTTACGTACCATACGTATATGGTATAATGAATCCTCTACTCTCTAAAACATAATTCTTCTTCCAGGCTTCAAGCACCAAAACTGTTCCTTTGGGGTGGCAAGTGTTAAAACTAAAGCTGCATTCATATCTAAAAATGTACCAGTGCTGAGATTCTTTTTCTTTTGCTGGAAAACTGACCACAGAGTCAGGCCTGTATGTTTTTCCATATCCCCATAGACATAATTACTGTGTTTGTAACATTGGTAAAAATCTAAACATTTGTTGCCCTGAAAATCTCATTCTGTTAAAGATCCAATAAAGTTCAAAGAATTTTTCTTTTTCAGTCAAACAGGACTGGCTATATTGGGCTGTGTGTTTATTTCCACCTTTCACTGGTGCCAATTAGCACCTACTAGTGAACACAAAGACAGATGGTGATTGCCAGTAAGGGCTTTCTGTCAGAAATTTCCCTTTCTTAAGTAAGGAGAATTGTAAGAGTAGGGGGAAAGGGAAGCGAAGTTAAGTAAAACCTGCTTTGTATTTTTACATGGAGAGAACGGATAAGAAATTTTATAATGTTATAGCTATTCCTAAAATAAGAAGTCTATTTAAATGGTATAAGAGTTAATTCTTCAATTTATTTTTAGAATTTTGCATAATGCAAGCCTAAATTGATATAGCTCAGGTACCTTGGGAAAAAAAAAAAATAAAGAAATAAAATTCTACAGCATTGTTTCTGACTGCTATCTGAGTATAAGCAGTTCATCAAAAAAATCCTGATTTCTAGTTTTTGGAATTGAATTATTATTATTATTATTAATAATGATGATGAAACAATTAAAAATAAAAAAATATTCACAAATCATTTCACCGCATATAGGACTCCTACTCACTCATGTCAGGATAATGATTCTAATGGGGCCAGAAATTTATCTGCATTAATTTGTAGTGGTTAATAGTAATGAATTATAAGAACACAAAGTATATTACACTAAATAGAAGTACAACATCATATTATTTCAGAAACTCTGAAATATTATTATTTGCATAAGACATAAGTACAATAGAGCTGGATTTAAGTGACGTGTCATAATTCTTGTATCTCAACTATACTTAACCAACTGCTCCTACAGATGTATTACTTACACTGGTATGAAGATTCCTTATTGCTTTCCTATCTTGTTTCATCTTGATGTATTCTCACAAGTCTGTCTTATTCCTACTCCAGCTCTAGCTGAATTTCAATAATGAATACAGTGATCTGAAATATAGGCTGTAAAATTTGAGTGGTCCTGGTCTTTGGTTAAGAGGTGTTATATGAAGGATTTTCATTTAAATAAAACATCTCGCTGTGCTCTCCAGCTCAGCATTTTTTCTTCCACATATGTTTTGCTACTTTTGTCTTATCTTCAAGCACAGATATTTTGTCAGAAAATATCTGTATGGATTAAAAATTAAACACTTGCTAGAATTATTTAACAGAATACCTCAAGTAAGTTGGTAGACATTAATGGGGCACACAATAATGATCATATAGATGGAGGGAATGAATCTGCAGCATGTTTACAAATTAGAAATGTCTTATCATAGAATCATAGAATCATAGAATATCCTGAGTTGGAAGGGACCCTTAAGGATCATCAAGTCCAACTCTTGACACCGCACAGGTCTACCCAAAAGTTCAGACCATGTGACTAAGTGTACAGTCCAATCTCTTCTTAAATTCAGTCAGGTTCGGTGCAGTGACCACCATAAGGGAGTCAATGTTGAAAAGAAGCTGAGCTCATCAAGATGGAGGAGAAGGAATGTTCATTACTATTTGTATTTGATAAGTCATCTATGATGCAATGTAAATATTTGGAGGAACCTAAATTATGTACTGATTGCTAAGAAAGCCTTGTACTTTGTAGTTGAGTGGATTTTTTTTTTTTCATTGTGCCACCAAATAACTCTTTAGAGTTAAAATAGTAGACTATAACTTTTAGTGTATAATGTCTCTATAAATAAGGAACAGTTTAAGCATGAGATCTAGAAGCCTTAAAGGTGCCTCAAAAACATATACTACAGACCCTGAAGGAGAATTCCAACAGTCTGAAATCCCCACTGAAATTACAGCATAAACTCCAAAAATGTGGTAACATAGATTTTTCACTTTCACAAGTTTATGGACGGGTGGATGCTAATATGAGGACTGTGGTAATGTTGTTAGGTTGTTAGTAACTATTTTGATCCTGGTATGTCTCACTGCAACTCCTTAATTATATTTGTTTGTTTATATGGGGAGGTGAAGTACACATTCAGTTCAGAAAAATATTTTTTCATCTGAGTAGAGAATTTCAAGTTCCTGTTAGGTGAGAAATTATGCATAAACTTCCACTGAAAAATAGACCAGATTGAGCTGTGTGCTGGAGTTGTTTTTAAGCACTGCTATGTAAGTACTTATGGAAGCACATGGCATACCCAGGTATTTAACATTTCATTCCTATTTGCAGTGTGAAAGATAGAAATTCCTTAGTTTAGTTTATTTTTTTATTCCTTCCCTTGTCCTCATTTTATGCATTTTTTTTACCACTTCCATTATTTTAAAGACATCTTAGAGAGCTTCTGGTCCTCCAGTGAAATATTCCAGCCTTGGAAATTTGACCTTTTATGTGTACTTTGCAGAAAAGAAGTAGATTCATAGCTTTTAAGGCCAGAAGGGACCATTTGATCATCAAACCTGACCTGCTGTATAACACAGACAAAAGAATTTCCCCTCTATTGAGTCCAATAATTTGTCTGTAAACCATCTACTAACAGGATGTTATATTTTAAGAGTAGTTTTAAACTGTACCGGTCTGATTTTAATCTTTCACTGATGGTTTCAGTTTATCATTGAAATAATATTTATAACAGAGAATATCTGTATGAATATTGCTAGTAGTTTACGTGGAACTTTATAAGTCTTAGTTTAGTTTATTAATTCATTGGTGAAGCATATGTTACTTTATGTTTTAGTGGTTACAAGTCTGTGTCTTAAAATTTTCCAAATCACTGTCTGTGCTGCCATTAAGCTAAATCATTTAATCTCACTCACAGTGCACCCACGTAATTTCCCAAGTTTAAATTCAAGGCTGACTTGTTAGTTGTGAACACTACAAAGTTTCTGCCAGATTCAGATTTCAGAGTCCTATACAATAAGGAAAAGTGAAAGGGCAACATAAAATTGCCAGTTCATTTCTATTTACATCACAAGTAACGGCTTTTAACTCAACTTTATTCAGGTCTGACTTTTCAGCTGCTTACAAGTGGATGGGAAAAGTTATGCTATACAACAATGTTGAAACAGTCTCATCATAAAAGACCAGGAATTAGAACCACGTAAAAAGTATACAGTTTTTTAAAAGTGCTAATGCACACCAAGTGCTCTACTAAATCAGAGTGCAAAATGGGTTCTCTTAGAAGGGCAGGAATAACAGCTCTCACTGGGGCTTCAGGCTAATCCAACTCAAACCTCTTAACCAGTAAAAAATTGTGAAGAAAGTCTGCAATTCCCCATCTACAGCTACTATCCAGTGGAAGAAGACAGTTTCATTTTTATTGTAATGGTTCCTACTGATAAATGACAGCTGTAGAGCACAGAATGTGGACGCATATATAGAACCACTAATGTTTAGCACCTATCACAGTTAGAAGAGTTCAATAGCAACAATCATGTTGAAAAAAGAATCCAAGAGATATAATAGATGTTATACGAAGGACACAAATCAGACTTCTCAAAGCTGACATATAGTTAACCACTGTTGCTAACTCTATGGTTGTCTGAATGTGATACGAACCAGGGAAAGCCACCTCTGGACACGTTTGCAGCCTTAAGTCAGGAAGCCATAATTTACTATTTTATCAGTGATAGCTAAGAAATTTACCATTTGTCAAGAAGTAACAGATGCTTTTGCAATCTGAAGTCTGGAGAAAGACTAGACATTGCCTAGAAGCTAACATGCACAATATGAATATTCAAAATATTGGAGTCAAAGTCTCCAAGGAAAGGGAAACATGAATATGTTATGGAGGGCAATATTAACAGCTAATTTAATGAGGAATTGAAGGGGCTTCCACATTTTTAATAGGAATCATCATTATGCTTTGCCAAGTTAACTTGATGTTTCCTGTCAGTGTTGCTGGCATGTAACACCATAAGCTTGCTAATGTCTTGAGCAGATGGGCAGAGCAAAGACCAAGCTATTAAAGGGTCCGTTAGTATAGTATTTTATAATTATGCAGATAGAAGCCTGTCCATACAAAAGACCAAAGGAGTGTAGTTAAATTCTCCTAAGCTTGAGCTAATGTGTTCTGCATTTTGGCCTGCTGGAGTTCATAGGGTTGCAGATTAGCTTGGAGAATAGGGAAGGAGAGCCCCATGCACAGAGCTCACTTACCTCTGCCATCTAGAGGTAAATGACATCTAGACATATTTGGCAAATAAAAAATAATAAATAAATCTAAACATGCTCACTACAGCCTTTGAAAGCTCCAGGGAAATATGTTAGAAGCACAGCTGAAACCAGTTGGGAAAAGAAAATACATTTGAAACTTTCATGATCAAAAGATCAGAACAGTTCCACAGCATCCACAAACAACAGAGGTCTCTGAGAGATGAAGAAACTGTTAATGAGTCAAAAGGAGCTGAAGCTGACAAAATCATCTCACCAAAATTCAGTGATTAGACCATAAATGGAAGAGACCCTGTTACTTCCCAATTACAAATACGGGAACAAGTAAACAGTTATGAAGCTAAGCAAAACAATACTTGACTTTACAAAATATAGACATAACATAAAACAAACCATTCTGTATTTCATTTTTGGCTCACAAGATGTCTTTTCAAATCATAATATTAAATCAGAAGAAGAAAGACTTGAGTGGGGAGAAGAGTCAGGATAGACAGTGAGAAATACATATTTCAGTGATTTTTTAACTTCATTAATTTTTCTAATGCCAAAGGTTTACCAGATATCCAAAATAAAGGTCAGTACTGCTTGAACTGCACAACAAAACTCTGTAGATGCTGATAAGGAAAACGACATTAGAAGATTTCTGAAATAGAGGGGAGACTCATGTATTATTTATATTTTAAATTAAGAGAACAGATATCAAGATACTGAAAATTTGAAAGAAAGTATTAAAGACAACTTAGAACAAAAAAATATTGGTAGTATATGTGGGGACAATGCAAAGTATTTATTCTAAAAATAAATACAGAAACAAAACACAAATTTAAGTAATAGTTATGTTATTAATGTTTAGTGAATAGCAAGTGTTAAATGATTAGGAAAAATGAACAAGAAGTCAGTAAATACTTTCCAGGACTTAAGCATTTGTGATTTGTATCCACTGCCTCTCACAGAGAGAACATAGTGCCTCCATAAGAAACCAAAACTCCTGGCTCAGAGCCAAGAGTATCTGTGAGACAGAGCCTAGGAGCCACAGCCTTGAGTAGAGGCAAGATGTAGCACAGTGTGAGAGCACTGGTGTTTTGCCTCTGTGAGAAACAATGATCAGGCAGCCTTTTCCATAGTGTTTCTGGGAACAAAGAGTAGATGATTCACCAGAGGCAGCTAACAGGTTGCCCCACATCCTTAAAATCTTCTCCATGAATTGTTTTGTTCCTGGGTCTCCAGTACTGCTTCAGGATTCAGTGAGAAATTTCCATGAACAGTTTGTTAAATGTTGATGTCCTGATTATTTTAGTGCTGCTGTGATAGGGTGCTTCACTGAATGGTCTCAAATCACAACATGTATGTGGTTGCTCATATCTATCATATTTCACTGAACTAGAAGTGAAATGTAGAAGTGAACTTTAAACTTAGAGTATTTTAAGAATTAAAAGTGTAACTGCTGGGGTAAAACTGGCTAGGAAGAAATGTTCTATCAGTAGCTTGCCAGACTCAAAATAAAATTGCTTCAAAGTCTGTGGAAGATATAGTAGAAATTTGGCCTCAGAAATTTATCATGTGCCTTCTTGTACCTGAAGATAAGACAAGCACATTTCCTTGTCTCAGCAGATGAATATACATATCAAGGTACAGAATCTGGAACCTAAATTTGTACTTCTAGACATCTTAAACTCATATGTAGCTAATCAGCTTTTTTTTTTTTTTTTTTAAAAAAAAGGTGAAGTTGGTTCAGGAGTAGAACCCCTTTTCATGCTTTGCTGTATACTGTAAATATTCAAGAGAAAAGAGACAACTAAGAAATATGACGAAGTTACATGGACCTTTCAAAGCTTTACTACTGCCAGACACAAGGTCAAACAAGAGATCAGGCACTATGACAATCAGCAGGATGCAAAGAGGTAATTAACATGGAGAATTGATCATCTGAGATGACACCAGAAACCACAGCTGTGATCATTCAGAAAGTGTTGGACAAGCACTTTAAAGCAATGAAAACATTAACATAGTGTTACTGGGAATTACTAGGCTGGACTGCATGGCCTCCTTCTGTCCTGAAGCATTACTGTAAAGAGCTGTATTTTAAAGCTAAAATAAAAAAAAAGGAAAAGAAAAAAAAAGAGAGAGAGAGCAAGAGAGAGCAATTCTATGATATTTACTACACCTTAGACTTTAATCCTAGACAATACAGACTGAGAACTTAAAGTTTTATTATTGGAAAGTATGACAGTGAGAAACTGAACCAAGCACAGACAGGCCTGGGTACCAGGACTATTCAAGGATAATGATGTCTCTCCCTGAAAAAAATATTTCAGCTTGGAGAAAAATCCTAATTTCTTTCACCCACTTTCATTTGCTTGTAAATATGTAAAATAATATTTGTCTCAAATGCAAGATCAAGAATCATAGAATCATAGAATATCCCGAGTTGGAAGGGACCCATAAGGAACATTGAGTCCAACTCCTGTTCTTTGCCTTTTTTTGAGACTTTTGGGTTAACATAGCCTTCTAATTCATAGGAGTTAAGGTACAATTTTTAGAAATATTTTATGTGCTGAGTCTCTTGATACCTGTACAATGACTTTGTGTGACTTAACATCTGCATTGTGCTAGTGTTTCCTTCAAAGAATAAAGAATTGCTATGAATAGTAGTTTAATGCAGGTTTATAAAGGCTAAGTGTGTGACTAAGAGGTTCATATAATTCCCTGACAATGGCTTTCTTTGATCCCTCAGTATCTGTATCATTTTGAGGACCATATATACGTAGCCATTTATATATGGGGAGTGGGGGTTGTATTCCTAATAACTATTCTTCAAGATGTAAAATCATGATTCTACCTTTCTTTGTGACTGCTCCAAAAAGTTGACTTTTGTACCACACAGACATAAGGCTTTGCTGAGAAAATGGGATTTTGTTGAATAAAAGATGCCTGTCTGGTTGTCTTGATAGGAAAGTTTTTTGTAGGTGTAGCTAATACATAAATTTCTGGCACACTACCTACTTGTAGGGCTGGACCATTAGCATTTGGAGTTAATGTGAGTTAACTAGCATTCCATATAATCACATTCTACCTTATTGAACACTAACTTCTGTTTCTAGACAAGCCTAGAAAGTCTGAGATTTACTCGTAAAAAGAATTTTGAAAATTCAGTTCCATCTGACATTCTTGAGAAAAGTAAATATAACCTGCTACACAATTAACAGTGACTTGTTCTTGGCAATTCCTTTTACAACAAATGAATTACTAACAAGACATTGGCTAATGGTAACTTGTCTGTAGAGATTTCTATTTTTATGTTTTGCTAAGCATAGTTTGATTCTTTGTACTTAAAAAGAAGGTGACATTTTAGTTCAGTTTTCACAAAATATGCAGACATTGCAGACAGCTGGTAAAACAAGGGAAAAGTTCTTTTACCTTTTTCTATACAATCCTTTGAGACAGATTTCTGCACCCATGCACAGCCCTAAAGTCAACAGGGCTCTACACAGTCTTTAAAAAAATCTCATTACAGAAGCATTGTTCCTTTTCTATGTGCATTATTATTTGTAAGTAACCTCAGGCCATGTTGTATCTATCTGTGGGGCAGATACACTCTGTGGTGGGCCCCCAAATTGTGCTTATGAGTGCATGTGTTGTAACGAGTGTTGGTTTCTTCCCTTCCTTTCTTTTGAAAGGAAATACAGAATTGCAGTGGTACAGAGCCAGGGAAAAACCTGGGGCCATTTGGGATGAGACTTGGGATCAAAGATTGGAGCACTCTGACCTTTAATGACAGCAGCTCAGCCAGAGACTGCTGTCTGTAGTAGTATATATTTAATGTCTGTTTTTGAAGGGCATCTGCCACTGTGGGGAGGAACATCCCAAAGTCTGTTCAGTGCCTTCTTCAAGTTGATGAGTGTTTTCTTGTAGTTTCTGCTATTATTATGATAATACATATGATTTTTAAGCCACCTGACTGTCTAGGAAAATCTCCACGGAGTGAAATAGTGATGGTTTCTACACAGAATCAGTACAGTTATCTTAGATCTTGGGATAAGTTCCACAGGTAACCCCATTATTATTATTATTATTATTATTATTATTATTATTATTATTATTATTTTTAGATGAACAGACCTTTTTCAGATAGACTTTCAGATGGGTTTTGAAACTGGAAAGTTCCTATATACCCCACAAAATATTGCTAGACTGGTTTTGTCATAAGTCAGGGCTCCCCTGGCCTAGGCCTGTTGGTAAGGAAACATATTTTCTGTTAAATCTGTAGAAGGAAAGTAATGCGTATGTCTTGTAAGTGAATGTATTGGTTTTATCCAGATCTTGGTGAATTGGAATGACTTTCTGAATTGTGCCTGATGAAATCCAGGTATGCAACAGTTTCCATCGTGACTAGGAGGTCTCATCTGCAACCCAAAATATCTAGATCAAAATTTCACAGAATTATCTATGTTGGAAGAGACCTTCAAGATCACCTAGTCCAACCTCTGACCTAACACTAACAAGTCCTTCACTAAAACACTAAACCATATCACTTAGCTCTACATCTAAACGTCTTTTAAAGACCTCCCTGTGGACAGCCCATTCCAATGCCTAACACCCTTTTGATAAAGAAGTTCTTGCTTATATCCAACCTAAACCTATCCTGGTGCAATTTTAGCCCATTCACCTTTGTCCTGTCACCAGGCATGTGGGAGAATAGACCATCCTCGCTACAGCCTCCTTCAAGGTATCTATAGAGGGCAATAAGGTCACCCCTGAGCACCCTCTTCTCCAGGATGAACAACCCCAGCTCCCTCAGCCACTCCTCATAAGACGTGTTCTCCAGACCCCTCACCGGCTTTATTGCCCTTCTCTGGACTCACTCATGTGCCTCAATATTCTTCCTGTGAGGGGCCCAACACTGAACACAGTACTCGAGGTGCGGCCTCACCAGAGCTGAGTACAGGGGGACAATCACTTCCCTAGTCCTACTTTGACACTGAGGAGATCAAATAGGATTTGCGTTGGATTTCTTTGTTCTAAAACTTCTATATGGAAGGAAAACAAACAAACAAACAAACAAACAAAATTGAAATAAGCAAGTTGCTTTTTTTTTTTTTTTTTCTTTAGAATTGAAAGAAATAAAACCTCTCATATATTATGAAGGTTTAAATGTGCTAGAAGTGTTTTCCTGCTCAATAACCATACAATGTGATCAGTAATGTGTATCTCACATAAAGCTGTACTATGGTCAAAATAATTCATTTATTTATTCATTCATTCACAGGTTACAAGTAGGAAAAAAAAAAAAAAAGAGAGTATCTAATCATAACTATTCATAGTATCATAGAATCATAATATCCTGAGCTGGAAGGGACCCAGAAAGATCATTGAGTCCAAATCCTGGCACCGCACAGGTCTACCCAAAAATTCAGACCATATGACTAAGAGCACAGTCCAAATGCTTCTTAAACTCCAACAGGCTTGGTGCTGTGACTATGTTGCTGGAGACCCTGTTCCAGTGCACGACAATCCTCTCACTGAACAACCTCTTCTTCACATCCAGCCTGAACCTCCCCTGTCACAACTTGACGCAATTCCTTCAGGTTCTGTCACTGGTCACTAAAGAGAATAGATCAGTGCCTGCTCCTCCCCTCCCCTTTGTGAGGAAGCTGTAGACTGCGATGAGGTCTCCCCTCAGCCTCCTCTTTTCCAGGGTGAACAGGCCAAGTGACCTCAGCCACTCCTCATACATCTTCCCCTCTAGTCCCTTCACCATCTTTGTCACCCATTTCTGGACACTCTCCAATAGTTTGTACTGTGGTGCCCAGAACTGCACATAGCACGTGAGGCCCCATTAGTGTAGAGCAGAGTGGGACAATCTCTTCCCTCAATCGACTAGCAATGCTGTGCTTGATATACCCCAGGATATGGTTGGCTCTCCTGGCTGCCAGGGCACACTGCTGGCTCATATTCAGCTTGCTATCAACCAAAACCTCCAGATCCTCTCTTCAGGGATACTGTCCAGCATCTCATTGCCCAGTCTGTGCATATAACCAGGGTTGCCCCATCCCAGGTGCAGGACCTGGCACTTACTGGCACTTAAACTTCATGTAGTTGGTGACGGCCCAGCTCTTCAATCTGTCCAGATCTCTCTGCAAGGCCTTTCCACCCTCAAAGGAGTCAATAACTCTTCCAAGTTTAGTATCATCAGCAAAGTTAAATTAATAACCTTAACAAAGCTATTCAAGTTTTTTACAAAGTTAAATTAATAACTTAATAATAAATTAAGTCATTGTATTTACTTATACAGATTGATTCCCATATATGGAATTGTAAAGTTAAAGCCTATCAAATTAAACAAATAAACAAGTAAAAAGAGATAAAATCTGGGTTAAAATATATCCAAGTCACAAGGCAATTGAGACCTTTAGTTTACCTCACAAAGAAATCATTGACTTTGCTTCTATCCCACATTCAAAACAACTGAGAAATGCATCTCCTTACATGTATTTAATATAATATATTCAGAGAGTTTATTCCATATCAAGCCAGTTTTATGTAACAAGAGGCTGGCTCTATGTATTTATTTTTCATTGTATTTTTCATAAAAATACTGTATTTAGTTTTAACAGATAAAGAAATCATGCTTTATTTATTTATTTATTTATTTATTTATTTTTGGCTTTAGCTTTAGGAGTAATTATTCAACTGACAGGGTTTAAAGACTGAATGTTGTCCTGTTCCTAAAATACAGAATGAGTCACTGGCCAATACGGATGGAAGCGAAGGCATCTTAGTTTCCCTGTTTTCTCACAAAGAAATATATTGTTCTGTTGCTACTAAAAATGCGAACTGCAATCAAGACATGGATAATCTCTTACATTGGAATAGCAACCATGTTTGTTCTTTAAAACAAATATGTTCTTTAAAACAAATATATTCTGTGGGATTGTCCACTGCATAGGACTCTTACATAATTCTCACTGAATGTAGACAAAGCTGTATGAATACTCTAACTTGCCAAATCACATGCACTGTGATGTGAATCACATGCCTGTGCAATGAGAAACACAGAGAGCAAATATTTTCTTTTTATTCACACTAACCCCATCAAATGGAGTTATAGCATCTGCAGTGTAATTAATGTCCTGATTTAATAACAGTGGCAAAAACCACAGTAGTTTTGTAGGATGGGAAATTTGTGCTTATGGGACCACTGTTGACACTTGAACTCTACCAGAAACAAGATAAATAGTATTTTCCCAGTTTCTTTTCTATCATACAACAAACATGTTTTAAGAATTCTTATACTTTTCAACTTTAAATTAGATATTCTGCATTCCCATAAAAGATGGCCAAAAAAAAAAAAAAAAAAAAAAAAGATATGTTAATTCTAGGACAATTCATAAATCAGAAAACACATCCCTAAAAGCAGATTAAAAAGTGCAAAGCTTTGGTGATTTCTCAATTTCCACTTAAATAATAATAATAATAATAATCTTTTTGAAGTATAACACACCCCCCTCTTGTGATCTAAAATAAAAATTTCTCTCTAAGGTTATGAAGTTTTTAAAGACTTTTAGTATCTTATGTAAGTGAAAATGAATTACACTTAAACCATATATATAATATATTTATTATCTATTTATTTATTTCTCATGATTTGATTAGAAATCACATAGTACAATTCCTTTTTCTTTTAATAAAACCATTTGGTGAAATACTAATATTAGCATTAATATTTTTCTCCAAAACAGTTTTTGCTTGAATAAATTATTTGTGCTTTCTCAGACTAACTTTTTTTACATAGTGTAGACTATATTATAGCAATATACAGCTGACAGAAAAAGAGACTAAAGGTCATTTGGAAAAGGACCACTTCCCAGTAGGAGTTCTTATAAATCTCTTGTAAACTTAGATTTATATTGTCTTGCCTGATACTAATAAGACATAATGAGCAGAATTTCTGAAAGAGCTATTGTAGTTTATCTGCCAACTGGAATACTGCATGTCCAAAGCACTAATTAGGCTGTTATCATAACTTACACAAACTGTGAATCCAAACTGAAGGAATCCACTGGGACTAGTAGATTGCTCCTGATCTCCTGTTCACATAAATCTAACTCTAATGACTATGCTAACAGAACTCATTTACTGAAATGCAGGTCCATGCCACATGTTCAATTTTAACCTCTGAAGCTACCTCCAAAAGTAGGAGTGAAATGGTAGAAGGAGAATAGTATTCATGGCAACTGGGATCAATTAACACAGCTTTGGCCAATTCAATGTGATACACATTTACTTGTGAAATGTATTTTTTTTTTTTCAAAAATATTTAGGAAATAAATTAAAATGAAATTTCCTTAAGTAACTTTGTATTGAAGGAGGTAAAGGATGTATTTAAGAATATACATACATTTATATATGTTTATATAAGGTATATAACATATATAAGGTATATATTTTCTTGAGCATATCATGCATTCAAACACTTATTTGTAATTCTAGGAGATAGATACATACACATGAACACAGAATGGAAAAGAAAGAGAAAAGTGATAGTACACCAACTGCAGATGAGAGACATTTATTTGAAAATAATTGATAGGGGCCCAAGTTAACTGTTACTTTGAAGTAGACTTAGCTAGACCTTTCCCTTATAATGAGCTCCCTGAAGAAGACCACAAGTCTTTTATAAACAATAAGTGTTACTTTCTTATAAGAAAGAAAACTAGAATTTATAAGTTCTTTTTGTACAGAGAACTTTTTATCCAAGGAATATTTATGCACCAATTTCACCTTTCCCCATGTGTCTTTGAAGGTGGAAATACAGTACAGTAATGAACTCAAAGATTTTTGAAATGCAGTAAACTTTGTATGCTCTTTAGTCCCTAGGGAGTTTATCATTTTTATTTCAACTAAACCTTGGCTGTTCAGTTCCTGTATTTTTTTTTATTTTTATTTTTTTTTCAGCAGCTTCATAATCTCTGAGCTCAATTTCCCCAGCCCCACACTTAGAAGCTTTTGCCTGTCACTCCCTGAAGTCTCTGATACTTTCTCTCTTTGCCCCCAGTCATTTCATTTCACCTAATCTTCTTGAAACAGGAAGATATATGATCAAGATATATGATCAAGAAGAAATATAAAGCAAATATCACCTGTCATAAAGACTTAAATCCGTAAAACACAGTGATTAAGAGTACAGAGTTTGGGGAAGAAGATTGGGCTTTAAGTGATTCATGAAATTTCTGAAACACAACCAAGCAAACACTAAAGTAAATCTTTGTATCCATCCAAAAGAAGATTATATTCTCTCTTTCACAGGGTCAAAACTTCTAGCATACAGCTTATACTAAGACAGTTAAATAGTTATTTCAGGGCACGAAATTTAGTTTAAACTAGGTAATATATCTATGCTACCTGCAGAAAGCTACAGAAATTAGTTGATAATTTCTTTCTCCTGACCCCAAAATTGTAATTCATTACTCTGGTCATCTGACCCAACTCTGACTGTCCTACTTTCTCGTTTCAGTGTCAAAATCTGTACTGTTAATTTATGTAAAAAAAAAAAAAAAAAAAAAAAAAAAAAAAAAAAAAAGACTTTATTTCCCACAAATGAAAGATAAGCATGAGACAGGTGAGAGTGCCAATTAAAAAAAACACAGTGACCATATTAAGACTAAGCAGCTGCTGCAGATGCATTGCTAGCATTTTTCTCTTGTCGTCAAGATACTTCATGAGAGGTGTAATCATAATCTCTTCAAATAAATCATTACTGTTTGGAATAGCACCATGTAATAATAATGAATAGTGATGGAGAACTTGCTAGACTTCAATAGTTTCAACTTTACTTCCGCTGAATAAATATTTCAAATGCTAGTTGCTTGTCTGAATGTCCAAGTTTCTGTAATCTACAAGTGATAGCTGGAAATTTAGTCTTTATTTATTTATTTATTTATTTATTTATTTTTTATTTTTTACTGTAAGGCTAGATATATCCTATGGCTAGTCTTTTTGCATTATTTCTTGTTGCCATGATTGGCCCTGAAAAAAGTGTAGAAGTGATATTGATTTGTGTTTAGGTTAGACATAGATGGAAGGCTCAAGAAAAGTAGATTTGATGTTTGGCACAGAAAGGCAATCTAGGTCTCACAGAAACATGGAAAGTCACAGTGCTGTGATTGTTACTCAATATAACTGATCTGCAACACCATTTATCTTCAATCTCTTAGTTTGTGACAAGTGTAAAGTGATTTACATTTTTTTGGTCCTCAAAAATATATGTGATGAAAGAGGATAAGGATTATTTGAATTACTTCACATTTGCCACAAACCAAGAAAACACAAAAATGATAGTTGCAACACAGTGGTTGCTATTTAGTAACTTTTTATCTCCATGGGAACTTGTCCATATGCCTAAGCCCATAACTCCCTATCTCTTGAAATGAGATAGTGTTTCTCCTGCTTCCCTTTTCATCTTAGAGGACTGTAAATTCATCAGACCTAAGGGGTTCTTATAGTAAGTGACTTCTTTGTTGAAACTACTTGTCCTATATTAATAAAGGAAGCCTGAAAAATAATACATAAATACATACTTTTTTTTTTTTTTTTTTTTTTTTTTTGGCTCACTCATGCAGATAAAAATACAGGACCACTGCCAGCTAAAGATGATTCCATTTCCAAATATTATCATGTGATAAATTACAAACTGAACATGGAATATACCATCTGCAGCACTTGAATCTCACAGCTTGACCATTCAACATTTAAAATTTCTGTTTAAAGCTATAATTTCTTCACAGTGAATGTGAAGAGAAATTAAATTATAGAAATTTAAAATTTCTTCCATCAGATCAGCTAGCTATCCAAAATTAGATTAAGAGCTAGGTAAAATTTTCAGCCAGTTCTCTGTGTAACAGATAATGCTACTTTGTTATGTGTATATGGTAGGTATACACAAAGAGCTATAGCAATTTTTGTGAGTAGACTTTATTTGTTCTCCAAATTCTTTGAAAAACATATTGATATTTGCAATTTACCAAATCAAATTAATATTTCACAATTTGCGTATTAAGTTATGAAGTGTTATCAAGAGTATGTTGAAAGCATAAGTGCATTTTCCTTTCATAAAATGGTTTATGCTATTTTGTAAGGCTTGGTTGCTAATATACTACTTGTTCAGAATGGAACAAGTTTTTCAAATTGAAGTCAGTGAAAGGAAAATGGCAGCTGGTCAAAAGAAAACTCATGAGCCTATCCTTTCTACAGCAGCCTTTTCTGCCAGTCCAAAACAGCAAAAGAAGAGAGACCAGACAGGAAACTTGACACATACGGTGTGCTATTCTTGGTGGAAAAATACATTCCTAGCCTTGGCATCAAAATCTTACAGCAGTAAATCTCAACCTGTGTGTGGCCAGAGGGTCCTGGCTATAAATTAGCATATTTTGGGAAGTCAGGTGAAAAGGGAACATGCATGCTGGAAAACAGTTTCACCACCACAGAAAGCCAAGATGGGCTGAATGACGTGCAAACAGATTTGTTTAACAGCTACATTAAGAAACATGCTTCCAAAACATAAAGGTAGTTCACATGCTTTCACCTTCAGGGATTGTATATCACTCATTTTTAAGAGCAGACAGTAATTTAGACCATCATTAGACCATGAATTAAGTTGTTCACAATTTTGAAAAACTAGCATTTTGGGGTGAACTTCCACAAGTCTGCCATAGGTTGCACATTTCTTCTGAAGGTTTCAATCAAAATGTCTAAATAAATAATAACAATAATATAAAACTTGTAATATATTACAAGTTATTTCTAATTACAAGTTATTTCTAATTCTGAGAATATGTCTCTATATTATATTTATATAGTCCCTCTCTTTGAGAAGCTGTTGCCTTAAACATTCAAAAAGGTAGTGGAAAAATTGAATATGGCTTTTTAAAGTATTCATACAACTGTGGACATGTCATAAAAAATGTCAAATCCTGATTAGTTAAATCTTGTTGAAGTTTTAGCAGAAAATGCCTGCTGAATGAACACCTTGTGTCTGGCTCCTTCACCATCCCCCCCAAATGACTTATTTTATTTCAGCCTAAAAACAGAACAAAAATGAGGTTTCTTTTCCAATGGTTACTCCTGCCTACTCTGAAGCTGGCCACATGGATTGCAAATAGAGGACCATCTGTTATGATGGTCACTGAGGACAGATGTGGTGTGTTATGTGGAGTTACTGGATGCCAAAGTCAGCTCCAGTCAGGTCATTGCTGCACTTGCACGGCTTCTTGTGAGGCTCATCCGCTGTTGGTTTGAGTGGTCCCTGATCACTTCCTATAAAAAAGCAACTCAAATCATGGGTTACAGCAGTCTAAATCATCATAGAATCATAGAATGTCTTGGGTTAGAAGGGACCTTAAAAATCGTCTACTTCCAAGCCCCTGCCATACGCAGGGGTACCACCCACTAGATCAGGTTGGCCAAGGCCCCATCCAGCCTGGTCTTAAAATCCTCAAGAGATCGGGCATCCACAGGTTCTCTGGGCAACCTGTTCTAGTGCCTCACCACTCTCTGAGTGAAGAATTTCCCCCTAACATCTAAATTTCCCTTTTAGTTTAAAAACATTCCCCCTCATCCTATTATTATCTGATTGAACAAAAAGTTGTTCTCCATCTTTTTTATCTTTAAGTACTGAAAAGCTGCAATAAGGTCACCCCGGAACCTTCTATTCTTCAGGCTGAAAGCCCTTACAACCTCCACCACTTGTCCTTTTGGATCAGGATTAACATTTCAATGAATTTGTCCCCTTACCCCTGTTCCAGCTTGGACTTTTCCATTGGCCAGTCCCTTAGGGGTGTACCTGCTGTGGACTTATGCACAGCCACAGATGTTTTAAGACTAACTGTTCTGGTGTAGATTTATTAACAGGTCATTTCCTCTTCAGACCTGCTGCAGCATGGTCTTATCTACAGAGTCACTTTGAGGTGTACCTGCTCTGTTATCACCCTTTACTTTGGCCACAGTCCCTTCAGTCACTGTCCGGGCAGCACGAGAATTACAGAAGTCTTGGGCTCTGCATAAGCACTGCTCTGTAACAACTAAAAGCATTGTTGTGTTATCACTATATCACTGTTTTCATCAAAAATCCCAAACACAGATCATAGAGTGTCTACCAAAAACAAACAAAAAAACAAACAAACAAAAAACTCTATTCCAGCCAAAACCATGACAGGGTTTCTACAACTTTTGCTGGAATTCTCTAACACCATCTTTTATTTACTTTATTTAGTCTGTTTATTCACTCTTTATTTACCCACCTCTCTTTAACTCTCTAAGCCTGAGGAAGCCTCTGTTTCAACAGTTTTGCTATCAAAGGTCATCAGGAATACTGTTCCTGACAGCTCTCCAGAGGAAATATTAAAGAAAACAAGCTAGAATAGAACAGTAAGTATATTTTTGAGAAAAACAAACAAACAAAAAACCCATGCACATTATTTAATCTTTTCCCAAATTTCAGAGCATTAGATTCATTATATTGACAATACTCAGTGTTATTTAGATGCAAAGACATCTCTGTACCACTCAGACAAAACTAATCTCAGTGTTCTCAAGTGTGAAGAGTATTTTAAACTCAGAAAAAAAAAACATTTTGGTTCATTTTAAATCCACCTGTATGTTGTTGTATGCTGTTGATGTAGACTTATACACTTAATCAGACTTCCTTCCAAGGTTTTTTCTTTCTGAGCTGTTAACTTGTTCTTTGATACTGATACGTATAGTTTAATTTATTTCACTCCTTTTCTGTTCGATATACACCTGCTTTTCAAAATTATCTGTACCTTCCAGGCCCTTTCCATTGACAGTTGCTTTACTATTTCTCTTATTTACACATTTCTCTGCTGTAGTAATCAATTTATTTCTCATGACATCACAAAAATTGTTGATTCCTCTTTTGTTTTGGGTACATTTATACTCTTTCCATATTTAGAATCACAGAATCATAAAATATCCTGAGTTGGAAGGGACCTGCAAGGATCATTGAGTCCAACCCCTGGCTCCACACAGAAATACCTCAAAATCAGACCACATATCTAAGAGTTGTCCAAATGCTTCTTGAAATCCAGCAGGTTCAATGCAGTGGCTGCTTCCCTGAGGAGTTTGTTTCAATGCCTGGCCATCAGTGAAGAACATTTTCCTAATATCCAGCCTGAACCTCCCCTGATGTACAGATAATTTGGATAATCTGTATAATTTGGATAATTAGTAATTATCCACTCTCTTCTTCAAAAATTATTTAATGATATGCATTGGTTCATGTTTTAGACCAACAGTTTATAGCATTCTAGCTTCTCCTCTGCCTCTGTTAAAGGTATTTATTGCAGCCATGACACTGATATAGAATCTCCTGAAATAAGATAATTCTCAGTTTAGCAGTGTTTTAGTTAGATTTTATCTATTTGGCTTGCTTACGGCCAAAAAAAGGGACACAATTACAAACAAAAAGTGTATCCTCCACTGTCTTGTCTTCTTAAGTTTTTTTTTTTTTTTTTTTAAGGACAGAAGAGAATTCATTTAGTGAGGTTCCAACATGCTGTCGTAAGGTATTTGACTTCTGCAACATTTATTGTTTCAAAAAACTACATGGTGCTTCTTGGTTTATAATCCATGTTTTCACACAAAGTAAACTAAAACTATACATATTTTAAGTGAAACACATATATGATATACAGCCATACATAGGCTGATTGTTACACAGTGAGAAAAATAACTTCCCAAGGCACAAATCCTTCATAAAATATTTTTTAAAAAGCATACAGTGATTGTGTGGTGGTTTTAATGTGGTAGGCAGCTGAACACCACAACCACTCTCTCACTCCCCCTCCTCAGATGAGGAAGGGAAGAAGTAAAGGAAAGAACAACTCACAGGTTGAGATAAGGATAATTTAATTAAAGAGAAAAAAATATTATTAAGGAAATATTATTATTAATTAAACAATTCAACTAAAGGGAAAAAAGGGAAAGAGGAAGAGGTGGGGGAAAGGGAATAACAAAACAAAACAAGTAAAAGCTATGTGGAAGTGCAGAGGAAACCAATTACTCTCTACTTCCCACAAATGAGCGATGCTTGACCACGTCCTTGAAGCAGGGCCTCAATGCACGTAGCCAGTGTTCGGGAGGAGGACAGGCATTTTTGCAAAGAGAGCCCACCCCTCCCCTCTTCTTGCTTTTTTCACCTTTTATTGCTGAGTGTGCTATCATATGGTATGGAATATCCCTTTGATACGACTGCTGTTCTAGCTACAAGTGCAGAGCACAGAACTGTATGGGCTGCTGCAGGGAAAGTTAACATGCCAGCCAGACCCAGTACAGATAGTGACGCACCATTTCTATATATCTATACATTACTGTGTAATGAAAATATTAATTCTGTAGTCCATATCAGAATGATGTGTTGGAAAGTACACGCTTAAGAACTATGTATTGGGGGCTGAAATACAAATTCCGTCAGAATTATACAGACTGATGGTCCTACTGTTTTACCTACAAAAGGTTTATTTTCTAGAGATTATTAATAAAATATCTCATTCAAAAGGAAATGTCATTTTCCTATGAAAAAAAGAAAAAAAAAATAGGAAGGAAATTAGAAATGATCTCACCATGTAGTGATTAAATACAGTAGTATTTAGTCTTTTAGTCCTTTAGTCTTACACAAAGTAATATCAAATCCTTTCCATTATATTTTAGTCATACTAGTTTCATAACATTTTACAAAGCTTTACTGCATTAGGTGAAAGACTGATATTTTTCTGTTGGAAGTTAATTAATTCACTGTTGCAGACTTCAAGGTTTGTGTTTTGAAGCACTGGCAGCTGTTAAAAATAAAAAGAAAAACAAACAAACAAACAAAAAAACCTTCCACTGTGGTCAGTAAGCCTTTTGTGAGGTCCATTTACTCCATTATAAATGTCCATTTTACCATGGACTAAAGGGAGTCTTCTGAGAAAAATAATTCAAATAAATATTTTGGTATATTTAAATAAGACCAAGCCTAACATTTTTTTTCTTTCTTTCATTTTTTTTTTCTCCTATAACTGAAGATTCAAAATTAGTGCAATACTTAAAAATAAACAAACAAACAAGCAAACAAAAATATAACCTGCATGATTAAGAATGCAAATACTTAAATCTATATTCAGTTTCTAATGTTAGCCTTCTGAACTATGATCATTATAAAATAAATCTCTTCCTGCTTCTATCAATGGCTATGAATCTCTAACACAGATATTTAAAATGACTGTCCCAACATGATGTAATTAATCATCCTAATGGTCAGAAACAAATGACATCATGTAGCAGTGACACAACAGAAAAACAGCAGGGCATTAAACCTTCAGCCTATACAAAGTTAGAAATAGTCTTAAATGTTGAAGCATATCTCCTGAGTAACAGACTCTCAGGGGAATACTAAGTCTGTTCTTCGTTTTTTAATCTGACATTCTAACAGACTTTCAAATAATATTCTTGGGCTCAGTCATTATTTTTATGACATTCAACACTGTCAGTCAAATTAGTCTAAAAGATCATGTTGTGGCAGATGATTAATATGTTGGCAAAACTTCCATTATTCAAACATGAAAGAAAGGATTCTCTTTGGATCATTAAGATTTATCAAAGGTTAAAATAGATATTAAGGAGAAAATCCAAATCCTACAGTACATAAAAGTCACCATCATACTCACTACTTCTTAGATCAAATCCAAAGATTTTTTAATCTTTGTCCTTAGCATAAAGGTATTGCAACGTCTGTATGAAAGTAAGATGAAATAAACCCTACTAAAGCTCTATTGATAAGTGGAGCATAGAAATGAAAATAATAGAATAGATGAGAACAGTGTGCTGTTGGATATAAAGCCTATAATCACATATGCTTAGAACAGATCACACACCCCTAAAAAGCAAGCCACCAAAATGTCCATGACAAAATGTGCCTTTATATTCTGTTGTTGACCATGAAAAGTAATTATTACTTTGTAAAATAAATTAACTACAATACCAGTGAAAAAAGAATGCTTGTAAAATACATGTTAGATTATATGATTAAAAGCTCATTACCATAAATGAAAAACCCCAGGAATATGAAGAGGAACAATGACAGCTGAAAAAAAAAAAAAAAAAAAAACAAAACAAAACAGTGACTTAGTGTGAAGAAGGCACCCTGAGCCACATCCTGAGACTGTCCATATAAAACAGTGAAATTATTCATCCTGGTGGGAAGCCCACCCACAAAGACTCTGTCCCAGTGCACCCTGCAGACTGAAGGGGGTTAGAGGGCTCATTGTGGAATTATAGGTGAGGTATGTTTTGTGATTGTGTAAAACTTAATATGGGGAATTGTGGAACATGTTGGGGAAGGACCAAAGATGTGGAAAGAAGGGCACTGACGTGATTTAAGAAGGAACAAGGATAAGAAGGATTATAGAGGGGATTAAAAGGGCCATAAAATTGAAAATAAGTGACTGAACACTGCACCTGAACACTGTATTATGCCTTATCTTCTCAATAAATCCTGGCTTCAGTGGTCTTCTGTGGGGGGTGTGCTCTCTGTTCTGAGTGGAAATGTGTGAAAACTAGTGAACTTCAAGATGGACAAGTAGGATACAAGGTCTGAATACCATCAGTCAGGGGGGAACTGCAAAACTCCAGGGTTTGTATGGCTGAGTACCAGAAACTGGAGGAAAAGGGGGTTCTGTTGGGGGGCTCTATTGATTGCCTACTGGATGGACTCTCTAAGGTTGCTACTGGAATGATCCATATTTCATGCATATACATATATATTCCATATACCAGACTTTGGACACTTGAATCAACAGAAGAGGATTCAGCTGTCCATACTGCTCATGTTTCTGGGTGCATCTAAGTGGGTGCATGGCTTCGAACACTGTGGCTGGCTGTGTGTAGAGGGGTTTCTGAGAACTCAGGCTTAGCCTTGCTACTAGCTGAACCCTGGGACATCAAGCTACAGCAGTCTCACATACATTGAAATAGTGGATTTAGCAATCTCTTACATTTTAAAATAAAGCAGTCCTAAATCTTTACAGCTTGAAATAATGACTCACTAGCACAGTTTGTTTCAAGCAGACACCCACATTCAGAATCATATGCTCCGTTTTAACAGCACCCAATCTCCCTTTCCACCCACGTAATATAATTAGAGGAATCCCTTGGAAGTTCTCTCAACAATAATGTGACACATCTTCTACCAGAAGACATTAATTTTATCTTGCACAACTGTCCTAAAAAGATGTAAATCTTGGTAGGCTGTAATATTTTAATAGATATTTCGAGGAGAGAATGAGTTGGTGAGTTAGTGTCTATACCATAATAATAATACTAAGAAGAAGGTGCATTGTGCTGGCTGCCACCCAAAAAAATTGTTGAGAAGAGAAAAGGTGTCTCAAAATACAAAATATAAGAGAAGAATAAACATATTAATCTTTCTTTCTTTCTTTCTTTCTTTCTTTCTTTCTTTCTTTCTTTCCTTTTTCTTCTCTTATATAGCTGTGATAATGTGTTGACTAGTGACCATTAGTATCAAAATGATACAAATGATACGATGTTTCACTTTGCTCATGTTCTAATATGTACTCTTTGGCTTCTTTACAAAACTTTCCTATCTAAATTCTGAATGACTTTAATTTCTTACTTTTATTAAATTTTAGATACTTAAATTTCACCTAAAGATGATGATACATTTACTGTGTTACTACACTTTCAGCAGAGAAGTGGTAAAATCCCTAATCATAGACTCTAGACAACTATGCAGTTTATTTCCAAATTATGACTGATGTAGTCCAAGCTGAATGCAAATTATGGCCTCATTTCTTAGGTTTCATTTGAACTGCGTTCAGCCCAACATCCAAGCAAACTAAATATCTAGTTATCCACAAAGGTTCCCTGAAACTTATGCTGGTTGACAGCAGCTCACTCACTGGAACTCCCAAAAGAGAAACCATACCTCACCACATAGCTTGTAGAGGGATGAGTGCAATAGCATACCCTTTCCATGGATAGGCCAAGACAGATCATCCTTCATCCACTTAAGTTCTGTAAAAGCTGTGATTTTCTCTCTGAACTCCATGATATTCTTAAATATTGAGGACCAAAATCTTCCTTCATATACTTGATAACCAATAATCAGCAAATTAACAAAACATTATCACTGTATGACTTTTCAGTCAGCCATATACTTTAATCTCTTTATGCTTGGGAATAAAAGGTTATATGGGAAAATAATATGATTTAATATATTATTTCAACCAGACTAAAATTCTCAGATTTTACAGTGCTGAAGTTAATTGATACAAGATTGGCTCCCAGATCTGAAGCTCTGAAAATGTGCAAGCGTTGGTTCTAGCGTGAGTTTGTATTATGTTATTGAAGACGTTCTTATTTAATTTTTTGAAAGTTACTTGAAAGTAAATAGTAGAAATCTAAATTAATCCAACATTATGGTTGAAAATATTGAGCTGAAATTACAGAAATTTTCTTTATATGCAGCTTTTACATTATACAAGCATAGAAAGTTAATACCATATCTGATAGATTACTAAATATGAGTTTGAGAAGAAGCTACTGCTGTGGTGGGAACAATCATTATGCATTTCCTGATTCGGTGTTAGTAAAAACCTAAATGAAGATATATTATCTCTATTTTTAAAATTTCAGATTAGATTCATTATGAGAATCACGACCCTTAAAATCTCACCTGCTGAATCTTAGTATTCAGATACCACAGGCACTGACAGAAAAACAAGACTCTGAGACAGACTTTACTAGACAGGAAACTCTGTTGTGTGTTCATACTAGTAGTACTTTATATCTTCATCAGATATATGGCAATAACTAACAGAAATTGGAACAAGTTAAAGAACTATAACAAAACTAGGCCTTCTTGACTGTTCTAAGTTTCAGAGCTGAAGCATCTTTTCACTTTGGATGTACTTTAAGGTAGTTGTTAAAAAGAGAAGACATGCTCAACAAGCCATGGAAAAACGTCAGAAAGGGAAAATCTGCCAGAGCAAATAATAATCTAAATGAAAATGCACTATAGTTATTTTGCATTAGCAAAGAATTATGTATAGTCTGCATGTAAAGACATTTTTATTCTTATAGTAACAGCACAAGACTGACTAAAAACATAACATAAATATGAAACATATAACATACAACAAAAATTTCCATGCTTAAGGTGTCACACAATAGTGAAGCTTTATTTTCCTTCATATTTTGATTAGCTTTATTGAGTAGTTTTTACATTGACCTCTCACAGTTCAAATATAACACCTAAAATACTGTTTTACTTTAAGTACATCAAAACATTTCTTATTCAAGCTAAATTTTTTTATTAAAACCTCTCAGAATATAAGAATAAAAGCTGTAAACCTGTAAATTACCATAAATGAAAATATAAAAGTGATTACAGTCACACTTCTGGTTCTTCATCTTCTGAAAATAAAGCAGTAGGACCATGGCAGTTTACTCTAGAAACCATGTGAACTCAGCAAACCTTACTAAAGTACAGTCCCAAGATTTTTAACTCTCTTAGACTATTTGTCCCAGACTCTTGTTCACAGTTTAAAGAATAACAACATAAAAAAGAAGCAGAGATTATTAAGGTCACATTATTTTTTCTAGTTCCCAAACTCAGTGCTTCAGCTCAGTTCCTGAGGGTCAGATAAAATCTAGAAGGTAGCTGGGGCAAATCTCATTGACTTTAATGCTAAGCTGTTGCAGCTTGCAAAAAATTAAAACATATGAAGGCCCTCTAATTTTGGGGTATAAAGGTGTTTTTGTTTGTTTGTTTGCTTATTTTTTATGTATCTTTATTTTATTTTATTTTATTTTATTTATTTTATTTTATTTTATTTTATTTTATTTTATTTTATTTTATTTTTTCTAATGGAAAGAATCTTCCAGATGGAAAATGCTCAACTTGAAAATAATAACGATAATAATAAACAAATATTGCTATTTATTGCTAATTTTTGTCTTAATTTGGTACTGTTTAATGCATTCATGGTATTTACATCCATTAATCCACTCATTCTTAAAATCTAGAAAATTTAACAGTAAAATTTGGTTACCTTGTCTTGCCTGTGACTATAGAAAAAAAAGTAAACACAATCTGAGATACAAGTTCAAAAAACATTCCTGTACAACCACTCTGAGAATCATGTATACATAAATTACATTTCAAAACTACTAGTGTGGAAAACACATTATTATGTACATGTATATTGACAGGTAATTAAAGCATCTATTTTCACATTACTGAAAAGTGCAGTATCTTCCCCTACCAAGCAGAATTTCACAGAAAGTTGGATCTGAATGAGAGTTCAGTAGTATACATCTTTTGTTTCCAATCATACTTTGAAGTAATACTGCTAAATATAACATGAGTGAGAGGTGAGAGAAAACTGGCACACCTGGCACATGGTTCCACAGCGGTAACTCTTAATAATTAACAACTTTGTATCTTTGGAAGACAAAGAAGTTAAAAAAAAAAAAAAAAAAAAAAAAAAGGATGACAAGTATGTATCAACATGTCAGAATACCTCAACTTTTACTAAATACACCGTCTTTCATGAAATATTTATCAAATATAAAAATAGGTTGAAAGTCCAGCTGTTAATGTACTCATTGCAAAATTTGGCAATGTCTTTAAACAGTCCAGAATTTAGACCTAACAACTTTATGAACAGGAATGTGAAGGTTTGGAAAGTTAAATAAAATGACTCTTTTAGGAAAGCTTTTGAGGTTTCTGAAGTGCTCCATGGATTTGTGTATATATAAAAAAGAAAAGTTTAAAAATTATTTTGCCATGGTAGATAATAGAATTTTCAAGATTTGATTAGATCTAAGCTCCAGAATGTATGTATGCATTTATTTAGGAAGGAGAAAATCCTACATTTATTTGTAACTACTTTTGTAAATGTGATTGCCTGAACAGGCATGTACAATGTTAAATAATTCCTTCCTTCCTTCCTTCCTTCCTTCCTTCCTTCCTTCCTTCCTTCTTTCCTTTATTTTTCCCTTTCAGCCACTCATTGCTTTTCCCATATTGTGGTGCTACAGGCTCATGGTAGATCAGTAGTACTTAAGGCAGCTGATTTATACCAACCAGTCCCACTATATCTGCATGGCCTGAAATTACACCTTTGACTGTAGTGTAGAATAGAGAAGCCAGAATTGCTGACAGTTTGCTCAACCTGGTGGTTATATCGACGGCAGTCACTCAGATGAAAGAACTGAGTGGTGGGAAGAAGACCTTGACTGAAGGAAAAAAAAAAAAAAAAAAAAAAAAAAAAA
>CM021731.1:9155787-9174628 GCA_011075105.1 Heteronetta atricapilla | reverse complement strand
TAAAAAAAAAAAAAAAAAAAAAAAAAAAAAAAGTGTTAGCTGTCTCCCCATTTATTGGCACTTTTGACAGGCTGTGCATCTGGTGCAAAGACTGTTGGACACCACTACAGAGAAGCTGCAGATATCTCTTATTCTATATATTAATTTAAATATCATGTTATATCACATCATGCTTCCTGGTAATCTTCTTTCCAGTTTAACAAAACAAGTGACAAACATCTGCTTAGCACCATGCTTACAGTTAGAGCTTTAATTAAATGCTTTGATGACTCAAAATCTAACTAAAGCATAAAGAAAAAACCAAAGTGAGTCAAAACAATTTCATTACTTTTTTTTTTTTTTTTCCTAAGTGATTGGCAGCTAAGAGCTTCTCAAGCTTTCATGATACAAAATGTTGTACAATAGAAAGTCAAAGGTGTATTTTCCAGATCATCCTTGATTTTCCCGATTTTCATTAGCTTCTAAATGTTGAATTAGCCATTACATACTATGTCAATACGCATTAAGAGCTACCATTAAATGTTTTTTCATTTATTTAACTTCAGCTTGAGAGGTGGAGAGGTCTGCTTTATTGAAGGCTTTCTTACCAAGAATGTTAAAGAAAATTTTAAAACATTGCACCTGTTGCAGATAAGGATATCTGTCCACAGCTGATGCAGAGCTTAAACTTTTCTGCTTTGGTATATTTATACAAGGTAGGAGCATTTTAAGTCAATGGTGATTTGCATACTGACATATTTTTCCCTTTATTTCACAGTCCTGAGTTTAATACCTGAGATTCTGAGATTGCTAGATTGCTTTTTTTTTTTTTTTTTTTTTTTTTTTTTCAGGATGACATTAAATGTAGTTAAAAATAAGAAAAGAACTAACGACAATAGGCCAGGTGGATGCTAAGATGCTAAGTAAGTGAAAACAGATTGGAATAAGCAGAATCTTACAGAACAAAAGCACAGTCCTATGTCCTATTTATATCATCCTTTCATCCCCACTTAACTGTGAATGATTTCACTAGGAATATCTTCCTGAAGAACACGTGTGAGAAGGTAGGGAGATAAGCATAGTAGCTTTGATTTCTTTTAGTCAAATAAATAAATAGCTTTAAGCTTAAACTTACAAAAGACATATGAAACACAAATGACTGTCATTTATGATTGTTTTCAACCTTCCACCTTCATAGTTCCTTTTTATTGTTTGAAAATTTGGGTAGGATTTTGGGGGGAAGGGAGATAATCTTATGTGAGGATGTATTAACTTGTTTACTTGCTTTCCTTGCTATTCTCCAGGTATTCAGGGGTCTCTCAACCTTTAAAGCAACACACAAAAGATATTGTTACAGAGAAGAGCTCAGTGGTCTGGATCTTGTTTGAATTCTTCATCTTCAATTTCAAAGATTTCAGAGCCTCGGTCTGTAACAAGTGAAATCTACTTGATGTAATGATAAAAATAAATCTCTCTCTTTTTTTTTTTTTTTTTTTTTTTAACTCAAGATATCTTGGCAAAAGAAACAGAAGGGTGAGATGAATTCAGTTCTGCCTTATAAACCATCAGGAAAAGCAATGTCTTTCACCCAGCACACAGTCTTAATAAAGAACAGAGTTACATCTATACATTTGGTGCAATGGGATAAAAATCTGGATTTTGTATAGAGGACAAGTGATGACGAGAAGTTTTTGTTTGTTTGCTTGTTTGGTTGGTTGTTGTTGTTTTATCATAAAAGAACAAAATAATGGAAATTATGAAAGCTATTTAGAAGGAATAAACTCATGAGAGTGATTTGGGATCTTTTGGTTATTCTAAGTATCACTACATTATTGTTTTCTCAAGTATCCTTTTGGGATTTCAGTACAGGAATATTAGTAAAGAAATGCTACTACCTTTTAATTGTACAGAGATATCTTGTGAAGTAATTGAATAATCATGTACAGTACTGGGGTTTGCAAGGGTCTGCCCAGTCCAAAAAAGCATCCAAAGGGAAACAGAAGAATTCTATTTTAAGAGCCAGAACTTGGGTATTCTTGTTCTGGGACTGAAAAGCTCCTTCCAGTGGGGCATGGGAGAACTCCCTTGGGAGTCAGAGAACTATACTATTTCCTTTAAGCTGCACATGTATTAAAGTGCTTTGCTGTACTGCCTGCCATCATACAGGAGAGCTTCATCAAACAACTACATTTCAGAGAGCACTTGCCTCTAGAGTTAGCTTTAATAACTTGATCTGTTGGAATACACTGGCATGTAACAACTATAATCCACTGCAAGTCCATGTGGTGATGAGGACCAACTTTAGTGACACGAATATATACCAAAGGTTCATTTTTACCCTATTATACTCACGTTAGTATGCACACATTATTTCAGTAAGAACCATCTCCAGAGATATATATTTAGCACTGCAACCTTTGACTTCCAGTATAGACAATTCAGGAGTTGCGTTTAAGTTTAGCTGAGGTGTCTAGAACCAAATAAACAGTCAAAGTAAACCCTGTACAAAAGATACCTTGCTGAAATTACAACAGATTCTTGAGGAAAGTTTTACTAGCTCATAAAAACCTCTTTATGCATGTGCTCATACAATTTGTGCCTGTTCAAAATCTTTGCTGAATCCTTCCTCTGTTTTTCACAATTTGATTAAACTTAGCATGACCAAGAAAAAAGAAAAAAAGAAAAATCCATTTGTACTTGACAGTCATTGAGAGAAACTTAATCTCTCTATCAGCATTGGCATGTGAGTTACACTGTATACATCATGACTGCTCTGAAGCAGTTCTCCCATTCCTTCAGGACAACTTCTTTATGAGTGTCTGAGTGCTGAACAGAACACATATAAACCAACCTGCAGATGTTCTTAGTAAATCATTGAGAGTCTCACATTAAATATTAGCCACTTGTGTATTTATCTTTTCCCTTCTAAGTATCAATAAATTATTCAGAACACTAAAATGTCTGTTTAAATTTATCAGTATGTTCTTGTTCATAGTTTTTTCTATTATGGTTCCCCAGAAATCAGAAAGATAGTAGAATCCCCTAAATATGGTTGTGAATTTATAGCAAATATACAGGTCCATGGCATTCTCACTATATTCCTTCTCTCTGGGGACAGACTGAAACTGAAACTAATGTTACCTGTAAATTCCAGTAGGTTCATTTTTGTTTGTTTGTTTGTTTTTTGTTTTTGTTTTGTTTTTGGTTTGTTCCCTAAAAGTGCTTCACTGATAATAACAGCACAAAACTTATTTATTTATTTATTATTTGTGCTAAGATGCAGGGAGAAAAATTTGCAACCAGTTCTTACTGATGAGAATTTTGTTTGACAATTGAAATTCCTGAAATTCAGTAGCAGTGCAATCTACTGTCCATTGTATTTTTTGTCCTCCTGATTCTTACCCCATGGCATAGTTAAGCTAACTGAGAGCTATATGGCTTTTTGGCCCTTTCACATGTTCAGGGAAATTTTATGAGATAATTAGAAACTATGAAATTAACAATTTCTGAATACATACACATCTGGAGATCAAAGAAATGATCAGACCTGTTCCACTTCAGTGAAATCTGACATTAGGTACCATAAAAAGTGGTAGTTCTTAAAGTTCTTAACATTTAAACAAGCTCCATCTGCAACTAATCAGCTGCCTCCCAATTGTACATGTGAGACAGGGGGGATCAAATAATAACTTGAAGATCACCTGGTCCTCATAAAAGTCTCCTAGAAGGGTGGGTGGACAGGCAGGCAGGCAAGCAAGCAAGCAAGCAAGCAAGCAAGCAAGCAAGCAAGCAAGCAAGACTGACTGATTGACTGACTGACTGATTGACTGACTGATTTTGTCAAGAGACTGTGGTTTGACAGAAAGAACACAACTGATATCCTGAGTTTCTGTTAATTTACTTTATTCTGAAAGAATTGAACTTACTGTCTGAGGGAGAAGGACTAAAATTTTGTACTGGGGATTTTCACCTGAGTATGACTTGACAGAGTGCTTACAGTTATTATTTTTTTCCTTCTTATTTCATGAGACTGATAATATTCATAAGCAGATTCCAAAATCACTACAAATAACTGGGTCAATACATAACTAGGTTCTTGCTCTGTTCCATGCTATTATTTTTTATTTATTTATTTATTTTTACAGTAAAAGCTGCTTAGAGTTGTTAGTGAAGTTAGGTTATTGAAAATTAAAACAAAAGCTTGCAAGGGAGAATCTTCCGTTGTGTGATTTCAGCCTCAGCCTATAATCAGGGGGTGCTGTAAACTCTTGCTATAAGAAGAAAATTTTATCCTGTCAAGAAAATGATATTTAGTTTTCCTTGTTGGAAAAAGAAGGCTTTGACTTCTGAGGTGAGACAAGTACATTAAATGTGTGAGCAAGGTAAATAGTAAACCACCATATGCTTCTTTGTCATTTCTGACTGTGCAGCTTCCTTAGAACAAATCTACCCAGAAATTCCCTATTGTAATGCATAGTAGCCTCATGCAATAGCTAGTGAAACCCTGTGCCTGTCCTTAATGTGTAAGTGTCCAGGAAGTGGGATACCTAAAAATTTGGCTGAGACTTCACTCTCATGTTATGTAACTGTCTTACTGCTCATACATAACTTTCTTGCTCTGTTCCATATCTAAGGCTAAGAGTGTATAATAATGCATTGATGCAAAAAGGGAACCAGAGTGGAAAATGAAAATAAAATATATCTCTATGTTTATCTTATTCTTGATTATCTTCCTGAATTTATGTATGGGAGTTCTGTAAAGAGTGAAATGGAGATGTTGAAGTTCAGATGTAAAATAAACTAACTAAACCATACTGTTTGATATCAGGTGAAGTCACACATGATGACCTAATCAGACCAACAGCTTTAGTGAATAAAAGCAGAAACTCCATCAAAACCAGATGCTACATAAAGATTTAACTATCACAAGTATTATACATTTGGATGTGAATGCTGTGAACAAGGTATTGTGAATTCATCTTCTATTTTGAATAAAACCAAAATGCTCCAAAGGAAGCATAAAACTAAATCCATAGTCAATAAAGGTGAATAGAACTACAAAACAGGAGGAAAAAAAAAAAAAAAAAAAAATCCAATCCTTGTTGCTATGTTACTGATCTTGTCTTTGGAGCAAGATCATGCACACATGGAAATCAATGTCAGTTCTGCTGATTTAGTTTTCCTCCTGTGTCATAACTTTCATAGTTCCTGGCTGGGAAACAAATGATAACAGAGCCAAGTCTTAATAAAATCTGAGTGGGGTGCTCCAGCTGAACAGAGCATATTTTGAGTGGAGAGATGCAGTAATTGCTTTTAACTGGTATTGTAGACTTTTATTAATTGTGTGCTGGGGCTTGCAAGTGTTTAAAGGCACTTGGAATGTGTGGCATGGAAGCCAGTAAAGCTTCAGGAGACACCATGGCTGGGGAAATACTGAAGCATTACTTATTCTATCTCTGAAACAAGAGATGAAGCAGAGGGAAATCAATGTCACAACATCGAGATCTGTATGGCAAGAGCATGGCTTCATTATACAAGATGCTGCAGAAATGGAACAAAATAGTCCTGACCCTGGAATATTGCAGTCCAAGTGAAAAACACAAGAAATGCATGGGAATACAAAGAGAATGTGTGAGGAAATGTGTTTTCATTCAGATTAGCAAGCAGGAATTTTTTTATGTTTTACAGAAGCAATGAAATCTCCATCAAGGGAAAGAGAGCTAAGTACATTGAAATTAAAATCTATGTAATAAAGAATGCTGCCCCACCCAGTTTACATCTACAAAACAGTGAAAGAACTAAGTTAATTTTTTGCTTATTTTCTTATTGCTTTTACTCAAGTGAATAAAACTTGAGGGAGGGCACCAAGATGATTGGAGGTTGGAGGATATAATGTGTGAGATGAAGCTCAGAGAACTACATTTGTTCAGCTTTAAGAAGAGAAGCCAGATGGGACTTTTGCTGCCTTGAGTTATGCAGTTTAAAATTAGCCCCTCTGAGTGTTGGGGCTGACCTGATAACCTTCAAAGGCTCTTTTCAACCTTTGATTATATGACTGTAAGAGCAAGGGTTGGAAACTGTCATAAATATTATCCAAAAAGTATGTTACCCAATCAACTTAATACAGAACACCAAGCATCACAATACCCTGAAAATGATAACAACTGCCAACATGGCTATGATGGGACTGAAAATGAAAATGGATAGACAACAGCATAGTCCTTAGCTTATGTTTGATGATACGGATGAAAGGCAGCAAAAAAAGCCAGCTGTATGGTTTCAAACGACCACAGGATAGTTAAAAAATTAGCTGTTTAAATATCCCCAAAGAGAAAACAGGCACTTTGCCCTTCCTTCCAAATCAAATACACAGAACAGTTATTGCATAAGATTTTTTTTCAAATTTTTTTAGAACTTAACCTCAAAGCTTTTGTCTGTAGATAGATTCAGGATTTATTTATTTATTTATCAGATACTGAAATATTAGGACAATACACAAAACATGAGCAGAAAGTGTTTTCTCTGTCTTCTAAAATCAAAACCTTGGAGATATTCCTCAAACATGTACTTCAGATCTGCAATATCATCATTCTGTCTGGCCAGACGTGGCTGTAATAATTAACAGTGACATTTTATTTTTTGCTCAGATTAAACCCAACAATTTTCAGAGTCTCTACCATACACAGGATATTCACTAGGATCTAAATCCTACTCTTCTTCTTGAAGTCTTTATTCAGAAAGGGTTTTTATAAAACAGATTTGCAAAAGTTGTAGTAGGAAAGAGGAAAGAAAACCTCTCCTTCTCTGTTTGCCTTAGACTGTAGAAGTTGAAACACTTAGTTATCTCTGCCTAAACTGGTTACTCCAGTAGTGGTAGATACCAAGGAATGGATACTTTGAATTTTATCAGTTATTTCATATTTTAGAATGAAAATTCTATGTCTATGTGATCCTACAGTTTATAGACAGAACAACAATGACTAATTCATATTTCTAAAACAGAGGCATCAACCTTTATTCATTGAATCAAATATTTTTTTTCTTGAAACCACCCAGGTGGGTGTGTTTTATGTTGGCCACAATCCAGTTTGGACAATGGCATTCTTCCCATTAAAATTATCATAGGCATTGTGCAAAGACATCTGAGAACATGATTCAGTCCTGAAATGGTTGCTATGGTGCCATTTGGTGTTAGTATTTTCTGCACATAAACAAACTGCCTTTTTTTTTTTTTCCCTTAAACCAAGAACATTTGTTACACTTCTGTTAACTGTTAATTTAATTTGATCTTGTAGCAGCTTCCATTTAAAAAAGACTACACTACTCTTAACATTTTCCCAGTCAAAACAGTCAAAACAGATGCTTCAAATCAGTTTTATTAAATTACATATGCTAATGTCTAAGCAAAAATCTTATACTAGAATTTTTTCACCTTATTAACACCCAGAATTCTGCTCTCTGAGGTACACATTTTAATAGGGTTCCTTTTTAATTAAGTAGAACTTCTAGAAAGAGTAAATGGATGTTAAATATATTGTTCTTGCTACATTAACAGCTTTTAGAAGAGGTTGTTTTTAATTGATCAGAAAGCTCCTTCTATTTTTAAGGAAAAGACTGGTTCATTGATTTAAGCACTAACACAGAAAGTAAAGGAAATCTGCTTACATATGTAGCTGCAAATCCTGCAAGGCAGCAGATATCTTGCAAGGGAATTTTAGAAAGTGTCTGAAACAATTTAAGTATGATCCATGAATGACTTCTCAGTGGATTAGCCCCTAACCTTTAACTTTTGTGACATTAGTTACATCTCTTCTTGACATCTATAATGGAATATTCTCCTATTCAATTGCTTAAAAATGTTCACTTTGACTTTCTGATTGACCTCTGATGAGAACCGATCTCTTTGAGAGGGTTTCACAGTTGTAGATTCATTAATCTTTCTGTAAAAGTCTAATGATAGATGAAAATTATTTCAATAAAGTACAAAAATGAACAAACAAAAAAAGCAACAAATATTTCCTGAGCAATAAAAAACAATGAAAGATTCGTAGGCTTGTTTACTTCCTTTAAATCTGTGGATTTTTTTGGTTTCAAGCTACCATAAAAAAAGAATTCTTAGGTATTCCTTCTATCTACTAAAATTAAATAAACAAACAAAAAAACAACAAAAAATCAAAAATTATATTTCAAAGCATCACTCTGCACTTTTAGAAAAGTATTTAGAATATTATCTTTAATATCTTAAAGGTGCATCTGTTAAATGGTAGATCTGGAACCTGGATAGGCCAGTTATAAAAGCTTTTAATTAAAGAAAAAGACATCAAGATTTTGCAATGTGTTCTCCTTGAAGTCTATGACTGAGATTGTGAATTCAGAAATGTAGATGAGATCAACATCTGGATCCACAGCAATTAAATTGTAATGATGAACAAAGGTGAAAAATGTGACCCTCTATTTTCCCTTGAGACAATTCTTTCTTTTATGTAACAGAAAATATTATTTACCACATGTAATGGCTTATATATAGGAGCCATTACATGGATAAAAATGTTAACATTTTCTCCCCCATAACTTGTAGTATATATTTCAATAATTCAGCTACATGAAAATACAAAGAGTGCTAAAAAACCTTTTTATTTTTAAATGTAGATGAATTGAAGAAATAACTTATTAAGAGGTCTAATACAAATAAAAAAATCTACATATATAACATAGTTGAAGGAGGTTCAACATATCCTCCCTGATTCTCAATTCCAAAGGATATTTTGAAGATGCATCACCATTAACATGTGCCACAATGACCAAAATTCATCTTAAAATGCATTTGTTGTATGATGAGGACACAGGATTTTTAAATCGGTTGCTAGTGGCCACTTATTGAAGCTGAAGATTTTTAATCTATGGGTCTTTGTATTTAGGTGTTAAATATGATACTGGACTTACTGCTAGGCAGTAAGTCCAGCATTTGAGAAATTGTTGAAAAGAATAATCAAAACAATCTAAAACTTGTTCTACACTGCATAGGATGAATTCCTTACAGATAGAGTAGTAGTTACAAGTGGCTCTATGTACAGTTTTCTGTAGCTTGGGTATCTTCTTGAAAGTAATAAGTCAGTTACCTGACTGAAAATGTTTAAATAAGTTAATATTGAATAAAAAGCACAACTGAGATGTAATCTATTATTATTTTCCTTTGGAAGATGATTAGAAAATCAAAACTGGGAACATCTCCAATCCATCACCTCAACAGAATTATTTCTTCTCCTGGGAACATCTCCAATCCATCACCTCAACAGAATTATTTCTTCTCTTGGTATACAGATACTTACAGTGGCTAACAGGATGTTATATCATGGTCACAGAGTTTTTCAGATGATTGTATATGACAACTTACTATGAATTCCTGTATACTATTCTTGTATTTCATCAATAAATTTAATCCAGCATAGCACTGGGAAAATAGTATTTTGGAATACAGTTTTATCTGCATATAATTTCACAGAGTCAGAATTTCTGTCTTCCATAGCATGGATTTGTCTTTAGGGTAACATCAAGAATATTCCGATGAATCCTTTTCTCTAGGTGTGACAATTCTTAAGACTTTTACTTGAAAGATTTTAAATCCTTCTTCTTCATTCTCTCTCTGGAAAATAAATCTTACAAAGTACCAGCTTTCTTAGTGAGTCATCAGAACTAACACATCTAACATCAATATTTACTACCAGTCTTCAGGCATAAAGCAATATGCATAAATCAGAAATAAAGCTTCCTTAATATAAAAGGGACAATGTCAATTTATAACAGGAAACAGTATGTAGTGGGAAGTATTGTACCAAATAAATTCAAAGAGCCTGCTAGAAAAGATATGATTGTTTATATCAATTATATAATGTATCAAACTTCTATTAAGGCATTTTGATTTTGAATTAAAGAGTCTGTGTAAAAACTATTTTTCATGTTAATACGCTCATATGTTACTACATTAGATCCTATGCTGATGTTTAAATCAAGGTTTAAACCTTGGTCTTAGCAGGCATAGCATTTTGCCAATTTTTAAATAGGACCAATTGATTGCATCAACTAGCTTAAGTTGTAAAATTAATAATGAGGAAGAATGTACCCACCCTCTCCCTTGAATTTGCAAATATTTTCTGTTTTGAATCTTTGGATCAAAAGAGAAGTGGTTATAATAAAAATAAACTATTTTCATTCACCACAGGAACAGCAGAAAACAATTGAATCTATAGCTTTGAAAATATTCTCCAGAAGTCTAGGATTGAGAACTAAAGGAGAAATTATGTTTCTCAACAACTGTGAAACTCTGAAGACAACAAACAGATACATATATTCCAGTCTGTGCTATATTAGAAAGATGGTATACTATATTACTGCAGCACATTTTTAGCTGACTGAATACACCTAGTATTTTAAAGGAACAAAAGCTTTTCCACATAAACTGAGATGAAACTTATATTTATTATGCTTGCCAACTATCTTACTTCAAGGAAAAAAATGAAAACTGATTTCAATAATACTTTGCAGTGTTTAGTTAATAAGATACAGAAACCACTAAAACATTAAGAAATGTCTGACAGCAAGTAAAGGATCAACAAATACAGAAGAAAGATCTGTTGAAAAATTATGTGCCAGCCTCTGCATTCTAGCTTAATTCTAGACCTTTTATTAATCATTAAGGTTTAAGTAAAACAAACAAGAAAACAAACAAACAAACAAGCAAAAAAAAACAGAAAGATAGGAGTGGAAAAGCGAGAGTAACTTTTTATGACTAAGTTCATGGACTATAAACTCTGTGTTTAAGCTACACATAACAAGATATATGTGACAAAGTTTTAATGACTAGGTCTAGGAATTATTTTTAAATATTGTAAAGTATTTTAACAGCCAAATGCAATAGTCATTTTAATGGTAAGATTTTAAGGGTAAGTCACCAATGTGATTTAAGAACTTCTCTCCTGTGGCCACCTAAATGATTCTGCACACAATGTTAATTAGACCTACATGGCAACCAGTGGAACTCACAGCTGTTTGTCTCTGGTTATAGCAACTGTACAGAGCTCATTTTTATTATGAAATATAAGTAAAACACCTTTAATGGACAAAAACAAATGATCTCCAAATAATTCCAACTTTGGAAGATCCCTAGGGATCTTCCATTGTTTTTCACAAGAAAAACAGTGTCTGGTAGTTGTCCATTTGTATGCCAGCTGCATATTCCCTGGATAGAGGGGTATCCATATTCCCTGGATAGAGGGATATCCATCTCTCATAGAGACCCACTCTGAAACACAATTATCTAGTTAATAATAATTATTATTTTATTACCCCAGGAAGGGCATCTAGTTAATTCAGATACCCTGGCTGTAAGGAATGCCTTTACATAATTCTCAACTATGAGGACTCTGCAGGATGACAAATACTTCTCTCAGATTATTATTATTATTATTATTATTATTAATAATTATTATTTTTAAGGAATCTCTATGGATTCCTTAATTTCTTAAGGAATTCCTTAACTTTATTATCCAGGCCTCATCCAACAGAGAGCAAACAAATCCCACAACTTGATCCTTTGAGATCACTACAAATAATTTCTAGAAGCTTTCCTGACCTAACTGTTCCTGCTCTGGCAGGGGAGTTGGATGATCTTTCAAGGTCCCTTCCAATCCCTAACATTCCGTAATTCTGTGATTCTCCAAATTTGTACTTCCATAGAGAGGGATTATTTTCCTCCTCTACCTTACCCACTAAACAACACCAATCCATGAGATCAGCCTTTATTAGCCCCACAGCACATTGGAAGTCTCTATTTTTTGTCTTTTGTGTACAGAACATTGGAAGTCTCTATTTTTTGTCTTTTGTGTTTGCCTTGAAAATTTACAGAACTGAATGAGAACAAGAGCTTATTTACTTTTATTATTATTATTATTATTATTTTCTTAAATCATCCAATCAATGTAACCAAACAAAATTCAAGATATAAAAGCACTGGAATGTAACTAGGTGTGTTCTGCTTTATTTGAATCAAAGTCAAATAAAAACAAAAAACTTATTTCCAGAAATCTATCATCTAAGAATTTTAGTCACAGTCCCTTTAAGAAAAAGTTTATACAAGAGACATACAAATGAAGACACAATTCATAACGTGAATTATATATCTGAAATGTGATGATGATTAACTGAGCATCAGCAGTACATTTGCTGAGTTTGTGTTTTCTAATCCGTTTCAACTTCAATACAGTGAAATCTTTCATATAAGCAATTTGGGATCCCATTTTCCCTTTAAAATAAGGTAAATATAATATAAAGATAATTGTTTTCAAGAACATTTTAGTGTTGAGATAATCATGTTTTGAGGCTCAGCATCTTTTCTTGATCATTGAAAGCTACTGTAACTTCCCCACTAAGAAGCCTTGTATGACAAGTGAAGAAAAGGAAGTTATGTTCCTCAGTGGAGTAAACTGATTTGAAATGGAAATTGGATGTTTGGTATGTTCTTTACTGGCAAACCTGGAGAGCACCAAGATTTATTAAGCCACCTTTTCTTATCCTTTCCATCAGACATTTCCTTTTCACTGAGAATGGAGAAATACAGATCTATCTATGCTGACTTCTTATTTTAAAGAGGAAACCTCCAATGTCTGCCTGAAGACACATTTTCATCCCCCTTTCCTTTGCAGAGCAGAATAGGAGACTTCATGCAGGCCAGACTTTGGCTGACAGCATACCTGGGATCAGCTCTGACACTGTTGGAGATACTGCCCTCACCTGGGCGTTGTGAACCCATAGTCTGTGGCAGGGTGTAACGCAGGATATAATGCCCAGTATGCAGTGCATAATGTGTGTTTACACTAAATTAAACGTTCGTTCAAAATAACTTTATGAAATCTTCTGAAGAAAATGGTAAAGCTTTATTAGCTCTTTAGAAAGTGTTGCTTGACTTTACTATCATTAAAACTAATTCCCAGTGAATACAACATAAAGAAAAAAAAATAAAATTGTTACATGTCCTGGAAGTTTTCAGCCCTGCCACAGATTTCTTGAGTCTGTGTAAATCATCTTTGTTCTGTGCCTTAGCAGCCACCTATAGAATGGGAATTAATAGTACTTTCTTACTTCACAGGCTGTTTTAAAGATACATTAATATTTGTAGGGTGCCAGAGATGACTAACTGATCCCAGGGGAATTAATTATACATAAAAAGACCAAAATAGAATCAGGAAAATAACTAGTTGAAAAATAGTAGAAGTGTTACTTCATTGCTTATACACTGTACAGTGTTTAAACTAGACTAATTATTGAACTTCCTTTCCTTTCCTATTGCTGTAGTGGTTTTACTGTGTTAGGCAGCTGAACACCACAACCACTCTCTCACTCCCCCTCCTCAGATGAGGAGGGGAAGAAGTAAGGAAAGAACAACTCACAGGTTGAGATAAGGATAATTTAATTAAAGAGAAAAAAATATTATTAAGGAAATATTATTATTAATTAAACAATTCAACTAAAGGGAAAAAAAAGGAAAAGGGGAAGAGGGAGGGAGAAAAGGAATAACAAAACAAAACAAGTAAAGGCTATGTGGAAGTGCAGAGGAAAAAAATAATACTCTCTACTTCCCACAAATGAGCGATGCTTGACCACGTCCTTGAAGCAGGGCCTCAACGCACATAGCCGGTGTTTGGGAGGAGGACAGACGTTTTTCACAATGAGAGTCCACCCCTCCCCTCTTCTTCCTTTCCCCACCTTTTATTGCTGAGTGTGCTATCATATGGTATGGAATATCCCTTTGATTGGTTTAGGTCAGCTGCCCTGGTGATGTTTCTTTCTCACTTTTTCGCCCACCCTGTAGGAGGGTTAGAGAATGTCCTGATGCTGTGCCAGCACTTCTCAGCAGCAGACACAACACCGGTGTGATACCACTGCTGTTCTAGCTACAAGTGCAGAGCACAGCACTGTATGGGCTGCTGCAGGGAAAGTTAACATCCCAGCCAGACCCAGTACAATTGCATATTATATAAATCGCACCACCATGCTCTTTTTTGTTTACTTCCAAATTAATTCCAAACAGTAGAGGTACAAAGTCCTGCCCCACCAGCAGCAACTCATTCATGAGGATGTAATTTCTTAAGACATATTTAATTTAAAATGGAGCTTCATTTGGTCTTTGGCTTTCTACTGAAAGATGAAACAGGGTTATGCAACTAGGATTTTTTTTTGTGTGTGTGTGTGAATCCTATGTGGTCTACTCTAGGATAAAAGCCTACTGCTGCTACAAAGAGCTGGGTGAGGCACAGGGTGGCAAATACATCATTTAAAGTCCTTTGCACACAGACCTTAGAAGCCAAGTCTCCTACCTGTGACCCACTAAACATAAGTGACAAAGTGGTTTTAATACTTATATTGTTGCTGAAAATACAGGGAAGGAAAGTAATAGCTATTATTTAAGTCAGTTAAGAAGAGGCAGTGTTTTTACAGCTGAAACTTCATATTTAATTCTTACAGAAATTCTGTGTTAGGACTAGGGCAGACAATATACTTTCTTTCCATACAGAAGAATCACAATAATACAGCAAACAGCTGAGGGATGAGGAAGAATTAAAGAAATCCTTGTACAAGAACTCCTTGTAAAGTAATCTTATGTACAGAGGGCCCTCTGGCTGCGAGGTTCTGTGTCACTCACACATGGGGGAGCTCATCTGTAGCAGGCTGCTTGAATGGGAGCCATGGATTTCAATAACCCATAAGAGAAATGAAAAGCAAAAATCATTGATACAGATAGGAATCAATAGTTCTCTTCAGATCTCTAACTCTGTTTAATCCTATTTTTTTGAAAGATCTGGGAATGGGGAAAGCAAGAAATGTAGTGGTGAGGAAGCATGAAAATACATCATTGTAGCTACAAGTTCTTTTCTGTTATTTCATCAAATAATAAAATGCTTTGGTTTAGTTTGTTTATTTAAGTAAAAACCTACAAATAACCATTTCTTCTGGGGGAAGCAAAAAGCTGCTGTGTAAAGCAGTGAAAATTTCTGTGAATTCCTTAGTAAGAGACTATAACTATCTTCTAATCTCCTGTCAGGTTTTGTATTCCAGTCTTTGTAACTTGTTCACATTGGAGCAATAAAGTTGGCCTGACAGAATAAGACCAAAAGAATATCAATAAGCTCTTAACAATGAATTACAGACAAATTGAATTGAGAAAAGCCAAAGGTGTGACTGAAATGATAATACATCGCTCTGACCTCTGCAGTTGTTTGTTTAACTGAGAACTTCAAAGGAGAAACTAAGATGGGAGGATATGTCATAAGTATCTTGCAAAGGAAAAAGCAGAACAGGCAAACAGCTGTGTTTCATATGAAACAGCTATGAATTGAATTTCCTTCTATGTCAGAATGGGAGTGACCCGGAGTAACGATGCAACCTCGATGCGAGTATAATCGTTTTCCTTTAATGAATGTTCTAGCAAGGTACCATTACATCATGCACAGACAACAACTTATAATTGGTCTAGCTTCTATGCACAGGTCTCTAGCACTAATATAATTGGTACAACGGTGCCGTCTCTCCTCCCGAACATAGTTCCGCATATTTTAGCTATAACATCACTCAAGATTATCAGCCCTGGGCCTACATTATCTTCACAGTACTTCAAGGCCTGAGTTGCGCACTTGTAATTAAATCATGCCCTTCTCATTTAAACATAGCTCCACAATTCCCCCTTTTTGTTTTTGAGCAACCCAGGCCTGGTCTACTACCTTTAACACTGCAAACATTGTAATAAGCAAGGCACTATAAGCAACAGGGTAAAAATAGAATAGTGCTTTGCAGCGATGCTGCTTCTCACTCACACAGCACAATCACACAATCACGCAAAGAGGCCTCTTGTACCTTTCATTCATACCACAAGAAAATATCACTTAAAATAATTTGTCTGCGGCTTCAGGAGGTCCTTGTCTACTCCCATGGTGAGCGGATGAGAGTGGAGACACCTCCGAGGAAAATGCTCGGGGTGCACCTAGGGCCGTCCATTCCACAGTCGATCCCACAGCCGAGCAGAGTGGCTCCTGGTGCAAGAAATGATGCTAGTTTTGTATAATGACACCAAAGAGATGCATTGCGATAAGGAGCAAGTGTGGCATTGACAATTTGTTTCATGGTTTGGTTTTTGCCCATGTAATTGAACCTTACATATGGTGTGGCTGTTACACTTCCCAGAGTATCTAATTCCTGTGGCTCTAGGGGCAATCACAGCAAGTAAACAGTCCAGTCTTTGTTATCTGCTGGGAGCCCCACCAGACATGTCGTAAATGAGTTGTTAGCACTAGCCAGGGACAGGCACATCGCTTCTTGTCCTGTCATGTTGGTGAGGGTGACCCAGATGTTGCAGCATGGTTGGATGGAGACCCAGGTCTGACAATAACCGATGTCAGCGGTGATTGTGAGGAGGAGGCCAACCATGGCCTTACCTTTGTCTTATTTTTTTTTTTTTTTTTTTTTTTTTTTTTCTGGTTTGCGCTTGTTGCAAAATTTTCCAGTCATGCGGCTCCCACTTTGCCGCACCGTTCTCGTGTATCACAGGACAAGCAGTGCTAGCAGCTGCACTCCATTGTCCTTCCAGGATAGCATCCTTCATGATCCCACTCCATCGCATGGGTCTAACTGGCGCCGGTGGGCCAGCAGGGGGTGGGCTCCTCTCCACTCAATGGGGAACGATCTGCTACTGATACCTTGTCTTTTAACTGCAGGTCCAGATCCGCAAGGCGCTGCTGGACAATTTCTATCAAGTTTTCCGAATTTTCTAGGGGTGGTTCTACACAGTCGCCGGGAGGTGAAATTGCCGGAGCAGGAGTCAAGAGACCGGCAAGGGCGGGTGAAGAGGCAGAGCCGAGGACGGGGGTTGGCGCGCCTCCCCTCCCTCGCCTGCGGGCGGTGCAGGACATCCCCCCTGGGTATCCTGGGTGTTACTTCCGCAAGTGGCTCAGATCTCTGCTCTGGCCTGGCCCCGTCAACTTCTGCTTTCATTGCGGTCGATGGTGGGTCCGGCGGGACTCCTGCGTAGTGTGGGGGCAGCCCGTTACCCGGCCCATCACCGTCAATGCGCGATAGGAGTTCGGAGACCGCCGAGCATGGAACCCTGGTCATTCCTTTAACTGCAGAGAGCCCAAAAGTACGCGCAAGAGTCCCGGGTTTTCTTTCTGAATCCCCAGATTTTTTAGGGACCGTCCTTGGGATTAACATTTGAGCAGCAGCACAGGCTACTTCCTTTTCTGCTTTCATGGTTTTTAACGTCGCTCTATTACTGTATGCCACAACTCACGGACAGTTTTCACTTTCTTTCTATCTTTTGAATCTCCTGTTATAGGCTTTTCCCACATGGTATTCCCAAATTCTTGCCATTCCGTAACAGAGAACAGCAGGGTCATCTCTCTAAAGTGTCCCCATTGCTGTCGTAACTTGATCAATTTGATCAGTTTCTTTCCCGTTGTCTTGATACCTCTCTTAGAGAGTATTCCTGCGAGCAACGTTGCTGCAGCTTCCACCTCCATAGCTGCGCTTTCCACTGGGAGGGGGGGTCCGTGTCTGCCCTCAGTTTGCCCACAGGCAGCACTCCTCCCAGATGTTTTGTTTTCCATTCCCCTCCTCTTGCTGCTTACCGCAGTCTCGGAGAACTCAGTCGAGTTGGACTATCTGGTGAGTAACCATCCTCTGCTACCAGATGTCGGAATGGGAGTGACCCGGAGTAACGACGCAACCTCGATGCGAGTATAATCGTTCTCTGTTTAATGAATGTTCTAGCAAGGTATATATATTCTACCATTACATCATGCACAGACAACAACTTATAATTGGTCTAGCTTCTATGCACAGGTCTCTAGCACTAATATAATTGGTACAACGGTGCCGTCTCTCCTCCCGAACATAGTTCCGCATATTTTAGCTATAACATCACTCAAGATTATCAGCCCTGGGCCTACATTATCTTCACAGTACTTCAAGGCCTGAGTTGCGCACTTGTAATTAAACCATGCCCCTTCTCATTTAAACATAGCTCCACACTTCTAAAACAATCTTACACTTCAGGTAAGGTTATCATCCCTATTTCCAAGGTTTCCAATAACCTATTGAAGGTTATCATCCCTATTTCCAAGTTTTTCTCTTAGAATCAAAGGGAAATATGGAATAAATCTTTTTATTTCAATGAAGACATTAATCCCTCTCTCTTCTGAGCATTTTATTTATTTATTTATTTATTTATTTATTTCTGATGGCCAATTAGTCTAGGGAGAAATATTATTTCCCTAAGAATCTCTGGATGTTAGTATTTCATTCCTGATATGTTTATAGAAAAAAGAAAAATCTACACAAAAGAACATGTTTTGTTCTGGTTTTCTTATTAGAGTCATAGAATTTGGAGAGGACAATAATTTCTGTTGCATGGAAGAATAGTATCATCTTTAAGTACAAGGCATATAAATTCTCATTAAAGAGAAATGCAGCAAGTAAGAGATATAAGATACCTATGGTTTATAAGGGACTGTATGTCACAGCATGCATGTTATCACCTGAAAGCTGAATTATAGATATTTTAATCAGGAAACATTGGTAGATGTGTTCCCTTCTGTCTCTTTATTCAATATAATGAAATATTTCATGGGTATCATCATGCTCAGAAAAAGGATAGACATTAATATGCTGGACAGAACAGAATTTGGCTCACAATCAATAAAAGAAAAAAGCAAATCAATGCATGTAAGGTTTTTTTTTTCTTTTTCTTTTCTTTTCTTTTCTTTTCTTTTCTTTTCTTTTCTTTTCTTTTCTTTTCTTTTCTTTTCTTTTCTTTTCTTTT
>CM021731.1:9122515-9135822 GCA_011075105.1 Heteronetta atricapilla | reverse complement strand
TGTGTGTGTGTGTGTGTGTGTAGAATGAGAATATTTTAACTCTGATGAAGAGTATAGACACAGCTTCCATATAATAAATTTATGACTTCGAAATTTTCATTCCATAATGTATGTATAAACCAAAAAATGATAAAGAAGTTAGAACAAAACTGCAGTATTATATTAATTTCCATCTCAAGCTCACATTCAAATGCAAAATCCTCATTATTGTATTGCCCACGTGTTGGTTCATATGTCGACTGTACTCTAGAAAAGCCAAATGTCAAACTTTAACCCTACAAGACTGTATGGTAAAGAATAATTAAGGCACTTGGCTCTAAAACCTCAAATCAAACCTTGAGTACAAGCCAATCTAATTTAAAGACAGTGTAGCTCTAACTTAAGTTACCTTAGACAAAATTATTTTTTAGTGGCAGCCTTATAATTTGGAAGGTATAAGAGGAATGGGTGGATCACCCTTGAACTCCTTCAGGACATATAGTCAATTTAAATAAATTTCACATTTCCTGATTGCTTTAATGTATCTCAAACAAGAGAAAGACATGGAAGCAATGAAGCATTACAAGCCCAGCCAAAAAACAGTTCATATTAGTCTTTTGCCAGAACCGGTAGAGCTGTCATTGACAGTGCCTGGATTGTGTGCAGAGCCTGCGGGCAGTGTGTAACGTACTCTGTGCAAGGTGGCCTCTCTGCAGAGCCTATTTCTTGGCCTTTTCAAGTCTCCATAGAGTAATGCTTGGCATGCATAAGCTCTCATTTTTTAAATACTCTTTGAATATGTTTTTTTTTTTTTTTTTTTCTTCCAAACTTTCCTTTAACTACTTCAGTAGTCACTAAAACAAATGCAAACTCTTAAATCCAAAGCTTTGGGGCCCAGTAAATACAGAACAGACTCAAAGTCTGTTCCTTTACTGTGTAATCTTCAGTCTATTACCATAGTAGGACATGATTCATATCTTGTATTTCTTACTTGAATAATTTTATTATTCAGAAAGTAAGCATCTTTCTACCTGTTTGTAATGGAACTTGTTTTCAGCTGGCCCACCATTTATTTCTTTATTAACTGTTCATTTCTAAGCACCTCAGTCTTGCTGGATTTTCATTCTTTATCTCTCTGGTTTTGAACACTGCCAATTAAAATGTGGACCCATGTTACAATACTATATTATTTTGGATCTGTTCTAATACATGTACTGTCAAAGAATTATGAAAAAAAGATGTAGCCTAAAACATTGAATTCTGACATGCACAGTTCTGAGCACTGAGTTGAACAATACACTAACAATTCAGGCCAAGAAAGAGTATTGGGTTCTATTTGTCCTTGTGATTGATACTTCTCAGGAATATATTCATTACCTACATAACCAAAAGTGAATGCATTGCCTGAGAACATATTCTGTAACTGCTTTTAAGGCACCAAGTAATGAAAATGGAATATAATTTAGTCTGGAAAATTAAACACTGTCATATGTCAGCATCCTGATGATTTAGACATGCTTAAATGCATGCACACACACTTTACATTAGTTCCAATGTAAGGGGTGCTGTTTCATGTAAAGAAGCCTGGCCTAGAGTTTAACAAAACAAATTATAATCCTGAATTTTCCAGTGGCCTGTTGGTTATTCTTAGGAAACATTCTGAAGACTTCTGTTTTCTACCTATGTAATATGAAAATGATATTACTCTCTTTTATGCTTCTTTAATGGATCAATTGATGAAGTTAATGAAGGATGAAAAGCCAAAAAAGAGAAAACCTGATAAAAGTTTTTTAGTGTCTTTAATAAATTAGCTTCTTAATAACTTAGCTTCTTCAGCTTAACTTCTTTAACTTCTTTAACTTCTTTTGCTTCTTAATAACTATGTGCTACCAAATTATGAAAATAAAGAACAAATAGCTAGAAATCTTTTTTATGGTATTCACAAGCAATTATTTGAAAAGAGTCTGATTTCCCCTAATATTTCTCTTCACCTCACAAAGTACCGCAAACTTATATGGCACATCTATACTGTCTACACTTTCAAATCTAGCTTCGCCACACTTGCACAAAGTCATCCTTATATTCTGCAGGCTGGAATGGCATCAAATTTAGGTCTGGCACACAACATTGAATTTATCCTGTAACAAAATGAGCTTTTGTATAGAGCTTTATCCTTAGTTCAGATTCATATCTCATGAAGTATGGATTCAATGAATGTGACCTGTTCTCAAGACTGGCCATAATTAGAAATATGAAATGTGGTTTAGGGTATATCCATTTTCCCTTGATCTTAGTGCCAGTTTGGCTGCTAACATATATTAGAACAGCTTCAACAAATGTGTAGTTATATATAGCCCTAAAGGGGGTATATAAACCGCTGGGGATATTCATTATTTTGAAATGATCTAACTGTGCCTCCAGCTATGTGCTCTGCATTAGACAGTGTGTGGGAATCATCTGGCCAAATGTAGCTGTCTACAGAAGGAGTCATTTAGATCTTGTTTATAGTCAATGAGCAAACTAGGTACTTGTAGGGTATGGTTCATCTCATTCTGAAGAAGATATCTAAGACAGATCAGATAAATTGCACCCTAGAATTGCCAGAACATGCATCCAAGCTGAATCTGTGTAGACAAGAATTTAATTTAGGAACAGAGGGTGGTAGACAGAGAAAGAGGCAGATATGGAGTTTAATACATCTGGCTAATTTTACATGTCTATTTTAGGATAAAAGTTAAATCCTTCCTGGAGATCCCAACTTCTCTGCTTTAACAAAGAAGAGATCCTGGGGCGCTGGTCTTCATTATAGTATCCATGTGTGGAATTCTACGATGATAGGATGAATCCTGCTCTGGAACAAGGCTGGACAAACTTGGTCAAATTTGCAAGCCTTATAGACTTTTAAATTAGCCAAACAATTCAAGGAAAACTAATTGGAGCAGATGAGCTGTTTTGTTAATTAAAATATCATGAAAGAATAAGAACTATAATATTATTTTAGGAGTGCATTCTAGTTGTTGGCTAATCAGTATCTTATATTAAAGATATAGTTGTATCCAGTTGTGTCATGTATTTATTATTTTATATGCTACTTCTAGGTCTTATCAAGTAATAGTAAGGGTCATACTCACATATTAATTACTTAGTACTGCAGCCTAAAATTGTCATGCAATGGTACCTAATCTAAGAACTTTCTCTAGATAATACCCCAAAATAGCATGGCCACATGGCCACAGTGTGAATGCAGCACCATAGTGAGGTATGTTACTACCACTTCCAGAGTGAATAGGGTGGTCTATGCATAAAATCTTGGTACTGTGCATCTGTCTGTAGTCTGGTTTTGGATCTAGTCCTTAATTTTTCCTGGGCACGTTGACAATTTAGGTACCAGAACACTGGAGTATTACAAATCCAAATGGCTCCTTTGATGTATAATAATAAATAAATAAATAAATGAAAAGAATCATACTTGATTTCTTTAAGAAAAAAAGAGCTTACCAGTACTTTGAACATAATTTTCTTTCAGAGCAACTCCAGAAAATAGCTCATATCAAAACATCAAGACAAATAATGACATCTTCCACATCTTTACATTGCAATTTTGTTATCTGCAGAGCATAAAAACTCCAGGAAAGGAACCCCACTCAAATAAGAAACTTTTCAGAACTTCAAGAAAAAAGCAGCAGCAAAGTAAAAGCCATAAAGGTAGTAAAATTTTTATACCAGAACCCTGAAAAAGGAAAATCACACACTATGCATTGCTTTTGATGGTGAAATAATCTTCACTTTGCAGAGGAAATGATGAAGGAAAAAAGCTTTAAGCAGAAAATCCTGCCTCAGGCAAAAGCAATTTCTTCCACTGCTGGCAGTAGCTTTTTAGATGTCTGGTTTTTGTTGTTGTTGTTTGTTTGTTTGTTTGTTTGTTTTTGTTTATATATGCATTAGTTAATGAGATTTCCTTCTTCTTCCCAAAATATTTGCTTCAGTCTTTTTTTATTATTTTTTATTTTATTTAATGAATGTACAGAACGTTTGACATCTTGAGAGAAAAGAAGGTAAAGATAAAAATAAAATAATAAAAAAAATATTTTAATTTACTTTTTACTTAAGAAGTGAGTGAGTGAGTGAGAAAGGAAGCAGAATTTGTCAACACAGAAAAAATAAAATCAAAATAAAATCAAAGTCAATTTTTAAATGTTAAGGATTTATAGGACTGTGATTGGGAATTTAAGTTAGGTACTCCTCTCTACTAGATTTATACAGTATGTGATGTACCACAATTACACAATAAGCTCCAACCATAAAATTATCTGCACCATTTAACACAGGAGATCCAACATGCAGCTTACACTATATACCCTCAAATTTGTAGTGGTCAGCAATTACTTATCTAATAAAGCATCAGTAACAGTCCATTTAATACTGTAACTATGCTTTAAGAAGCAAATGTGACCTGAACTAAAACATAACGTCACCTGACTGACCACCATGAGAAACTGTTAATATTACAGGTTCTTGGACTTTTATTTTAGCTGTTTTCATTATCTGATAAGCATGTAGCATGGATAGATATTATTTTGAAAGTCTTTTGAAACAGATCTTTATCTGATTAACTGAAAAGAGCTAACCTACTTTGCAAAACTACTTGAAAATTACTATGGATCTCTTAATTTGAATGGTGGAAATATAAAGTGTTGTTATATTTGACTAAATATATGCTATATATGCTATAAGCTTTTTGCTTTACATTGATAATGTAGTTACTTTACAGTGTAATAGAAATATCACTAGAGATTATGCTTTCATGCATCTATGGAATTGGATCTGACAGGTTAAAAAGCAGAAGAAAGTTGAAAGCTGGGAATGCCCCCAGAAGAATTTGGCAAAAAACTAACGTGAAACACTTTGTTTTAATGTTGTGTTCATTTTTTTTTTTTTTTCTTAATAGCCTAGACAGACTCTGTTCTTCTCAATGTAAATTGTTGCTTGTTTCTTTGTTGTTGTTTTGTTGTTTTTTGTTTGTTTGTTTCCTATAAAAATCTATTTAGGTATAAAAAACATTAAAAAATTAAATACAGAAATTGCAGTTCTGTATTAACTGTAAATAAAACGATTATTTAATGTTTTCAGACACTTCAAAATGTTCTGCACAATGTAACATCTTTTTGTACTGAAGTTGCTAGTTGGTATATCTTTAAAGTAATCTGAATCTTCTACTGGTTTCAGTATTTTGTACAGCATGCTTAGCAAAAAATAAAAATCACAAGAACGAAAACAATCTTGTAGCCTATTAAGCAGCTAGCTACAGAAAATATATATATATGTATATGTATGCATATATATATGTGCTTATTTTATAAATGGTACAAAGGCACTGAGAGATAAATTGTCGTTTGCCAGAAGACATGGGATAAATAAATAAAAAGAATCATACTTGAATCTTACTAGAAGTATGAAATACAAAATTTTCAGTACTTTCAAGTGCCTCTAGTTTGAAGTAATATTTTGAAAAATAGGCAGTAAAGTTGCTCAAGGGTGAAAATTAATGTAGTTTTGTGTTGGGTTCTGGATATAAGCCAGCTGTTACACAGAGTGAAGAAGATGACCACTTAGAGTTTCCACTTTAGTCTGTCATGAAAAAAATGATCTCATCCATGACTGATTTTTAAGTTTTAACCAGAAAAAAAAGCACTAATAGATATATTCAAGTAACTTATTATGATTCTGTCAACTATTTAAAGTAATGTTGCCTTTTATCTGTTGTACTCTTTTGTACTTTTTTTATCCTGAAAAATTATTTAGATCCAGAATGAGCTGGGGAAACTAAAAAGTGAGGTTACAGAATTGTCTATGCAAGAGATACCCAGGGTAGGTAACTATGCTATTGAGGGCAATTTGTGATATGACAGCCTATCCAAGACATATGTTCAGGACATTATTTGGGATATAGGGTTTAGAAAAGAGATGTGCCTTTTCTATGTTGTTATGTAGAGGACTAGGATAGCTAAAAAAAATGTCATGTTTAGGTGGCTCCGTTCCACTGGTACATTTCAGTCTTCTAATTAGTAGATAGGTGCTTGATAGGTGCTTTGATAAAATAGGAGAAATGGAGAAAAATTCACTGCAGGATGGTCTGTTTTGTTTCACAGAAGCACAGAATGGGAGAGGTCATAAGGGAACTCCAGAGGTCATCTTTTCCAGCCCCCCAGGGCTATCCAGAGTCCTGATAAGATAATAAAACATGATAATAAGGCACACTTATCAATATTGAAATATGTCTTTAGAAAATATAAGAAGAAATTTAATTTACCTCTGTGCTAGAGAATTTCTCTAACGTGCTTTGTTCAACCTCTATTTTTTTTTTATTTTTATTTTTTTTAATTTGCCATTTTGAAGAAAAATGGAGGGAAGTATCTTGGACAGAGGCCAACCCAAACTGATGAAATTTCCTTTCTGAGTTTGAAATGGATGAATCAAGAAGTGAAACATTCACTAAGTTTTTCTGGAGATCCCATTTAATCCTCCTGATAGCTCCCTGATGTGGCAGATTTCCTTCCCTTCTTTCAGACCATGATTGCACCTTTGTAAATTTGCAATCTACTTTTGGAGAAGATCCCAGGGTAGCAGCCCTTATTACCCACTTGAATTAACACAAGTCTCTTTATCCTTTAAAAACATTAGCTCAGTAAGTGACTCAAAGAAGCCTTTTCAGAATTGGATCATGATCACCAAAGGTGCAGCAAATAGAATAATGGTAAAAACATTTACAATTCAGTTTCTGCTTACCTAACTCTTTGTTTCTTACATCTCTGGTTCCACTCACTTTTGCCTTCATCTGCAAAAGGAAGCAAATTACAAGACTGTAGCAAAATGTCTAAACTTCATTCATTGTCTCTGTTGGACATACTCTGTTGGTCAAATGCTGTAAAATCAAGTTCAGGGCTTGTATGTTCAAAAAATCACAGGGGCCTGATGAATGACGGATGCCAACAGATGCTCAGAAATGGTTTGAATGAGTTGTCTAAATCTTTATGAGAACATTTAAATTTCACAGCTCCCATTTCATTGAATACTGACCAAACACAAATTACCTCCTTGCTGTCACCAGCTAAGAGCTCTCTCCTACATAAGGACACTCATCACTTTTTAAGTACATATGTTTTATGGTTTAGCAGATTTTGTTCATTGTTATGGTTCTGTAAAAATATTCAAGCCCAAGGTTTAAAACCTCCCAGTGGAAAAAAAAAAAAAAAAATCCTCTGAAAAAAGTGAAGAGGGATGGAGACTAATCTCTGGTATTTCATGTTGTAGCAAGTTCAATATTATCTATCTTTTTGTTATTGTTGTTGTTGTTGAATTACCCCACATCTATGAGGAATCCTAGGGCTGGACATGGAACTATGGTGCAACATGCTATATAAATCTGTCTTTCAGACAGGTAGCCCCTGTCTGAAACACTCCACAGTCTCCATCAAGTCAAAAAAAAAAAAAGCTTCAAATACTGCAGACTGATCTCATAGGTGTTACAGGTATTTTGTTCCTTAAGTACAGCTACAGTGTGGACACTGTGTATTCAGACTGTATATTCAAGTTAACCAAACCCCCAGAAGTGTAGTTTTAGCTTATATTATTGTTGCACTCACTGGAATAAAGAATCATATTAACACTATGGTACCTGTGATGACCAATTTCACGTAGAATGGGAATTGCTCTCTTTTTGGTACAGGATTACTCTATACAAGTTTGGTACAAGGGGTAATGGTTTCAAACTAAAGAGGGGAGATTCAAATATTTGGAAGAAATTCTTCACTCAGGGTGGTGAGGCAATGGAACAGGTTGACCAGAGACACTGTGTATGCTCCATCCCTGGAGGTGTTCAAGGCCAGGCTGGATGAGCAACCTTGTCTAGTGGGAGGTGTCCCTTCCCATTGCAGTGGGGTTGGAACTAAATGATCTTTAAGGTCCTTTCTAACCCAAATCACGCTATAGTTCTATGATTCTATGATTCTATACTACAGCTTCTGACATGTCAGAACTTTTTTCTTCCTTCTCTGCATCCATGGAAAATTATGAGTTTCAGCCTCCCTTTTGTTTATAACAAATTATATAAAGAGCCTAATCAAATCTAGTTTTGATCTAACTCTTTTAACCTAATCAAAGCTGATTAGGGTTGTTTCCAATGAATATATTTCTTGTTCTCTCATGAAACATAAGCATTCATATTTACCTTCAAATTGCAGATCTTTGTTATAGGTTATTATCCCATTGGATTACCTTTAGCAGCCTCCTATTATTTAGTTGATCCAAAATCAAACAGGGTAATCATCATTTTAGTTACAGCAAATTTACTAAAATATATATATATATTACTGAAAAAACACTCTACTACCTTGACTTTGTACAATATTGTCATTCTATGAACATGTTTTATTTTGGAGTAAGTAGCGTAGTAAACTCTGTACTGCATGATGTGTTACTGTAGAAAACGCTATCTGAATACATCAGTGATTTCAGACTCAGTTATCCTGGTGATTTTGCATATACTTTTTTTTCTTTTTTTTTTCTGAAAAAATCAAGTCTTTTGAGTAAACACAGTCTTGTATCCCCCAAATCATTTATAGGTTTAGAAAACTTTAGCCAACATACTGCAATTGATGACACAATGGAGCAGCAATATTAATATTTTATCTTCAAATTACAGGTGCTTATTTTATATATTGGTTATATTTAAATGACATATATAAATACAAACGTGTGCATGTATGTGCATATATATGTAATCTTTATTTTATATTTTCTTGCCATTCCAACATTTGTTCCAGCTATTGGTGTCTTGCTGCAGAATAACACAGAATCACAGAATCACAGAATCACAGAATTTCTAGGTTGGAAGAGACCTCAAGAACACTGCAATAAAAAGCTCAGAACTGACATCTGAAATTTAATACATTATTCTTCACAAATCAAGATTTTAAGATAAATTATTTTTTATTAAATGAGAATAATCTCAGAAAATTGGAAGGGGCTGGAAAGGACCTCCAGAGATACCTAGTTCAGTGCCCATCTGAAAGCCAGTTCTGAATCCAGCTCCTGGAAGAACCATTGTTTCAATCACCAAACATGCTTTTGTGTAACAGTGCTATAAATCATGGATCACTTTTCACTGGACATATTTTTTATAATGGAAACTCTAGTACTGTTAATAGGAATGAAGCATAAGAGTTAAGATATTACTGTAGACATTGACAGAGTAGCCAAAAGATTCTGGTAGAATTTACAGCTGTTTTTTACACATTTTTGTGTCACAAGTTTCTGTCAGTGTTTTCTGTAGATTCTAATTAATAGACATTCCTATAAAATATAAGTGGACAGTTAAGTTATAAGTTATAAAAAGGACATTAAAAAGAATTGTATACCTGTCGGGACTCAAAATAAATATCTAAAACCAAAATAAACAAAATTGCTATCTCATTCATTTAATTTATCCATACAGTTATAAGATAGGGGTAAGGAGACACTTTGCAGAACATTTTCTTGTAGAAGGCCTGAAGGAGCTCTTTGTGACTTTTGATTGATAGCATATGAGGGAGGAGGATGTTTACTTCCCTTATAAGTTGCTCTGAAGCTCTGCCATGAATTTATGTATGGAACAAATTGCCTTGGTTTTCTTATGTTGACTGCAGCATTTTTGGAGACTGACATTGGCTAAAGGAGTTTAAAATAGTTTCATTTGCAGGATACCAAAGTATTTTTCCCAAAAGCAAACAGAATCCTCTACATAATGTTGACACTACTTTTCCAAGTGAAATATGAGCAGTTGAGTAATTATACTTTATTTTATTTTATTTTATTTATTTATTTATTTATTTATTTATTTATTTATTTATTTATTTATTTTGCTAACTCCCAGGACCCTCATATATCTTAGGGGCCAGTATAGCACTGTAAGAACAGAATTAACTTTCAGACCAGTAAATGGTCATTTTGTGGGTGACAAATATTTTTACAATTGACATGGGGGGGAAGAAATACCATGTATTGAAACACAGTATCTATAATAGGCCTTGATAGGCCTTGATAGGCTGGATAGCTAGAATGAAACAAGCTAAGTGGAAATAGACAATATTTTTGTCTTTCAGAAATTGTTTCTGAGACACATACTATGTGGAAAGGCTTTTACCCATGGGATCAAATTATAATGTCATAGATATATGCATATGTAGACCTTTATAGCTAAGATACTTTTTAGAAATGGACAGGGTTAAGAAAAAGCTGATCCACTTCTGATCAGTGTGTCTCATACTGTAGGAAAAAAAAAAGAAAAAGAAAAAAAAAAGGTACAATTAGTACAATTTCAGTCTGGCAATAAATGAAGAATCTCGGACTTAATGAAAGTTGAATTAAGTTTTACGACAGAAAACCAGTGTTCTGCAAATCAGAAAATGGCCATGAGAACTTCACTGAATAATTTATGGAAAATGTTACACATACAACACAGTCCCCAGACTTATTCTGGATGCTGACTGATATTCTTGGAGATTTTCTGACAGACTTTTTTAAAAAGAGACCTCAAAATTTTCCTGGGATTGACAGGTAAATATCATTTTTTCTTTATTATTTGTAATTTTGTAGACCCTTGATTAGTAACCAAGGGAGATTCAACAAATTATTTTAAAACAAACACGGTTAAAAAGCTTAATCAATGCAGCTGAAAGATATTCATCTGAAATATAAATACACAGATCTTAGTTCCTTAACAAGTTTATGTTACTGAACAGGTTTGAATTAGAAATCAATATTTTCTTTGTGCTTATTTCAAGAATCGTAATTCTTCACGTTGTGCTTCTAATTTTGTAGAGGTTGTCAAAGGTCTTTGGAAGCCATAAGGACTGATTCTGAGTTAGAGATAAGCCAAAATTACTGCCTGTTTGTACTTCTAAAAAGGACTGAAAATGCACAAAGCAGAAGGGAATCACTGACAATAGATGGAAAACATATTTGGAATTTGCAGAACACTCTGCTATGTCTTCGTCAGTAGACTTTTCATTTACATAGAGAAGTCATGTATTGAACTTGTTAAAGGAATAGCTATATAGATAATAATCCCATCCTAACACATCTCTGTAGTCCTGCAGCAGTTTGACAGTGAGAATAGAATTAAAAGGCTAGCCATTTACACTGAAGGTTCCTTCACAGAGTTTATTGTTCCAGAATCACTGCTGATTTATTTCCACACCTGGATGAAAATGAATGGGATAGAGTTTCAGAGAGTTTTGCTGAAATCACAGTAGAAAAAGCTTGCTCCTGTCTTCTCTTCCAATGTCACCCACACTGAAAATATATTCCTTTCCCCTTTTACCTCATTTATCTCTTTAGCCCTGTACCCATTCCACAGAATTGACCAATGAACTAACCTATTTACTCAAAGACATTTAGTCTAGAAAAGATCTACTATTTAAAATATTTTGGTTAAAAAAAATAAAAAATAAAAATAATTTTAAAAAGGCCAGGTTGGTGAAATAAAAGTTCACAGATCAGCTGACATAGCTGCAGTTAGTTGAAAATCTGGATAAAGCCTGGAAGGAAAGCTCCTGGAATATTCGAGGAAGTGTTAGTACTTCTCTTGACAGTTGTAGAACTAGACAAAGTGATTCCACATGCTGGAGCCTGCAGATATATTCTGTTAGAGTGACTTCTAGGAGAAATTGCATGAGACCACTCTCTAGATGTCTAGTACAAGAGTTATTTCAAATACATGCTGCTTCAGATAAAATGGGAAGATATTCTCAGTCCCAGAGAACTGAATCCATTGTCACAAAGCATTATGATAGCTTAGGATAAAACAGAAACTACAAGAGTTGCAACACTGACGTATCATGCAATGTTAAAATGAGACACACAAGAGGCAGCAAGCATTGTTTTAGAGCTGTTTATTTGCTGTTATTCTCAGTAACATTTTGCTGTTTAATGTGCCTCATCAGCATCAGTAAAGCATCTGAAATGATTTTAAATAAGACTTCACTAGCACAGATACATACTCTATGGTTTTTGTCAGCAATGTGCGGGACAGTTGTAAACTGTTGTTGGTGATACTCTCCAGAAGTTCTTTCCTGATCTATGAGCAAAGAGAGAATTTTAGGTGGGCTTTAATTGATTTCACTTTAGATTTCTAAAATGTAGGTATCTCCTTTAAGAATCTTTTTGAGCCTTTATCTGTTAAAGATAGCATAAACAAAAACACCTAGATAATGCAGAAAAATATTATAGGCTGAGATGAAAGTGCCTGTGTCTTTTCATTAACCAGAAAGGGGCTTAAGAATATATCTCAAAACCACGATATCTTCATCAGGAGAGATGAATCCTATCTTTGGAGTCAAGGCACAGTAGATGCCAGTGTATCACAAGCATTTAAATTCTCTGGCAGTGCTAAGTAATTTAGGCATTATTATTTAAATGAGTGAACCTTGAGTGTGCACCACCTGACATTCTTAATCATTTGTAAAAAGAATTAAACAGAAATATCAGCCATGCTAAATTAACCAGTTTTCAGTAGGTGGTCTCACAGTGATTACTCTTCAACAGCTGTTTCAATAGGTAGCAAAGGCAGTAATTCAAACTATCAAGTACAACTTTAATAAGAACTCGGTTGTTTGGATGCACTTAATCTTGAAAGATATAACACATTTAATTAACAATTTTGTAAAAAGAAAAAAAAAGTACTGAAATAGCTACCCTGTGTTGATCTTTAATTTTGCTTATTATACAATCTCCAAGATGGCATGACATACAAGAATATAAATACTACAACATTTTGTGATAGGTATACCATAGTATTTAATATTATTTCCACTTCATTGTATTTCATTATAGTCTTTCAACTTTATATTTATAGCTGTATGTTAATTTTTCACCACTGCTGCATAATTTTCTGAAAGCCACACACACAAAAATCTGCAGCAAAGCAGAGAACTGAAGTTCTGTCTCTCAAATCTAAAGCAAATTTCTAAGCACTTCTCAAACTCTGGAAAAAAGGAAAAAGGAAAAAGGAAAAAGGAAAAAGGAAAAAAAAGGAAAGGAAAGGAAAGGAAAGGAAAGGAAAGGAAAGGAAAGGAAAGGAAAGGAAAGGAAAGGAAAGGACAGGAAAGGAAAGGAAAGGAAAGGAAAGGAAAGGAAAGGAAAGGAAAGGAAAGGAAAGGAAAGGAAGGGAAAGGAAAGGAAAGGAAAGGAAAGGAAAGGAAAGGAAAGGAAAGGAAAGGAAAGGAAAGGAAAGGAAAGGAAAGGGGAAAGGAAAGGAAAGGGGAAAGGAAAGGGGAAAGGAAAGGAAAGGA
>CM021731.1:9105337-9122415 GCA_011075105.1 Heteronetta atricapilla | reverse complement strand
TTTTTTTTTTTTTTTTAGAGTCTTCAATTTCTTTACAAATGTAACACTGACCACACTCTCCCTCCTTTGAATTTTATTCCTTAATAAGGTATATATAAAAAAAGCAATCTCCTGAAAAATGTCAGGCACATTATTAAAAAGGGAGGAACTGTGTCTGGAATTTTGTGAGTGGTGTGTGTGGGCAGGCTGAGTGATTTCCATTAACCAGTGTTGTTCAATGTGGATACACCGAACCATTTCAAAAGTAAAAGCTTCAATGACTACTCTGTTGTGCTGAAGGGCAGACCAGCCAATAACCACATGATCCCATCCTGTGTTCTTGGCAGTATGAAACTTAAGTTCCTTCATATAGTAAAGTATAAATATAACTCATTCAATAAAAATTAACTGAGACTTTTAAGGTTTTTTTTTTTTTTTGCGTTTTTTTTTTTTTTTTTTTTTTTTTTTTTCCCCTAATAGAAGGCTTTTGGATTTGATATTTTTCTATGGAAATCTTCAAGTCGTGTTCTTTCCTCCAGTCAAAACACCCAATCCATTGTCTTGATGAATAAATAAATACATATATTTATTTTTTCTATTGCCAGTCCATCTGTTGTTAACTTATTTTTTCACTTACCTATAACAAGCAGTTGTAGGTGCTAAGTAAGCTTACTGTTTCAAGGAAGTTAATGACCTAGGGCACCAGGCAACGAATATTGCTGTTCTTTTATGAACTTGAGAGTCATATGAGTAAGACCATTTCAGATGAGAACCCACATACACAATGACTTCTCTAGCACTGTGCAGCAGGCTGGTGCTGCAGCCAGCAATAAAATTGTGTCTTTGTACTTTAGTGAATAACCTATATTTTTGGAGTTTAGAAGATCAGTGAAGGACTATTTCAGAATGTTTGTAAGATTCTTCTTCTCTCTCTCTTTTCTCTCTCTTTCTCTCTCTCTTTTTTTTTTTTTTTTTTGTTGGCAGAACTGCCTGGATAAGTAAAAACAAACAAACAAACAAACAAAAACTCAATTTCATCATATAGTATTGCTGTTGGTTAACTGAATACTTGCAAAGCTACAGTCACATGGATCAGATAGGCCTATTCAGCTACTCCCAATATATCACTCTTCTGAAGTTATGTTTGAAACATAAAATCATATTAAACCTGAAACATTGCAGACTGCTTGACAGAGGTGTTAAAATCTGAGGTAAATAAAAGTCATCAAAGAGGATGGGGTAAAATAAGACATAAAGATAAAGGTTACATTTCCATGGGGAATTTTCTTCACTGAACTCTGAATTGATATGATAAATTGCATTAACATCTGATACAGGCACACATTATGTTTGGTGGCAAGATTAAATGCATATGTATTTACCATCTACTGGAAAAGCAATACATCCCTGACTATTTGGGGCCTTTTCAATGAGAATGCTTTTCACCTGACAACATAAAATCTAATTACATCCACACAAGAATGTGTGGATGATGAAAACTGATTTACTGGGAAGTCTTTTTGTTGCCCTGTCAAAGCCAATGATTTGATTTAACTTCTTTTCTAGCCAGTGTGATACCCCAAATTTTGGAAGCAGTTTCTACCTGCTTATTCTTAATTGCAAGGATTTTTAATAGTGCCTCTAAATGTTAGGACAACCTTCAATGTGTAATGATGCCTAACTTACACTTTCTGAAAAAGAAATATATGTATAGATTACTAAAATCCTTAGGAATATTAGATGTAGTAACAGATAGTTTCATAAACTGGAGTTCATGTATATCGACTGATGATATTTATTAGCTGATGATATAAGGACCAAATCCGTCTCACAAAATGTATTTGTCATCTTAGTGGATTTCTCAGAGGAGATGTGTTACAGCAAAAGTATGTCCAAAAAAATAAATACTACTTCTAATGTCTTCAAATATTTATATTGCCATGCTATAGCTCAGTAGCAGGAGATTTCTGCAGAGATGCCACTTGGTCTTCTTAGGAAGCTGATGTTAACGATGCAGAGAAGAGTAACCCAACAAAACCCACAGCTGCTACTGTCCTTATATAATAGAATCATAGACTATCTTGGGTTGGAAGGGACCTTAGATATCATCTAGTTCCAATCCCCCATGGGCAGGGATGCCACCCACTAGATCAGGTTGCCCAAGGCCTCATCCAGCCTGGCCTTGAACACCTTTAGGGATGGGGCATCCAAACTTATTTGGGCAGGTTCCAGTGACTTACTACCTTTGCAGTGAATTTCTTCCTAATGTCTAATTAAATCTATTCTCTTTTAGTTTGAAACCATTCCCCCTTGTCCTATCATTACCAGAGTGATGAGTCCTTCTCCATCCTTTTTATAAGCCCCCTTTAAGTACTGAAAGGCTGCAATGGGGTCTCCCTAGAGCCTTCTCTTCTCCAGGCTGAATATCCTCAGCTCTCTCAACTTCATAGGAGAGGTGCTCCAGCCCCCTGATCAACTTTATGGTCCTCCTCTGGACTTGCTCTAACAGATCCACATCTTTCTTGTGCTTGGAGCCCCAAACCTGGATGCAGTACTCCAGATGGGGCCTCACAAGGATGGAGTAGGGGGACAGTCACCTCCCTTGACCTGCTTGTCACACTTTTTTTTTTTTTTTTTGACGCAGTGCCGGGACACAGTTGGCCTTCTGGGCTGCAAGCACACACTGCGGGCTCATGTTGAGCCTTTCATCCAGCAGAACCCCCAAGTCCTTCTCTGCAGGACTGCTCTCAGTGAGTTCTCCTAGTCTGTACTCCTGTCTGGGATTGCCTTGACCCCGGTGTGGCACCTCGCACTTGGACTTGTTGAACCTCATGTAGTTCACATGGGTCCACTTCTACAGCCTGTCCAGGTTCCTTTGAATGATATCTCTTCCTTCTTTAGTATCAACTGTACCACTTGGCGTCATCTGTAAACTTGCTGAGGATAAACTCAATCCCATCATCTGTGTCATTGATGAAGGTATTGAAAAGCACAGGTCCCAAGACAGACCCCTGAGGGATACCGCTCATCACTGGCCTCCACCTGGACCATCGATCACTATTCTCTGGTTGTGGCTATTGAGTCATTTCCTTATCCAGCGGCTGGTCCACTCTTCAAATCCATATCTTTCCAATGTAGAGATTAGGATGTCATGTGGGACCATGTCAAAGACCTTACATAGTCCAAGTAGAAGACATCGGTTGGTCTTCCCCTGTCAACTGAAGCAGTCACTTCATCAGAGAAGGTCACCAGATTGGTCAGGCATGATTTGCCCTTAGTGAAGCTATGCTGTCTGTCTCAGACCATCTTCTTGTCTTGCATGTGCCTTAACATTGCCTCCAAGAGGATCCATTCCATGATCTTGCCAGGCACAGAGGTAAGGGCCATTGATCTGAAGTTCCCTAGGTCTTCCTTTTTACGGTCTTTAAAAATGGGAGTGAAGTTCCCTTTTTCATCAAAGCCTGGTCCCTAATGTAGAGTCTTGCAGGTGTCAGACACTTAGGATTTTCTGGAGGGGTGAGAGTCCTGTGTTAGTTATACAGTTGAAACAAGGACAGGACAGAAGATGGCATGGTAGACTGAGCCATTTGTTCAAAGAAAAATTATGTGAGGTCTCTAATAGTTTGATCAAGGTAGGAATATTTTAATGTTAAATTTCTGGAGCCTTCTGGCTGTTATAAGGAAGGGAAATCTAAACAGCAAGCAAGATTCAATGAGGTTAAAGTACAAGACTGATTCCCTTTAAGATATTTCTTTTACACGCATATGTTCCCTTGAAAACATTGACCAATATTTAAAGCAGACATGGTCACATCTACCCAAATCCTCAAAGGTTTTAGATAATATAAATATTCTGAAAGGGCTGAGCTTTACTAAATTAACACTAACTGTTAAAGTCATTGAAGCATACAAAATATTCAGAGGAACAGATAATTGATCAGACTTTTCCATTTGTTTATGAATGGTGTGTAAATCTCATGTTTCTGTCATTACCACACATAAATCTGACCTCTGTATTGAAAATAAATATTATCCTTCCTTTCTTTCAGTCTATACCTCATTTATGGTCTCCATGAATCTGCAGTGAATCTTGCTCCTGGGCTTTTTGTTCTGTTGGGTGGAAAGACACTCAGGAAGGCAGCAGTACAACACCCTGAGCTTTTTCAAGCCCTACTTTCAGAAGAAAATATATTGTTCTAACAAAATGATGCAAATGCTTTACATGGCAGTTTTTCACTTGTTTTTAAAGCCCATAGAGAAAGGCCATCTTTAGCTCCCCAGATGAGTCATGCACCAGGCAGGTAGATGGTAAGCCTTTCCTGGTTGGCTTGTGCTATTGTATTCAGTCATGATAGGGACATAAAGTTTTCCCTGCACTCCCAGGCAAAAAGCAAAAGTATGGCTGTCATGATACACTATTACTGCTGTGCTCAAACCACTGGTATCACAGAATCATAGAATCAAGTAGGTTGGAAAAGAACTTTAAGATCCACCCATCAACCTGACCTACTTAGTCTCATCACTAAACTATGTCCCCTAGTGCCACATCCACAGATTTCTTAAATACCTCCAGCCTGTTCCAATGCTTAATCACCCTCTCTGTGAGTTGTAATCTCCTGAAAGCTATAGGAAGGCCTGTGAATGCCAACCACGATGGTATTTTGTTGTCCTTCCCAGTTCCTCTTCTTGAAGAACAGTTTCTCAGGTTATTCTCAGTTTTTCCTTAGTTTCTTAGTTCAAGGCAGAGATCTTTCCTTCCATCTTCCAGGATTTCACCCTCCTTCCCTCTCCGTCACTGTGACCCCAGCTTGGTGAGCAAGAAGACAGTGTTGAGTTATGTTCAGCATATTCCCCACATTGTTCTGTCCTGTTCAAAATGGCACTAAGAGCAACTGCTGGTCACACCACTCGTTATGGCTCTACAGACAGAAGCTGAATATCTACATCAGCATGTTGCTACCTGTCACTCTCTGTTCAGCTAGGCTTTTAATAGCATAAGAATTTTATTGCAGCAATAAGATTAAAAAATATACGGGCAGAAACAGTTTCAGCTTTGTCAGTGTGGAGTATCAGTGTCCCAGTGGGATGGCCATACTGCTAAATATGGTGCCTACTCTATGGAGTAAAGAGGCAAACTGCACTGTAGACCCTCACAACCTACTTACCAATTTGCATAGAATGGGATAAAGGAGCTGAGATAAGGCTAACTGCAGGTGATACTCCAGTTTCACCTGGAGGTTGGTGCATGGCGTACAAATGCTAAGAGCTTGAATGGGGAATCCAAGCAGGGGGTCCAAGCCTGCTGCTGTGGCTGCTGCTCAAGGAGATGGGAAAGGCAGGGGCTGTGACTGCTGCTTCTGGGTAGGGTCATTCAAACACCCTGACCTGTCACTCCAGCTCTACAGAAAACAGAGATTTTTACAGCTCTAAGTGATCTGATTTTTAGACAAATAACCTACTGTATTTTTATTTGCTTGGTTGGTTTTGGTTTGCTTTGGTTTGGTTTATTTGTTTGTTTGTTTTGCTATCAAGTAAAATAAATGTTATTTCAGGGTTCTTGCTTGATAAGGATCAGAGAATATCTCCACAAGGGAGATTCCTCTCAGGAATCTCATACGAGACATTCTTCTTAGACAAGTTAGACCTTATACAAGAGTTCAGGATTCCAAACAAGTAGCAATATTATTGTATTGTAAATAAGACTGTCTTCATGCTGAGAATGTCTCATAAAGTTATTTTATTTTGAATAACAACCAAAATGATCCTTACAGTACAACAGAATATGAAATTTCCAAGCAAATAGGAAAGAAAAAACCTTCCTCAGACAGGAACAAAAACAGTTTATAATAAAAATAAGGCCTCAAACTACAGCAGAATGCCCCTCAGATATTTCTGCAAACTCTTAGCATTTACATTATTTTGTTACTAATACTAAGTTTTGGTGGAACATATCCAAGTCATAAAGTCAAAACACATGATACATATATTTATTTATTTAGAAGAGATAATACAAAAGCCAGCCAAATGAAGAAGTGCTGTACCATCTTTAAAACTTCAGTAAACTACTGGAAACCAGGAAGAAAAATTCTTCATTGCCAGATTATTAAATATTATTCATTATAGATTTTTTTTTCATAGTGCCAACAAAAATAGCTAGCAGAATTCACTGTTAATTATAAAAACAGGAACACCTTGGCTGTTTCAACATCATTATTGTTATTGTTTTTTATTATTATTTCTAATATGTACTGCATGCAGACTCATTCAGAGTTTTACTCAGAATTGTAGATTCTAAATACAGTGCAAACACAAAGATATATCATGGAAGTATGTTCCTAAACATCTTTGCTTCTCTGCAGAGCAGAAGAGTCAACCCAGCATTGTTTAAATGCAACAGGATTTGCTAATAATGTCTGGTGTGATCATTGCAATATGTCCCACAAGAACTAAGCCTAACTTAAAAAAATAAAATTAAATAAAATACAGAAATTATCTTCTTTATCTTAAAGAGATTGAATGCTTCTGATTTTTATATTTTATTTTTGGTCTTGCATGTTTTACTTAACTTTTGTATTTCTACAAATGACATTACCAGGTCAGCCAAGATCTTCCAACTAAAAAAGTGACATCACTCCTGCAAGTGACATTTTGTGAGAATCACATCAAATAATATCTTTATTTTTATTACATTACATATAGAACCACAAATCTCTTCACAAGTTGTTTACATATGTCTCTGTATGTATATGGATAATGTGACACCTCCTCTGCCATCAACATTACACACCATGTTTAAGAAAGGAAACTAAGAGTAATGTATACCAATGAAATTACAGTGTATTTTTTTCATAGGAAGAATGTGATCATTCAGAGAGAATGTAGCTAGGTCATCAAGAAAAAAACCCTGCAAAACATTTCCCATGAGCTCTTTTCTGATATTTTACAGTCAAGATTTATATTTTCTGAAGGATGACATATTGGAATAAGTGTTTTCTTAGTGTCTACTGCATAAAATGTTAAAGTGTTACCTATTAAATCATTAATTTTCTTCCTACTTAGTTGGATCTTAGAAATGTCTCCTCCAAATGTCTCCAGACTATGACATAGATTATAAAATCTACTGTGATGGCAGCTGAAATTAATGTGGCTCCAAAATTTTTCTCTGTGTTTGTCCCCAGTCTCTAAAGTTTTTCTGGATACATTTCATTTTTACACTTGTACAAAGTATTTTCAAATAGAGCTTTAACGTCTACTGAAGGATGTTTCCCAAACAAGGTAATAGTTGGAGAAGTTCAATAATAATTTGTTTTTCTAATTGGTGGATATAAAATTCAACATCCAGAGGAGAAATATGGCTTTTGTGGTCATGTCAAGGCCGTCACTGTAATTTTAATGAGCATTCTCCAAACATTTTATTTGCTTCACTCTAAAAACACACCTGGTAACAGCAGATAAGTACACTGATAAGTTTAATAGCTTACAGTATTCCACCTTAGCTTGAGGCAGAATTGCTAAACAATTATTAAAAAAAAAAAAAAAAAAAAAAAAGCTTTTAGCAAACCTGTGCAAGTGTGCTCTTATTCAAATATTCATATAAACCTGAATTACCAGTTCTTTCAGCTCCCTGGACAGAAAGGTATTAAAAATGATTGACTAATGCCTTCCAGGTGCCCTGTTCCTTGCTGAAAAGCTGTGTAATGGAGTAGGTGTTAGAAGTCCCCAGCAGTGATGGGGAATCTTGCAATAGACTCCTGTGGTGGCTGCAAGAAAAGTTGCTGTAATACTGTAGGTCTATTGGGAAAATGAGGAGCAACTAAATTAGAAGGTATAGCAAAGTCCTGTAGGCACATTTTAAGGACCAGGTCAGGAAGTCTGCAGGTCTGCAATATGCTGCTATCAGAACGGATAGATTCTTGGTCTACGCAAAGGGATGACAGCAATTAAATCAGGGCTGTAGCTGCTGCCAGTTTTCCTCTCCTCCCTAGCCAAGACTTCTCTAGAGCCTGGTTCATGCTTACATCAGCCCTTTTCTGTGGATAGTTGAAAGGGAACAAGAAGCACATAGCAAAAGTAGAGGATACATTCATGGTAGTAAAGAAAATGAACAAAGGACAGTTACAGATCTCTGTGAGCAAGTGGTACAGCACAGATAACACCTATGCATGATCCATCCTTACAGATGTGGATGTATTCTCTTCAGCCAAACCATCATCGTAGCTTTTTCCATATTGCTTACTGCAAATAATCTCTAATGTGAGCTATACCCTAAGCTGTGTTTAGATATTGCTGGAAGAGTGACACTCTTTCAACCAGTCATATGCCAAAGCTTCCTTCTCTTGTTCCCTTTTCTCCTCATTCAAAGTGAGTCCCACCAGTTAGGAAAGCCTTTTATAACTGGATCATTTTACGCACAAGTATTGAACCAACATTGCACAGATCTTCAGGTTACTTTAGATTTCAGTCAAGATTTGATCTGAAAGAAGTACCATGACTTTCTTTGCTGATAGCAACACAAAAGACGTATAACTACTGGCAGCAGTGAATCTAAGAATTACCAGTTCAAGTAAATCTTATGTAGCAAATTGAAACACCATCCCCTAGGTTTAATTAAATCCTCTACATAAAATTACCACACATAGGGCTTTCTAACTGTCAGATGAACCCTGCCTGATATAATTAAGATGGAAAATGAAATTTTAATCAAATCAGAAGTAGATTATATGTACTTTATAAACAGAACTTTGACACTGAAGAATTTGTAGTGGCAAGTAGCTATAATCATAGATTAGTGCAGAGTTCAGTAATAACTAACTTATTAAGTCATTTTTTCTTTTCTTTTTTTTTCTTATTTTTAAACTATTCATACAAAATGAAATATTTTTTGCTTTTAAATATTCTTTCAGTCTTGCTTAATGTTTCTGTAGTATGCTAAATACTTGACAATGTCTAAGTAAAACTCTCCTTGATTTAAATGAGCTTATTATCACAATTTGCAATGCAGAATTAAAATCACTCATCCATTGTCCCTGGTGGGTTAGCATCAGTGTGTGTTACACAACCTAACTAGTTTAGGGACATTAAGGATCTGCTGACACAATGCTGGAATGTCTTAATCTTAATACATTTAAGTCCATACATATAAATGTATGTATATATATAAGGTATGAAGAACTATTATCCTAATTTTGCACATACAGAATTAGGCACAAAGAAACAAATATTTGATCCTTCAAAGTGTTAGTCAGCTACTTGTCTGAAATTATAGAAGTAATGCTCCTAAACACTTAAGTTATTTGTATGTTCTCTCATAAAATCTGTGACTGAGCATATTGTCCTGAATGTTAAGCCAATGCCCTAAACACCCTTCTTAGTCCAGGAATACTGTAGAATGTTTTAAAGTAGAAAAAAAAAAAAAAAAAAGGGAATTTTGTTTTGAAACTGGACACTGACATTCTCTTTGTCAGCTGACATTGGATGTTATTATCACCAGATTGAGTTGTCCTGGATGAGAAAATCTAAATCTGAAGATATACAGCAGAGCAAAAAAAAGTGTCTTGTAAATTAATATATATATATAAATGACCATTCTGTAATTTTCACTTTTTGAGTTGATTTCATAACTTTTTTTGTTGGTTGGTTTGTTTGTTTGTTTCCTTTTACTATAATTTCACAAAGCGATAATTTCACTGCCTGCTGAGCTGGCGATAAATCCCTGATATAAAGTATAAGGATATATTTTTATAATATAATATATATATGTATAATATGTATAATATGTACTAATTATATAATAATAATAATAATAATAAAATAATGTAATGATATAATGATGTGGGCATACAGCCTTGTGTGCTCACTAGGGTGAATGGAATGTAATTGCTTAAACTCTGAGGTCAAGCTTTACATGATGTGTACAGGTACCAACATAGGTCAGTGAAAACAGTGAACAGGACTTTGTATTACTTCATTCTCCCCCCACTCTTTAAAGGACAGTTGAGACTACCTCCATGTCTGGTGGTGTTTATATTATTTTCTGTTTCATCAGCTTTCACGTCACATAAGTATTTCAGCATTCTTTATAAACCTTAATGAACCGTATTTCTACTCTTGGTGATAATGTCTCTCTTTCCAAGCTTTAATGATGGGAAGGTCCTACTAAGTTATCAAGCCCATCTCCCAGAAATGTTCCCCAGAGAATCTTTTAATTTCAGAGTCCCAAGTAGCAGAGTTTCTACATCTTCCCTTGGGAGATTTTGCTACTAATTTTGTTTACTCTCAGTAGTTTTCTAGATATTCATGCTACATATTTCTGTCTTTAATTTAATCCAATTACTTGTTTAAATCAACCAGAACTTTTAATGTGGAGCTGAAAATCTAAAAAGAAAAAGAAAGAAAATGGAAAGTATGTGTCTAAAAGGAAAATGAATAATGTGTACAGATCATTTTGTCTCCTGTTCTTCATCCAGGTGTGTCTGTGGCCCTCATTTCTACAACACCTACAAACAGTTTCTTATTCAAGCCTGTTTTCTGCAAAAAAAAAAAAAAAACAAAAACAAAAAAAAAACACCAACGTTTGCGTGTCTCAAAAACACTATCTTCATCAACCTCTTTGATGAAAGTGATGCAAGAAACAGATCTTCTCCAGTCAACTTTATCTCAAAACAGGACAGAATCTAAATGATGGCCTGGGTGGCCTGGGCCTGAATTACTGCTAAAAATAAAGATTCTAATTGTACACCAGCAAAGTTGGTTTCTTTATTGGCTCTGGTTAAAGGACAAAACTAACCATTCTGAGCTCTTGTGTTTATCTTAACCTTTCCTTTCTTGCCTATGACTTCTAAAAGTTTAACTGTTAATCCAATTCTTTTGGACTTCATTTTCACAAATAAGAAGCCATAAAAATTATGAAATTTAGAATTTATCTTTCATAAGCTTTTCTGATATATATATATATATTTTCTGCTAGTATGCTCATGGTATATTCATTTGGATCAATCTATGTTGTCTGTTATTATAGGTGCAAAGGAGAAACTCTGTTTAACACAACAAAGAAATAACTTTTTCCTTCTATGGTTGAAGAAATATTGCAACAGATGAATTACAATATATGAAGATCTATCTTTCTGACAAATTTCTGTCACTGTCCAAAACGTCAGGGTTAATTTTTAGAGGGATCACTCTGATTTGTATATAAATGCCCAATTTTGGTCTGTCATAATATTTTTACCTCAATAATATTTTGTTGCAAAGAAATCATAGATGCCTTGTAATTTACATCAATGGAGCTCATCCTTTTACAATTTTTCTGTCAGAAACAGAGCAAGGAGATAAAAATGTTTTCAAAAAGCTCGAAAATTGAAACTTTCATTCTCACATCACTATCTCAAGATGTCAGACTAGTTCAGATATCTGTCCAAACTTTTTGATTCCTACCTTAATTAGAGCCAAATGTTAAAAGTTTTAAGTTTATAATTTTCTGTTGTGACTCATGGATTCATTGGAACATCTCATACCTTTTTAGTGCAGATAAAGATTTCTGGGTTATCAAGCTTAGTTACTTTATGAAGAAAGATTTTGAAAGCAGAAGAATTACTGCATTTGAAATAAAGTATCAGTTAAGTCAAGGTGACAGATATGTCGTGTGACAGGAATACAAAGACTTTTTTGAGTCCTGAAGTCTATTTCCCATAGATTCCTTTTTAGCTGATGTGACTTTAATTTGCACTGTATAGACATCTTGGGAAAGTCATCTAACATCTGTGATGTGCAACACAGCACCTGTAGAGTGACAGCTGCAGCAGAAATAGATGTATTGCACTAAATGAGGGTCACTTAAGATGTAAATCAATATCAGCAAACAGGAAAGAATGATGAGGAATGGAAACATTAACCACATCAGAAGTACTTGGAAATACTTTTTTATTCAAGAATTGTTCACCCTTTTCTATATTATTGGATTCTACTCAGTACAAATTCTTTAGCTAAACTGAAAAATATTATTGACCTGTCACAAACACAAAATTTAGTTAACCTTTTCTAATAAATATTAGAGATGTATAAAAATGTTATATATAGATTGGCTGTGTATTACATATGTTGGAATGTATTCCTATGCATGTATGTAGCTCACATTATACTCACATGATACAGACTGGTACACTTGTGTAGATTTTGCTAAGAGTTGCTAGTAATGTTTCCCTGAAGCTCTGGTATTCTGGTAATCTTCCCTTTAAACTCTGGTAATGCTTTGGATTTCACTAGTTCTGGATGGTGCTTGAGAAAAGCAGGGTGATAGTTCCTGGACAGTGTTACCATATTTCCACTCACTCAGACTATGTCTAAGACTTTTTTGGACATCACTACCTGTTTCTTTAAATCTCACTTGTTATTACCTTAATTTTACAGGCAAGAAGATTGGAGTTGTCTTTCCAATACAAATGGAATCTAAACTAAACAAGTATTAGCATATCAAAGTTGGCTTGTTTTGCCCTATAGTATCAAGAGAAAGCTGGGTTTCATTATGTATCAGCTTTGACTTGGTGATGGAAACTTGATTCTCTGGTGAGATTAATACCCAGTTACTTAGAGACAATATTAAATTTAAAAAAATATTAAAAAATCCAGATACTTAGAAGTGAAAAAAAAAAATTCCACAAACAAACAAAATACACAAAGAAAAGCCTTTTGATGATTCTGGCAGACAAAAAGAGGAAAATTGACAGAAGAAAAAAATATATATTATTGCCATAATTATTGTCATAATTGTGGCTCTGTGACTGCTATTTGCAGTGACTTAGCAGAAAATATGTAAATATAGGTAAATATGACTGTTTACTTTGTTCTACACAAGATAAAGATATGTTCCTGCGAGTGGTCAGGGGAGAGAAGGCCAGCCACCTGGAAAATTCAGTGCACAGCATATGTTGCACAGCTGTCTGATGTTCTGAAGAAGCATCTGGCTGAACCAGCTGACATCTTCAGTACCCTTTGTGCTATCAAGCCACTTCCAGTACATATCCATGACAAAGCACAATAAAACACAACACCACTACATCAAATGTGACATACTCTTGTTTTGCACATATCCAAACACAAACACTCAGTAGGAAATGTTATTACTTATCAGCTGGAGATTGGCAAGGAGAACAAGCCTTTGCAGACTTATAAAGACCAGATGGACAACAGGTCTATCTTCTGTAACACTGGATCCTCATCCGTCAGTACAGTCTCTCCATAATTACTAGGAGGTTCCTGAGCTCAGGTCACTAAATCAAGGTCATGAGATCCTACACTCCCAAGGCCTGTAGATGTCTGTTAGTGTTGCTTTTATTTATTTATTTATTTTTATTTTTAATCAAAGAGCCATAGCTATAGGAATTTTTGAGAATTTGAAACTTTCTGCACATTCACTGTATTCCCAGCATGTCATCTGTTTCTGTAGCACCTCACAGCTCTGACCCTCACTAACAATTATCAAAGTTTGAGCAAGTCCTTTCTTGGCAAAGTGAAAAAGAAACAGCCTCCTAGTCTGTTTCAGTCAGCTTCCTCTTTCTGTTTAATCAGCAAGACTCCTGGATGATTTGAACCTTTGCTGACTGTGAATTCTCCATCATCAAAGGAGATAGAATTTGCATTTCTCTCTGGCTACCATCCCAAGAAAGCTATGTGTAAATGTTCAGAGACTGTATAAATTTTATTTTGTTGTTGTTTCTTAAAGTAACTTTGTATGCAAGGAAAAACGCCTAGAAAGTATAAAACTGAGGAAATCATTCAATCTGTGCTGCTGCACTGCTTGACATTACAAGAGAGTGAAGGAACTGATTACTACAGATGAGATGAGATGACTGGACAGTCTGTTTGGGGATCCCCAGATTCGATTATGTCACAAAATTATATCTATCACAAGCAGGGAGTAGAAACAACAGTAAAATGATAAAGAGAAAATATATTTTTAATTCCTATAAAATATTCCCTTTATTAGATGCAAGATATTTACAACATATTGATGTTCCATATTATTGGCAGTCAAGAGAGGTACAGAGAGATATAAGTGTTTTTCAAAGATATGAAGAAAAGTTAGGTCTTGCACTCACTGTCAAAAAGGATTGGTTAACACTTGTCCGTTATTTATTCCTTACGTGATTTTCTAACAGTAATACAGGAAATCAGATTCTTACAGGAAATTTTTTGTGTCCTACTCCACAAAATAATTCTTTCTAGTCTGTCTAAAACCGATCAAAAAAGAAAACAGGAAAGAAGAACTAGCATGGGATTATTGCTTTTCTCATCGCAATTATATTTTCAGAATATACTATACTAGCGATAGCTCCTTTAGAGACCTTTACACATCTGGTGAGGTGAAGCATGAAAACTGATCTTTTTGAGCTACTTATATTTTATTGAACACTTGGTCACAAATTATCTTTTATCCTACATGTGTTTCTGATTACTAGCATTCAGAGCAAATAGATCTCAAAGGCTTTGGTGAACTTCAAATTTGCAAATGTTTCTTCACAAAATCTGTGAGCAACCAGCTAAGCTCACATAGGATTTTACATATGGCATTTCTTAAGGGAAATTAATATTCTCTCATCTTCTGCCTTCACAGTGTAGGTTTTGTTTAATATGAAGTTGAAGCTGAACTGAAAAAAAAATAAAAATAAATAATAATAATAAAAAACAAACAACACCATCTCAGATCATATAAAAATCCAGCTTTTAATGGATTACAAAATGTTACTCACACAATGACATATTTTCTGTGTTAACATTTTTACTGCACTGCAGAATTCAGTCAGAATAAAGAAAAGATATTGGTTAGGTGGAAGGAAAATGAACTTTTAATGAATAATAAAAGAGAAATTCAAGCTGCACATATTTAGAAACAAATACCTTTTCATTACATTAAAGAATGAACTAATAGATCAAAGACTTGTGTCATGAGTGTGAAGTGAACATGTACATCATTAAATGCTATATTTTATTTACACAAATACAGATTACCAAGCTAGAAAGGTTTATTATAATAATGTATCCTTTTCTAACAGAGACCATAGGATATTTTATTTAAACTGAACATGACTTTTAGAAACAAGACAAAATAAATAAAATAAAATAAAATAATAATATATATGTATATATATTTAATTTTGTTTCCCTATTAAGTTCTCAAAACACTAGAGAAACCATTACAAATATTATTTTTTCCTGTTAGTACTCTTCCTAAGTAGGTATTTGCCAAGATGCACTGCTTGGTCACAGTCTGCTGGATCATAGGGTACAGTTTAACTGAGCTACAAACTGCTGAAATCTCTTGGAGAATGAAGAGTCACTAACATAGTCATAGATATGAATTCTATATAATCAAATAGAAGCAAATGTTCATTTTCACTGTTTTGCAAAATTTAAGCCAAACATTTTTATATATTTGTATTTATTGGTGGTAAGGGAAAGGAGTGTGAGAATTTTTACTGAGACAAATCTCATGGCAACTGTTATTTGCCCTTCTGACAGAAGATTCCAGTAGAATACCCAGAACTGCTAACACAACCACCTGGATGATGAATAGCACTGAATTTATTGTTTATGTCAAATTTATTAATTGCACATAATTTCTCAAATAACTCTTTTTGATTTTACAAGAAGTATGAGGATCTCTTAAAATGAATGAAACTTTTACACTGTCCTTACCTCTACCACTTTAGCACATTGGAGAATTATTTGAGCTATGGCATTGTTCTTCAATTTTCTTTGCCTCCTCAGAGCCACAGATTCAAGTGGGATCAGCCAACGTTATATGAGTTTATTTTGCTAGCTGCTCAGTTATATCACTTAATATAAAAACACGAATCTCATTCCCCTTCAGTTTTTTGTTTGTTTGTTTGTTTGTTTGTTTGTTTTCACTGTGAGACTCTTCCTTGCTTGATTCCAAACAATAACATAAGCACATTACACATAGCATTGAAGTTTTCATCCACATAACTTCAGCCTTAATAATATTAAAAGTGCTGTTACATCCCTGTTTCTACCCGGAAGTCTTTGGTTCAGTCACTTTCTGTTGGATGTTTTGTTGGAACTAAAATGCAGTTAAATGACATGTTCAAATGTATTGAATGTTTTTCTTTGACAGAGCTGTAAGAATTGTATCTTGCTTTGATCTTTCATTATTTTTTCCTTAGCATTTTTTGCAAGGTGGATGATGATGTCCAACACTAAATGTTGTATTTGAGGGGTTATGGAAGCCTTATGAGAAAAAGCAAAAACATCAGGAAGTTACAATATGATTTAGATATTGTTTGTACTAATTTGATATGCTCATCTTCCTCAGACACATGCCTGAGTCCAGTTAAAGGCTCCGTTCCCATGGTGATAAAGACAAAATTTAAGATGCTCATCTTCCCTTGTTGGCTGAGGTACATAAGGTCTTTCTTTCTCAATCAGTACTTCTGCAGAAGAGCTGTCATTATTGACAACTACTGTAGCTGGAGCTGAATGACTATAAGTGGTAGAAATTTTTGTGTATCCCTGCAAGCAGGAGCTATGTCAGCCCAGGTTGTTTTTCAGTCTGAATCCACAAATCAGCCAAATCATGTTTAAAAGTGACATTGGGAAGTGAAAAATTCTCTTCTGTTTTACTAGCTGACTTTTACTTGTATAGCTTCAAGATGGCAGAAAAATAGAAAACTTGTCTGCAAGTTCAATGTTTTCATTATTCCTCTGAGGAGCTTATTATATGAGAAAAAGCCTGATAGAAGGTACTTCTGTCTGACCAATGGTGGCAGTTAATTTGAAAGATTAGCTTAACAGTAAAAGTCATACATATATTTAGTAGCTTGTAGCCAGAGCTGCTGATAGTCAGCTGAAATGGGCTCTCCTCGTTTGTCTCACTTCTAATAGTACTAAAGACTTATTGGATCTCATATTTATGAACAACAAGGTAACAAAGATGCTACTCTCTTAACAGCAGGATAGGAGAAATCTTCTCTGTTAGAATGTCACTCATTGATCTAATCTAATTTTCTCTGCTTAATTGTAGTAAGAACTGGGGGTGGGGGGAAGGAAGGAAGGAAGGAAGGAAGGAAGGAAGGAAGGAAGGAAGG
>CM021731.1:9084624-9097968 GCA_011075105.1 Heteronetta atricapilla | reverse complement strand
TTCATCTACCCCAAGTCCTTCTCCACAGGGTTACTTTATATTCACTCTACGTGAATATAAATAGAGGCCCAGCCTCTATGTGTGCTTAGCATTGCCCCAACCCAGGTGCAGGACCTGGCACTTGTCCTTGTTGAACTTTAGGAGTTTTGCATGGGCACATTTCTTGAGCTTGTCCAGGTCCATCTGGGTGGCATCCCTTCCCTCCATCATGTCAATCACACCACTCCACTTGGTGTCATCAGCAAGCTTGTTGAAGGTGTACTTTATCCCAATGTCCATGTCATCAACAAAGATGTAAATAGTTCCAATACTGACTCCTGAGGAACACCACCTCTCAGTGTTCTCCGTCTGAACATCAAGTCATTGTCTACATCTGTTTGAGTACAACTATCCAGTGAATTCCTTATATCATAGAATTATGGAATGTTTTGTGTTGAAAGGAACCTTAAGTATCATCTACTTCTAACACCTGTGCAGGGAGGCCTTCCATGAGACAAGGTTGCTCATAGCCCTATTCAACCTGACCTTATTTATAATTGTTCACATTCACATGAAGAGGTTATGCAGGGCTCAACAACGAATCCAGAACCTGAGGTTAAGTCCATACCTCTCTTCTTTAGAAAGCTGTAATATGCTTAATTCTGATTTTGTTACACATCACTAATTTGACAATAAAAAGTATCTGGCAATAAAAAACTAAGAAAATGGAAAGTGAGAAAACAAAACAAAACAAACAACCCCCCCCCCCACACACACACACACGCACACAAAAGGCAACATTATGATGAGCTCCTTAAAGAGCGAGTCAGGGTTTTTAAAATTGAGAGCTAAAAGCAATGTGATAGGTTATCAGAATAAACCCCTAGTAAAATCACACAAATATGTTAGTTTAGTTAAATGTAATCACATTAAGCTTTTCTTGAACAAAGATACTTCTTTCCTAATGTTTATCTGATTTATGAACTGGATGATGGAGGAATACAATATCTTAATAAATCATATTAACAACTCATGTCTAGCAATAGCCACATACAGATCACTAAGGACAGAACATCTTAGAGTGGAAATCACAGGTCAAGGACTTTGGTTAAATCCATCATGACTCAGTCTTACTGAATAGATGTAAAATGTGCTTTGGAATAATGAGGGGGGGAAATAGCAGTCATGCTATTAGCATAACAAATATAAGTATTATTATTATTATTATTTTCTACCCTGTATTCTTTTCAGCAGTTTATATTCTTTTTTATAACTTTTTTTAATTTACATCGGCAGAAAACTAGATGATATTTAAGGTCATTTCCAACACAAGCCATTCTGTGCAAACATGCACTATAAAGGTTGCTAAAAAAACAAAATCACAAACAAGTATATTAAGGAAACTGAACCACATTTTACCTGAACCAAACAAAATAAAGTAGAAATGACTGTATTTCTCTCTTCTTCCTGATCCATCCATATTTCCCGATTCTTCTTTTCCAAATGCTTATGAATAAAAAATACAGATTTCATTAAAACTTCAAATAGGACTTCCACATACAAGGTATAATTAGTCTAAAAATACACTGAGCTCTAATAGAAATAGGACAATAAGGGATTGTGGAATGTTTCACTGAAATGAAGTTGCCAGGGATACAACACATCAGCTCTAGCAATTTGCATGGTAGGCTACAGGCTTGAGCAGGAATTTCTAGCAAGTGCTGATCAAAACTCCAGAAGAAACATCTACATAGTTCATAAAATTGTCTAATTGACATGTGTGGTAAATATGAGGTGTCTAGGATGTGAGTGACTTGTGATACAGATCAGTTGCACTACATTTGGCATGGTTTATTTCTGATAAAATTGAACAATTGTCATGTTAGTCAATGTTGACAAGTGGGAATGTGACATAGGCTGAAAACAAATTTGGTATGTATGGACGAAAAATATATATTTTTATTGAGTTAAAAATTAAATATTTCCTTCCAGATCAGTCTAATTCAAAATAAAATATTTTTCCCCATGGAAAATTTATTTGAATGAAGTTTTGGGAATTGGGTTGACCCTCAGAATGCGACTGAAAATTTCTAGCTTTTTTTCCTTAAACTTCAAGAAGCAAATATGTAAAACCACAGTCAAAAGATACCCTCATCTGCATTTGTAAAAATTAATCTATAATTATCTTATATTTATAAAAATCTTCACAAAAAATATTTTTTTCCATATTAGTATTTACATAAGAATGTATGCAATATTAATTTTCAGAACGTGGTATAATTTAACAGAAAAAAATCTATTAGAAAAATCTATTAGAAAATATGGTACTTTCCATACCATAACAAGCTTAAAAAATAAATTTTAAAGTCTTCTAAGATTGTAGATTCCTAGCCATATATTTTAACATTTGGGGTTTTGTGGTGTGTTGTTTTTTTTTTTTTTTTTTTTTTTTTTTTTTTTCCTTCTTCCAGCATTTGATTTAAAATCTGCTGGTGAATTTAAGGTTCTATTTTAATGCATACTAGAATAATTAGATGCACCATGGAGCAGCTTAAGATAATTGAAATGGCCACAAAAACTGTCAATGCAAATGGAGCCATCTGGATGAACAGATAAAAGCTTTGGAGACATTCAAAAGACAGGTGGCACTTGGTTACTTTCTATCTCTTCTTCACAGTATGGATAGAAAACTGGGAAAAAGAAAAGTAAAATTCTTCAGACCACCAAGACAATATTTAGTGTCAACAAGCCTACACTATTGGGCAAATTTAGTATGGTAAAAATAGAAATTACCACATGATAATAAAAAGAAAGAATAATTAACCCAACTGTATAAGCCAAAAGAACCAATTACTCCATGTAAAAATCAGGATCAGGCCAAACTGTAAGCTAAATCAGTATTGATATTTTTTTTGTTTATGATACTTGACTGAATTCAGACAATCTGACTTAAGTTTCAACTCACTTATATAGTTTGTGAAAGATTGGACAAATTCCTTAAGTGTTAATAGAAATATGAGGGATTTTTTGTTATTGTTGTTTTTGGTTATTTGGTTGGTTGGTTTGGTTGGTTTGTTTGCTGTTGTTGTTGTTGTTTTCATTCACTTTTATAATTTACTGTAACAGATATATTCCTTTACAAAATTTAGTTTTCAGTCAGGACCTTTAAACAATATTGAAAAAAAGAAACAAAAAAAACAAGTTAGAATTGAACAAAGTTATTCAACCCCCCCCTTGTACTTGAAAATGAGATTTTTATTAAATGGAAAGTACCAGGATGAAATGTCATCTTTATTAAAATTGTCCTTTTCATACATTTGGACACTGAATTAGTTTTAGACAATTAAAAAAGATCCAAAGAAGTAGTTCAATAGGATTTCATGGCATTTCTTCTTACAATATTTTGCAGAAAAATTTACTAAAACAGAAAAACCTCATTCCCTTATGATCTTTCTTATTTAAATTAACAGAAATTTATTTTTTTCAGACTTTAAAAAGAATATAAAAATCAAATAGGTCTAAAAATAATAAATAACAACTAAAGAAATTATTGGCAAATCAAAAAAATAAAAATAAAAAAGTTCTGTTCTGATATGCTTATAGATAATAAACTCACCTGGAAGAAGCCCCTGTTGAGAAAAGCTGATGTTTTTACAGCTGCTCATTTTACCCAAAGATAAATAGTTCTTTTATTGTTACTTACATGTATTAGAATAGCTTTATATTTCAAATACCTTTAAATTGTTTCACATATAACTTCATATTTCAAATACCTTCAAATTATTTCACATGTGCTACCCATGTGATTTTGCTATGAATTTTTTTTTTTTTTTGATGTGTGGAATTTCCTTCCAAGTCACCAGGGGACTCTGGCCATTGCAGTGAGGAGGGCTGTTTGACTGCCTATAGACCAAGAGAGAGATGGCATCTGACCAGTGTAGGATCATCAGTCTGCTAAGTACCCAAGCCCTTGGAAATCCAACTGGACAGCAGCATCCTCTCAGGTCTTCATACTGTTTCTCCCACAGGCCATATGTCTTTTCTAGGAACATTTTCCCAGCTAGTCGCTGAGGGAAATGACAGCTATGTACTGAAATTTACAGCAGAATTAAACAGGCTTTCAGATTAATTATTTGATCTCTTCAGTGGGCTATTCCTGCAGGTCTAGCTGTGTTATTTCAAATCTGTGACCAGAAATGTTCTAAGTCTTAAATATCCATTTTTCTAGTATATAAACTTTCATGCAGTGGGACATGTCATGAAGCAAGAAACTGCAAATATTAAGCCGTATAGCAAATTAAACATAAAATAATAATAATTCTAGGCTGCAAAAAGGACAGATACTTTCTAGTAGCCTTCTTTTGAACATAGGGGACTACTAGTGTACTTCCTAGCTATAGGAGAGAATATCACAATTTGTCCCTTGCTTGACCCCAGATTTTACTGAGAAAAGTTAGTAAATAATGGATATCATAGTACTGTGCTACGTGTGAGATACAGTCCTAGCTGTAGGGAGTCAAAGATCAGAGTGAGAGGCTGTGAGTTTAAAGTTAAGATGTGTAAAGTTAAGATGTTCCTGTAAACAACCATGGGTTCTCTGGTGCCAACTTCAGAAATAAAACTTTACCAAAGAAGACTGTGAAATATAAACACAGGGCTAAGTGGGATTCTAGTTTACCACTAGAGGGTATTCTTGCTATTCATGTTGAACCGATCTCATATCAGGAACAAAATCATGGGTAATAAATAAATAAATAAATAAAAATCAAAGTGTAGCTGTATCTGTCAACAGTTTTGCTCATTGCATGGACTTGAAAAGTTTCCATGAGGCAGTTAAAAACCCAGATACCATTAAACTAGAGTCTTCTGTAGGGCAGCTGTCCTTACTAAGGTGCATATCCTTGTTTATTGAGCCCAGCTGGAATGAAGATATACAGAGATGCCTGAGACTTTCTGAAAAAATAGAAGGAAAATGAGGTCATTACTGTTATCTTGTCCTTCATGTAAGGAAGCTCATCAGCACCTTCTTTATAGTGCAGAGACCAAGACTGATTTGGGATTTTGTTTAATCTTCTGTTTTGTCATTTTTGTTTGTTTGCTTGTTTACTTCTTTTTTTTTACATTAGTACAGAAAACCAGTGTCTCTGGAGATATTTGCTGAATAAGTCTTATAAACAATGTTTTTCAAACAACATCTTAATTTTAGAGAATGATAATATGAATGTTGCATAATAAATGAAAAAATATATATAAACATGTTATTAGACAGGTTTTTATGTTTAAGGACATAAATTATATTTCAAAATTAGAACGGCATTGGTATTTCACAACTTACTCAAGTACTTACTGTCAGATCTATAATATTCATTTCTGGTTGTATAAAGACTGTTTAAATAAGGCTTTAGTAGTAAACTTCAGATGTGAGAGATTATATGTAAAATGCTGTTTCTTCCTTTTTGTGGGTTAACTTTTCCTATAAATGATGGCCCTATTTGTATGACCTCAAACCAGTTCATTAAAAGGATTACCATCTCAAGTAAAATGCACCTAATTTTGATATTAGTGACTGACAAGAAGTTAAAATGCTTTTCTTTCTTTGCTTTTATCTTCAGTAATTATGATGTCCTTAAAAATAAAAAAGTATTAGGACAGTGTTGTGCATGGATTTGAATAAGAATAGATAAAAATGTTTAAAAATAATAATGAATCTTCTGTATGGTTAAGAAAGAAAGAGACTTCTGTTCTTCCTAGGTGGCCTTAGTTTAGAAACAGAAGGCAAGATTCATTTGTCAAACTTAAGCATCTAAAAGTTAGACAACTAAAACTGAGCTAGTCATGCTAGGCTCTTCACATAGTCAAAGAAGAGAAATAGACACTTCCAGAAGGTTAGTCAGCTCATCTTAACATAAGCATCTAAGAAAAATGAGTTGAATAACCTTCTGTGTTAATCTCCTCATTTTAAACGTCTAATTTTTAGATATCTGAAGTGAAGCAAATGTAATTATCAAAACCCAGAAAAAAAATGCTTGTTCTCACAATATCCTGAATCCAATCATTGCATTAATTTCAGTTAGTGTTCACTCTCTGATCAGATTCGTCCATCTGAAGGACTGGGACATATGATGGAGGGAATGGGAAAGGGGTGTTGTTCACACTAAACAAAAAAGGATGGATTTTGAATACTGTAACTTGTTATGAAGAAAAAGAATATGGCAATACACTCTAAGGACTTTAGAGGAGATATAATTTCTTTAAAGTCCAAATTATTTTTAGGATTGTGTTACTAGATATATCTCTGAAATATTTTGACATTTCGTATATGACATATTTTGAATGTGAATATTCTAATATTTTCAATAAAAGTGAACAGTTGTTCCCTAGATAGTATTCCTATTTCAAAACCCATTTCAAGTGTTTTTTCTTTCTTTTAATCAACTGTAACTCTTTCTGCTATTCCTAGCAAGTACTCCTAACGTATTTATTTATTTATTTATTTATTTACAAAGGACTCTATATATTCAAATATTCTAAGGTCAGAGAAAACCTTCTGATAATCTAGTTTGATCAGGGACAGAGTGGTGGTGGAAGGGATGAGTGTAAGATAAAACTGTTTATCTCATTTCTACCAGCAAATTCATACTCCAAAGGAAAAATCTCAAGGAAAAAACATCTAAATGCCTGCTCTGATTCTGAATCTACAACTGCTAAATTGCTTCTTAAGCATCCTACTGTTGACATTCCTGACCTTGTTTGCATCTGAATTTGTCTCATCTCATCTTGAAGATCTGAATCTTACTAAAACTTTGCAGCCTGTGCTCCAAAGCTCTTCATTTACTGAACTTTGTCTCCCAATAAAGAACCGGTGAACTGTGGTAAAAAGATCTCTTTGTTTTATTTTGGTTAAGCTGAACAGATTGATTCATCTTTGTTAGAGAGTTTAATGAAACAAGAGTACTTGAACTTAATCGTAACACTTCAAAAGAACAGTCCTGTCTTCAATGGGTGTCCTGGGAGCCATGGGGACTGCTAAGAAGTATTAGCTGGGAAGAGGAGGGGTGGAAGGAATTGGGCAATGCAGACTCCTTCAAACATTTGATAGATTTATATCTTGTATAAACACCATCAAGAAGTATACAAACACTTTCCTTTCTCTGAGGAGCTGAAAATCCTTTGTAATTCATAGTGTAGTGAAGCTCACGTTTTGCCTGCAAACTAGATTATTCTTCAGAGAGAGGGAAATGGATTCAGAGGGAATTTACATGATTTGCCTCAGGAGCAGGTTACCATTCTGCCTTATTCACCACACCTGAGCTTCACCTTTTCAGTTCACAAAAATACTTATGTCTGAATGGGATCTGAAAGGGGATATATATCAAGAAATGTCCTTGTAATGCTACCTGTCGTTCTGTCAGTCTCTAGGAATGAATATATATAATATGCATGATAATTTTCAACCAGATTGCATAGCTTCAAATTTCCTTTTTATTCAAACAGAGCCTGATCCCAATCCTATTGAAGGATGAAATTCTCAGGAGCTTTGAATTAGGCTTATAAATATGTCTTCTGTTTTAAAATGCAAGGTGTACCTTAACAAAACACTACTATTTCAGGTATGAAACATTCATTTTAAAGCATGCTTATCTAACAATTTCATATAAACAGACTAAATACATACAAAATCCAAGTCCATAAAAAATAAATAAAATAAATAATAAAAAGGTAATGATGATTTAAAACAAATAACCTTTTCTTCCCAGTGTATTTTGCAGCTGTTGTGTCATCTAGTTTATAGGTTAATATATGTATATATTATTAATTAACAGATCCTCATTTAAATCAAGAGAAAATGCAAATTTCCCTCTGAAAATTTTCCCTACCTTAATGCTCTTAAATTTGGTTTTGTACTGGAGAAGATCCACTGGATGGCAGCCTTGCTCCTCTCAAATCATAGGATACAGTCAGTTAAAAAAGCTTTGTTAGAAACATGCAGCCCAAACCCGTCTTTGGCCTATGCATTAGTAATGGAGGTGCCTTTGCCTGATTATTCAGAGGGATAGAGATTCTTCATGTGCAGGTGCACTTAATCTTTTCAAGATGTAACAAAGCCCTATAAAACCATGCTCTGTTGTGTAAAACATAATATGTCTGCTGATCTTTCATGTTTATTCAGCTTTTTTGGAGAGGGAGGGAGGTGCCACAACAAAAGAGAGAAAATATGTAGCCTGCATGTTTAAGCAATAAGGAGATTGCTCCATTGTCTAGTGTAAACCCAGCCAGTGTGCAATTTCCTTTTTCCTGTTCTCCAAATTATTTGGTAGGACCATGTTCCCCCAGGTGGGAATAAGTTCTCCAGACTTCATGGAAAAAGCTGACCAAATGTTCCCTGTACAATTCCATTCTCTCCTTAAAATAACAGGATAGTTTTGCCAAGGTGCCCTGTATCCTATTGCAGACCTTCCCGTAAACCTGTTGACAGTAATGTGGAATTTTACCTTACCCAGATTTGAATAAAATCTTTTGTTCCTGACAAATGTGCTTTGAAACAGCAATAATCCTCTTCTTCTACAACAGTAATATTTGGTCGTGCTTATGTGAGATGTCTTTCTTTAGATGGATAAATGGAGACAAAGGGTAGGTTAGATTAGGTAGATTAATGCAGTGCAAATACAAATCTTTCGTAGGATCCAGGTACCCCAACACCAGATGTGACCTTTGTTTAGTTCTTTGTATGTCAGTAAGATTATTGGTGAAGAAATCTCATGTCTAATGCCTTGGTCGCACAACAGATTCATTTACCGCTCCATAGTTACTTTCTTCTCCCATGGTCCTGCCAGGTCACTGTCAAGGCCAGGATACCCCTCCTCCATGAGTTCCTCCTGCCAGCTAGCACAGCGTTGTGTCTGTTACTGTCTCTTACTGTGCCCCAGTTGTGGCTGTTACCATATAATATAGCAATAATAGCAATGTTATCCCTATTTGTGATTTACCACACTGCTGCTTGCTGACGTTTTGCTCTCTGGTATTTCAACCTCGTGAAACTAGAGGCTATTCCTAAACCTTCTCATCTCTATGAAATACTAGAACAAATCTATGGTCAGTAAAGATTTCTACTTGTCACTGTGTGGCCTGACATAACTATTTAGAGCTTCACGGCAGAACTTTTTAACAGAACAACAAGGGCTCTGTTTAACTGGTAAAGATGAATAAGGAGACTGCTGCTTTCCGTCCCATTTATCTCACACTGAAGGAACAAGTAAGCTGTTTGTGAATGTACTCTTGACCCTTCTTTGTTTGCATATCATATGCTAAAGAAATTCAACAGATATTTTGGTGCCTCTGGTAATTCCAGTGCTGATACCTACATAACAAAGCCAGTACCACAACAGTTAGGCATTCTCATGAAGTGTCCCATGCAGGGATTTTACTACTAGTTTACAAGCATTTGAAAAAATTCTTGTTTCAAAAGCATTGTTTTCTACTCTTTCAAGTAATGGAGAATCTGCATCTATGAATGAACTGGAATGTAGGCAACCAAGCCTCAGTGCAGGTAAGAAATTATTGCATGCATGCCTGTCCTAGTTTACAGCACTCCCCTGCCACTGGAGCATAATTCTTAGCAGAATAATCTTTCTACAAAATTGTGTGTGCACTGCATGGGCATGTTTGTCCACCACTTCAGAGTGTAATAAGAAATATTTAAGTCTATCACTTGGAAAGAAACACTGCAATTTTAAAAGCATATTCCTTATCCCATATCTAATAGTTCTCATACAGGTTTGAGACAGAGTAAAGAATTCACTACATTTCAGGTGAGCTATGCAGACAAGGTGCTTGAATTTGTGAACTAGTGACTGGGAGCTCTGCCGAGTGGAGAAGAGAGCCTAGGGTATCATTTAGTCAACTAAATTACATACTAATGCCACAGTGTGAAGAATATTTCCTTTTACATATATTTTACAAGATGTCAAGATCTGAATGGTTCTAACCAAATCATACTGCATATTTCTGTGATGCTTATTGATTTTCTTGTTCCTGTGCATTTGTTTTGCACATGGTAAAGTAACATACCGTATGTACGTACATACTGTACTGCAGATGTAACATATTCAAAAATTCAAATGCTACCAGGTGGCTGTCTTTCAAGAGCTTTAGATCTGTTTGTAGAATATGCAGCTATCACCTCTGTTGCTCCTGAGGGATCCTCAATAGAAAACACAATCAGTTGATAAAATCCTACATGAGTAGGATTTTAGAAACACTTCTACACAGCTGAGACTGAGAGTAAACAACCCTCTCTTTCTTTATCAATGCAATCTGAATGAGCCATGGCCAAAACACATACCAACTTCTTTCCAATTCAGCATATCAGAAAATAAGGTGTAGTAGAAGTGCTAAAGGAAATCTGAGTCGCTGACTCTGTTTTAAGCTCGTGCCTATCATGCCAGGTGAAAGATGCACATATTCTTAGAGTTTTGTTGATATAAATTATCAATGCTGTATTTGGAGAGGGAAACCTATTATCCACCCTGGAGCCTGCCTAAGACTTAAAAAAATAAAATAAAAAATAATAAAAAAAATCAATAAACCTTATGTGCCAGTGCCTTGTAGCACACCCTCTCTTTATAAGATAAGGACATACAAGACTCTTACCTCCTTTAATATCCTAGATTGCAATAAAAATCAGCTGGGCTGAGTCAGAGAAGAGAGGAAGATTTGGCAGTGATGGGGGGAAGTTTTATTTCAAAATAGTTACAAACACAGTTACAATGCTCTTGAATTAATATAACATCAGAAAATAACATACTGAGTTGGGACAATGATAATGTCTATAAACGACACACAAATGGGTAAGTAAATATGTGTATGATAAATTTTATTTAGTAGTAGTTGTAACCTTCATTCCTTTTTTTTTTTTTTTTCTTACTCATGTAATAAAATGTGTTTATAATATCTATGTGGTAGATAGAATAATTTTTATTTTGTGAAGAGGTGCTTATTCAAGGTTTCTGAGCCAACTGTGTAGTGCCTAGGACCTATGCAGGACACTAGCACTGGCATCAAGGCTCAGACTTCAGTTTTCTTTTTCTTTTTCTTTTTCTTTTTTTTTTTTTTGACATTCTAGATTAGAAATGATTTCAAGATCAAACCTCATGCCTTCATCTCTCTTGAACGGAGTGAACTATTCACTTAAAATATAAGGGAGGCAGTGTATTAACTGCTGTTTGGCCAAACTAAATCAGTCACCTAGAGCTCTTTACTTCAATGGCCAAACTAAATCAGTCACCTAGAGCTCTTTACTTCAACAATGTGAGGCTCATGGGTACTGTAAGTAAACCAGAGCCAGGGTTTGGACCCATACTCATGCCTAATTGTTAATGCATGTCCTCTTACAATTTTGGCCCTTGTCAAATAATGTTCTCCATACCTACAGGAATGGATTGAGTGATAGAATATGGTGTTCCCAGTAGGCAATCTGAGTGTGCCTCCCTGAGATGGAAAGAGGTCAGCTGTGTAATATGTACCATGGTATGCCATATATCCATAGGGTCACCCAACAATAATGCAACTAGCATATTTAATCTGTTCTGTAAAACTACTGACCAACACACCCAAGCCTTACAGTAGAAGCATCCCTTCTATTTCAAGTATTTAACCAAATTTAGGACTTGTGGATATTTTCTGTGTGGAGAAAATTTTAAAGGAGGTAGAATGGCATATTTTCTTTTTCATTTTTGATGTAAACATTTTTACAAAAAATATGCAAAGATTTGTTTTACTCAACAGAATAGGAGTCAAATAGACAGAAAAAAAATACAACAAAAATTTTGCTCAGATATTGAATTTCTTTCCAAGCAGCAGTAAAATCAGTTGATGTTCTCACAACTTTTCTCAAAGTCACAATCTGAGTACTTATTTTAAGCATTTTTGTTGTAGGTGGTGTTGACATTGGGTGTTGTTGTTTTTTGTATGTGTGTTTTATCATTTATTTATTTTTAATTTTATGCTCTTCTATTTATTTATTTATTTATATTTTTCCTGATTCTCATGAGAACACAAACTTAAGAAAAGCAGTTGGGAACATAACATTTCATTAATATGCCTTTGTCTGGGGCAAAGGCTTGTACTCTTCATGTTTGTAGTATAGAATTTAATATTTTTACACTGTTTAATTGTACTAATTTCCCTGTAATTTATAGTTATCATAAATGAAATCCAGTTACTGCACTTATCCTGTAACAAAATGTGGAAGTGACTAATCTGAAAAAGAAAATACTTTCTTGTACATCTGTCTTGAGTCCTGCCAATGCAAAACAAAGGCCCCATTGGCTAAGCTTCCTCACTTAAAAGGGTCTGGTTGCCAATCTGTTCCACTTCAGCTCTCTTCTGGTTTGAGGTTGAAACTGTTTTTTAACCTGATGCTGTACTTTCATTCATAGTCATTTAGAGCTGCTTAACAGAAAAACTTCTTAACAACAGACACAGTGTGAATTACATGCATACTCAGCTAATGCATGAGATATTTACCACAGTGTCTTGCTGTTTCTTATGTCCTGGACAAGCTCTGTCTTCATAAGCAGTGTCCCGGCTTGTGATTTCTCACCCTGAAGTTGACTTGAGATGTGGGTTATCTGCTCATCTTACTTTCAAAGAGCAATACTTCTGTAGGGACATGGGTTATCTGATTATATGTGAGAAAATACAGTCACTGTTTTTCCATAGTTCCTCTCAGCCAATTTTTCCTGTGAAAAAACAGATGTAGATTTACCAAAAGCTAAATCTTAAAAAAAATCAAAGCATGCCAAATGTCTACGCTGTTAACTGATAGGGCTGTCTGAAAACCACTGTACTTCTGCACAGTGTTCTTGATATATTATGTCTATGTACTCAAAGAATACTAATATTTAAGGTACTCAATTAATATAATAGCTTCAGTATTCATTAGTATTCAGAAGGTCCCCCAAGTCTCCTTCATTAAGACAGAGAAACAATAGTAGTAAAATGATCAAATAAGGTTATATTTGTTTCCAGGATTTCACAGTGATGAATGGTGTTCCTCAGGAGTCAGTATTGGAACGACTACTATTTACATCTTTGCTGATGACATGGACATTGGGATAAAGTACACCTTCAACAAGCTTGCTGATGACACCAAGTGGAGTGGTATGATTGACATGATGGAGGGAAGGGATGCCACCCAGATAGACCATGACAGGCTCAAGAAACGTACCCATGCAAAACTCCTAAAGTTCAACAAGGACAAGTGCCAGGTCCTGCACCTGGGTTGGGCAATCCTAAGCACACACAGAGGTTGGGCACTGAGTGAATATAAAGTAACCCTGTGGAGAAGGACTTGGGGTAGATGAA
>CM021731.1:9058999-9084224 GCA_011075105.1 Heteronetta atricapilla | reverse complement strand
TAGTGGGCAGAGGGAGGTGATTCTTTCCCTCTCTTCGGCTCTCATGTTCCCCCTCCCCCCCCCCCCAAAGACTATTACATTTTTGTTGAGTTTCTAGTGTGACACCATAAAGACAAACTGACACACCAATGCAAGAATTGCAAGATTTTTCTTATTGGTGAGAACCTTAGTAAATATTCTTGTTTTGCCCTAATAAATATCAGTTCAGAAAATTGTTGTCATTTTGTTTCTGATAAGCAAAGGAGAAAAAAACAAACAAACAAACAAAAAAGAGGTTTTACTTTCTGAGTCACTGTATTATCAAAAGCAGTAGAAAATTAATGTATTGGGAAAGGAACGAACAGTTTTATGAGGATTTGTGAATCTCTGAGACCTCATCACCATCAGTGACCTTTATGACCTTCCTATGTGAAAATCCAGTTGGACACCTGTTTCTCCCACTCAGTGGTTTGCAACTCCTTACCTATTATTTTTGTCTGAACATATTATGTTCTCTATAGAAACACATAACTCCCTATGTGAAAACTAGCCCATATGGAAAAAGCATATTTTCCAGAGAGTTGATCAAATATATTTAATATGTTTAAAAGATATCATGTAGTTTATATGGAGCTGGCTTGAACTCATGGTTCATATAATATCAGCTCTGAAACAAGATATGTTTTAAAAGGAGAGAGAATATGGGAAAAAGGAGGAAAAAAAAAATAAAATAAAATAAAAAAAGATTGAAAGGCTTTGTTTATGATATACCAAAAAAAAAAAAAAGGTATTTTTATGTCAGAAAGAAAACATGGTATGGAACTTGGGTTACTTTATAGATGTCACATATTTTGCAAATAATTCTAAGGTAATACAATGACAAAGCATGTGGAAATGCACATTGCCCATCCATTTATTTGGGAAGGATGCACAGTCTTGTGGTTTCAGACTTGGAAAAACTGAGTTAATTTTCTGATTTCACACAGGTATAAATAACCAAACTAGTCTTTTTATCCTTGGCCTGAGTTCCCAGATATAGAGCAGTGAGAGCACTACACGAGTTGTAAAGAAGAAAGAAATCTGTTAGTGAAGATGTAGTAATATAAGTTACCTAAGTGTCTATATAGATCAAAACACATTCTGAGTATGTGCCTGAAAAAATTTCTAGGATTGTACACAACTAATAAAAATTCAGCTGTGTTAACTCTGTTAAGATAGTAATAACTCTAAACCCACAAAGATTGGTCAAATTAAGAATTCTAAGGGAAATCCAATGGTTTAAGAGGTTGTTTCAGTTGATGACTCTTTCTCTACAAAAAGCTGTGCCATTTCTTGTGATAAAGTATCTCACTATAAAAGAAGTGTCTAGGAAAAATATACATATTTTTAATTAAATATTAGAGGCATTTTGGCTGTTTCCATAATGCATTAAAGAAGCTACTGTCCATGAAGATATAAGAAATAATACTTTTATTTAATATAATGGTTTTAATATAACTTTTAATCTAACAGTTATGAACAAATGCCAAGATAAATAATCACCGTGGTTTCAAATATATATAATTGTCTTGCTTCTTTCAGTCTTTTACTCTTCCCCTCTAATGATGAATTCTGGTTGTGGGCAATGTGCTGAATATTCATATGTATCCGCTGACATCCACTTCAATCTCTACACTCACTTTTGAAGACACTTTCTGAATCACACATTAAACAATAACATCCCAAAAGAATTTTTGAAAGTTGCAAAAGTGGGAAGCATAAAGAATACTATAAATGACATAAAATGGTCCTTATCCTTTCATGGATACAAATGCTATTTCTAGAGGAAAAGTTGCTTCTTATAAATATAGTTCGTCTATTATTTACTGAATTTGTTTTTAAAGAGCGGTTAGAGTGAATCAACAAGATAGTAAGCTATACTATGTATACAGAATTGTGTTTTGTTTTGTTTTGTTTTGTTTTGTTTTGTTTTTTGGTTATTCCTCATATGGGTAATCTGAAACAAGTGATAATCAGTATAATTTTTAATGACTTTTCACAGCTGTCATCATAATTGGTTTCCCATGATGCGTATAAAAATAAAATGGATAATGATAGAAGAAGTATACAGAAGTATACTCCTAATATTTGCTTTGTTCTACTGAGTTCAGCTGTGCAATCTGTTTTCTTACAAAGCCTTCGGTTAAAACGTCTTTGTTATTTTTCTCTGTTAGTATGACAATACTTGGCAATTGGGTAACTGTTGTGGTAAAGCAGTTGTTTATTAGACTAATCACTGGTATCTTACTATTGTCTGGGATTTCTTCCCAGCTGACTGCCATGTTGACCTCCTTCTTCTTTCCTGAGGTTGTATTTACACTTTTTGTACAGGTCATCTTATCTGTGCATAGTATGATTAAATCTGACAGTTCATAAGCCTTTTTACACCCTCACAATATACACTAATAAATAAAAACCAGTAATGAATACTACATTTAAATACTTCTTTAGGGATTGCTGACTTTTTAATATCCGATACTTACAAAGAATTTGTTGTCATTTATAAATAAATATCTTTATATAACTAGAGGTATACCTGCACAAAATAATATTTGTATTTCTCTTTTGTGACACCCCACCTGGAGTACTGTGTTTATCCCTGGGATTGCAGCATAACAAAGACTCAGGTTTGTGCCTCCTCTGGACCCAATCAGGGAGGGCCACTGATCATCTGATCAGAGGGCTGGAGCACCCTTCCTATGAAGACAGGCTGAGAGAGCTGGGGATATTCAGCCTGGAGAAGAGAAGGCTCTTGAGACACCTCATTGCAGCCTTTTAATCCTTAAAGGGGGCCTAGAGGAAATCTGCGGAGGGACACTTTGTCAGGCAGTGTAGTGATAGGACTTCGAACTAAAAGAGGGTAAGTTTATATTATATATAAGGAAAACATTTTCTTATTCAGAGAACAGTGAGCAGTGAGGCACTGTAACAGGTTGCCCAGAGAAACTGTGGATGCCCCATTCCTGGAAGTGTTCAAGGTCAGGTTGGATGGGGCTTTGGGGAACCTTGGCAGGGGGTTTGGAATCAGATGATCTTTAAGGTCTCTTTCAATTCAAAATATTTTATGATTCTATGATTTAGTGGTCAGATGTGTTCACTTTGAAAACATGCCTCAATGTGGAGGTATAGACTATAGCTTAAAGTTTCATATTCAGGAAATTGTTGACAAAAAAAAAAAAAAAAAGAACACTAGTTGAACTGCATCAAATGCAAATGCTATTAATATTAGGACAAGAAGCAAAGTATTGTTTAACAGAAATACGTAGAGAATATCAAGCACACAGAAAACAATTAGCAAACTTTAAACGCAAATAGATTTTGGAATCACATCTGTGGCAGAAAACAATAGGTGAATGAATCTTCTACTGTAATTATTTAAGAGGCACTGAGGGTGATTATAGAGTGATTACTCAGGGACTGCCCTAGTACAAATCTGGGTGAGTAAGGAGGCATGTAATTAAATTAAGTTTGCATCTAACAAGTTCAGACAGTACAGTATAAAATATCAGCCATTATATGGTAGCTTAAAGATGTGAAACTACTTACCAAAAGGATATTGTAGATGGTAAATATTTGCATAGAGGTTGGACAGAGTTCACAGAACAGAAATCCAACAAGGTTTTTATCAGTAGAGGTGCATAGAAACTGTCTCTGGACTGAGAGGTTCCTGGGATGCATACTGTTCAAAGTTAGGAGACTATTCTGAGAAATTATCACTATATTTGTGTTGTTGTTGTTATAGACTTCTGTATATATTGATTTTGTCCAGTGTTTCAGACTGGTAGTTTGACAGGATGGACATGACTCAGCATACTAATTCATGTATGCTCTTATGTTTTGAAAAATGGATAATGATTACAATTTCTCTGAGGAATTTTCTAAAGTACTTAAGAGATCTAAGAGAATAGGTCTCTTTAAAGGAGTATGAGGCCTATTGTTCAAGATTTAACAAAAAGTTTCTTAAGAACTCCAGAGTTTAGTTTATTTAAGAAACTGTTATCTTAGATGTTATCAGAAGTTAATCAAATTCTTGTATCTGCAAAATAACAGTTTCAGAGGAAAATATGAATTCTTAAGAGAGAAGTGTTATTTTCTGACCCTTTCTCAGCTACACATAGCAAAAGAACATTCTTTCATTTCATATTTGGAAAACATGCTTTGAAAACAAGATCTCTGGAGTAACAAAATAGTTACTGAAAATAAACCAAAAATATATCATAAAATTTGGATCATATCATAAAATTTGGATCATAAATGACTGATGAAAGACTTAAAGGTTTTTTGAGCAAGTTCGTGGATTATAACAAACTGTGTGGATCTGTTGATTCTGTCAAGGGTGGTGAGGCCTGACAGAGAGCTGGACAAATTAGAGAGCTGAGCAATCACCAACAATATGAGCAGGGCTTCAGAAAGGGATCTGGGGGTTTTGATTGACAGTAAATTGAATATGAGACAGCACTATGGCTTGGCAGCTGGGTGGTCAACTATATCCTGGGGTGCATCAAGCACAGCTTTACTAGATAGTCTAGGGAAGTGCTTGTTCCATTCAGTTTTGCACTGGAGCAACCTCAACTTGAATACTGTGTTCAGTTCTGGGCACCACAGCATAAGAAAGACATAAAGCTCTTAGCGATTGTCTGAAGGAGGCAAAAAGATTGTAAATGGTCTAGACAGAAAGACGTATGAGGAGCGGCTGAAGTCACTTGGATTGTTCAGCCTGGAGAAGAGGAAACTGAGGGGAGACCTCAAGGCAGTCTACAACTTCCTCATCAGGGGGAGCAGAGAGAAAGCTGCTAATCTCTTCTCTCTGGAGATCAGTGATAGGACCCAAGGGAATGGCTTGAAGCTGCAACAGGGGAGGTTCAGGTTGGATATCAGGCAAATGTTCTTTACCGAGAGTGGTCAGGCACTAGAATAGGCTCCCCAGGGAAGCGGTCACAGCACTGAGCTTGACAGAGTTCAAGAAGCTCTTGGACAATGCTCTCAGACTTGTGATCTGATTCTATTTTTTGGGGTGGTCCTTTGGGGACCCAGGAGTTAGACTCGATGATCCTTGTGAGTCCCTTCCAACTCATATTCTATGGGAAAGGATTATATGATTCTATGGGAAAGGATTTGGGTAAAGTTAAACTACAGTATATGAACAGCAGGACTCATCTTTTTATTTCAGAAATATGAATATATTTGTCTTCTTTAAGACTGCTATTTTACGTATCAACTTTGGTGATGTATGTGAAGCATGGGCTGGACTGTGTGGAACTTCAGGTTGGCGATGGCAAAGTTGAGAGCCTCTGGGTAAGGAGTAAAGGACAAACAAATAAAGGGGATGTCATTGTGGGAGTCTCTTACAGACCACCTGGCCATGACAACAATGTTGATGAATTATTCTTTGCAGAAATAAGAGATGCCTCGAAATCAACTCCCCTTGTCCTTATGGGGGATTTCAACTTGCCAGACGTCAACTGGGATCATGACACAGCTGACACAAGCAAGTCCAGGAGGTTCACAAAGCACCTAGATGATAACTTCTTGGTGCAGGTGCTAAAGGAGCCAACTAGGAAAGGTGCCTTCCTAGACGTGTAGCTGGAGAACAGAGAGGGTCTTGTGGGAGACATGGCAATTGGTGGCCTTCTTGGTCATAGTGTCCATGAAGTGGTTGAGTTTAGAATTTATGGTGACAGAAGGAAAACTGCCACCAAAACTTCAGCCCTGGATATGGGGAAAGCAGACTTCAGGCTGCTCAGGGAACTAGTCGGTAAGGTCCCCTGGGAAACTGCTTTTGAAGGCATTAGCATCCATCAGTGCTGGTCAGTCTTTAAGCACTGCCTCCTAAAAGCACAGGATCAGGCAATTCCAAAATATTGGAAGTCAGGCAGGTGGGGCAGAAGACCAGCCTGTCTGACCAGCGATCTTCTACTGGAGCTTAGGTGAAAGAAGAAAGTGTACGGCTGCTGGAAGAAGGGTCAGACGATGAGGAAGGAATACAGGGATGCTGTTCATGTTTGTAGGGAGAAAATTTGTCTGGCCAAAGCCCAACTAGAGTTGAACCTGGCCATGTGTGTGGGAGACAATAAAAAAAGTTTTTTTTAGATATGTGTACAGAAAAAGGAGAACCAAGGAAAACATAGGTCCACTGCTTGATGGGGAAGCTCTTCTCACAGATAATGACATAGGCAAAGCAGAGACATTTAGTGCCTTCTTCGCCTCTGTCTTCAACACTGATGATGGGCTTCAGGACCCAGGGTCCTCTGAGCTGGAGGACCATGATGGTGGGAATGACAAACTCCCAACCAACCCTGACCATGTGCGGGACTTGCTGCTCCACCATGGACAAGTCCATGGGTCTGTATGGGATTCATCCCAGGGTGCTTAAAGAGCTGCCTGATGTCATCGTGGGACCTCTCTCAATTATTTTTCAATGATCTTGGAAATCTGGAGAGGTCCCAGTAGACTGGAAGCTGGCAAATGTTGTACCAGTTTTCAAGAAGGGTAAGAAAGAAGGCCCTAGCAATTGCAGGCCTGTCAGTCTCACGTCAGTGCCTGGTAAAATTATGGAGAAGATGATTCTTGAAGTTATTGAATCATACCTGGGGGACAATGCAGTCTTTGGTCCCAGCCAACTGGGGTTCATGAGGGGTAGATCCTGTCTAACAAATTTGATTTCCTTTTATGATAAGATCACTCATCAAGGGAAACCAGCTGATGTAATTTTTTTGGACTTCAGCAAGGCTTTTGACATGGTTTCCGATAGGATCCTACTGGACAAAATGTCCAGCATACAACTTAAGAAAAACATCATATGATGGGTGAGCAATTGGCTGACGGGCAGGGCTTGAAGGGTTGTGGTAAATGGGGTCACATCAGGCTGGTGGATGGTCACTAGTGGGGTCCCTCAAGGCTTCATTTTAGGGCCAATCCTTTTCAATGTTTTTACAAATGATTTGGATGTAGGACTAGAAGGTGTTTTGGGCAAATTTGCTGAGGACACCAAACTTGGAGGAGTTGTAGACTTAGACGAGGGTAGAAAGGCCTTGCAGAGAGATCTGGACAGGTTGGAGAGCTGGGAGATCACCAACCGCATGAAGTTTAATAAAAGCATATGCCAGGTCCTGCACCTGGGATGAGGCAACCCTGGTTATACGTACAGACTGGGCAATGAGACGCTGGAGTGCAGCCCTGCAGAGAGAGAGATCTGGGGGTTGTGGTTGACAGCAAGTTGAATATGAGCCAGCAGTGTGCCCTGGCAGCCAGGCGGGCCAACCATATCCTGGGGTGCATCAAGCACAGCATTGCTAGTTGGTTGAGGGAAGTAATTGTCCCGCTCTACTCTGCGCTGGTGTGGCCTCACCTCGAGTACTGTGTGCAGTTCTGGGCACCACAGTACAGAAAGGACATTAAACTGTTGGAGAGTGTCCAGAGGAGGGCGATGAAGATGGTGAAGGACCTAGAGGGGAAGACATATGAAGAGTGGCTGAGGTCACTGGGCCTTTTCAGCCTGAAGAAGAGGAGGCTGAGGGGAGACCTCATCGTGGTCTACAACTTCCTCGCGAGGGGGAGTGGAGAGGCAGGTGACCTATTCTCCATAAACACCAGTGATAGAACCCACGGGAATGGTGTTAAGCTGAGGCAGAGGAAGCTTAGGCTGGATATCAGGAGGAGGTTCTTCACCAAGAGGGTGATTGCACACTGGAACAGGCTCCACAGTGAAGTAGTCACTTCACCGAGCCTGTCAGAATTCAATAAGAGATTGGACTGTGCACTTAGTCACATGGTCTAAACTATTGGGTAGACCTGTGTGGTGACAGGAGTTAGACTTGATCCTTATGGGTTCCTTCCAACTCGGGATATTCTATGATTTTATGACTCTATGAACTCTAAGCAGAATTAGATCTGGAGATGCCTTTTCACATTTACTGCAGATCTGACCCTAAGGGACACTAGGACAGACTTTGACTGAGCCTTCCTCTTCTGGATACTTCAGATTGACAATGACAGATACCCTTCCATGCCCTATCCTTTGGCTTTAAGCTTACAAATTTGAAAACAAAATATTTTTACTGTTTGGTCTTCTGAATACACTTGTGGAATCCAGATTCTAGATTCTCTTTGAGGAAACAAAATCAACAACCTGAATACCTTCAGGTCTATGATTGGCACCTCCAACTCATGACTAATACTTTCCTACCATATTCCATTTCAGTTTTACCCTCTCCCTAGTGTTTGCTACTTTTTTTTCTGGAAGGATTCACTAGATGCTTGAGTAAGCAAACTTCAGCTTTGTTTACGTTAAGAAACCATGGGCACAAGATGAAACAGATAAAATCGTACTTCAAAACAAAACAAAAGAAGCAAATAAACAAAGTATCAATGGAGAGAAGAGAAGAGAAGAGAAGAGAAGAGAAGAGAAGAGAAGAGAAGAGAAGAGAAGAGAAGAGAAGAGAAGAGAAGAGAAGAGAAAAAAGGAGAAGAGAAGAGAAAAAAGGAGAAGAGAAGAGAAGGCCAGTATTGCATTTTCTATATTCTTTCATTCTTATAAAATATAATTTTAGGAAAGATAATGAAAAAAGAAACACCAGACTCAAAACGGACTTAAAATTCAGGTTAAGCTCTTTTCATGATGTGATAATATCCTCCCTGTTAATACTAGAAGCTTATACTCCTAGAAATGTTTACATGAAAAACTCACTGTTCTATCTAATTTTCTTCAGCAACTCTATTTCAAACATCGAGATCTACAGCAGAAATCTGGAAAGTCATTGTCTGGTGCTGAAAGGTGTTGTCACTCTCATTTTGGACTGAAAACAGGCTGATAGGCTGATACATAATTCCAAAGGTAGAAAAGAAATGCAAACTCATATGTAAATCACATAATGTGATCACATCAGCATTTGTTGCTTATACCAAAAAGTCAAGAGCTTCATGGTACTAGATATACAATGACCTGTTTCTTCAAACCCATTCTACTCAGTCACTACAAAAATAGGTTTCTATCCAGAGTCTGACATTGTCTAAAAGCCCCCACACATTCATTTTAGCTTCTCCTGGCAGGAAAAGTAAATCTTGTCTTGATTTGGTGAAATTTCCAAGGACTACAAAGCAAACAGATTTCATTTGTTTCTTATGACTTTCCCTTATTTTTAGCAGTCCATTGGGTCTGTAACACTCAAATAGGGTAAACATACAAACACTGAGGTGTTCTAGTCTATCATTATTACTTCAAAGAGAAGACTAAGACTTTAGAGGTTACCAATAATTGTAACTACTCCTTAGATAAATTGTGAAAATAGTATATGTTTTTAATTGTTTCAGCACTGTAATTTTAATACTATTGTGATGACTTGGATAAATGCTTTATATCTCAATTTTTGGAGTAAAATACCAGCCTAAAAAAGTGACAAAAGTACAATATGGCAGACTTCATTCAGGCTGATCTACCAATTACGAACCACTGGAATACTAGATAATGCATGTGGTTTCTTGGCACTGATAAATTAAATGCCAGTTCCAAAAGATGTGAAACATGAGGACCCTGCTTTGTCTTGGGAGAGTTCATAAATTCCTAAATAGAGTGAATTACGTCTTTGTGATATATGAGCTGATTCAACAGTATCAATCTAACTGGACAAACTAGTCCGAACACAAAGATTTAGCAGTTATACAGTACATCTTGCAGCCTTGACAAATATTTCAGTTCTTAGTGGGACACATTTTCAATGGGCTTGCAAGAAACACAGAAGCGTTCAATATCTTTGATAGAAGTGATTTTCGTACTAGTGACTGAATAGGTAATATGTTTAGATAACCAGATTTGAAAATAAAACATTATTGATGCTGGTGAGACATGAATAAAGGCTGCCATTTCATGATCTTATTTCCTATGAATACTAATATATATAAACATTATAAATATATATATAATGTTTTCCCAATTAAAATTATCCACATATATGTTCTGATAATCTTTATTTCTGTCCTTAGCCTTCCCATAACTTTCTCATAAAAAGATTCACCATGGAATTTATGAAAGCACCATACCTAGGAGTATCTGTGGAGCTTTATTAAGTTTTCAGCAGATTCATGGACTACTGAGAGTTTAGGGTTAACAATAGTGCCAAATATTTGCAGAGACACTTTTCTAATAGTAAACAGCGTGTACAAACAATCATCAACATATTGTCAAAGCACAGTGAATGCCAGATAGGAGAATTTCTAGGAGACAAAGAACCATTATTTGCTGAGCATGCGTTTCACTGTGTCCTAGTTAAGATATATATATATTTTTAACTGCATTGTGTCTGCTATTTTGACGTGCAACAGTGGACTTAACTATAAATATTTTAATTCTTCTACATTCGACCATATCTCCCCCTCTAGCTAGTGAAGATAACAGAGATGTATAATATATGAAATATTTATCATAGTTTGAAGCCTTGTTATATTCAATTGTTTTACACTGGCATTGAACTGTTTATCTTTCAGAGGTAACATTTTGAACCACAGTGAATAGCACAAGGATTGAAGCATATCTTTCAGTACTCCTAACATCTGATAGATTCCAGTCAACAAAAAAGGTGGTGGAACACACAGCTTTATTTATTTGGGTGAAGATCTAGCTAAGTGTGCTGGTTAGCATTAAAGACAAAAAATTCAATTTGTTGATTTTTAGAAGCACTGACATGTTTATAAGACTGGTGTTAGCATATAGTTGCATTAATAAAGGAAAATTGTGTGAGAATTCTGCAGTGCTCTAACAGGCGTGAATCATTGGCAGCCTTTACATTTCAATTCCATCAGGAAAACAAATATATATATATGTATATATATATATTTTCGTACCTAGCACAAAAACAGCACAAGCAATTATTTTCTTCAATAGTGGAAGTCAGCTATTAAACAGGTGCAAGAGTTGAGCTTACATTATCTTTACATAGAACAGAAATTTAAAAATAATCTTTGATTTATTAATATGAAGGGATTTTCATGAAGCAAGAAAGCCTACCACTACAGAGAGCACAGTATGAGCAGCAGCATATCTTTAAGTCACAAATAAGTATGCAAGACTATGCTCAAGTGATTGTCTGACCTCTGGTCCTCATGGAGATGTTTTCAAAACCAAATTCAAAGCCCAGTGAGGTGAGAAGCTTTTATTATGCTCCTTGAGCTTTACTCAGAGCCTTTCTTTTTTCTTTTTTAATTTTTTGTTTGTTTGTTTTCTTCAGAACAGTCTGCAAAAGAACCACCTGACATTGCTAAAGTGTAATTATTTTTTCTTGCCTTCAAAACTGAATTCAACACAATTTAGCCATTTTCTTTTAGGAACTGTAAAACCATTTCTGGATTAAAAGGTAGTATAAAACATTTAACCTGTAGTCAATCAATTTAGACAAAACTATTAATCCCTAGAAACTAGGATTTATAATGGAAATCCTGACAAAACCCTAGTGAAAAGAGCACCCAAAGCGATAGTATAATAAAATAACAAACAGAAGAGGAAAGTTAAGCCTTCTTCAGAGGAACTTACATAGTCTGTCTAGTTGTTCTGGTTTATTGAGCAGTGTGGCATTATTCAGAGAAAGTAGAATTTATAGGAATGCATTTTTCTGTGGAGTTCTGCAAAACAGGAAAAAGTTGACATGAGACTGAAGAGCCTAAGGGACTGGTCATTGCAGAACATAGCTGAAATGTCTACATTTCTTTTGTCTCCTCTTTTTGTCTCCTGCTCCCAGCTACAGAAATAGATGAGAAATTCAAATCTAGCTGTACTTGATATTTATGTGATGCATTGAAATATCTAACAGAATTGCCATGCCTTCTTTATCCTGTCTCCATGCAGGAATATCCATTTCCAACACACAAGAAAAGATGAAGCATGAAACCCCAACAGAAGTGAGTATAATATATTTGTATGAAGCATAAAAGTAATGCAGGCCCAGGGATACCCCATGCTGAGGGATGTAAAGTTTTGTTCACAGAACAGACTATCAGATTTAATTTATACCAGTCTGTAAGGTAGAATGGTCTGAAAAAATATTGGGTAAATATTGGGAATCTTTCCAAAGAAAGATTCATATTTCAAAAACAATTCAACATGCCTCAGATGCAGCTCAACAGTACTTATTGGTGTTTTGGTAGACATGGCAGGCTTGCACTCAGGGTGAATGACTAGGCTTTTTGATTTTTTGTTTATCGGGTTTTTTATGCTCAAAGAAAAAAACGTTATGATCCTGTGCACATTAATACTTAGGAGTAGGTTAGGTGTATATTTTAGTAGGGTTTTTTTTTTTTTTTTCAGCTTTACTGTGTCAACTAACAGGGTCAACCTGACAAAATCAGATATGTTTTTAGGGTACACTAGGTTATTTCACAAGGCAGAGATGTCTACATCTTGAAAACAACTGAAAATGTCTACATATTGAAAACAACTGAAAATGATCAAGGATTAATTAAGCAAATAAAAAGCAATTCAGAAAGGACTGATCAAGCCTGCAAACACCAGATTCCATCTCATGGCCAGTGCGGCCTGTAGCAGTACACAGCAGTATGGAGTAGGACCTTACTCACACTCAAAATTTATTGAATTTCCTTACATTTTAGCCTTTAGCATGGCATTAGTGCCTATATTGCTTGCTTACAATCTGATGCCTCAGGGGGCTGGTCTGGAAGAGCCCCAACTTCTCAAGTTTCCACAAAGGTAACAAAGGACTTCTAAGGATGGTTAAATGACCAATCTGAGTTACTATTGAGGCAAGAGTCCTATTTTCTATAAGGGTGAAAAATACTTTGAGAGAAAGGAAAGTTACTTTCTTAACCCCAGTGAATTTTTTTTTCAGTAAGGAAACTGTTTGACTAGAGCTTTGGGATTTAGATCAGATCATCCTGAAGTTGTCCAAAATGTCAACTTTTTATAAGTTCCAGGACAAAAAAGTCCCCCCAAAGTCCTGTCCTCTATGATTTCTGTTTTTTACTATGAAGCTCCTCCAACCTTTCACTTGAGTATTTATGGGCAGCAAAGAAACAGGATGGTTCACTAATACTCTGATCTACTTGAATCCTGATACTGAGCATCCTGAAGAGAATAGTCCTTTTGTTTTATGCTTTGGAAAAGCCATCATAACTTTGCCTCACATTAAATGTGTGTTTGATGGAGAGCTCAGTGAATGTGACCTGTAAGAAAACAGAAGGGTATATTTCAGTCTTCACAAAAGGAACATTTATAACAATTTATAGATGAGGCTACCAAACAAGTTCTTCAAAGATTAACTAGAATTACATGTAGAGCCTCAAATACCTCAGGGAAAAGTGGATTTCATCTCATTGAAAGCTGACAGTTTAAATGTATATCTATCTATTTATCTATCTATATAGATATATGAACATGCATTAAACCACAAATGTTTCTTCTTTCTTCCAACGCAATGTCAATGAATGTTATCCCATGACATTATATACTCCTGGCAACATATCAAAGTAGTTGCAAAAGACAATGGGTTTAGCTGTGCTCTTCAGAGTACTCTAGCAAAGGACATAGTGTGGCTATATTCAGAAACAAAGGTCATCCTTTATGAGTATTTTTAATACCTGCACAAGGCGGACAGAAAAATAATAATAATAATCTGGTCTTTCAGTTAGTGGATTGACAGACCTCCACATACTTTCCATTTTGATGTATCTGGTGACATCTTTTTCAAACCAATGAATAACCTCGGTTAGGGTTAGGCTGTTAGGGCTTATTTTCATGCTCAAAAGACAGTAGCAACTGTACAACTTACTTTTGAAATGAACATCCCTATCTTTGCTTTACAGAGAGATACATAGGCAGAGATTAATGGATTAGTGATGATTGAGTACTACTGGTTCTTTTTTTCAACTCTTTATGTGGCAAATGGAAATAATATTTTCCCACTTCTTGTCAGGTATTGTTAAACTTCATGTCTTCCAGGGTAGAATTCACCTGTTTGCACAATGCTTAATGCTATGCCATTCTACTTTTAGCCCTTAGGCACTTCCAGACAGGTACTAAATTTGCCTAATACAAGGGTATGCTGATAACAGATAGAAATTGATTTATTTTACTTGCTGTCTATGCAAGCCAGTTTCCAAGAGGAAGCAGTGTAGCTGTACTAAGCCATTTGAATGGCACAGAGTAAATTTCATCAGGCATAGAAATTTGCTAATTTCTACATCACTTCCAGGCCGACTTAGTTTTGTTCATGGGCAGAGGGGTTGCTTATGTGCATGTGCAGCTTTACCTGCACAAGTCCATGAGACTATGTCAAATGATATGCTGAAGATAAGTTTGAAGGTTCCATTTCAAGCCTTACTAGTTTTTACTCTTCATAAAGAAACAATAAATACCATTAATAAAAATAACAACCTTTCTGGCTTAGTAAACAGAACTTATATACATTGATATTATATTGGCAGCAATACACTCCATGAATTCATGAAGGTTACAGGGCACATTTCCATATAAACTGTTAAGACAGTGAACTTCAAATATTTGGAAGAAATGTTTATTCAACAGCTGAATACATGCTAAAAGAAATAATTTACAGCAGCAGTTTCATTACATTTTTCCTCTCCAGTTTTCTAGTTCCCATCTGAATTGAAGTGATAGATATAGAATTAGAGTTATTTACTATCCAGTATGGAATGTGCTTAAAGAATAAGCACATAACTTTGGCACTGATATAGCAAATAAACTACCTTATCACATGTGTGGCAAAATCTTGCATTTTAGTATTATGCTGAACACACCAAAATGGAGTGCCTCTAGGTAAAAGTACTTTACACTGTACCTCCTTATCTAGTCAAAAATATTTACATCTCTTTTGGCTAATGTGTAGGTAGCAAAAACTGAACTATTAATATTAAACACATACCATTGATATTCACTAAATAATACATTTTTTAAAAAAGGATCAGTAAATGCGCATTCACATGCATTTAATTTATTTTTTTACATAGTAAGTTTATTGGGTCATTAAGATTTAACTCTGTTCTGCAAATATGCACATTTTCTCAATTTGCTGTTATAGTTTACATAGTCGTCATACAGTTTTTTAGGAGACATTGAACAAATCCCCATTTTCAGTGATCCATGCAAGTGCAGTGTAGATGAATAAGAATAAAATTCAATGTATTTTTGTTCCTTTTAAATGGATATCCTTTTTTTTTTATATGGTTATAAATGATTTTTTTTTTTTTTCTCTCCAGCATAAACACAACTTCTTACTTTTTCTGCAACTAGAGGTTTAGAGGGTTTTATTGATGATTTACATAATTTATTTTTAATAAATATTTTTATTTTTAATCCTTATGATGTGTTAAAAAAAATATGACACAAATGGGGGTATGAATTTTATTGAAGCTGCAGGGCATCTTTCTGTCCATGAATTTATTAAGGCCTATTTTCTTTGAAAAAAGTAGTTCATTTCACAGTAGTATTAAATGCTGTTTTAATTTGACCATAACATGAATGTGAAAATCATCAATTTCTGCTGCTGACTTGATCTTCTACCCTTTTATTTATATGATCAAATACAAGACATAAGAAAGACTACTCATATCAGTGAGGACTGCATTGAAGTCAGTAAGGCCTGATCACATTTATTATCCAATTAGACTGATAGGTCATAGTAAGGTCATAGATAGGTAAAAACACTGCAACATCTGTAACTTTGTTCCCATTAATTATCTTTTTTTTTTTTTTTTTTTCTATGCAGAAAAGCATGTTTTTTTTTGTTGTTTGTTTGTTTGTTTGTTTGTTTTTCTTAAGGAATGGTGGAAGAGGTTGGTTTGGATTATTATTATTTATTTATTTATTTATTTTCAGCAAATGGCAGTGAAAATGAGCATGGTAAAGAAAAAAAAATTACATGGCAATACCATTAATATGTATAAAAGGAAACTAAGTCATTTAGTGTCTGTCAAAATCAATCTATATTTTTTTCCCAGTGAATTCTCTGAGGTTCATTTTAAAACTGTTTCTTTTTGTAACAAACAGAATTCTAATGACTTGATGGTACATAATAGCCCTACAAAAAAGGCTAAAGAGTGTTCTGTGATTACAATTAAATACTTCAGCAGACAACAAGGCTCACAAATTAATCATAGGCTGAGCTGAAAATTAATACTTCTGTACAGGAAAGCACATAGTTGAACCTATGTTTTAATTTATCCGTACTCAGCATATCATGAAAGTATGGGAATTTAACAGCTTACTAAAGTTCGCAGGAGTCAACTTAGTCACAAGAGATAGTTAAACTTGCTTCAAAACTAAATTCCCAAGTACTTTCCATGGCCTTACAGAATTGTCCTGCCATATTCAATGAATTTATGCTAAAGAATTAAATGGCCAAAAAAAATTGCAAGTTCATCCCCTGCAAAAGATTCAAAGGGGTCTGAAGTGATTGGGCCTTTAATGACAACCCAGTTGTTTTGAAGGCAAGAAGCCAAGGTTTTGCTAATCAGAAAGATACTTTAATTAGTGAGTAGCAAGGAGACGGGGACATACTGTGAGAGTTGCTGTCACAGCGGTTGTGTTATATTTTATCTGATAAGGCCAATAGTGTTGTGATTGATAAATTAAATAATCTGGAGTGAATAACAACAAAACAGATCAGTCATCAATACAGACATACTTTTATATAAAAACTCCTTTAACAAACTAAGGACTTTTTTATAGTAATCTTCCCTGCAATGACATTACTTGAAATTATGCCATTTACTGACTCTACCAAGGAAAAATATAGGAGGCTGGAGAAAGATGACCTCAAAAGAACTGGACACCATAGAACTGGGGACCAAAGGCACATATGTGCTGAGGTGAATAAATTCACTACTTATATCCCTAAACTAACACTTATGGTGCAAGTGCATTGTCTGTTTCACCCTGTTGCTCTCCTGTATATAGAATAAGACAGAAGTGCTGGACCAAATTATCTGTTAGTAAAAAATAATCTTAAACTGAACTGCACCAATTTACAGCAGACATCACCCAGGGATAAAATAGTCCCTTTGATTTTAAAACAGAGAGCTGGCTCTGAGGTTATGGCCTAGTGCTGGTACTTTGCATTTGGGTGATCTGGCCTACAGAATGGAGCACTGAGAAACACTAGTGTAGACATATTTCTACCACTGAGTTGGGAACAAAACACCTTAAGCTGAATGTGAGTTTTGCTCATGGATGTATATGATAGTCTATGAGCCACATTATTTAAATATTAGCATTCACAAGTATTTATGAACCAAGAAAGCAAGAGCGTAATTAGTAGAGGGTATTTTAATGCTATTTACTTTTTCTTTTAATAATAATAAAAAATATACAACTGAAATTCAACACTCTCCTTTTCATTGGTTCAGTCTATAGCAAGGTATTACACAAGTTCAATCATTTCAAATACCATACTTAGAGAAAAGAATGCAGAAGACTTCCATGCGATACAGTGAATTTCATGTTAAAATAGCTTAGTTTTAAAATTGCGTTGAAATTACATGTCATAAAGGTTACTGAGACAGTGGGGAGGAGGTTAACTGCAGTGTGACTAGTTTCCCTGGAAGATTTTCCAAACAAACAAAAAAAAAAGTAAAGCAGCTCATAACAGGAAGTTGTCCTTATTTTTTTTCCTCTAAACCAATAATTAAGAAGTACGATATTTCTAAGACAAAAAGTCTAATCTATCTTAGAAAAGAGCTAATGTTTGCTGCATATTTTCCATAGTACATTTAAATTATATTTTTAATAAAATACATCTTTAGATCAAAGCTGAAAGAAGTCATCAGTAGTAGGCCAGTGTACTCCATTTTTTTTTTGTTCTTCCAGATGATGGATGGTATATGTTGTTCAAATTTCCACTATCTCATTCAGTATTGTTTTTCCTCTTCTAGTACTTATAAACAGGAGAACTGGTAGACAAAACAAGAACAAATCCTTGTGTCCAATCATGTGTTTAGACGTTCATCAGCTTAATCAGTTCATGCAGTTTTATAATAAGTCCAGGAGTGGTAGTGCTGATGAAGGAAGGTGGGTTTTGTTTTCCTTTAAGACGACAGCATGAAATACAGCATTTTGTCTATATCTCAGGCAAAAGAGAAAGCAAAACCTGCCTGCTGAATACTCTGAGAACTCTTTGAGCAGTAAGCTAGGTCCAGGTGAGTTTTCATCCTTGAAAATCTGGTCTTTCTGGTCTTAGAATCAGAGCAGAGACAAAGGACTTACTAGGAAAGTTAGAAATGGATTTTATTTAAACCTAGTGGAAACTGTTTGAACTTTCCACTCTTGTAAACATCCACATAATGCCATGAAAAAGTTCATATATATTGCATTTTTTTCCAGTTATCTGTCTATACAAGTTTCTACTTGGATGAGGTTCCTAGAGGTAATGTAGCTCAGACACTCCGTGGTGCCCTCTCAAATTCATGGGTCCTCCTGTTCCTACCTTTTTTATTCTCTTGTAGGTGCTTCCACTTATTTGCATTTACCTGTGCATTGGCAGGCCTTTGACGGCGTTGTTTGCGGTCTCTTTTCCAAACTTGCTCGCAGAACTCATCCATTGTGTTGAGATTGGGGTGATTGATTAACTGCATGAAGTCTCTATACCAGATCTTTTGACTGGGTGTCATGCTATTGGTAGCATCCTTGGTTTTGGAGGCATCACCATCATCTTTATGGAGCAGCTCTTCCAGGTGGTCAGTATCAATTACTTCCAGGGTCACTTTGAGCAAAATTTGCATGAACCCATGCTCCACAGCATGACAAAAATAAATACCAGAGTCTCTCCGTTGAAGACTTCGTAGCAATAGGCCTTGCTCTGTTCGGATCATTCGATCATCCACTTTTATCTGTATTAGAGAAAAGGGGTAATTTCAATAGCTATCTTTCAGATATGTGCAAAATTATCCTCTTAACATACAAGTTCCTTAGTACAGTTCATTTCAGCTAGTAAAATTTGGCAGAAAATCCCCAAACACACATAAATGTAATGCCCTTGCCAGTCATCTGCAGTTATGGCAAAGTCAAATACTCTGGACAAACTATTCTTGTGGTACAAAAAGAGTTTGGAGAATGAAGAATTTACTCTTTAGTCTTTATTGCTATTTGAGAAATATAGGTAGCAGCTCAGTCAGATGAAATTGTCAGTAAGATTAGAGAAAATGCCAACACTTAATCAGCAGAGCCAACATGGGTTCATTTGTCTCAATTAGAGATGCCATATTTACTATTACCTTTCAGTTAAGCCCAAATATATATGTGGGAAAGACCTACTATAGAAGGTCTTATTTGTAGAAAGGGGTTCAGGGTAGCTGGAGAGTTTACAAAGGAACAATAAGGATTCAAGCTGAAATTTTTAATATTCATCAAGCAGCTGTTCAAAATATCATATATTTATGAACGAACTGATATCAAGAAATATAATTTCCTTTTTTGAATCCATGTGGAGCTATGAACAGAATGGGCACAAATTCATCTGTTGCTCCCTTCACCAAGAATAAATTCAAAATATTTTACTATTTATGCAAATAAAGCAAAAAGCAAAAGTATATAAATCAGTTTATGTAACTAAGTGCATGCTTTAAAAAACATGCTTCAGTGTAGTTTGTGTATATTTCCAAATACTTTAATGCAACAGACAAGTTTTTGTTTCCTAGCTTGATCTCTCTACATACCAGAATAGATTATTCTCTTAAGACATATGTGACCTAGCTGGATAGTAAGATGATTTGAGAACCTGGGTAATAAGTTCCCAAGAACCTGAGTAATAATGTAATAATGTTGGTGATGAGAGAACGAGGAAAATAATCTGTCAATTTAGTGAAATGCAACCAGAGAAAATGAGTGTTTTTGCCTCTATGATTACTGCTTTTGAGGAAAAATATATGCAAGTTTTCATACTCTTGGGTCTACTACAGTTCTTTTTTTTTCTGTATTATCTGAAGTTCAGTCTTAGAGCATGCAGTAAAAAGTAGACACTACTGTTGGACTACCTTTTACACAGTATAATTAGATGAATACAGTCAGCTTTCTCCTTCTTTACTGTTTTGTTCTATTTTATTTTATTTTTCACTCTTTTTTTTTTTTTTTTTTTTTCCAGAAGCAACTTTCAGGTCTTTGTAATATTTAAGTTCTATATAATCTGTGTATGATGCTTTAGGTGGTACTTAGCATACTAGCTTTTTGTTGATCATCTGTGAAAGGGAATTTCAGTATATCTGAGATATGTGAATGAGAAAAAGTAAAACACAGCAAAACAAACAAACAAACAAACAAAAACCAGTATGCTTTACAAGGAGTAAACCAGGGACAGACTATGAAAGTTTTCTGATGTAGACCAGTAAAACCTTTTGGAGTTGATGGGATTTTATGTAATAAGAGTATGAATATGATGAGGAGCAGGAGAACTGATAAGATTCCAGGAGAACAACAGCAAACTGAAGTACAGATGGACATTATTCTGGGAACGACACAGGTTCAAATATATATTCATAGAAAAGATTATTTGTATCTCTTTATTTTTTTCTACTGTACCTCTTCTTTGTGGTCATCGTTTTGCTTCTGGAATTGCCAGTAGGCTATGGCACGCTGAGATTTTGGGCTGCACTCAAGAAAAGTGCTGCTATTCTCTACTCCATAGATAATCTTTTCCTCCACAGTTTGACCACTTGGGTTATCTGTAAAGCAAGGGGAAAAGGAAAATAGAAAAATAATTGGAAAAAGGAAAAAAAAGGAAAAGGGAGGGGAAAGGGGAAGGGGAAAATTAAATGATCAGGAAAGAAAAAAATCTTAATTAGCAAATGAATTTGTTTATTTACAAACTGGGATCCTTTAAGGTGTTTAAAGATAATAAGACTCTTAAAGATGAATTTCTCTGTATCAACATGTCTTTGGAAAATCTCCATCACCTCTATTTTTGTAAGCATCCCTTGTAGTTTTTTATTTTTGTAGTTTAAATCCTAACAGCTGTTAATATATCAATATGTGAAGTTAATGAATTTCATTGTGAAATTTTGTTCAAACCTCATTTTTATTCATCAAGGAAAACATCTAGGACATGAAAAGAATTTTTAATGGCCAACATTACGCAGTGAGAAAACTCAGGGTGTAGTTGCAGAATGCCTGTAATGATGCCTCCTGGGTTCTATGATCATAATACTTTAGAGCAAAGTAATAAAACATGAGGCTATTTAAAAGTAGTATAATGTATTTAGATTATATGGCATTACAGTTTGCTGAAGCTGTTAATGATCAGGAATAATGTTTTTAAGGAAACAATCTTCAGTTAGTCATTTCCTCTCATACTGATGTATTTTATGGAAATGTAATGAGGTTAATAAACCATACATTATGGGATGGGAAAAAGAAAGTTAAACAAATTACTTCCTTTTGTAACAACAATGTTTCAACAATGTTTCAACTTGCTGGATATATCGCATAGCTATAGGACTTATATGGCAATTTGATTCTTCTCCAATACCACAGAGGCTGTAAGGCATCATATTTCAACTCTCCACCTTAGCTCTTTAAAATGCTGTTATGGTCTTAAGCGGCAAGAATACAATAATCCTACAGAGTAGATGGAGAGGAAGACTATTTAACACTGTTTTGATCTCATGGGGTTTCCTGTCTCCTTGTCATTATTTGTTATTCTTTATTTTTTTGATCTATAGTACTGGATCTTTTTTAGGAACTTCTTTTGAAACAGTTTAACAGGAAAATGATGGCAATTAAAATATTCTCAAATAAATCCTTTGTCACAATGTGTTTGCTTTCTCTTAGCCTTTATCATATTGGCCAAGTTTAGCAAACACAAGTTGTTTGCTAGACTACTAAGCCAAAGGTAAAACTGAACTCCTGGTTTATGTTGACACAGAAATCATGTCTATCTATAATGACTTGCAGCACGATGGAGGATAGGAGGAGGGATGGGGGACAGAATAGGAACTTGTGCTTGCTCAGTTCTCAGTAAGGAAACATCTAATGCCTTATAAATGTTAAACAAATAGAGATGGATTAGCTTGCTTTCATTTGTTGGATTATAAAGTTTTCCAGAAAGTAAGCAATATAAACAAGCAACTGAAGAAACTTTTAAGACATCTCTCAGAAACCATATCCCAATGAAGAATGTCAGTGCAGCTGTAGGCCAGGAAGATGGAGAGCAATGGTGGAATTACTTAGAAAGCAAAGCAACAAAGAAATTGTAATACAGATGGAATAGAATGTAGCCAAGTGTACAGAGGAAAGGCCTGATGGAGCTTGAACAATTTTTTGTCAATAAAAGTGAAGAACTGGAAATATATGAAGAGATTAACTGAATATGACTAGAAATGAAAAGATAATGATTGCAAATGGAAATGGTTGGATGATTACTCATTGCTATTCTATATATTCAACAGCATGATCTAGGTGTCCTTTCTCTTCTATTTTAAGCTCTGATTTAGGAACAGAATTCCCGTGGCTAAGCAGGCAGCCAGGGATACTCATGTGGTTGACAAGATGCAGTTTCGTATCTGCACTGGGTTGCACAACAGACAACACATTCAGGGCTGTAGCATATAAGACAGCTAGTAATGTCCCCTTCTTAGCCTAGGATCATTTCTTTGGCAAGGATCCTACTGTGCATGAACAGTAGCAAATTTTTAGGTATGTAGAGTTTCTTCAGGAAAAAAAAAAATAAAAAAAAATGCCTAGGATATCCTTAAAATTTGAGAAAATAACCACAATTTTCATGAAAGTTAGCTTGAAGGTGAATGCTCTGACACCGTTTGAAACTTCTGGGTGGTTTGTTGGATGTCGCCCATGGCATTAAAGTCTGAGATCACATGGTAAGTAGCAGAAGTCCCCTTTCAAGTTGTTCACAGCTCCAAAAAACTTAGCGACATCCATGCAATGAAGAGAAGGAATTAAGAAATCCTTAAAATTTAATTTATGTGATTTAAGGGAGCAGAAAACAGGTCCAAAAATGTCTATATAGTTCACATAATACTGAGTTTGTAGAGTGCAAGAAAGTAAAGCAAAGTGATGGCATAATCACAAGACCAGAGGACAGCTCTTGGACTGAGGGAAAAGGTGAAGAGAGCAGGAAGAAGACTACGAAGTTCAGAAGAACAGCTGGAGTAATTAGAAAACTATAGAAATCATGAAGGTAATGATGAATTTCAACCCAAAATCCTGTTTGAGATCTGCAATTCCCCAAATGAATCCAACAGAATATAAGTTTACTACCCTGATAAATACATAATTTCTGACATAACCAAAGAAGTATGAAAGGTTAGGTACTTATCCCAAGATGGGTTTGCAGATGAATGCATCTGATTTTACAGACAAACAAGGAGCAGTTCTGGGAGCTCTCCCTGTGATGACTTATATAAGAAAAGGTTCCACATCACTTAAAAATTATTCAAAACAAACGTACAAACAAACAAAAAAATCACCTTGATAAATTTCTTGATAGCACTAGTATGGAATAATTAAAGAAAAATTGTTCTTTGGCTGACACAAAGTTGTTTATGTTTTTAAATTCAAACACTAATATCTGGTCAAATGCATGTACAACTGGGGATCCTCAGCTTTCTCTGTTGTTGCTGCATACCATGTCTTATGCTTTTGCACAAAAGACCTGAGAGAGCTAACTAAACCTTATTAAGCAGTATTGCTTCTGACTGATATCTAGGTAAATTTCCATGGTGTCTTTAAAAGTGACTTGTATACTAAGAGACTGTGGGTTTTTTTTTGTTGTTTGTTTGTTTTGTTCCTGCAGAGGAATGTGTAGAAATGTAGTAAGTGATTGCTGGAGCTCATTCTTGGCTATAAAAATTCCCAACTCTATTTGTGTTGTCCAAGAAACTACTGGTCATAACCACGGAAAAAAATAACATAAATTGGCAAAGTTCATGGACCATGTAGCTGTCTGTATACTGCATGATGCACTTTTCCATATGTAAATAATCTAGGAAAATTTTACAGATTCAAACCTTAGAACTAATTCGGAGAAAAATCAATTCTAGAACAATCTAAACCATTCATTGTGTAAGATATATTTTGACAGTGCATCCATAAAGGAACCAGGAACTGAAGTCCTGCAGTTGTTTTTTTTTTTGTTTGTTTTTTTTTTTTTTTTTTGTAAGTTAGTTTCTTCCAGTCACTCCACCTTCATTTCACCACTAAGTACAATTTTCAAGTGATATCTTGCCTCATACTTCACTGCTTTGCCTATGTTGATAAAGCTGTATTAAAACTCCCTGTGGTCAAGAGTAGTATATAATAGCTTTTACCTGATCTTGAGCTCTCATGATTTTTGTCATTAAAAAAAAAAAAAAAAAAAAAAAAAAAAACTGCACAAGATTACTCTATTTTCTTTGGACAGAAGATATATTTTCAGACAAATATATTTTCCAGGGGAAGGTTAAAAATAAAAATAAAAAAGTGTTTTGAATTACTTTCCTGGTCTATGAAGATAGGGAAAAGACCTAAAATTGTATAAAGTACAGCTAGCAATGGGAATAGAATGTTAAAAATAAAATGGACCTGTGGTAGCTAACTCACCATGAGTAGTTTAAAGATGGAGAAAGGTCAAGGTAATGTCTAAGACATGCTGCTTTCAGGAATAAAATCCACCACATGTAGTGCCTGATGTAATTTCATATTGGGGACCCAACATGTCATCTCAACCTCAATAGCCTGTTGTCTCATCTGATGTCTATTACTAGATATCATTTAAGTGAAAAATTGTGAACTTTCTACGAGTCCACACTGTCAAATTCAAATTAATCTAATTGTGCATTCATGAGTTCTCAAAATGTGATAATTGGATATTGATCATAGTCCATTCATGAACTTTCCCAAGTCCTTTATGTAGCTTGGCCTGAGTCTGAAAATGATGAAGCAAAAAGAAAAGCTACAGTAATATTAACTATGATTTTCAAATAATTAAAAAGGAAGATAGAGAAAATTGTTACTGATAGATGGTGGTTGTGAATTGTAGCTGACACAAGAGTACATATATGGATTATTAGTCATTGTTGCTATTATAAGAACTAGAGGACATAAGGGTTTTGAGGTATCTCCATGTTCAGCCACCTCTACTTTATTTATCCCAGAAATCTGTCCAATAGTTCAACTATTTTAACTATTTTAACTGTTATTACAGATATAACACATATTATTATTATTATTATTATTATTATTATTATTATTATTATTATTATTATT
>CM021731.1:9002636-9056037 GCA_011075105.1 Heteronetta atricapilla | reverse complement strand
CCCCCCCCCCCCCCCCCCCCCCCGTAGACTTTTTGTTCCGATTTATTATTTTATATTGTAATTTATTATTTTATATTCTTACTGCTGTGTTCCTACCACAAATTTGAAATTAGCCCTATAGCTGTGAAACTTGACAATCTCTTCATTTGGGATGGGTTCTGTTTCTCCTTTTTACTTATTTTCTAAAGAATTTCAGAAAAAAAAAAAGTCTCAGATTAACTCTGCTTCCTGGTGCAAAAATAGAACCTGATGTTCATTCTATAAGCAGCTTTTTCTTTTATCATCAGTACTTGCTTAGGATGCATTGTAACGCAAACCTTGAAACTTTAATCCTCTCCACTGTGACACAAATGTTACTTCCACCCCATACTACATTTCTTCTCCTAAAACAACCAATTCAAATCTGGAATTTTGAATCCTGAAGCTCCCAGCTAAGTATTTGTTAACATTAATTTTAAGATATATATAAAGGGTCCTTACACGTATAAATGCTTGTACTCCTTATTTCTTAATGTTAACATATTTTCATCTTTGGCTTAGCCAATTTATCATGGGAATCTCAATACTACACCAGTGTCTGTTCTTATTTGCAAGTGGTTATCAATTCAGTTATTCCTAATTTCTATGTCAGTAACTAACAGCAGTTCAGTAACTATATGCTTTAAGAGAAAGAATTCTAGAAACAAAGGAAAGAAAATATGATTTTAAATGTTCAGAACAGGCAACTAGGACTTGTAAATTCTTATAAAAATGCTGTTTTTTACTGGCGGAGTCTGCTTTCCCTTAACCTTTACATTGCAAGGCCTTCAACATTAGTGCAGAGTGAAAGTAAAAAGTAAAATAACAGTTGTTCTGATCTGGGAGTGTTTAGACATATATCAACAAATATAAATTATACTTTAGAACAAAAATAATGTTATACATCATAAAATAATAACTTTCCATTAATGTTCAAAACACATTAGAAATATTTTCTTTGAATTAAAATTTATGAAAATGTAGGATTATTTAGTTGGCTGAGTAGTGTTTTTTATTATTATTATTAATTTTTATATAAACACCCCTTCTTATGTTACAGAAAATCATTTTTTTCCTGTTTATTTCTGAATAAAAAGTTACAAATACTTTTCAGAAACAATACTTCTCTGAATATTTTTTTACAACAGTTTTTAAGCCAAACAAATAAGTAGCAGTATTCACTTTAAATCAACCAAGACTTCATATTGCTTGTAGCTCCCACAATTATGTTTTCTTTGGAATAGAAAAGACTCCACTTAACCATCCCATGAAAAATCTCCAAAGTCCTCTGGTCATATTGAGATCATCAGTTAAATAGCAAACCATGCAGACATCTGAAACTGTCCCTACCTCTTAGCAGTTGGGAAGTAACGTGAGCAAGATGAACCATCCCAGGCACAGTAAGGGTCTCTTGCGAGGCAACACTCAGCACATGCTTTTCCATACACATCACAGCGGTGTAAAGGAAGCTGTGAAACTCCAGTGGCAGAGCCAATGTAGAGCTGTTGCTGTGACAAAAGTAAAATTAAATAAATAAATAAATATAATTGCAAATTACCAGCTCTTTGCTAGGAAAGCCTAAAATATTTACTGTAAAATAAAAAATGCAATAAGGGATTGAGATCCTGTTGTACACTAAAGGAATGAGAATTGTCCTCTGGTTAAAAAATTAAATAGGAATGACTGATTTTTTAAATGAAACTCTCAGAGGCTTCTCTAAAAAGAAAAAAATAATATTGTATTTTTTTTATTTTTCTTTCCTTGTATTCAGATCCCCTTACTGGATACAATCAGTGACAGAAATCAATGAATATTACTGTGGTTTTCATTTTTTAAAAATAAATAAATAAATAAATAGGCACCTTTCACTTCCATTTCCTATATATGACTTAGATTTGAGTATGTGCGGGGGGAATTCTAAAGTAAATTATATCAGACAGATACTGAGATATTTCAGCTTGGAAGTGCTGCCATGCATGCACTTCTTTGCATGTCTAGTAATTCTGATGCTTCATACTCTATGCAGGTCACACACTTTCATTAAAACATACATTTAATGAGGGAAGATGGCATACTTTATTTTGGATAAAAAACAGTGTTGAATGAAAGATGGAGTTCAAAGGTAGAGAGGAGTTGCAAAGGAAAAAAGTGATGCAAACAAAACGAGGTATCATTTGTAGTGCATCACAACAGAATATCTTGTCTCTCTCAGTTTGCTCTTTGATATCAAATTCAGGTGGTCTATTCGGGAGGCTGGTGCCAAGAGAGGCATGCGGAAACTGAACTACTAATCCATATGAAAGTCCAGACATATTTCAGCTTAACACTACTTCACAAAGCGAACAAGTATGACTGTAGTAAGCAAATACACTTAATTCTGAAATATTAAACTAGGATAAAACAAAATAAATAGATATATAAAAATAAAACCATGTAATCCTTCTGTTTTGAAAACACTGACACTTTGCTACCAGAAGCTGTCCAGCACCCATGGTGGAGCAATTATCACTTCTCTTTTGAAGTTATCACTCTAACCAATTCAAACAAGAAAACAAATATTTGTATTCTTTTTTTTTTTTTTTTTCTTAGAAAATATGTCTTGCTGGTGTGACAAAATAGTTTTTCAAGAAATATCAAAATTCTTTATCTCCTGCATTGTGATTCCCAGAGGTACCAATTCCAGGAAATTCAGGGACGGAAGGTAGCAAGGTAGCTGAGATTACCTATCTACTGGAAATGATGAGCACAGGATAACAGAAAAATTGAAAGTGATCAAAAAAGGTGTTAAATTCTTTGAGAGAGACAGCAGTTTGGCAGTTTTTACAGACATATGAACTATAACAAAAACATCTCTTGCTTTCATGTAAACATCAGTAGTTTTTCAAGGAAAATATGTCAAGGAAACATATCCAAAAGAAAATTCACTGGTAAATTGAAAACTAAGCCCTATTTAAGCAGCTGCTTCCATCTATTATTGTGCTGTAGCTGAGCTGTAAAACCATGTTCTTCTGGGCAACAATCTCTGACCACACAGATCTCTCCACAAAGCCTTCACTGTACATAACAGTCCCCAGCTAGTTTATCCTTGAGCAGCAGATGATAGGCAACAGACATGATGGGCTGATTTTCTCTAATTTAAGTCACTTAATGAAGTTCCCAGCTTAGGAGTACATTCTGCAGTAAAAAGAGCAGCAATTCAAATCATAGGTGACCTAATCATTTCTCAAGGGATGCCTTTTCTCTTTACTGATTATAGAGGCAGCATAGGTCAAATTAGAGCTTCACTTAAGTATCTTAAATGTCCAGATGGTATTGATCTGGATCTATGTAATTGAAGCATTAATATATATGTGTGTGTATATGTGTGTGTGTAGCAATGTGTGGTGCAGCCAATATAAAAATGAACCCAGAGAATGCATATGGGAAAATAAAGAAGTATGGTGTAATGGTTTCCTACACACCCCTGTAACCAATTTCATTTTGTCAAAGAGCCCTCTCTAATTTCTAATAAATGTCTTTAGAATTAGAGAATTACCAGAAACACACAAAGAAAAAAAAAAAAAAAAAAAAAAAAAAAAAAAAAAAAGAGGCCAAAATACTGTTACTTAAAGTCTCTACTCCTTGTAAGTAAGTTCATAAAGTTCAGTCACTGAACTATAGCATGTGTTTTAGGTGCTGCACAGCCTGAAGGCTGCTGTCCTGTTTGCTGCTCTTCTGATCATAGTTTTAGACTCCAGCTGGTAATCATTATTCTGGACACTAATAATAAATAAATCCAGGCAGCATGAAATTCAGAAAGTAGTAATAGAATGTTTTACATCAATGGTCTGACTTTGCCATACACAAACTGCTTTTTGGGCAAAAAGTATCTCCCAAGTGGTTTTTAATTTAATAAATCATCTGATTAACAGATCAAACTAGAGAGAAATAATTAAAAACAACAAAAACAACAACAACAAACAATCTTCTAAAAATCCTTGCAGAGGTATCATTACTCCAGTGTGGCTGGGGAGACTAACATTTTAAGCAATACAGAGATTTCTCTGCTGCATTGTGCTTGCCAAAAAGCAATCTTTCCCTAGCATTTGGAGGAAGAGGTAGGTGAGGATTTTGCATTTCAAATTAAAAAAAAAAAAAAGAAATAATAATAATAATAATAATTTAAAAAATGTCAAAAAGAAGAACTTAGGCAGAATTTTAAAAATGAGGTTTAAGGAGCAGGAGACTCAAATCATATTGAATTTCATTTTACATCTTAAAAGGTAACTCTCTGACCCAGAAGAGTTCAGGAGATTGTTTAAGTGACAGATATATTTTGGATAGGTCCTTCCTTCCCATATGCTCTCTATGGACAGAATTGGGATGTCTGATTAAGATTCACTACATTGTAGGAAGTAGGATGTATAGGCAGTCATTAAGGTCTTTTTGAATATCTCTGCCTTGTCTTCGATTGAATATGTTATGGAGGAGAAAAAAAAAAAAAAGCTATTTGTAGCAGTTAAGCAGATGAGGAGATGATGGACTATATCAACCAAGGTTCCTGTTTTTTTTTTTTTTCTTTTTTTTTTTTGTTGTTCATCTTAAGAGCTTTTTGAAGCAGAGAATGATAAACCGGACCGTGAGGAAAAGATGGGAGTTTGCTCTACAAAAAATCACCTTCTATTGGAAGTTAAGCCTGACTTTTTGGCCTGCATCCACATTTTTGATTCAAGAGGAAATATAGAGTCCCACCAGACAGACTCAGGGCCAAGTGAAGTCAGGAGCTCACTGGAAGCCTGGCTCCCACAGAACTATGAATTTAGATGGCTGCAGGGTATTATAGTGACTCTAGGTACTCTTTTCTTAAAGTAGATGTCTACTGTTAACTATGCATAAGTCACTGCTACATTTAGGATGCTCTTAGAAGGAATGTGTAGCTTAGAAGGAATATGAGGCCAGGAAGGGGACCAGTAAAACCGCTGTATTGGACTTCGGGAGGGCTGACTTTGTGATGCTGAGGACACTGGTTGGTAGAGTCCCTTGGGAGGCGGTTCTGAAGGGCAGATGAGTCCAGGAAGGCTGGGCGCTCTTCAAGAGGGAAATCTTAATAGCGCAGGAACGGTCTGTCCCCACGTGCCCAAAGACGAGCTGGCGGGGAAGAAGACCAGCCTGGCTGAACAGAGAATTATGACTTGAGCTTAGGAGAAAAAAGAGGGTTTATAATCTTTGGAAAAGTGGGCAGGCCACTAGGGAGGACTATAAGGATGTAGCGAGGCTGTGCAGGGACAAAATTAGAAAAGCCAAAGCTCATCTGGAGCTCAATCTGGCTACTGCCGTTAAAGATAACAAAAAATGTTTTTATAAATACATCAACATGCAAAGGAGGACTAAGGAGAATCTCCATCCTTTACTGGATGCGGGGGGAAACTTAGTTACAAGAGACGAGGAAAAGGTGGAGGTGCTTAATGCCTTCTTTGCCTCAGTCTTTAGTGGCAATACTGGTTGTTCTCTGGATACCCAGTAACCTGAACTGGTGGAAGGGGATGGGGAGCAGGATGTGGCCCTCACTATCCACGAAGAAATGGTTGGTGACCTGGTACGGCACTTGGATGTGCACAAGTCGATGGGGCCGGATAGGATCCACCCAAGGGTACTGAGAGAACTGGCAGAGGAGCTGGCCAAGCCGCTTACCATCATTTATCAACAGTCCTGGCTATCGGGGGAGATCCCAGTTGACTGGCGGCTAGCAAACGTGACGCCCATCTACAAGAAGGGCCAGAGGACTGACCCAGGAAACTATAGGCCTGTTAGTTTGACCTCAGTGCCAGGGAAGCTCATGGAGCAGATTATCTTGAGAGTCATCACGCAGCACTTGCAGGGCAAGCAGGCGATCAGGCCCAGTCAGCATGGGTTTATGAAAGGCAGGTCCTGCTTGACGAACCTGATCTCCTTCTATGACAAAGTGACGTGCTGGGTGGATGAGGGAAAGGCTGTGGATGTGGTCTACCTTGACTTCAGCAAGGCTTTTGACACCGTTTCCCATAGCATTCTCCTCAAGAAACTGGCTGCTCTTGGCTTGGACTGGCACATGCTTCATTGGGTTAGAAACTGGCTGGATAGCCAGGCCCAAAGAGTCTTGGTAAATGGAGTCAAATCTAGTTGGAGGCCGGTCACTAGTGGCGTTCCCCAGGGCTCGGTGCTGGGGCCGGTCCTCTTTAATATCTTCATCGATGATCTGGATGAGGGCATTGAGTGCAGTCTCAGTAAGTTTGCAGATGACACCTAGTTAGGTGCGTGTGTCGATCTGCTCGAGGGTAGGAAGGCTCTGCAGGAGGATCTGGATAGGCTGCACCAATGGGCTGAGGTCAACTGCATGAAGTTCAACAAGGCCAAGTGCCGGGTCCTGCACCTGGGGTGCAATAACCCCAGGCAGAACTACAGGCTGGGAGATGAGTGGTTGGAGAGCTGCCAGGCAGAGAAGGACCTGGGAGTGATGGTTGATAGTCAGCTGAATATGAGCCAGCAGTGTGCTCAGGTGGCCAAGAAGGCCAACAGCATCCTGGCTTGCATAAGAAACAGTGTGACCAGAAGGGCTAGGGAGGTGATCGTCCCCCTGTACTCGGCTCTGGTGAGGCCGCACCTCGAATACTGTGTTCAGTTTTGGGCCCCTTGTTACAAGAAGGACATGGAGGTGCTTGGGCGAGTCCAGAGAAGGGCGACGAAGCTGGTGAGGGGCCTGGCGAACAAGTCCTATGAGGAACGGCTGAGGGAACTGGGATTGTTCAGCCTGGAGAAAAGGAGGCTCAGGGGTGACCTTATTACACTCTACAGGTACCTCAAAGGAGGCTGTAGTGAGGTGGCGGTTGGTCTGTTCTCCCATGTGCCTGGTAACAGGACAAGGGGGAATGGGCTTAAGTTGCGCCAGGGGAGTTTTAGGTTGGATGTTAGGTAGAACTTCTTTACCGAAAGGGTTGTTAGACATTGGAACGGGCTGCCCAGGAAAGTGGTGGAGTCACCATCCCTGGAGGTCTTTAAAAGACGTTTAGATGTAGAGCTTACCGATATGGTTTAGTGGGGACTGTTAGTGTTAGGTCAGAGGTTGGACTCGATGATCTTGAGGTCTCTTCCAACCTAGAAATTCTGTGATTCTGTGATTCAGTGAGAAAATGTAAATACAATTCCTGTGAGCTAAAGACAGAAAAGCTGAGAATGACTGTATAAAGACAGTCTAAATCTGCACATAAAGGCTGAATTTCCTTACTAAAAGTCACTCTCTCCCCAGGGCCAAATTTATATTTATATAGAGAAGCATGAAAGCCTTATTAAATCTTTATCTAAACTCTGTTTCTGAGGAATTTGTAGATTTTGTTCTTTAGCTAGAAGGATCAAGTGTAACATATCATATTGGTGTGACAGCAAAAGAGATAGCTTCAAACATCTGGCATAGTAAAAAAAAAAATCAAAAATAAGAAGAAAGTCCATGTGCCATGTTTTTATAGTAAGATAAAAAATTGTTAGTGAAGAAAATAAAATGGTGTACTTAAAAGTATTCAATAGGACCTGTTATTTTTACTGTTTGCATTTCATGCTTCTGCTTTCTACAATGCATGAAGTTATAGCACTGTTTATATGAAAAACACTGTGATTATTAGAACACAAGGAGTAAAGTGTTTGAATTGTAAAACTACAGTATTTTGAAAACCTAAATATAAAATGGAAACATGTTGCCAAATACTTGATACAGAGACACATTGCCAAAATCTTGTCATACTGTATCATAATTCTGTCATTTTATCCTGAGGCTGGTTGATTTTTCATGAGCTTAACTGTGCCTGATTAACTTGTGTTTTATGTTCTTTTTTAGCTTTAGACAATTTTAGTTGTGTACATTTGATTTCAAAAGACTCAGGGAAAATCATAATCTCTCCTGAATAACTAAAGACGCTTTGAAGAAGATATTGTACTAAAATGCATGTCCCATTGTCATATATGATTGGCTGCTTTAAGGGAATGTACTTATAAAAATAAACCAAAGCAGAACATTTTGGTATGAAGTGAACATATATACAACTTGACAGCTTTGTTTTTAAATATCTCAGTATTCAATAGCACTTTTTTTTTCTGCCATTTTTGTTGTTTTAGGTGATAAACTATGTCAGAAAAGTGGCCCCAAACAAAATGTTTTCTGTCAAATACACGAATGCTTCAGACAACTTTCCTACATACAGTCAATTCAACTTCTGTTTAATAGTGAACAGAGATAAATTACCTAAATTACCTAAATCTTATTTAGAACACATACATCTTTTAGTGCACCTAAATCTGCAAGTAATACCAAATCTCCTTTTTACTGAGAATGACATTCATGGAAAAATTAATGAGTGTGAAACAAGTCGCTGGTATTTACAGAACATTTATTAATTTACATACTTATTTATTTTGAACTGAGGCAATGCATATCTAGTTTAAGTAGACTAAGTTACCCCAGTACACTCCCACAATCTGCAATGATCAGTATCTTAAGATTCAGAAACAACATTGTTATCCTCACTGCTCCTTGGTACATTCTGCCATCTGTGGTTCTAATTCCTTTTTGCAGCCACCAAAGGGTTTGCAAAACTGAGTGCCATGATCATTTCCACAGAGTGTGTTGGGCCAAAGTGTCTTTTGCATATTTTACATATCTCTCTGATTAGCCTCTGGGGGAAAGAAACACCATGCAACTCATGATTTTACCATGCTGTATCATCCTTAGAATCAAGTCCCTACCTGTCTGTAGACTGCACCATTTTAGAAACTGAGAAGTCTTCATTTATTTTGTGTCTCTTCACAGAGACCATTCTGCATTTTCTTCATCCTAGGGCTTCTTCATATTCCACTACCTCTTTTCTGGTGGGATCAGAAGTGGTTCTGGTAATAATCTCTTCTGGTGATACTTTCTTCTAACATTACTTCCATGCCTAACTAGAGCCAGCGATCTCTGTCATGTGAATTGAATTTCCATTTATAACATTGGCTTTGGTAGAATCTGCTAACAATGTTACAGAGCAGAACTGGTTCCATTAAAGCAAGGGACCAAGTTTGGGCACTCCTTTAGAACAGTTTCTCTGTCATGAGATTTAATATGTGGATTTTTTTCTTGAGGTCCTCCAGCTGGTTAGTTTGTGTTTAGTTTCCACCTTACCAGCAAGTACCACAAACTAGGATTTTCCTTTCACCTTTGCATGTTACATTTTCCTGAGAAACTACTGATGTTTATATAAAGGGATGGGATGCTGCTGCTGTAATTAATTTGTCCCTACTGACTGCCAAGTTACTGTTTCTAAAGACAGAGGCCAATAGATATTTAAAAGTGATTTAAAATTTGTGCATATAGTACCTGTTTTGTGGAAATCTTCATTGCTGAAATAACAGTGGGTTCCTAGGGGAGGGGGGAAAACAGTTAAAATATAAAATGAGCTCTATAAATATAGAAGTTCTGGTAGAACACTATTTGCCTAACTTAGAAAACCTGAAATTAAACTAGACATTCTTTAGTAATGCTCCTTTCCTTGGATTTGTAATATAAGTAACTTGTATTTAACATTGTTTTTTCATTCTTATTCTTTGAATAAATTCCTGAAATTACAATGTAAGGATTTGTCAATTACTTACAGTGCTGTTTATTAAAATTTTAAATGTTGAGTATTATATTCAATTATCATCATCACCTTCTAGTTTCTGTTTCTTCTTTAAAGAACATTTTTTCATTCTTTGTCACCAAGTTCAGTACTCCATCATCCAACATATTTAACTAAACAGTGCTCAACAGTGCGATGCTAACTGCACACAGCATATCAAACCACAGAGTCCCATCTAGCAAAGCAGTAAAGAATTTGTAATGTTTTTATTAGAATTTACTTAAGTCTAGTGATAATAGACTGGAAAAGTGGGTAGAAATATGCTTTTTAAATTGGTGGTGTTTTAAATGTTTTTTCTAGTGGGAGGTGTCACTGCCCATGGCAGGAAGGTTGGAAATAAATGATCTTTAAGGTCCCTTCCAACTCAAACCATTTTGTGATTCTTGCTGTCTTTTGCAGTGGAATATTTTCTAGTTGTAAGTGAATTAAAATGCATGTACATATCTCTCTGATGTTATGTTGATTGTAGATGTATCGTTTCACATCATTGTTACAGTTTCAAAGTTACATTGTTACTAGTTTCACATTTTGAAATTAAATTCATCTTTTAATCTTTTAATATTTTAATAAGCTGCATTTAAATAACTTCCCAGAAAATATAAAAATAATAATGTCTAAAAAAATGTAGATACTGCATATTAAATATTATAACACTGAAATAAATAAATAAATAAATGCGATATAAATATATTATAATATTGCAATATAATGTATAAATAGATAAATAAATAAATAATACTTTAAAACCATATAAATGTGAAAAAAACCTTTTCTGAAAAATCTTTTCTTGTAAGAACAAACCATAATCACAAGCATAACCTTCTTGACTGTGCTGCACTTTTCACATAAAAAAAAAAAATAAAAAATTCTTCATATTACAGAATTCAGAATGAAAGCAGACGAGAAGTTTTGTTTATTTGTTTGCTTGTTTGTTTGTTTCCCATGCTGGAATATCCATTATTTAATCAACCAAATGGGTCACTAGGAGAATTATTCCTCTCTTGGCTGTATCTATATTAATTACATTTATCTGTATCAGACAACTATCTACTTTCTTATATAACAGACTGTAGCAAATATTTAATAAAGTATATTTAGATCTGATTAAAAGTATATTATTTATATGTTTTAGGCTCAGCTGCTTGAATTTATTTTCTCTAGAGAGTAAAAATGGCATCAATTTGTTACAAAGTCTGCAAGTCAGTTCTGCATGTACTTGATTCCATATGAAAATTTACTAATGATCTCATGCATCATGCTTTTGGTTATGTAAAATAATAAAGTACTTATTAAGCTTTCACACTTGTGTAGCTTTCAACTTGCTTATCCTGAGAGAATTTGATATGGGTCAGTGGATGTTAAGCATGTGGACCTGCATTTCCAAATGGGTTAATATACCTTATATTAGAAAGCATCAATTACGTGTAACATTTGAATGAAAATTGAACTCATTGGTTTGTTTGCTCAGCTGTTCAGAGAAATATTGCACAAACAGTGTTAAAAGAGACATTTGTTATCAATGTAAAAGATATGGAAGTCTTTCAGTTTGGTGGAATTATAAATGAAAAACATTGTATTCAGGACATTGTTGTTTAAGCAACAAAATACATTCTTTTTGATGCACTTAAGGTATACTTAAAATCTATTGCAAATGTATTTCAAAATATATTGAAAGACACATATCCTATGCACACAAATTCTGCTTATTACACTGCAGTATGTTAATGCACTCTTTAAGTCTTAAATATATGCCAAAGGAGATAAATGAGCTTTCAAGTAAATCAAAACATCAAAATCTCTTTGTGTAATGAATAAATATATACATAAAATAAAGTACTAAATGTGAATTTGCCATTTTCCACAGCACTTCTGTAAAGTATTTTTGAAACAAAACTTTCATTCCATTTATTTCCTTTCCTTTACTTTTATACTTCTCTGACCTCCTTTAGCTTGGCACTTTCTGCTTGATTTAGGGAAGAGACTTGTACATTATCAACAATTGCCAAATTTCCCTGCATTCATGTAATGACTTTTACATGTATAAGAAAGGCAAAAAGCTGGGAATTACAAATTACTTGCTTCATTTTCTTCTCATAGTTTGTACTTTATTTTCAGTTAAAACAAAAAGGGGGGCAAGAAAAAAAAGGGGGAAAAAAGAAAAATAAAAAAAAATGCCTTCAGGACAAAAAAAAAGGGGGGGGATCTTAAAAACAAAGACATCCATTTTTTTCAGGGCTCAAAACAGTGCTATCTGTTCTGCCCTTGGCAAAACATCTGCAGGGACACCATGTGATAAGGGCTTGCACACATCATGCCATCACATGAACTTGGTGCTCCCGGACAGTTAACAGCCCCTCAAAAGTCTGTGGCATGTTAAGTAGTGCAATACAGTAAACAGCACAGACAAAAAGTAAGTGATTTGTTGTTGTGTAGAAAATATGAGACGGCCCTGGGATCTATCCGGAAAGGTTTACTTGGCTTCTACTAGTGGGAGTGCCTATAAGGATGCTGCATTTTTTTAGGTGCCCCAGACAGAAAAACTAGAAGAGATTGATTTTTATGAAAAGTGTTAATAATTAGGGAGTGATCATGGTATCCTATGTCAAACACTGAAAACAAGGCTCTCAAGTCACCTTTGAAAACATAAACACTTTCTTTGTTTCTGAAATCATTAAGCATAAGAAAACTGTGCAGCTCAATGTTTTTCATAAGAGTTATGTTATGTGATAATCTAGTGTTAAGAGTTTAGATGTCTGCATAATTCTTGTATTGGTGTATCTCTGTGGGCGAAAAGAGACAGGCATAATTGCCAAACTTGCACATATACTTATCTAAGTACAGCATGTAATGTCTCTAAGATTCATAGATACTCATTTACATTTTAAACCACAAAACAAGAGGCTAGAATAACTCTTTTTTTTTCTTTTTCTTTTTTTCTTTCTTTCTTTTTTTTTTTTTTTTTTTATCGTTAACCTTCAGCTAGCACTGAAAGTTTCAAGGTTTATTTTGACTAGTGTCTGGGTTTGTAAATGACAAGCTAATTAGAGGGATATGCCAGGCTACTCCTTGGTTAGATTGCAAGAAGTTCAGTTTGCAGCTGTCCACAGAGAAATCTACAACCTGACACTTGAAATTTAGCTGCACTTACCCGAAAGACTGTCATTTCTTCCAGCAAGACTTCCTCTAATTCGTGCCAAGTCTCCTTAGGAATTGAAACCACTTTAAGAACTGTTCCAATATCTTGAAAAAAAATAAAATAAAAAAAAAAATCAGGTGCTTAAGAAGTCTATTTCTGTATTAGAGTAGTCATAGGGATTTGTATGTAATTATTTCACATATAAAGATTGTCAAGCAACTTATCACTGCACTTTGGTTCAAATACTAATTGCTATTAAAAAAAACGTATTTCACTAGGGTATTTATTTTTTTAAATATCAAAATTCAACAAAAGCAACAAGAAGAGAAATACTACTTTAACTATTAAAGAATTAGCAGGACTGAAATACTTTTTAAATGACAGTATAAAATGACAGATGTTTCAGTCACTTAACTGAGGAAGGAAATGCAGTAAATTTACTCAGCCATGTTTTATTGTCCATTTTGAAGTATGATGTTTGTCATTCTTAAAATGGAAGTGAAGATGCTGTCAGAAGGCTCAGTATGGATATAAAAACATCTGGACAAATGTTGCTAGACAGATGAAGCTGTTAGATCTCTTAAGTACATATGATCTTCCCCATGTCAAACAAAGTACCTAAGATATATAAGCCCCTTAAGGCATCTATATTACTCTGTGTATTTTAGATACTTCACTGAGGGGTCAAAAGCAATCAACTTGTATCTTCCGCTTTAGCAATAGGTGTGTGCCAGTATTTTAGCACTATATCCATTTACATTCTTGGGAGGGGAGAGGAGGGGGGTTGCAAGTGGCTTTAATGTGCACAAGGCCAAGACTTGAAATTCACAGAAATCAGGGGGAAAAAAGTCATGTAATCACTGCACACTCTGAAATGGCAATAACTCTGGATGTGACTTTTCTTTTTAACCAGTCAAATGCAAATATGGGAATAAAAACTACATTCCTACAACCCATTTCATGCTCTGTATTCTATATTATTAATAGCTTATGAAAATACAAGGCATTTTAAAAGATAATATTCTCAAAGTAACAGAACTATAAAGACCAGCATTCTTAAAACAAGCATTAAACTATAAAAACACAAAGTCAAAAGATAATTTTAGTATATATATATATATGTGTTGAAACTTCTAATGAAGAAAATGACAACCGATCATTTCAAAACTAAAAAATACAGGTAAAATTGAAACAGTGTGAAAATGTTATATTTATAAGTTAAGCATCTTAAAAGCAAATGATCTAGTGAGAAAATTTTGTTATTTTAACTTCTTTATATGAAATTTTATATTTTTAGAAGTTTAGAAAAGATTTTTTTCCTACAAAATATCTGCATCCCTGTTTTCTTCCATTAGTCACAAATTCATATTATTATTTTTTAAAGAAAATAAAACAGCTATTTCTAAATTAATATATATATATATAGCTTTATTTAGGTAGCTACATGTACAAGTTAAGCTAGAGAAGATACTAGACAAGTTGTTTTTGTAAGTGGTTTTCATTATGGCTGCTACTGCAAAATGAATACATTTAATTCAAGAAGCAGTGAGAACACTACAGAACAAATGTAATATGAACAGAAGAAGAAAAATCTACAACAAATTAATGCAGAACAACAGATAATTTAGCATTGGTTATATTTGTAATACAATGGATGAATTCATTTCCTTAATTATCTTGATAATTTGATGACTGTGGTTTTGAGGAAAATATATTGGATGGGTAAAAGAGAGAACTGTGATCTAATAAATATAACAGCGCATTGCAGTAATTAGTCATGGTTGTATTCTTTGTTGGGCTATTTCTGTCCTCAGTCACAGTCCATCGAATTCTATATTCCAGAAATATAGGGGCATTTTTGAAGAAAGAGCACAATTGATATTGTGAACCTGAGTGGGGCACTGAGTAGGCATGAGTTCCCTACAAAATGTTTCAAAAAGAAGTCTGTGTTTTAATTGAATTTTGCAAAAATTACTACCACTTTATGCCATAGAAAGCCTCTGAGGTCAAAAGTAATCACTGTGTAAATCACTATGGAGACTCTGGTCAGGCCACAGGTACCAAAGGCCACAGCTTTATCTCAGTTCTAGATCAGGTTTTAGTGTTTCAGTGTTTCAGTGTTTCAAACAATTTCACACAAATGGAATCAGGCTTCTCCTTTAGGATCAATAGGCTCTGCCGAGTAAGATAAGATTACTGTTATTAATTTGTTTTACTGACAGATGTACCTTGACTGTGCCAAATGATCCCAAACATCAGACTTTCGGGATATACATTAAGTGCATATCCTAAATCCTTTTTTTTTTTTTTTTTTTTTTTTTTTTTTTTCCTGATAATTTCAAGCATTCTGTTATGACATTTTTTTCCACTGTGAAACACATTGGTGTAATCACAGTGGGAAAGAAACTGTTTGACTGAAGATTTCACCCACAGGAAAGGAAAATGTGACCACACTGGATGTCTATTAATTATGTTGTGTTCAATTATCATTAGTTATTCAATGGAAATAAAAGGAAAAAAAAATAATCCTCAACATACTGAAGTTCAGCAGCATGAAGGAATAATGAAGACTGCTGCAACAGCAATGGAAAAAAATACAGAGAAATTTATCTAATCTGATGGGACAGACCTGAACAGAAAAATTCAGTCATGTCCCGGAGAGCTTAATTCTGGTTTTGTCATAGGTCATCAAGTAGGAAACTGCACTGTGACTAGGATCCCTAATCTACTCCCCAGTTTGCTCTTTGCCTGGGGAAGATGTAATATGTGCTGATTGTGTATCTGTTTCTGGTTTCTTTTACTTTGACCAGCCAGCTTAATTCAACTCAGTCCAGTTTTGTGGCAACAAGCCAGACAGGGCCTCAGTTCTTCCTTTCTTATTTTGCCCCTGCATGGAAGATGCCTCAGTCTGAAAACTGCAGTAAGGACAGTTTTCTCAGAACAGTGTAGAGTATCTTTTAAACACCAGTTCCAAGCACAGATGTTTTAACAGCTATTCTTATCTCATTAGGGATAAGACCTCCTCCTGGAATAACCTTCTCCTGGAAAAAGACCAATTTATATTGACAATGGTAGTATTTCAAGAAACATTAACACTCACAAAACTGTATTTTTGTTGCTGAAACCTCCTTTGGCAAGTGCAAGCTTTTATACCTTTCAATATTTTTCTTACAGTTTTGGGGCACAGTGTTGGATGGGATGTAGAATATTCACCACACACATGAATATTAGTGGTTTAGAGAACTGAGTGACTAAATTTCCAAATCAAAGGTAAAAACTAGAGACTGAGGCTTCTTCAGCCTCACCTGATTTAGATAAAAACCACCATATATAATGATAACTGTCTAAAAATTGTGTCTCAGGTTTAAGCAAGTCTTCCTGTACTGTCTGAAAACAGAGAGGAACTTCTACATAACTATTTGTCTCACTCTAATAGAAGTCTTAAAGAAAGCACAAAGAATCTCTTTCTGGAAGTACTTATCTTTCTCACTTGCAGAAATCAAGGCGTCTTTTTTAGACTGAATGCCAAACCTAGGTGAGATAGCTACCACCTCCAGAGGTAGATATAAATCAGCTCCTGATGTTTGTTCTGTGTCCTATCCTGGATGCTGAATGGCTTGTTTCCTCCTGCCACAGCCAAGGGGAGTATTGTCATTAATATTTTTGTGGGCTAAATCAGGTCATAGAAGACTTGTTGAAAGGCACGAAACACTGCCAATTGAAGATTGCATTAAACAATTTAGTGCGTGAAGGAAAATATATGTGTTGTGTAAAATCATATGAAAGTACTTTTTAGCGTTTTATGGAAGAAAATATTGTAACACTGGTATCTAATAACTCAGTTCACAGCTTTAAAGCACTGGACTTTTTTTCTGCAAAGCTACACTTCCTGAAGTAAATGTTCTGAATTGCTAGACATTCTGTATATTTGGTACACAAAGCTTCATCAGCTCTCAGTTTTCCTCATAATGTATTTCAGACATAAACATGAAAGAGACCTTGAAATTATTACTCTGGAAATCTCACCCCAGGTCTAGAGTACTAGAACTGTAGGCAACTCAGAAATTGGACTATTCTAAAACAGAGAGCCAGACAGATATTTTTTTCAGTCCAAAGCTGAAAAGAAGCAGTTAATGTGGGGATTGTTTTGGTTTGAATTCATGATACCAATGGCTAATTATTAGCAAAAGTTTAAAATGCTTTTATTGAACATAACTGAAACAACAGCAAACTAATGCAAAATCTTCAAAGATGAAGAATCAGATCCACCAACTGCTAATCAGCATAGGCCTTCTGAAGTCTAACACAAATGCATATCAGCTCATTTCTGGTCATTGTTATTTCTTGTTATTACTTTTCTGGGAAAATTCTTTTCCCCAAGTGTGTATTTCCACTCTGTATGCAATGCCCAATCTGCATCATTCTGCAGCACTTCAGAAAAGATGCCATGTTTCTATTTGAATCTTAAAACATGTCATACGTGCCAGTTATCTGAATCTTAGGTAAAATGATGTATTCTACTGGCTGAAGAACTGGACATCTTAAAGCAATACTTGAAATACTTTAAAGGCACACAAGACATTTCCCACACATGGAAACTTGCCTCATTCATGTTAATATTTCTTATGATGTGCTTCAAAATGGGTACCTCAAAAAGTCCATTTTAATACTAAATTATAATTAATAAGGTAAGATATTTCTAATAAAATTCCCTAATAACAGTAGTTGAAAAGAGAGTGGTTTGATCTCACTCCAACTGGCAAAACTCCTAAAGAATTAAGCTATGCAGGCCATGGCCTGAACCTGTAACAGCAAACATATACAACAAAGGTCTCCCCCAAGTTTTGAATCTTGCCCCAGATTTTCATGGGTAATCACTGGAACATAACTCAGTGTTCTATCTTTCAGAGCATGAAATTTTATCTGATCTATGCCTTTGTAATGTCTGGAAGAGCACACAGTGTAGATTCAAGATTGGCACTCACCTGTGCCAATGAACATCACATCATATTGGCCATCTTCTGCATCTACTCGATCTACTACTATCTGTGTGAACTGGTAATCTACATCTGTTTTGATCATGATTGGACGATTGTTGATGGGGAATACTGGGTTGTACATGGCTGGATGACTTCTTGCAAATGTTATAACTTCATCAGGAAGGTCCTTGGTGGAATCAAAGCCTCCAAATGTTTTACTGGGACACTGAGAAAAGAAAAAAAAAAAAAAAAGTATTTTTCATTTTAATACTGAGGAGTAGAAAGATATTACCAATCTATTTCCTCACAATCATCACATCCTCTTCAGTTTATAATTCTTCAGTTTTATAATTAAGTGTGACAAGAGATCTAATTGTTTCATGACAGACAGCAAAAGTTGATTCTGCCACTAAAGGTCTTCCTTTTTTTTTTTTTTTTTCATTTAGAATTTAAAACGTAATTAACAGGATGCAAATGAACTTCATAAATCATTTTCCTTTCTACCATGAAGTGCAAATGAATTTTCACTCATTTACTGATTAGTATTATTCTCTAATTGACAAAAGGAACAAATCCTGAATTTTATAAAATTGTTCAGTATAAAGCAACCAATTTCAGTATTTCCTTATCTGTACTACAGATAATTAATCAGTTATGCCTCCATCTTCGTTTCAAAGCATTCTCTGCTAAAGTTGACTGGAAATAACAGAATCACAGAATCACAGAATTGTAAGGGTTGGAAGGGACCTCAAGAGATCATTGGGTCCAACCTCCCTGCCAAAGCAGGTTCCCTAGAGCAGGTTGTCCAGGTAGGCATCCAGAGAAGCCTGGGTGGGTGTCCAGGGGAGACTCAACAATCTCCCTGGGCAGCCTGTTCCAGTGCTCCTGGAAATCCGTTCCTCTCCTAGGAATCAATCTCTGAAATGCCAGGACAATAACCTGTTCTACTGACTTTAAGATCGTGATTGTCTTAATGAGTTTGAGTCATCCATTTAGTCCTGATAACATGGATCCTCTTACATTAAATTATCTCTACAGATACTCTAATGTGTACAGTTAGAAAAGGGTTTGACTAATCTGATTAGATGTGACATATACAGTATATACTGATAAATAAGCTACATATTATATACTGATATACTGATAAATGAGCTACACATTAGGGTCCCTTTAACATAAACGGAGGGAATAGACACAATTTATCCCAACTTAAATAAAAATATTTTTTAAATGAATTCCTCTTTAAAATAAAGAATCCCTTTGCCACCTTATACAGCTATGAGTGGGCCAGCCAGTTTTGTCTCTGTAATCTGTGAAAAGATTTGCCATTGAAGATTTGCGGTGGGATTTGCCATTATTCTTCCAGTGTGAGAAGAATGTAAAGGCTGGGAAAAGAAAGAGAGGTAAAACCATTGCTCTGGTATCCACAAAACTATTCCTCTACCTACCTTATTTTCCCATGAGGAGACTCAAGGACTATGGCTGATCACCACCATTTGTCCCTATCTCGTCTGTAAGATTTCTAAGTATTTTATGAACATTTAAAAGTTACTTTAAAGTAACCATTTAGTAATGTATTAACACTGTTGAAAGGATGAAAAAAATGAGCCATAATTAGTCCAAAGATACCAAGTAGACAACTTATTGTACCTCATTACTAATCTTTCCACAAATATCTGTTTAATATATAACTGAAAGACAATATATAACTGATTGACTCTGAAAGACAATTGACGATGATTATACTTGCAGCATTTGAAACTGAAATACAAACAGCTGTCCTAGATAATTTGCCTTTATATGTACATATAGAATATCAGTGGGATCGAGTGCACCCTCAGCAAGTTTGCCAATCAAGCAATCAAGCTGTCTGGTGGGGTTGCCACGTAGGAGGGAAAGGGTGCCATCCATGGACAGGCTTGAGAGGAGGGCCTGTATGAAATTCATGAATTGCAACAAGGCCAAATGCAAAGTCCTATAGCTGGGGTGGCACAATCCTAAACACAAATACAGGCTGGGAAGAGAATGGATTGGGAGGAGGAGGAGGAGGAAGACCCTGAGGAGAAAGACCTAGGGGTGTTGGTTGATGTGAAGCTCGACATGAACTGGCAATATGTGCTTGCAGCCCAGAAAACCAACCGTATCCTGATTCCACCTGTATCAAAGAAATAGTTTTTCACATGTCAAAAGTTATACATGAATAAAAAATATCCTCATAAATGTTGCAGAGATTTGCTTGATCTTGGAGTCAACTAATCTCTTGTATTTAGTATCTTCATCCAATAGTTGATTTCCAATATTCCATGCTAAGGATTTTGATAAATCAATAAAAGTTGATTAGTATATACCCTAACTGGACTACCAGGGAATCTAAGACTAAAACAAAAACTACATTTTGGTAGGAAACAAAAGGCCCTTGGTCACAGCTGAAAGTAGAGTCTTGGCAGCATAAAGTAGAGAAAATTAAGGCTTTGTATCTGAATTCATATAAAGTCAGTATGAATTCATGATTCAGATTTGGTATATATAAAAATCCTCCCTTCTCTCCCAAATAATGGTAAAAGGTTAAGTTAACAAATAACATTCTGTAGAGTTTAAAGGAAAAATCCTGGCAACCTCTTTGTTAAATATAAAGCCGATGTAGTATTGTTTACAAAGTTTTCCAGCTTTTCAAAAGAACCTTTAATTTTCATTTTCTTTACTCTGACTGGGCAAGTCACCAGATGCTTGGGAAGATTATTGGCACCTCACCTATGAAATTCCTCAGATAATTCAGCACTCTTCAGTGCGAGCTGGAATTGAATGACTGTATGTTCAGGTTTTGTTTTTTCTTTCTCTTTCCCTTTAGGGAAAAGGAAGCTTCAAGTCTGACATCTAAAAGAACTTCAAAAATCATTCTTCTTTATTCTCAACACATCATTGAAAGTAAATTCAATTTTATAATTTTAGAAAAATAAAATCTCCATTGCAGTCAGAGATGTCTCTCATTTTCTAATTCATTTTTATCCTACTAATACAAGAGAATGATTTTTGTGAATACAAGAATAAAAATTATTTTTCAAAGTGGTAGACACAAGGATTACAGTCGTTGGCAGTGGAGAAACGGAAGATCTCAGCCCCTCTTCTATTAACCTCATTTTCACTGACACAGCTTCTTGCACTACATGATGCAATGAAGGGTTACATAGAATTTGGGAACACATTCATCCTTATGTAAGAAAGTATTTTATGAAGAAATCCCAATGTCTTTGCACACTCTTGGTGAATCTTAGTATATTACTAAGTATATTACAGTATATTACTATATATCTTAGTATATAACAGTGAAATTGTAAGGGTACAATCTATTTTGAAAAGGCTGTCAGAAAAAGTACATATAACTTAGCTATATTTACCTACTTTGACCAAAAAAAAAGAAAAAAAGCAAAAAAAAATCTATTCTCATTTTCCAAAAGTCTGTAAATAATGTACTAAAAATAAAATGATGACGTATCAATTTAATCACAGTATTTTTTTTAAAAAAGTTTAACATTAAGAAAGAAATAAAACCTTCCTTGTTCTGTCTTTTAACTCTGGAAAGAATTAGGAATCCCTTTAGCAGAGGAAGTGGGAGCTGGGCAATGTGGCTTATGGCTGCAAGGATGCCACTGTTTTCTTTTACTTAAGAGGTCACTTTTGTTAGGCTAAGCATATAGACCGTCTACCTGCTGGAAATCAGTTAAAAAATCAGATTGGAAATAACATTTTAAAAACATACCAGATAAAAATAGAAAATCAGATGGTTTAAAAAAGAAAAAGGAACAAAACTGTTTCTGTTTTTTTTTTTTTTCCTGACTTGTATTTAAGAACAATTTTAAGAAATATTACAGACATATATTAGTTATGTCTCTGTTTATATTTGCATGTAAATGGACACTATATATTCAGCAATGATATTCCAGAATATAAATGGATCAAGCTGATTTACACCAGCTAAGGGGTTATCCTGATGTATACAATAAATGTTTTTCTCATAAATTCCCTATCTTCTTAGACTAGTGGCAACTTTGAGGCAGTTAAATACTTCCAGAATGTGATGATATCAGTTTGCAGTTGTAGGTATGGGTGTCTAATATACACCAATATTTTAGTAATTCATAAACTAGAAATGGAAACAGGTAGAGGCAGAGATTAAAAAGAAATGACAGAAGAAATCAGTTATTGTCACTCTAAAATCCATTGCAGAAATGTGTCTTACTGTACAAGACTGAATGATGCAAACAATTCAGTGTTTCTTAACAGTCAGGCAGATGCTCCGTTTTCTGTTCATTCTCACCAAGAATGGTTCTGCCAGTATTTGGAATAAATACAAATTCCAAGGAGACAATAATGCAGAGTAATTTATTACTCATTTGACTTTCAGCAAATTTCTGCAACCATTGCTCAAACTTATGTTGAAATTGACAAGAATGTCAAAATGAAAGTCCAAATGAAATTAGATCACAGATATAATGACTTCATATTTTACAAGAAAATCAGTAAATTTTGGACCTGGAGGAACTGCTAATTTTTCCTTCTGACACTCAGTCTGTGTCATCTTTTTCAGTTTTTGTTTTGGATCTCAGCTCAAGGACCGTGTAATGTGCAAAACTAATTTCCATGGTTTTCTCTTTTTAGATTACTAGATTTCTTCAGGTACTTACAGTTCCTGGCCGTGGGTATGGCACTCGCCCTTGGTAGGGAACCCACTGATAGTTCGGGCCATCTCTGTGTGCATAGGGACCAAGAAATACCCTCCTCACATCTGTCATGCTGTACATACATACTGCTGACCCCTTGAAGATATTACTGAAAATAAGGGGAAAAGAAATGAAATCAGGTTCTTTAAATTATCAGTTGGTATAATCAGGTGGGTGAGCTATGGGAATAGCAGCTTGTTGCTTTCTAATTTATTACATGTGTTGATTATCAAAACTCTGACATGCTCTCAGAACAATCCTAACTCACCTCTTGTGAAAGTTCAGCATAACTGATACGATCTCCCAGACATTGTGCTAAGCAGATGGCTGCTATTCCACTATTTAAAACATATTGTCCCCACAAGTCCAAAGCCCTGGTCTGAGTAAACTTCACCAGGGCTTGTTGAATATTGTTCAGTTCTTTCTTACTCTTTGCATTTTTCTATTTTAATTTACTTTTTAGCAGTCTCTTTTGTAATTTTTTTGATCTACATACAACAGTTTGGGTAGTACACATACAAACTTCAGTGTTGCTTCTTACCTTGAGATTTCTTAACAGGCGACAACAGCAAGCACTTATAATTCTTCCTTTTCTATGCTTGGTCATCACTAGCAACATTCTGTCTGTCTACAAATGGAATCTTTCATCCTTTACAGATAAATGTGGCAATGCTCTGTGTGCCTAGTATTTCAAACCTTCCTCAGGCCAAAGCTACAAGTATAAGTTTGTTTCTGATGAAAACACCATGAAAACAAAGCATTCAAGTCACAGTTACATGTGATTCAATAACAGAACTTTTGAAAGATTTTTAAAACTTACATATTTCAACAATGTTTTTAACTAATACTTCTTTGAATAGCAAAGTTCTAAAACTGTGAATTTTCTGTTTCCCTTCCCCCCAAACAAGCAATACTGATGTTTATGTTACTTTTCCAGGACTGTGTGGGAAGGAATACAGATTCTGATCTCCACTATTACAATGCAATTCAACAGCAAGAACAGCATAAGAAACTGATAGTCTTTGTGATTACTTGCTTCAGAGTGATGATGTACATTGCCCGTAAGAAAAGAAACCTAATGAATTACTTCTTTCTGCCACTGACTTCTCAGTTCAAAGGTTAAGAAAATTTTGTGTTTCTTAGAAACATTTTTAACAAAGAGACCTCTTTAAAACAAGCAACCACCCAAGTTTCCTTGCAAGTAAAATGATACATTCTGTACCTGGAAGTTGTAAACACTCCATAGACTACTGGATTTTTAGGGTCTTTTGAGTTCATTAGGAACACATCCTCTATAACAATAACAAGAGACAGAAAGGGAAAATAAGTTACATTCTGTATGGACAATGCCAGAAAATGCTTTTATATTCCAAGCCACTTCTGTCACTTACGTAGTTCATCAAAGTGTGTGTCAATGCCATTGGGTCCTGGCACAGAACAAATCAGACGTGCTTTGAGGAAAGTTGTCCATTTGTTAACAAGACTCCTATGTCCACCAAAATCATTCTAATAATAAAAGTATTTTGCATTAATACCCAGTAATAGGGAAGGATCAACAGAAGGATCAACAGAATGCAGAGAAAATGTTAAATAATCACAGGATGTTACTTATAGAGAACAGAAAAAAGAATTCAACTTCTACATATAAAAACATAATTATGTTGCCAAAGACATTGATTCTGAATTGTTATTTTACACAGGATCACTACGTAGTTCACAGTATCATTTTATAGTTCACAGCATTTAGACAATAATAATAAAAATAAACTCCCTATACATACTATATATATAAAGCTGAAAAAAAACTCAGACAAGCATTTTACCCCAGAGCTTTCAGGCTGACATGGCTTGCTAAAGCCTACAGGGTTTATTATTTTTAACTGTGTAGCAATGAAGTGGATATACTAATTGCATGTGAACAAAGTAAGTGGAAATGCCAACACAGTGGGATCAGTTGCATTGCTGCATAACTTCTGAGTAGAGGTACACCAAGGAACTCATACTTACAAAGTAACTGGTTTTCAAGCAGCCATTTCTGGATTTGAGGGATAAACTAAAATTATGTGTATGGATTAACATAGAGTTTAAATGTAAACGTCCTACATGCCAAAATTACAACATTTATGAATATAATTTAATTTGTAGATTTTTTTTTTAAAGTCTGTCAGAAAATATTTGGACATTTATCAGTGTGGATGGATGATTCGATCTGCAATCATTAACAGTCTTCTGGACTGTTGCCCATTTCTACAGCTAATTTAAACAGTTATTTTGTTGAATCTTCCTTTGCCTCTGTGTTAAGGATTTTCACTAATGTGGAAATGGAAAAGTATTAACATTCCTTTAAAATTAAATTCTTCAAATATTTTTGGCCTACCTGGAAGTATCACATTTCCTGTAAAAGGTTCCTTCTGCAGAAACATTCTAAACATCAGAAATGCCTAAGATTTTTTAAACATAACGTCAGAGTTAAGCTTCCCCAAATGTAAAGGAAATAAATATTAAACCTTTGTGTGCATCCAATAACTATCACTCTGCTTCATTATAATTCCAGAGCTAACACTGAATAATTTACAGGCATGAAAATGAAGTTTCCAAAATTACCAGTGTCCTGCTAGTATATTAAATCTCACACAAATAAGACATCATTTTACCTTACAGATCTGCCCTATTCTGGCATGAGTGGCTTTTCCAGTGTGTTCCCCATCAATTGCATTTTCACGGAAGAAGAAATAGATTTTGTCATCTTCTGGATTGTCACTTTCTGGTATCAGGTGAGCACTAATAAATCTGGGATCTGAGAAGACAATATCATTGTATGTGTTACTATACCATGAATAAAATCACTTACCTTCCTTACATGAAATAAATGTGAATTGTTTCCCCAGAATCAATCTCTGCATCAAGAAGTATATCCAAATTATGTATGGCATTACCTATAATGTGACATTTATATTCCTTTTATCTCTAATACATAGAAATGTTTACTATAGATATTTAATGAACTGACCTTAACCTTTTCACTGCAGCAACTAAACATGCATGGAATCTAATATATGAATGGAGATGGCTTCCTAATTCAATGTAGATATTATTGATATTTTTATTGTTTGGATGCTTTGACTTTTGATCAATAATATTTTTGTATGTCTCTCATAAAATGAGAAATATTGAGACAATCATAATTTTCCTAATTTAAGCAATAAAGAAGAATACAGAATAAAGAATAAAGAAAACATTTTATAGCAAGAAAAGTATTAGTGTCCTATTGTAAAAAAAAAAAAAAAGAGTTAAAACTACAGTTTTTTCAACCTTGTCCAATTCCAAACTATGATCCCCTCAAACCCAACATTTTTTGTCTATGTATCTACTTGTGTTGTTAAAATATTCTCTTGTTATTTTTTTAATATTTTTTTTTCTTATAAAACATTTCTTTCTTGACAATTAGAGTGATAGTGTTATTTGCTAATGAAGATACAGCAACAAATGAAAATGTGTAAGATGCAAACATATATATTAGCTATTAAAAATGGCAATAAGAAGTTTTGGGATAAAAGTTTATAAAATCATAAATGTAAATTCATACCAGTGGTGAATCTGTCTCATCACTGTATTTTGCAGAGATACTTCAGCTGGTATCTTTCACTATATTTGGAAAAAGAAGGCATATCCAACAGATTTACCAATCTGTTTTATAGCCATTTTACATTCTGCTGGGATAATTAACTGTGAACTATATTTAACTACTCAAAGAGTCCTGTTCCTATGTGAAATTATATGCTATTTTGATGTCATGTATTAACATATTTTCAGTGTATGTTTATCGCCATATAGTCATGGAAATAATGAATTGTAGTTTGTTTTGTCAGTTTGCACTAGCTGTCCTGTGAAATTCATTGCCTTATTAAGAACAACAATGTTTGTAAGCAACATTTTTGATATATTTATTTATATATATTATATATACAATAATATATATGCTTAAATATGACTTAAATATGTCACATATGTCGTGCTTAAATATGACACATTTAAGCATGTATGTGCTTAAATGTGTCTATTACATGAACACACACTGTGTCATATTTTTATGCTTATGTTTTTATATATTATACAGGAATGGCCATACTGGCTTAGACCAAGATTTACTTAGATCAATACACAGACTACAGCATCAACCAAAAGAAATTATCTGGGACAAAGAAAGAATATGGTAGGTCCAAATAACACTTCCAAAGGCCAAATACTTCCACAGAATGATTTCCCTGCCTCCAACTATTTTCAGCATATCTGATTCCCTGCCTGGCTGCTTGTCTAATGTGTTTATTAACTCTTAACAAATTTTTCATCCAGGTATCTCTTCAGAATTCATTCACAATGTCCTTTTGCAATTTGTTACTAAGTATATAATCTAATAAACTAAAAGCTAATTCTGATTTTGTGGTTTGAAGATGATTCTTACTTACTTCATTTTCCTACATTTGAAATGCCTACAGTGTTTAAGTTGTGGATGAATTGTGCTCTTATAGAGATGCTCTTATATAATGCTTTTTGTTGAATTACCTGTTCTTTTCTATTAAATCCTAACATTTAATATAGATTTGAGTGTTTCTAAGAAGAAAGCTAAAATTTAGTAGAACTCCATGTGCCCTAACCCCAGAATCTCACTCTTTATTGGTAATGGTCCACAACCCATAATTTTATATGTGAAGATAGGCCTATTTTCCTCATGGCTTTCCCCATGTTGTTTCACTATATCGTTCATCAAGAATAATAAGAATAATTTAATTTGTCATTTGATTGCTTAGCTACCCAGTTGCATAAGATGCTTTTGTAATTCATCCCAGTATTCCTTTGTTTCACTGTGCTGAATAATGCAGTATTGTATGAAAACTTTCTCATCTAGCTGCTCAACCCATTTTTTTTTTTTTTTTTTTTTTTTAGGCACATTGAACAAAAGATCTCAGTGAAACTGTGTCTATTACCTATTTTCTATTAAAATAAATCTTTTTAGACAGCCAAAAATGTTAGAAATCTATAAACGTGTTAGGCAGTCCATCTCTAAGACAGGAAATCAAGCTAGCCTTCAAGTTACATTGACACAAGGCCCTAGATAAATAATATCTAGATCATATTGTAACAAAGTTACAATATGTTATTTTTATATGATCTATCACCAAAATATCTACATGGCAACCTGAGGAAGGGTTCATCAGAGAAAACAGACACCCAGACACTGGTCTGGGCTACTGGATCTGAAGAACTTGCCTGAACACATAAGGTTGTTTTTACAGTCTTAAGGTCTTAATGAAAGAGGTAAAAAAACATTCAACCAAAATCTAAATAAATTCCCAAATGGCTGAATGATTTGTCTCCAGCACAACGGGTTTTGTAAATCACAAGATATCAAATTCTAACATAAATCACTATATTGTCGGACATCAAAATTCTAACTTTACACTGGCTTGTGATGAGCCCATGGGGAGACCCATTCAAGTCAATAATATTGCTGATATAGTAAAGGTTATATAAACTTGCCCTAAGTTAGCATATTATTATTCTTTTATTTCTGTCCCTTAATTTTGCAAGTGAACCTAGAACAGTAAGAAAGCCTAGCTGAGCAGAGTAAGGAAGCCTAGCTGAGCTTCAACACAAAATTGATATGAAAGTTGAAGATAAATAAGAAAAAATATGTATTTCAGATAACTAGCAAAGTGGTAGCAGAGGAGAGGGGTATGAGTAAGTCAAATATAACTAAGGCCAACTAGTTAAAGCATGTGAATATGCTTATTACATATTTCTTAGCAGTGATCATCTGGGAAGAATTCAGAATTTCAATTAGTGATTAGTAATCCTAACTACATCCCCCAAAATAGAATGTTCATACAGCCTTGTATTAGAACATATCTATTGTACATCATGGAACAGCTTCTGCTGAATAACACTTGTGTTTCTTACTGAGCAAGCCTCAGTTTGTTTTGCCACCTGGTTAAATTTATATGTTTCAGTCAATAAAAGAGTGGTTCTTCATGTTATACATCCCTCGTTCCTGTTGCTTCCCCGCCCCCCATATAACGTCTTGTGTGTCTATGTAATGAAACAAATGAAGGGGAAAAAAAGGCTATATGTATTCTGTTGCATATAGACACAATTAATTTCTGTTCAGAAAGTACATAATGATCATACAAGCAATTTCATATTATGTTTGTGCATGTTTGGAGAGAAGAAGAGAAATGTGTTTGATAATTCAGTAGGCTATACAGCTAAGAAGTGTGGGGTGGTGTAAACTAGTGATCTGTAGTGTGTTCTTTATTGTTTCATTAACTGAGGTGCTATTTGATCTGAAGCTTGATGCACACTGGCATAAAGCTCCGGATTTTCAGACTGTGCCTACAACTGTTTAGGGCCATGATGAATCAATCAGCCAGATGGCCAGCAGTCACGCAACATAGTACTCTCCATGGACTGCGTAGCATGTTTGTATTGCTCTTTGAGGAAGGGAAGGGAGATATTGTCCACAGATGAGGGGCCTTATCCTTGACTCTCCTAATTGCTCACCCATGCAGCAGAAGAAATAATGTTATCCATGAATGTGTATGTTCAAGTATTAAGACTGCTTGGCCTTACCCTGCAAAATTTAACAGGTTCAGTATTGAGGCTCCCCATGGGAAGTTTGAAATAATTCAGTCAGGGCTGACCTATTTCATATATTTAACGCAGCCACATAAGAAGTACTGGAATGAACTTCAAGCAAGTATTATTGAATGCAAAGTGGAACTTTGATCCAAAGCCACTGGTTACAATTGTAAATGTTGGTGCAGTGCAGGTGTTGTGGATTGATAAAATGACTTCAAATTTCTGTATGTGAATTATAGGGTATTCTGAGACCCAACAGTCTTCAATCATTGAAGCACTCAGAAAAGCCACTGCAATAATTCAACATGTTCTAACATACAATGATTCTTCTATTGGCTAGACATCCAGAAAGCATATTTTCTGAAACTGGATTTAAGAAATAATTTGACAGCAAATAATTTGCAATGATTCATTGCTTTAAAACAACACATAACCACACAATGTGGAAGGGTCCTTTAAAAAATAGCATACATCAAACAAACATGTTTGAAACATGTTTAAGCATGATCAAAGGAGAAACAAAGCCACAGTATAAACATGAGCAAAATAAAATTATAGCTAAAAACACTTCTCTGATCTTGCAGCCAATGTGAACAAGCTAAAAATAAAAACTTAGATTTTGATTTAAAGCAATCAGCATCAATAAGCAAATTATTAAAGCACACACCTTTTTCAGTCTCCTTTTTCCAATTGTCCTGACTGCAGGGCTATTTCTCAGCTCCCACATGACACCTTTCTAGCGCCACTTTTTCTGTGCCCTTCTGCAATTACTAGTTCTGCAGACATTTCATTGGCAGCAGCCCATTAAACTGTCCTTCATGAGAAATCTGGCTCTTTGTGAAAACGACACCTTGGTCCAGCTGCCTCTATGATTTATATGCCATTGTTTGCTTAGTTAAGTAATGGGAACATGTTTTGCTTGTCTCAGCACTTTGACTTCAGAAAAAGCCAAGAAAAATCGATCTGCATTTGTTCTTTTACAAACGTTACTCTTCAGCAGCAAGAACCATGCAAGCACACACAAACTCAACAATAGCAAGAAACAATAAAAATCAGAAATTGGATTTCTACCAGAATTTTATTAACATTTTAATTAAGATATATAAACTTGAGGCACAGAAATTACTTTTAGCTGTCAAGATTGAGCTAGCTGATGGACAGAAGCTAGGGTCATCTCTTGATCATTCGACAGGAGCAAACGGGCAATCCTCTCAGGAAATGTTTTGTAAAGAGTTTGAACTGGATGCCCCTATTATTGTATAGTTGTGGTCAAAATGACTAATTTACCACTTCATAGAAAGAAACAAGGGAAATTTTATGCTCAGTAAAACTGAAATTGCTATAATGTAATGAAAATTACTGGAGGGTGACTAAGGCCCTGAGGAGAAGAACAGAACTAGGGAATTTGAAATTAAAAATTTAGCGAAAGCAGACATAGACAACTACGGTACTTCATAAATAAATACAGTGCCTCTCCTCTGAGACCCAGGAAAGTCAGAGAAGCAAGTACTGCCCTCAGAAAATCTGATCTTGAAATCACAACGAGCTACTCACAGTGAGGAGGACTTAGAGCATCAGTCATAAATGTGCTTAGAAGAGCCACTTGGTAAGGTCACCGGAGGACAAAGCTTTTAATATATGTTGATGAGAAAACTAAGTTGTTTTTCAGTTTTAGCCACTCAATTGTAGTTTTCAGAATACCAAAGCTTTCAATAGTCTTATTCTAAAGTCTTCTTGTTTTAATTCTTCCACTTTCATGTATCTTTTGCAAGAAATGACTTGGGCAAACACAACAGAGGTCTCAGAGTCACTGCTTAGAATGAAACTCTTCAACAACACTACTGGCATCAGACTGGCATGCAGACCATCCATGGCTGAGATGTTAGCAGCTATCACAATATAAGAATTCCATGTTGCAATGGAAATTCTCAACAGAAAGAATTTTAAAGTTTGCCAACATTTACCAAGTGGTACTTTTGTCTTTGAGTCAAGCCAGACTGATTCTGAGTAACCATGATTTTCTAATACTGTTAGCTATGATAGTTTCTGACATCCTCCTTCTTAGAAATCATATTATTATTATTATTATTATTATTTAATATATATGAAGAGAGAGACTAGTGGAACTGATTTTGGTATCATAGATTATCAAATGGGCTAATAAATGAAAAGTTTAGCTAAGCTTTCTTGCAATTTTAATTGCATGGATAGTATTTATTATTATTATTGTTGTTGATTCATAAACCTTTGCAGAATTCAAAGAGAAATCTCCTTTGCACAGTTTGACTTTTCTGTTTCAGTGGAAATCCGTGTGAACTTTGTTCTGATAGAAAAAGATTACATATTGTTATGGATAAAAGTTATTAATATAATATTAACATATAATTCTTCCATCATTTCAATGCATGAACTCTTCAGAATAACAAATAAAAAGCTGCACGACGCTTTTACTCCTGCAAATCCCTCCACATTTTAGCAATATTCTTTCATACATGGCACCGGGAATCTAGTCCTTGAGGCTTCTCTGTGCTTTGGCTGTGAATGTCACAGCCGCCTAGGTGTCAAGTGACTTCAAGGAGAGCATAACTTTAATTTACGGTACTCAACACGTCTAAGTTGTGTAAATGAGTCCCTGAGTACTAGCCAAGGCTTATATCTCCAGGCACTGCCACTACCCTGATACTCCTTCTGCTACAGAGACATAATTCAGTATGGATATTTCTTGTGAGGAACACTAGTTTACACAGGAAGGAGAAAGAAGAAAATGTTGATCTCTGATGAAATTATCAGTTTCTGAAACCTTTATTGTAAAATACAACAATAGTTTTTATTCCCTGGAATGACTAATTATATGGTGAAGAAAAGTGAATGCAAAAGTTCCGTAAAATTATAGCTTAATTCTCAACATAAATTAGATTTCTCACAAAACTATGTTTAGGATCTACCCACCCTACTTAATTTAAGAGGTGATTATTATCTCTTTACAGAACAGCAACCAAAATTAACACCTTTTTTCCATCGCTGACTATGTTTTGAGGTGTTGTATATCTATCAACATGGTTTATTTTAAACTGATGTAGTTGTCCCTTAAAGAAAATAATTGGGCAACTGAGAAAACGACTGTCCTTCACAGATCAGAAATGAAGGCCAGCATCATTTTATCTCCATGTAGGAATACTTTAATCTCTCTTTCCTGTATTCCTAACCCCTCTGCAGAAAGAGCTGAGTTCCAGCTGAGAGCCTGTTTCTTTCCTGTCAATCATTTATCTGAAGTTTCTTGATGTTGACGCTTAGAAATTAAAACAGTGGAAAGCTTGTGCCTTAACTGTGTTACCTCCATCTTCAGAGCTCTGGCTTAGTGACAAAAACTAAAGATTGAAGTCTTTGTGTTAAAAAGTGCTATATTACAGGAGAAAGTGGAACATGGAAACAATGAAGGCAGAAGATGCCTCTGCTTCCCATACAGTTTTGGCAATCAGAGCCATGCTATGGGTTTGTCTCTTGTAAACTCTGAGGAGGCACTCTGCAGATGGAGCACAACTCCCTGGAGAAGTCCAAGCAGTTTATCTTAAATGACCCAAAACTCAAACCTGCTCCTCTCCACTCATGTGATTTTTCCAGGTCTTCCTGTATACAGGGAGATGTGTGATTAAGTCTTGATGAAATAACCTTCATAACTTGGAAATTAGAGGTTACAAGAAAAGTGTCCCGAAGGCAGAAAGAGCATGCTTCAGCAGTACCATCAGCCCAGCTGCTGGCACAGGAGTTGGCACAGGAGACAAGTCCCTGGCATGATGTGAGGAATAGCTGGGGATTAGCAAGGTGAACACATTTAATTGAAGGGAAAATGGGACAGCCATCAGCAGCACAATTGGCAAAGGCTTGAACCCCCCAGCCTGAACAACAGTTGCTTGACAAGTATGTCTTCAGCCTCCATATGTCTCCTGAGATTTAAACTCTTAAAATATCTCTGTCAGCTCCATGACAAGCTCAACCAGGCCATTCATCCACACATGGATGAATGGTTCCATCAATGGCTCCATCAGGCCATTCATCCACACATATATTACTTTTTTTTTTTTTTTTCCCTGCCCCCATTGTGAACAAATAAGGTCTTTGTGTCAGAAATAATCTATTTTCAAAATAGGAAAAAAACAACCAAATTTTGTACTGCCAGGTTCAATCTGAAGTGTGTGGAAGGGGTCATGTAGCTGTAAAAGCAATCTCCTCCCAGACATCATGTCAAAAACTGTACAGGACTCTGCCATCAACTCCTTTTTCAGTGAGGGATGATCAGTCATCAGGAAATGATCCTCAGCCTGAGCCAGTTCCCAAGAAACGATCCAGCAGAGCATGCTCATATAGCCATTTCCTACCTTTTCCAATCTCCTGCAATTTGATTTGTTAAATCCTTTAGATTAGGCCACAAAAATAAGGTCATTTTGTCAAAGTATGAAAAAGGTTTTGTTGTTATAATTAACTTTTACAGCTAGTATATAAAGTAACTTGACACAAAATCCATTAACATAAGATTAATGAGAGATGGCAGCAAAGATTAAAAGAAGGACTGGGTGAATGACTGTTTTAAAGTGATCTGTCAGTGTAGCACAGCAATATAAAATGCAGTAAAGCATCTGCAAGCAGAAACAAAACCCCACTGCACAAACTTAGGTATTCAATGTGATAACATCAGTTATGACAACCTCTTTCAGTACATATGTGAGCAAAATAAGTGATTCCAACTTAATTTAGTGTCAGTCATTATAAGGAATTAACAACATTAGTACCAACTGAAATAATTTACTAATTTAAACTAGGTAAGAAGGGGGACGGGGCTGAAATAGCTGAAATAAAGCTGGTTGGAGATGTACCAGGGGGAACAATGGCAAGGCCAGGGGAGAAGGCAATGGCCCAACTGAAGTGCATGTACACTAATGCACACAGCATGGGTAACAAACAAGAGGAGCTGGAAGCCATTGTGCAGCAGGCAGGCTATGACCTGGCTGCCATCATGGAAACGTGGTGGACCACTCTCATGACAGGAGTGTTGCAATGTCTGGCTATAGGCTCTTCAGAAGGGACAGGCAGAACAGAAGGGGTGGTGGTGTGGCTTTTTATATTAGAGAGTGTTTTGATGTTGTGGAACTTGAGGCTGGGAAGGATAAGGTTGAGTCCCTATGGGTTAGGATCAGCGGGAAGGCCAACAAGGCAGGCATCCTGATGGGGGGCTGTTATAAACCCCCAAACGAGGATGAAGAGTTGGATGAGGAGTTCTACAGGCAGCTGGCAGAAGTTGCAAAATCATCAGTGCTTGTTCTTTTAGAGGACTTCAACTTCCCAGACATATCCTGGAAGCACAACACAACCCAGAGAAAGCAGTCTAGGAGGTTTCTGGAGAGCGTGGAAGATAGCTTCCTGATGCAGCTGGTTAGTGAGCCTACCAGGAGAGGTGCCCCAGTAGACCTTCTGTTCACTAACAGACAAGGGCTGATGGGAGATGTGATGGTTGCGAATTGTCTTGGGCAGAGTGACCACGAAATGGTAGAGTTCTCTCCACGAAATGGTAGAGTTCTTGGCGAAGTCAGGAAGGGCACCACTAAGACCTCAGTCTTGGACTTCCAGAGGGCTGACTGAACTGTTCGGGACACTGAGTGGCAGAGTCCCTTGGGAGGTAGTTCTGAAAGGCATAGGACGGCTGGGCACTCTTCAAGAAAGAAATCTTAATGGCACAGGAGTGGTCTATCCCCACGTGCCCAGAGATGAGCCGGCATGGAAGAAGACTGGCCTGGCTGAATAGAGAGTTGTGGCTTGAGCTTAGAAGAAAAAACGGGGTCTATAATCTTTGGAAAAGAGGGAGGGCCACTCAGGAGGAGGATGTTGCGAGGCTGTGCAGGTACAAAATTGGAAAGGAAAAAGCTCCTCTGGAGCTCTATCTGGCTACTGCCGTTAAAGATAACAAAAAATGTTTTTATAAATACATTAACACGAAAAGGAGGACTAAGGAGAATCTCCATCCTTTACTGGATGTGGGGGGAAACTTAGTTACAAGAGATGAGGAAAAGGCTGAGGTGCTTAATGCCTTCTTTGCCTCAGTCTTTAGCAACAAGACCACTTTTTCTCTGGATACCCAGTACCCGAGCTGGTGGAAGGGGATGGGGAGCAGAATGTAACCCTCACAATCCACGAGGAAATGGTTGGCGACTTGTTACAGAACTTAGATATATGCAAGTCGATGGGGCTGGATGGGATCTACCCAAGGGTACTGTGAGAACTGGTGGAAGAGCTCGCCAAGCTGCTTTCCATAATTTATCGGCAGTCCTGTCTATCAGGGGAGGTCCCACTCAACTGCTGGCTAGCAAACACGATGCCCATCTACAAGAAGGGCCGGATGGTAGACCCGGGGAACTGTAGGACTGTTAGTTTGACCTCAGTGCCAGGGAAGCTCATGGAGCAGATTATCTTGAGCGTCATCATGCAGCACTTACAGGGAAAGCAGGCAATCAGGCCCAGTCATCATGGGTTTATGAAAGGCAAGTCCTGCTATGACAAAGTGACAGGCTTGGTGGAGGGAAAGGCTGTGCATGTGGTCTTCCTTGACTTCAGTAAGGCTTTTGTCACAGTTCCCCACAGCATTCTCCTCAAGAAACTGGCTGCTCATGGCTTGGACTGATGTACGCTTCATTGGGTTAGAAATTGGCTGGATAACTGGGCCCAAAGAATTGTGGTAAATGGAGTCAAATCCAGTTGGAGACCGGTCACTAGTGGTGTCCCCCAAGGCTCAGTACAGGGGCCAGTTCTCTTTAATATCTTTATCAATGATCTGGATGAGGGGATTGAGTGCACCCTCAATAAGTTTGCAGATGACACCTAGTTAGGTGCGTGTGTTGATTTGCTCAAGGATAGGAAGTCTCTGCAGGAGGATCTGGGTAGGCTGGACCAATGGACTGAGGTCAACTGTATGAAGTTCAACAAGGTCAAGTGCCAGGTCCTCCACCTGGGGCGCAACAACCCCAACCAGAGCTACAGACTGGGAGAAGAATGGTTGGAGAGCTGCCTGACAGACAAGGACCTGGGAGTACTGTATGATAGTCAGCTGAAGATGAGCCAGCAGTGTGCTCAGGTGGCCAAGAAGGCCAACAGCATCCTGGCTTGTATAAGAAGCAGTGTGGGCAGCAGGTCCAGGAAAGTGATTGTCCCCCTGGACTCAGCTCTGGTGAGGCCACACCTCGAGTACTTTGTTCAGTTTTGGGCCCCTTGCTACAAGAAGGACATGGAGGTACTCGAGCGAGTCCAGAGAAGGGCGTTGAAGCTGGTAAGGGGTCCGGAGAACAAGTCTTATGAGGAGTAGCTGAGGGAGTTAGGACTGTTCAGCCTGGAGAAAAGGAGGCTCAGGGGTGACCTTATTGCACTCTACAGGTACCTTAAAGGAGGCTGTAGTGAGGTGGGGGTTGGTCCGTTCTCCCATGTGCCTGGTGACAGGACGAGGGGGAATGGGCTTAAGTTGCGCCAGGGGAGTTTTAGGTTGGATATTAGGAAGAACTTCTTTGCTGAAAGGTTTGTTAGGCACTGGAATAGGCTGCCCAGGGAAGTGGTTGAGTCACCATGCCTGGAGGTCTTTAAAAGACGTTTAGATGTAGAGCTTAGGGATATGGTTTAGTGGAGGACTTGTTAGTGTTAGGTCAGAGGTTGGACTCGATGACCTTGGGGGTGTCTTCCAACCTAGAAATTCTGTGATTCTGTAATTTACTGACGACATGAAACTTAGTTCTGCTCATGAAAAGAATTAAAAACAGAAACAAACCAGAGAAAAAAGTAGTGAGAAAATATTTTATAGCACAAGTGTGATTAAAGTCTTGGAGTTGTTTGAGAAAGCAAAGTTTTGAAAAGTTTTACCTCTTGCACAACTCTGTAAGGAAATTGTTCTCTTCAAACTCTATTTAGTATGTACTTTTATTTTATTTTTATTTTTACCCCCTGTTTTTTATTGTTATTATTATTCATGTGTGCTACAAATTCTTTTTTCACTACCTTAAAAAAAATGTTGAAGTTGATATAATGTTACATCAAGAAGGTTTTCATTCTTAAAATCACAGTAATTATACCAAATATTTCTGAAATGCAGTCTGAAAAAATATATATATTTGTTTCAAATAATAATAAATGAATGTAAATTGTAATGTAAGGAATGGTTTCTACCAGCAGAGGCCTGGGAAACAACAACTACAAAAAGTAAAGCTGAAAAATATGTCAAATATGGAGCAGAACTGAATATTATTAATGAAAACCCATTTGTACAGTGTTGGGTAAAAAAGCTTATGACTCGCTAATCTATGTAAAATATCTCATATGAACGTTTTGTACCTTTTCCTCCCATGGAGCTTTTTCTGTCTTTCATGGAAGCTCCTTCAGAAAAACAGAAGGAAACAGAGACTGGAGAGATGGGTGACTGAAGAGAGGTGTGCTCTGTGAGTGACAGCATTCACAGTGTAATATACTGTCATAGAGATCAGGAAATATAAAATACAAGGAATAACTGTGTGTGTATGTGTGTCTTGTTTGGGAATTATCAGATCCAGCAGTGGCAGTTTTACTTACTGGGCCTGTCACTGCAGTATCAAGAAATCACTGGCCAAAATTCACTGCCAGTTCAATATCAAGAAATCACTTTTTTTTTTTCAGTCATATTTAGTACATCTATTTTTTTCTAGGGTGCAAGCATGGCTTTCTTTATGTACATATACATGTTTGTATTGAATACTATAAATCATTGGTTTTAAAACTTGCTTGCATAGTTCCATGCTAGTTTTGGAGCTTGTCTATCAGATGTTTCTGTACATTTCTTCTGTCTTATTGTAAAAGTCACAGAAAGTACATTGGAAATCAAGATCCACGATTTTGACAGAAGGTAGTTCATTTTGTTTCCTTCATTATGCATTGATAAAATTATGTCATTATTTGTTTCTTTCTACTTCTGTACATCTTATGTCAGATCATAAAATGAATAAAAGAGACATTTAGTTGACTGCTGCAAAGCTTTATGTCTGCTGTTCAAATTCCCATTCTTTAAAAACTTAATATTTTCTATTGTATACACCACAAAACTTAAGATCTTTTCTCATGTCTTTATTCTACTGTAGTGGGTTTTACGTGGCAAGGTTTTGGTAGCAGGGGGCCAATAGGGATGGCTTCTGTGAGAAGGATCTCGAAGCTGCCCCGTGTAATAAGGGCCCCACTGCTGACCAGAGCTGAGCCAATAAGTAATGTTGTTTTGCACCTCTGTGAGAGAATATTTAAAACGGGGGAAAAAACGCTGTGCCACACAAGAGCTGGGAGAGTGAGAGGTGCTCCAGGCACCAGAGAAGAAGTCCCCTGCGGCCTGTGGTGAGGACCATGGTGAAGCAGGATGTCCCCTTGCAGCCCATGGAGTACCACGGAGGAGCAGGGTTCCACGCTGCAGCACGTGGAGGAGACCACAGTGGAGCAGGTGGACCTGCACCGACGGAGACTGCGGCCTGTGGAAGACCCCTGCTGGAGCAGATTCCGGGCTGGACCTGTAGCCCATGGAGAGGAGTCCATGCAGGAGCAGGTGATCTGGCAGGAGCTGCTGCCCGTGGGGGATCTGGATTGGAGCAGTTTGCTCCTAAGGGATGGACCCCGTGGTACAGACCCATATCTGGAGCAGTTCTTGAAGAGCTGCTGCCTGTGGGCAGCCCATGCCAGATTAGTTCAGCACGTACTGTATTCCATGGGAGGGACCCCACAGCACAGGGGACAAGAGTGATTAAGAAGGAGTAGAAGAGAAGAAGTGCTATAGACTGACCATATTCCCCCATTCCCCTGCGCCACTCACTCCGGGGTAGGAGGTAGAGGAGAGTGGATGGGAGGGAAGGTGCTTTTTTATTTTTATTTTTTCCTTTGCTTCTCACTTCTCTAGCTTGTTAATAATTAGCAATATCCCTATGCTGAGTCTGTTTTGCCCGTCACAACAATTATCATGCAATCTCCTCGTCCTTATCTCAACCCTTGAGCCCCTTTCATCATATTTTCTCCCCGCTCCTCTTTGAGAAGGGGGAGTGAGAGAGCGGTTGTGGTGGAGCTCGGCCGTCTACCATAGTAAAACCACCACATCTACATACATCTCCTTCCTGCTTGCAAGGAACTGTCAGTTAACAATCTTATGAAGTTTTTTTTTGTTGTTATTGTTGATTTATTAATTATTATTATTATTGGCTTTTTCATCAACTTGTGTTAGCTCCAGCAAAAATCCCTTGTAAATCTAATGCCCAGCATTTCCAACCTACTTTGTTTGAGAGTTTCAGGGTTTGAGAAGTCTGAATTGTACCTACAATTCTTCTATGCAAGAGCACTTTCCTCTGCAGAAATGTTTTACGTCTACAGAGGGCCTAGTTTAATACAGAAACATTCAGTGGAACATTTATACTATTTATCAGAGAACTTGTGTTTTCTCAAATAGCAGTAAAAGAATCAATAAACACCAATTGTCAGATATATGGCAATATTCACAGTTAATGTATTAGCACTGGAGATTTGCAAATATTTCATAAGTGTGGAATGAATGGACAAAATACATAATCCAGTCTTTAAAATAACTTTTATTCTGTTTTCATGAATGAAAAAGAGTTTGGTCCCTGAAAGGTTGTCCAGTTTGTTCTTATACCAACTCATCTAATAAAATCTTCCTACAAATGTGATGCACTTATCTGAACAGAAAACTTTACAAACTTACCAACAGGAAATTAAATTTATGCATTAAAAAAATATGTTACAAATAATATTTTATATAACCTGTGAATCTGATAAAAATACAGGACAGCCTATCTCTTTAAAAGGGAAATATTTTTTCCTTCATTTACTTAGTAAGCTTGTGGAAACCCTAAAGAGACCAGGAACATCAAATTCTGTTGGATGTCATACAGGAATTGTTGGTCCCAAATATTTGAAATTTAACATTTACTTTAAAAATGGGTAATTTTCTTTGAGAACACTACAGAACATCTCACCTTCTTAACATGTGAAACATTCTGTCCATAGCCACCAGTGATATGGATCATACAATTGAGAAAAAAAGAGCTCACAAAGGTATATTAGCTTGCAGTTCAGTTTTGGTGGCTTATTCAAGCTTTACGGGATACTGAAATTTCCAGAGATTTTTTAAGATTCTTAAAACCATTGTTACCATATTTCAATAGTGTAGTCGTTAATCTGTTCATTATCACATTGTATGAGGCATTCATTGCTTCTAAGTGTTAGTTACTGAATACATGTGAATACATGGGTACCTTGATGGTTTTTAAACATTACCATAAACATTTTTTAAATTATTATTATTTTCTTCCTTTTTTTACTGTATAGTATGTAAAACCACCTGTCTTCCATGATTATTAGAAAATCAAATCTAACATCTATCCAGGAAGGATACTTTGATATAAGGCAATGGAATCCAATGAAAGAGCAAGGGATGGGATACTTTTGACACCACTTTGAAACCTAGAAGCTAGGCATTAACACCTAAAGTAAGTAATTTATTATGCTCTACAGATCAGTAGGAAAAATACACTTTGGCACTACAGAAAAATGGGGTATTCAGGATCTAGTACTCTGACAAACAAACAAACAAATAAAAAAAGCTAAGGGCATCAAATGGAGATCCATTTGTCAAGCCTTTAAGCCTTTTTCTTTTTCTTTTTCTTCTTTCTTTTTTTTTTTTTTGGTGATCTGTTCATCATATTTGAGAACTGTGATTCTGTAAGTAAGGTACTTGGGGCTACTTTGTTTATTTTATTTGTTATTTAGTCAAATGTTACCTTTACAAATGAAAAACAGGTTTCCATTTGTCTCTCCCTTTTGTCCTCCTCCCTTCTTGTTCTCTCTTCCTTATACCACTGTCATGAATAAGGCTCTAAGGGCTAGATTATGCTCATGGTGACATCTGTTTTACCCTTTTGTTTTACAGATGTTGTCCTAGTGGAACCTGGGGAAGAACCCAGTGAAGTGGCTGGAGGACTATCCTGGACACACCAGGTTTGCAGAACTAATAATAATAATAATAATAATAATAAAAATCACTAAAATCTTTTGTATCAATTTAAATGTTGGAAAAAAAAAGATGAAAACATCTGCTGACAAATTACATGTCAAATTTAAATATACACTTTTGGAACTAGGTGGTATTGTTCTTCTATTGAAAAGTTATAGAAATATAAGGATGTCTTACAGGTACAGCACAAACAGGACTTCAAGATATAAGATTTGATATATCATAGTATTTCATAAATAATGAAACTATAAAGTCTGCAATGAATTTACAAGTGTGAATTTAATTACAACAGATACCCTACCTACATTTCTTGATCTTTCGTGCTCTGTCTGCCTAATCACAAAGTATTGTTTGAGGTCCAGTCCTACTCTAATAAAGTCAATAGCCATAACTCTTAAATACAGAATATATCCTTGAGAATGGACCTTAATATTGGCTTTGCCATTCTTTGTTAGTGTGACTCCTGAATTATGCTCATGAATTACCTGAATGTGTAATCATTTTTATATACATTGATGTTTCCACTTTGTTGTAAAAACAGGCCTTTAATAGAAGACAGTACTTAACAATCTAGTACCAGCCATCAGTTTGATATCAACCATGACATTATTTAATTTTCAGAATCACAGAGGTTAAAGCTCACTGAACTATAAACAGTTGGAAACATGGAGTGTAATCCCAAGGCACAGCTCTGCACAAGCTGTAATTTAAATCATATTGCATGCTAAGCTGAAAAGGCAGTGCAGGTCCCAGAGGGCATGAATAAATCTGCAGTCACTGATTTGCCACACACATTTGTGTTGGGATTCTGTAACTGTGCAAATGTGATGTCTTCCTTTAGTGCAGAGGACCTGTCATCTACTGAGATTTGTAATTAAATAACCCAAAGAACAAAAGCAATTACTTAGCCTTACAAGCATTCAGACTGGAATTTACACGATTACATGAACAAAGAGAAGAGGAAGTTGTGGAGACAGAGAGAAAGGGAGGCTTTGAGTCTGCAACATAATTCAGCTGTGTCTAATGCTAGCTGAAGGTTTAATGTATAGACCAGGTATTCAAATACCTGGCTTACTTTGAACTAATAATTCCTTCAACAGAAACTCCACTCTGAAGTGGATGTTTGCCCATCTAAAGAGCCAATTATGTTTCCAGCTGGCTACATGCCATATCAGGTGCTGGCTTTGAGCAATCATTTGTGTTAATTACAAGCAACACTGAGTGCCTTTTGGGAGAAGCAATTCATGGTTCAGGAATGTTAGTGTAAAGGGAGTTAGGTTCAGCCCATTACCAAGAACAAATCACAAAGTCTGCATAAATTGCAAACTAATAGTTGTAATTTTATGGAATGGGTGAACGAGGTTGGAACAGACTAAGATGCTGTATCCTCACATCATTTGCTCTGCAAATGTGTACTGAGCAGCTCATCTACTTGATGGGTTAGTTGGTGCTTTGCAGCTCGGCTGCTCTGTCCTCCCATTGGCCAAATTCTATCAAGTATCCTGATCCAGGCCAATACAGCCAAGATATTGGGTGAAGAGAAAACTACATGAGCTGTCCAGGAGTACAGCCTTCTCCATATGTGTTAGCTTTTCCCTTCTTTCTATTTGACATACTCAGAAAATAATAATAAAAATGTATATTTTTGCAACGATGTAAAGGAAAGGTTGTAAGGGCATAAATAACAGCAAATGCCATAAATGGATGTTGAAGTGCAGATTTATATAAAAACAGACATTGAAGAAAAACAACATGTTATTAGTGACATGAGCCAAGAGCTGCAGTGAGTAGGAATCAGTAGATCTATGTTGATATTCTAATTTATAATCAGCTAAAGATCTGACCTGTAGTATTTTTTGTATCTAACTTCTGTCTCCATACCTGAATAACAAGTTTTAATCTATCTATTCACAAGAGTTGATTTCTAATACTCTTGCCCATGAGTTGCAGCACCAGCACTAGTTAAAAGAAACCTGCCAAAACACAGGAGGTGATGAATGGAAGCCTTGAGTTGAATCATTAGAGATAAAGAGAGTTTGTGTGTGGCAGGGAGGGGGAGGAACTGGTACAAACCTCAAAGTCTGCAGGTGCTTAGAAACAGCATGGAGGCTCAGGAAGTGTCTCTAATAGTCTTTAGAGTCTCAATCTCCAAAATCCGACAAGATTGTATAAAGGAAACTTCTCAAAACAAAACCATCTTATTTCTCCTTTTAACACAGACTAAAACATTGCCAAACACTTTGCGTCTGAAGCTGTGAATTTCATTAAATTCAATGCAACTTGCTTAACACTCTCCATTTTGTATGGCTGAAACCTCTAATTCCACCCACCCACCCTCCCCTCCCTCTCAGCCAGCATGCTCTAGTCACATCACACTTAACCTTTGCCTTGGCTTCTCAAAAAAGAATTTGTTTCACTCTATTCAAGGCTTCAACAGTTTGGCAAACTGCACTTGAGTGCTGCACTGGGCCTTTATATTGAACACACTAATCTGATTGTTTTTCCACTCTACAAACTTTGGGTCAACAATCAAGCTGCTGCCAGAAACTAATTAATTTGCAAACAGGCCCCATTTTCACAGGGGGAGAGCTTTTGAAACCTATGTCAGCAGAGCTGGTCACACCATGGTGACATGCATTGTCATGGCATCCACTTTTCTGGGTAATTCTCCTCACTAATTTTTCACCACACACATGAACTCAAATTACCCAGTCAACAGTAAATCTCTATTGAATGCCCACCAAACTCTGAACGTGGTTGCCTGAGAAGAGGAAATTGGTACTGACAGGGTCAACACTCATTAAAATGATGGCTAGAGCTGAAGGAAAAAAAAAAGCACAAGAACATGCAAAAAAAAAAAATCAGATATATGTCATATATAAGGGAATATAGTAGAATACTAATTGATTTAAACAAAGTGGCAATGGGTCTGTTACAGCTCCCTTTATTGGGAGCTGTAACAGACCCATTGCCATTTTGTTTAAATCAATTAGTATTCTACTGTGTGATGCCTTACAACCAGATCCCTACTTATTATTTATTATTATTATTATTATATTATTTTTTTTAATACTGGCTAGTTACTTTAGTTAACAGGAAAGAAGGCAGAATTTGGTACCTAAAAGTCACTGTTTTCCAAGTATCACAGCTACTTGATGAGCAGAGGGCTTGATGAGCCCTCATCTCAGGTGTCATGGGGAACCTACTTGAGTTTGCAAAGCCTGTAACGCACAGTTTTTGTCTTGGGCATCCTGCCACCTAATCTGAACTTTCCTTTTCCTAAATCTGATTTAGATCTTTGTAAAAATAATAATCACAAAGAAAACCATGTTGTGTAATTTAAAATGAAGCCTACACCAAAGGCAAAGCAAAGTGCGTTATTAGAACCTGAACATTATACCTGTCTTGGACAAAGTACCTTTTTTTTTTTTTCCTCTTGAAATTCATCTCCAGGGCAAGAATTTTCAATAACCATTGAATAATTCCTGACTATGAACTGATGAATGTAAGTAGTGTTTATATTTATACTCATATGTTTAGAAAGATATAGTTCTTTTAATCATATATTCACTAAAAGTAGTACAGAAAGCTTTATAGCAGAAATTATTGATGCAGCTACTACTGCATCAGTTATTTAGTTTGTCACCTTCCTTACGTAAACAGACCATTTCTTTACAAAGTTGTCCATTGACAACTGTACAAGTTATTCATTGAAACTAATGCATATAAATAATTAATCCTTCCTTGTAATAAATAAATAAATAAATAAATAGACAAACAAGAGAGTACATAGTGGGAGACATATAGGATGTGACTCCTGTTTTTACACATCTATAGCTGGAGGTGGCAGATGAAGTTTGTCCTTCTGTGTCTATAACAAGCAACTCACCTGGCTCATTAACACTTGATTTTGACCACCCAAGCAGGACACACAATTTGTTTGGTACAGCTACGTACACTAATTTATCCACATCTAGGATGTGCCAGAGCTTGTTATATCTCATTTGTCCAGTTTCATCCCCAGAAAAGTCAGAGTATGGGTGAAGAAAAGGGCTGTACTCCCAGGTCTCACCCTGACATGAGGCTCATTAGGAGTTACTGGGTTGTTGACCTAATAGCATATTCACCACTAACATAAAAATAAAAATAAATAATAATAATAATAATAAAATATAAATAAAAATAAATAGAAATATAGAAATGGAAATGGAAATAGAAATAGAAATAATAGAAATAAAAGTCAGTCACCAGACACATCACCAATATATCAATTCAATGTACATGAGTTAGCACAGACCCCAAAGATGGCAATCACTTCCTAGTCTCTGTTTAGAAAGAAAGTGTGCAGTGATCTTTTTGAGACTGGGGTCATATCCCAGAGCTTTTGTTTGAGAGCTATAAGCTTCTTTCCTAAAACTGTACTATGTACAGCAGAAAAGCTTATCTGGTCTCCTCTGGAAACCATACACAAAGCATTGAACTCTGAGCTCTCTCATTATTTTGATTACATATGCTCTATAAAGAAGGTGAGTTGCAGCACGAGTTACAACAAAGCATGGTTTCTAATCTACACTCCCACCTATTTTTTTTGGTGTGGATAAGAAGGCTGACCAAGCTAAAACCCATAAATGAGTCAACCATGTCAAAAAACCATAAATCAAACCCATAAACAGTCAACCATGCACATATCCTATATCAGGTGTTACTGTGTATCCTACTGTATCAGGTGTTACAGGTGTATCCTAATTTCCCCAAGTATATTGTGGCTGTAACTTAGACTAATAAATAATTGATGCAAGTCTTTTTGCCCCAGGTCAGATTCTCTGGAATGTCAGAAAATTCTTAAAATTTATGGTCAGTCCAGAGGAACATCCTCTTCTGCTTCTTATTTTTATTTTTTTATTTTATTTTTTAATTATTTTTTAATTTTGTTTTTATTTTTTCCTATTCTCTTTTTCCACTCTAGTCTCAAAATCAATCTTTCCTATACTTCTACCAATTGTTCATACCTAAGTACAACAAAGTCTCATCCACAGCACTTAAATTTAATGAAGAAAATGACCCAGACATGACCATAACAAACGAAAGAAAAGAAGGAAGGAAAAGAAAAGAGAGAAAAGTAAAGAAAGGAAAAATAAAGAAAAAAGGTCTATTTGTTAGAAGGATTTAAAATAATTTATTTAGGTCATTTGTTGGGATACAATCATTTTTCTTGTCGTTTTTACCCACCATCTTCACCCACATCCAGAAGAACTGTAAAGCAACTGCCAATTCTCTAACTGCTACTAGGCCTACAGTTTCCAACTCAAAGGTTTCTCTTACTTTGTATAAAGAAAAAGGTATCAGCTATCAGACAGAATGAGTCACCAGATTTAACTACGTTAGTGTCTTCTGATCAAATATTCATCTGGGCATATGTCTCCCTGTGTTGTAACCATTTCAGGTTAGTGGCAGGATAAGCATCAAGTAATAACAGTAAGAAAGAAGTGAAATTTTCTGCTTCCAGAAATTCTTTGTTTATTCCAAGAGAAAAAGAATGATGTGTAATAAAAAAGTATAGAGAAATGACTTGTTAGATTGCAATGAGAAAAGCAACTTAAAATTCATATCCAGACTTTCAGATTTAGATCTACAGACTTAAGGAACAAAACACCTTGTAAATTGAGTTTGTATTCCATTCTGTTCACATTATTATGCCACCGTCACCATAGTTTCTGAGTACGTCCTAGCACTGTGTTAGGTGACATTAGCGTTTGTCACACATGGAGTTTATTACTGTGAAATTATTTATTACTATTCTTAGCAATGACGCTAATGGGAATGGGGGTAGGAGGTATATTAAGTGAGAAACGAGACCTGCTTATATGGACATGTTTTGCTCCTACAAGGGTCAGAGTTTTTCATGCCTGTATAAGCAGTGGTGGGAAAGTGCAAGGCTTGGTTCCATGCTGCAGCCTGTGTGATAGAAGATATCTGCTGGCTAATTTGGTTCAGAAATAGAAATGTATAGTTCAAATGCAACAGATCCTTGAAAACAAACCTCACTGTTTTCACTGGTAAGATTGACTAAATATTCCCATGTAAACTTATGTGAACACAGTCCTGGGGGAGACTTCGTCCCTTGCGATGTCAGGCAAGCACACTATCTGAGAGTATATAAAATGCTATCAAAAGTTCCCCTTCAAACCTACTAGGCTGCCTCACTGACTACTGATTTGAAAACTAAATTTATTCATATCCAGTTTATACCCAGATTTTTCAAATGTCCTTTATCTGAATAGTTGCTGGAGGTTTATTTTGTTCATAGCATCCATCACCTCTTTCCTCCTAGAATATCTCAAATACACTTTATAAAGTAACCCCCAGATGCTACGGTGGCTTAGTCCTGTCTATGCTGGCTTGTTAGCCATTTTCCATCACTGCTTACATTTTCTAGCATGTATTTTATTGGTTTTTGTATGTCTGGATTGGCAATGTGTAGGAGGTCAGTTGTAAAGTGGGAAACTAGGAAGATGTTTAGGGAGTGTCACGGAAGAGAGAGATGTCAGTGGATATATAGGGATGGGAAAAGGGTTTGGTGGCCGACTAAAGAAAAAATATAGATCAAGGATGCAGTAAATGAACACACCTAAGCCTTGACAAGAGTAGTTGGAGGAGAACGTATGTTAATTTCTGTAACAATTTGACACATTTAATACATCATTAGAGAGGAAAAAATCCTATAAACAACCTGAAATCTTGTCCTCTTGCCATACGTTTCTCCATTGTGCAATGAATATACAATAAAATTATGTGTGCATGTTTCCAGTGTTGGGACATCCTACAAACTGCCATAAATGGAAACAATGCACAGTGATGACTAAAATTCTGTATAAATGCCAAAAGAGTATCAAGTCCTTGTTTCCTGCCTTGGAGCCTGCAAAATTTAAGAGGGCATTTCTTTTTTTTTTTTTTTTTATTGAACAGTTATTCAGCTTCTATAATTCTCAGCTGTTTATGTAACCGTAAAGTAAAGATTACCAAGGACAATAACCTCAGGGGACTAAGTAAAGCTACTACCCCACTTTAAAAATTAAGCCATGGAAAGTATGCTAAAAAATAAAAATAAAAAATAAAAAAGCAAAAAAAAAACCCACACAAAAACAACTACAAAACAAAACAAAACAAAACAAAACAAACAAACAAAAACACATCGTAGAGACGGTTTAAACCCACAAAAAGGAAATTTGACACCAAGGCTGGAAATCCAGCCTGACATTTTCTCTTAACTCTAGGTTTAGTTAAGAAGGTGAGTGAAGCCAGCGTTCTCTCACTTCTTGGGGTGCAAACCAGATTCATAATACAATCTTAATGAGTATTTTGTGATTTCATTTCCTCTCCAATCTTCTGCAGCCCAGTTCTGGTTTGATTCTAAAATAAATGTTTATGGTTATTCATTTTACAAAATGTTAACAATTTAAAGCCAGATCCCCTGTGCTCAGGTCAAGGAAGATGAGGGCAGCTCCAAGCTTTCCTTCTACTCTTCTAATCTGCAGCTTAAAAACTGTCTTCAGTGCATTGTTTTTGCACTTCTTAGCATTTGCTTTGGTACACTGCACCACCATTTCTGCCTTCTTGCCTCTAGCCATGCCTTCAGCCCTTGCATGAATGCTTCTGAGGCTGAAGAGATGGGAGCGGATGATGTACAGCACACTCTGCATTTAGCTCACTGGGGAACTCCCTGGTACCAGGGAAAGCTGCTCCAACCTGCTCACACCTCCTACTCATCTTTGTTATTCCTGAAACAGTTCATAGAAACAGGATCTGATCTACACTTTCTTGAAATAACACTGAATTCTGATGGCTCTGATGGCTGGACGTAATGGCACATTTAAAGAAAAACATGTTTTTTGCCTATGGGCAAGACTGTAGGATACAACATCAAAGCCATTACACCTTATAGTAAAGCTGGATAGATTTTTTTTTTCAAGATTTTTTTCCTGAGTCCAAAACTATTCTTGACCCTCATTGTGACCAACCCAGACTGTCAAAGCTTTTTTTGTGCAGAGAAACTCCATGCACTTTCTTCAGGTGCCAATAGCATCCAGGGTGAGCATGCACTTGGCTTATAACAAAGTGCATGATTCAGTCTGGGGCACTGAACTTTTCACATCCAAGATGATTTCCCTGAACATCAACATATTTTACTCTGTTTTTGCAACTGCCTCCAAGTCATATCTGGCCAACTCCATATCAATAATTAAATATACACTTCTACAGTAACTGATGTATGTTTCCCTACCTTCTAGATGGATGCCTCGACTGCACAGCTATAGAATCAGTCTCCCTTGCTTTATTTGGCTTGCTGACTGTTTAATTATTTATACAAAGTGAAATGTCTTTACAAGCCTGACAGTGTTTAAATTTTTTAAAGAATTAGAAGTATTTAAAAGCTGCTGGTCAGCACCTTCCCTTTTCCTGGGCACAGTTCAAAGTCCTATTCCCAACAACATTAGACTTGAGGTGGAACATCTCCAGCAAGTGACTGTGTGATGTCTGTAGGAACTCTCTGTTCATACTTAATTCTTAATTACTCTTGTGTAATATTGTCCAGTTCCAGATGACATTTAAATTCTAGAGAAAATTTGTAAATTTATGTGCAAGTGTCTTCTCCTCTCCATTTTTGCTACCAAGCAGCTCTGTTTCTTGCACCCTGATATTAGCCTTAATATGGTGAAAGCAGTTTCAAGTTTCTGTTCTGAATAAAATAAACATTAGCAAGGAGTTATAACCGGATGTCTCACCACCTAGCTATTAAACTCCATTGGGATGAGAATTTCTCCTTGTAAATTTGATCAGAATTGCTGTCCTTATCAAGCTTTCTGTGTATGTCCATTAGAATAGTGGATTATAGCCTGAGGCTAAGCACACTCTAGAAAGCAACTGGAATAGCATACCCACTACTATGTAATAATTCATGCCATTACTAAAAACGTATAAAAGTCTACAAACTAAAGGTTCAAAACTAGTCTGTACAGATCTTTAAGAATGTAGAGTACATCTCATCCTTCAATATAAATATATTTCATTAGAAGTATATCTACTTTAAATACATACAATCACAAATCTTTTGTTTAATTACATTAAAAACAGTCAAATGGCCAAAGTAAAAACAAATATATAGAAATTAAAAGAAAAAAAAAAAAAGGAATGGCATGCCTGCAAAGCTTCAAACCCAGATGATTATGGGTTTCCCTGTTAGATGCTGAAAGTAGGAATGCTGTGCAGAAAGGCTGCCAGGACTTTATCACTGAGAAATTAACAATGAACTTTTAGAGCCTTTAATAGGAACATTGTAGTGCTGATTTTAAGCCAATCTTTCTCTATTAGAAATGTAACTTCAATAAGTTGCAAGGTAGAGACAGATTTCAAGAATGTACTTAAGGATCATTGTCTATTAAATTATAAGACAGTTATACGAATAAATTCTAAAAGCCTTAGTTTGATTCTTACATCTTAAAATTAGCTTGAAACTTTCCATACAGGAAGACTGTGCAAGAACTACACTTTGAGCTGAAAATCATCTTCACCATGTGTTATGGTAAATGCTGCCTTTCTACATTTATGCTTGTTTTGGATGATACTTAAATTTTAGAGTGCTTGAGTTTTGTCAGCTCTTTATGTGTGAATGTCTTCTCCTCCCCATCTTGAGCACAAAGCAGTTGTGGTTTCTACACTCTCTCAGATGTAACCTTAGTGCTAATTTGAGAAAAGCAGTTCTCACATTTAGTGCTGAAAGACTGATAACTGAATCTACAAAGGAATTATACATTTTCAGCAATGAAGTACAGGGGCTGTGGACAATGGCTGTGCTTTCCCACTGCATAAATGCTCCTGACTCAGCTGTCATTGTGCAAATCTACTGCACAAAAGCAAATTTTGTTTGCATGATTGGACTCTATTGTCATCATGACTATCATAATGAAAATGGGTGTTACCCTACAAGGTACCAAGCTAGATGGTTATGTCTGTAACCCTTGTGCCTTAATGTCTCCTGAAGTACAGCTATCTTCTCTATTATTACAATAAAATAAACCAATGAAGCATATTTCTGGGTTAATGGGCAAGTATGGACTGTAGAATTGAATCGTAATAGACCTGAATCTGTCCTCACAGCAGTCCGGATGAGTTATGACAAAACTAAATTGAACAGGACAAAAGTCAGATTCATGCAACACATCATACTAAAAATATACATACATATACATACACACACACAGGTGTTTATTTGATAGAAATATCCAATGTACATATCTTATGTATTTTTGTTTATCCAACCTACCATACACTTCACACTTTTAATTATGAGACTGATTGGCTATGTTATGGATCATACATAGAGCTAATATAATAACCAGTATGACACAAAAAGTTCCTGATTTTAGCTAATAAGAAACTGTGTTGATAAAAGATTGTCTTCTGTTATACACTAAAAATTTGCATGAACACTTTGCACTGAATTGCAAAACCACATAAGAAAACCCAAACCTCAGCACAGACATAAATATAGCCAGAAGTGGAAAATATCTTAGCACAAAATATTCTGTGAATTCAAAAACAGAAGTGCAAGTCTGTCAGATGCAAGCAGCATGTACAGCAAAAGTGTCTAGTCAAGTCTTTAAAATTAAAATATAAATTAACTCAGACTAACTACATCTAGTATTACTGGTTCACTTAAATCAAATGTCAGCTTTTTCAAATGAATACTCATTTCCAAAATGTTAATCGTTCTGGTATAGTTAATGCCAAGCATAAAACTACTTAAGGTAGTGAAAATTTGACTTCAGTAGAGCTTGGATAGAGTAATCAAATATATTTTAAAGCATTTTGGTATGTGAAGTAAAAAACAGGTTTTCACTGATACTCTCTCTCTCCCCCCATACACACAAGCAACTACCGGCTTGTTAGTAATATCTGTACAGTCAGTATGCTTTTTTTTTTTTTTTTAAATTGTGTTAAACTGTTGAATATTTTGAAACTCAACACCTTGGAATACCCAGGACTCCTTTCACTTTTTCCAAATTACTGACAGTTCTGGCCTACTCATAAAACTCTGATTTACTTTCTGCTGGACTTTGGTGGCCGGTATCAGATTCCTTTCAATCCAGTCAAAAATTAAAGTCTATACAGAACACAGTCCTGTCCAGGTCTCTGTAGCTACTTTGTAGCTACATGTGGCTGATGCCTCCACAAGCCTTGAGCTTCTGTCCAACTTGCACCCTACAGCAATCTGCTGCTGTGGCTTAATTGTGTTAGCTGTAGCTTCTATATGTTTTAAATTTAATCACACTCCACAAATCTCAATGTAATTAAAACAAAAATGCTTCTTTATAAATCACTTTTGATTAGTTTAACTGGTTTAAGACTAAATTCTACTCCAAATAAAAGAAGAGTGTATATGTCGCAGATGTTGCTGGAATGAAGCTGTGTGCTAGTTTTTAATGGCTAGATGAATGTAACTGGATAAATGTACATTTTACATACCATTTAGCCAGCGGGAGTCATGCTGCTCTGTTCTGATTGGATGGTGTTGCCCCAGAGTTCGGAAAATGGCAAAGTCTCTGCCCATGAAGTCTGCTGCTGTGCCAGAGTACAATTCTCCATCTGTGGGAGGATGTAGTTGTAAGCAACGTTTCTCAATTTTCCAGTCATGGTAAGTCAGAGAAAGTTGTCAGTCCTATGTTTATGTTACACTAATAGGGGTAATGAGAAAATTATAAAGCCATATGCAATGCATTGCCATTGGAAATATATGATTAGGCCCCCGACTCACTGAAGAACTCACTGTAACCTCTCTCAAATGAGCTGTATCTCCCAACTGTTAGTGTAGGCACTTCACAAAGATACGTTTGGATTCTTAGGCTGGAACAGTGATGGCTTGTACACCTATACGTGGAAGACAGTGGTATGCAATGCCCCCAAAATCTACCTAACTGTGAAATTATCTTGTTTTGAACATAAGTTTTGACTGGAGATTTCCAGAGGTTCCTCCCAATTTACTGGGATTTTGTTATTCTGTGTTTAGAAAAGTAAATTGGCTCATTCATTTACAGTTCAGAATGTCATCGTGGCTTGTTATTTTTTTCATACAAGAACATTGGACATCTCCACATTATTATTATTATTATTATTATTATTATTATTATTATTATTATTAT
>CM021731.1:8982774-9002626 GCA_011075105.1 Heteronetta atricapilla | reverse complement strand
ATTATTATTATTATTATTATTATTATTATTATTATTATTATTATTATTATTTCTTTAATCGGGCAAATCCTTTGTAAAATGTATCTTCTACAGAGAATGCAAACATGCCTTTCTGCTCCTGCCACCTTTGTAATTAAGACTGGCAAAGTGCAACAGCTAAGGGAGATCATCCCCTACTATCCTTATCCCATGTGTACCATAGTGAACAGATTTAAAAATTGACCTATGATGTGCCCATACATGGCATACACGTAGCCTAGTTGCAGATTAAGCTCATAATATTAGGGTCCCAATGTGCCCATCCTGAACCAGGTAGAAGGATCACGGAGGAGACAAAGAGAAACAGTCTAAATGCAAAGGACTGGGTCAAGTTAAATACATGGCAACTGGTAGAGAAAATTAAAATAATAAATACAGAGCAGTGGAACACAAAAACACCCATAAGTCAAAAAACAACATGTGTCTTTCTGATATATATATATTTTGAGATTGCCTATGAAAATACTCTGAATTTAAATAACTAAAAAATGCATTTGTTAGGACTGTGCCCTTCTATGCCTGTATAGGACATGAGATACCCTCTCCTATTTTATAAGGAATTAAAAATCATTATTGTTTCTACCTGCTATTTTCAGGCTACCTATTTTAAATGGATTTCCTGTGAAAAACAGAGGTTTGAGAATGGAATAGGTCTTTCTTTAAGCTAAAGTAATAATATTTTATAGTTACAATGAACTCTACCATACCTTCCTTTCAAAACGCTCTTTACAAACAAGTGTATTGTTTTCAGGGCAATTTTAGGTGCTCATATGGTGGGACAACCATATCCAAACATGCTGTTGCGATACCACTGGTATCTTTTCCCCAGAATATTGACACCATGAAATTATCAATTGAGCCTACAGTGGCTCTGTACCATATGGTAGTCATGAAAGTCAAAAAGGGTGAAAACATGGTAATAGAAAGATAGGGAATTGAATGAATTCACAGCAGAGATTAGAAGCAAATAGACCAGTCATGCCCAGCAGGAGGTATAATCAAAAGTGAAACAGAACAGCATATCATTAATTAACGATTTATCATTCCACTATGTCATTTTCAACTTTTTTGAAGGACAGACAATCACTTAATTATAGTGATTATTATGTACCGGGTATGCAGCTGAGATTTTAAAATACGTAAAATCTTTTTGCTTGTGAAAATGGCTTTGATACTACGCTTAACCTTTCTTTAACCTTATCTTCATTTGCTCGTCTTCCACTCCCAAGTGAATTAGAATAGTTCAATATAAATCAAAGGGAAAAATAAAAAATGTAACAAGTCCTATTTTACATCCTAGTTATCAGCAGATAGAAAGGTCATCAATTAAAAAAAAAAAAAAAGATTCTTTATTTAATACTGCATTATTAAAACTAAAGAAATAACTAAAAAAAACCTCATTGAAATTATATATTTGCAATATTTAGAATTTTAGGGAGTTTTAACACCTCAGTTTCTAGCTCACTAACACCACTGAAAGTCACATATATTCCAGGTTTGACTCAATTTATCCCAAGACCATTTAAGGCTACTCTGCTCTGATGTGGCTATTACTTTTTGTCAGTAGTGACAGGGTAAAAGTTTTGCCAATGATGAGCTTCAGCATGTTCTGAAGGAGGAAGGGTCCACAGGAAACCAGCTGCCTTATCTTTGCTTTCTATTACAGCTTCTCCAGTTTTCAGTATACCTACTCCAGTGCCTGCAATTTCAACTGATTTGCTTTGATTTCCAGCAGGAGCAATCCAAAGGTCCATTGAAGTCAGTGGACTTCAGATACAATCTTTAACTTAGGAGAATACATGATAAATAGCTTCCTGTGCACTGAAGCCACAGAACAGTCCTTTAGTGTGTTAAATGTATTCTCATGGACACAGGCCTAACCTTTTTTATTTTTGGCAGGATCAGATGTGTGATATTGCAGTAAAGAATGAAGGGGATTTGGACCTCTCTCAGATAGGAATATCAAGGAATACTCTTTCATTTAGTAAAACTTCAGATATTTTTTCCTAAATTCAGGATGAGTCTCAAGTCATATTCCAGATATGCACATCCTTTAAGTTAGAACTATTTAAAAGCTATACAAGAATTTTTACTCGCCTCTAGTTAAAAGTAAGTTAATCTTTGTTTTCCTATACAGACCACCTTTGGGACTGAAAATGGGGGAAAAGGAATTATTTTTCCCATGTACTGAACAGAAGTCACATGGAACTGTATGACTCTCCCCAGCATCTCCCCAAGTTCATTAGATGCTATTATGTTTAGAGCTGAAGAGTATACATTTATTTACTGAACTGTTTCTATTCAGCCCTTAAAAAAATCTGCATTTTAAAATATATATATGAAGGGTACAGAAATATAAGCTTCCTTTCTGAAAGAAATAAGAAAATTTAATGGATGGGGAATATAGTCAAAACCAAGACTTGAATGTCCTAGTTGCTATCACTAGTGCAGGTTCCCAGGTGAAATCTGCTATCCTTGGATTATATATTTATTCATATAACTAAAGTTAAGATTTGCAGAAGTACACAACAGTGGCCTGAAGAGATTCCTGTTAAAATTAAAAACCAAAACATCCCAGAAACTAAAATAAATTCTAAAATCCTGAATCTCAAATGAATTTAGTAGCTAAATTTTAATAAATAGGACCATACTCTCTTCCTTCGTAAGAAGCTACTGTATTTCAGATCACATTAATCTATATTTGAAAGTATAAAGGCATCTAAACCAATGCCAATATATATATATTAAAATAAGTGAAACACGGAATCATAAATAACTTTGAGGATTCTGGATTATCAGAGCTTTTGAAAATGCCAAAGGGGCATTTCCTAAACAGCAACTGATTGATAATGGGACAATGGCTGCCTCTTTCCTTATTTTTTTTTCAACTATCCCAATAGAATTGGTTTAGATTAATAAATTCAGCGATAATTTTCTCCTGTGATCACTTCCTCTGAACACCATGATTCCTCTCATTTTCCTTCTACCCTGCAATACACACTAGTAGTGCCCAGTGCTTAGTCTCCATATTCTAGTGCATTAGCCTACTCATTGGGGATTGTTTAGTTAGCAGCATATAGATGGGGATAGCTGTATAATGTCTTATATTACTAGAAACTAGTTATATCATGTTCCCAGCTGGTATTTACTTAAGGTTAAGGTAACAATAAATACCTTTAATGAACAGCTCTTAAAAATAATGAACAAAGTGTTTGCAGGATGAAACAAAGAACACATATTAGAAAAATATTGGAACAACTTAATAATGGTGAACTTTTGTGGTTGTTTTTCCAAATATTATTGATTTTATTAGGAGAGAAGGAATTCTGAAGATCCATTTTAAATTTCTAGAAGTTTCAGCTGAAATAGAAAATAAGAATCCTGAGTACTAATGGCTATTAAAGATCTTAAATTATTTTTGCAAATTAACCTTGGTCTTTTGACCAAATTCCAGTTTGTGTAATTACACTTTACATACCTAAGATTTACCTTCTAGTTAGAGAGTCAAGAATATACTCCTTTCTCCCACTTTGTAAAATCTTTCTTCAGTGTTTTTGATAAAGAACAGAAGTTATTTTTTCCTTCCCACATTTAACCATACAAATTATTTTTACTTCTCAGCTTTTCTCTTGTAGTTACATTGTGTTACTAATTACAATGTTGCATTTTAATGAGAGCTGGGTAATTTTTTTTTACAGTTGCCCTCTTGAACCTAAAATAATCCCTGTTTGCTTGTGAATAGGGACTGGCAGACAAGGGGCCAGGAGCAGCTGAGTTATCATGCAGCTTAGAAGGGGAGAGGCAGTTCATTGCTCTTGTTCTTTGTATAGGGGATTTGTTGTCAAGAAGGTCTTCTGGCTTTCATAGTCCCATTCATTACTTCAGGCCAGAGCTACCTGCTTCAGAAAGCAGTTGGACCATACCTCTCCATACAGTCATTGCTTGGCCAGGTCAGTACCAGTTTCTCACCTCCCAGGGTGGTGTGAAGTTTCTCACTTCAGGACAGGAAATTATATCTTTTTTTTTTTTTTTTTTTTTTTTTTGGCAAAGGTAAGAGTAAGCTATTGTGAACCAGTGGTGAATCTGCTGTACACTTTATTAAATATTAGGGGAATGTCTTCAGTAAAAGATTGAAATAAATGCAGCATTACAATCATTAACACAATATAACTGTGAAGCGGCGATGAATAGTCGGAGGAGAAAGGGTGTTCATATTCAGGATGCAGGAATGTTTATTTTAGGTTCACCCTGAGTTTTGTGTAAGTCACTAAAGCAGAAATTAGTCACCGACATTGAATTTTGAATCTGTGCCATTTTACACAGTGTTAATACACCCATGATTCTATTTGAAGCCTGATTCAAATCAAAATATGATGCTCAGCCTACTGTTTATTAAAAAGAAGAATATGTGGAGTGAAAATTATAGTGCTAGAGAGTGGGGTCAATAAAGCAAAGATGTTTTAAAGACATGAAATATAAGCCAAAGGAAATAAGATAATCATATTTGTGCAGGACTGAGTAAAAAAAATAAATGTGGAAAGCTACATGCTGTTGACTTTGTGCAGTTGCATACTGGGTATATCATGTAATACTGGCTTGTCATCATTCTCTTTATTGTATATTAAAGTAAATAGTAAAACCATTCCCTTGAGAGCAGCTCTGCCACAAACTCATGTTGCTCCAGGCACTAATTCATACAATGGCCTTTTACACACACATTTTTTTCCTTTCTGTTTGTATGGGGTACAAGCTGGAGCAAGATGTGGACATCTTTTTTTTCTGTTTTTCCCTTTTAAAAAGTGCATGTCCCCAGGGTAGCTCATCACCTGTGATCATTAGGGGCTTCGAAGATCAGGAAATGAGGCACACTGAAGATTACATTTTTGTTGATGTCTCTTTTGAATAGCTTCACTTTTAAATGCAATGTAAATACAATACAGGTAGTTGCTAGGAAAGACTAGCAATACGGGCAAAGTCCTGGATAAAACAAGGTATCTGATTATGTGTCATTTCCTAAAGACTTATGTGATAACAGAATCTGCAGTCTTCTGAGATATTGTTGTCCCCTTGATTTTGAAGTTGTGATTAATTTCCAGAAGGTTACACATTAAGGATGTTAAGTGGCTACACCTGGGTAGAGTTCTTACAGAAAGAAGAATCTAATTTGTTTGCTCTTAATTTCTTCTCACAAAACTGCTTTTTGCCTTTTTTAAAGGGAAGAAGGAAGAACAATGAACACAATTCAATTAGATAAATTAAATCAATTAGATAAATTAAATCAATTAGATTAGTTCAATTAGGTAAACACAGGCCAGGTGCTCTATACGTCCATATTCCACAAAAATAGGAATTACTAATTCACATATACTTAATTTATTGAAATTTCTCTTTTCTTGGACCTGTGAATGCTTGTTTATCTCTAGCTCACATGTGAGTAAAAATTGGCCATGGGCTTTCACAACAGAACTGATACAAGGAATTACTTATTCCTGATCTCACTTCATTCCTAGATTTGCTGGTGCTGCCATCAGTGAGGCCAGACAGTAAACTGAGCAATTAAAATGCCTCCAGAGTCACGTTTCTCTGAGAAGGAGAAACACACTGCAGAATCAAGGCCTTACAGAGGGATAAAGCAATTCATGTGATTCTTCAATCCTGGTTTACACAAACCTTGTTCTCAAGACAGGTGGGCCAACTATATTAAAAAATGAAACCAGAAGGACTTTAGCCTAGAAAGAAAGCACATAAAACAAAATCTTATCATAGGTGCTATAAGAAGAAGAAGAAAAAAAAAGAATAGAGTTTGAAAAGTGGCAATTATCATCTGTGCAGTGAACATCTCATTGAACATGTGTTCTTGCACCTACCGACTAAAAGAGAAGCTGTCAGCAATTTAGGATCATAAGGGCTTTTCCCTCGGCCATTTTCAAAATGAGAATCTTCTATTCTGAAAATATTGTCCTGTGGGGTGGAAAAAAGAAAGAAAAAAACATTATTTGATGAAAGGACACCTTAAAAAAGTTGAATTAAATAGAGCACAGTATATATGATTCATACTGGTGTTTGTGGCTTTTTTTTTTTTTTGGTACTGTGCAATGCAACTTTTAGAAAATACCAGCTGGGGAAAAAGTAAAGTACATGGGGTTATAAAGAAAGATTTAAAAGTGTCTGGGTCAGCACTAACTTTCAAACCGAGGTCAGTAAATACAAAGCAATTGTTTTTTCAGTACATTTAATTACTTTAATTTTAACTAGGGAACCAAATCTGCCAGTCAAACTTAATAGTTTGTTTATCTTATGTTTTGCACTGAGGGTAAAGCCAGAAGAATAGATATTTTTTTGTGTAGTAGACATTACATTGACAGAAGACTTGTGGAGCTGAATTTCAGCTGAATGTTGAAATTTCCATTTCCCATTGGTAGCGTTATTAATTTTCATTGACACCTAACAAAGTCAAGGAATTCCAATGCCAGGACACACCCTGGAAGTTATTCTGGGTATTTAAGTCTGTGCACCCAGTCCTCAGTTGCTTATGCTTATGCCTATCTGAGGTAGATGTTGAAGGTCCTCCATTAATAAATATTTACAGGACAAAGTAGCTTAGGCTGTAGTAGCAATTACAGCTTCAGCTCTTCTTATTATTATTATTTTGCTGTCTGGTCAGAGATCAATTACCTGTTTTAGGAAAACAAACAAAAAGAAACAACAGAATATGTTTAAAATATGTATTCATAGTAGAAAGCAACTGAGAAAATGTTACAATATTTTTCCTTAGTTATTTCATAACACATCATCTCTTTATCTCAGTTCTCATGTCCCTACAGCACTCTGCTTCCAAGGATTATCTAAAGCTCCCTTTTTCTTATTATCATTGCCCTTTTACAATCAGAGAATCATTGAGCTTCCAGCTGTAAGGGCTCTATAGGTATCATTTAGTTAAAACTTCCACTTGAGGTAAGACTATTGCCAACACAAGTTATGGTCAGCTTCCATTGTCCTGTTAATAAATCATTACTTATAAACTGAACCATAAAAGGAGTAATATATGTTTTTTGGTCTTTATTATATCATCTGTAATGATGATAAAGAGTGTTGGTCTTTCCTATTTGATCTCAGGTTAGGAAGATTAATCATGCAAATATCTGATGTCTTTCTCATGACCAAGTGAATTCAACCAATGCTCTCTCTGGCACCCTGCCTTCCCCATCTTGCTAGTCCATGCTGAATTCAGGGCTTGGCCAGATCAATGACCAAACACACTTCAAAATGGTATTATTTTATAAATTTTGAGGCCATTTTTCTGTAAGTGCATCACAAGCTATAGTTTTTGTTGCAGGCTTGTTTAATTACATTATGCAAGCACGTATCTGTGTATCTGTGTGTGTGTATACATATTTTCAAAGGAACTTCACATTTCACTTCCTTTACTGGAGAAACTGGAGAAGAGAAAATTGACTATTAATAGGGCTGTCTAGATAGATTTACTAAACTTTAAGATAAAAAGTTTGGGCACAACTTTGTGAAGTTTGATCCCAGAATTCAAGCTCAGTCTCCTAAGGCATGTTCTTGTAGATGAAGCTTGCCTGATTATGTTTATACAGTCATCCTGGATCTGCAATATTTTTCACAATATTATATTTCTTCATTTTCCTCTGTCCTTTCTACTTTTTAGTAGTTCAGATGCATTCCTCACTTCCATCCAATTTTCTGACTTTGTTCCTTCTAACCAGAAATGAATAAATAATGAAAAAGAATGTATTTATGTATTTAATTCTGTGGTAGGGTCCATATCTTGCAAAATAAATAAAAATAGTAAACTGAGGAGAATGTTAGACCTGAACCCGCAATAATAGAAAATGCTACTAATTGTACAATCCATTACTGAAAAATATTATTATCGAACTACGTTTTCTCAGGATTTTTTTCTTAGTAGATGATAATTGCTCAACATGCATGCCAATAGATATTTGATAAGAGTATCAGTGGTAGGACAGTTAAAGCAGGAGGTATTCCCAAGATTATGCCATTTTGTCATTATTAAAAAAATAGGAAACAGATGTGGAAAGAGATTTGATATAGGAAGGATCTGATTTTTGGCTGTATTCTTCTGGTTTATGTCACTGTAACTCCACTGTTATTGGTGTGTAGCAAGCAAAAAAGAATGAAGCACTGGTGAGCATAAAAGAAATGAACTACACTTCTCTTCCTTCTCTTCATGGTTGTGGAATAAACCATTGGAGATAGGAAGCATGACAGGGAAATCAATCCCACATTGTTTTCATATTTCTGTTAAAATGCAACATAGAGATATATACATTAACTTTCAAAAATTATCAGTGAGTAATAATGACAATAAATATATCACTGTAAAGTGCCAAATGAATGTATCATGGTTAGTCTGAAGCCTCAGGGAGTTTTGATAAACATGCTGTAGGAAGTCTAACTGATCAGAAATAGGGCAGCTTGCCCAATTACCTTTTTGCGTGCTGAAATCAAACAACGGAGGAATAAAAACTTTCCTATATACTCTCCCCAGCTCTGTCTTCCTCTCTGCACATCCACTGTAAAGCCTAGAAAGTGGTATGATCAACAACAGGTACTTGGTTGTACCATTAGTGGTCTGTGGAATTTGCATTCAAGTTCTGCCCTGAGATGCCACATCAGCAGCAGGTCAGATGAGAAGTCAATATGAATATCTGTGGGCAAAATTTCATCTCTTCGTTTTCTAGTAAAGGTGTTCTTGCTCATTGTCCAAAGAGTTAACCTCCACATCAAACAGAAATCTTAGGTTATGTTCCTGATGTTATTAGTTGCTCTGTCCACCCAAACTACGCCTCAAAACCTGTGTGCAGTCAGCAGAGTGAGAGAGGGCAGCCCTTTGGTAATGTCTCAAGTAAAAAATCATTCTCCCTGGAGCCAGTAAATAAGAAGGCTCTGCTTAGAGACCTAGGGGGCCTTTGGACTGTGTATGGCTTTTACTTTCACATGACAGCTGAGAGCTAGAAATCATGCATGCCCATTATTTGCCCCAAGAAAAGTTAAGTTTCTAAACAGTTTACAGTTTTGCTTTCTCTTAGGTTTTACTGTACTTTGAATGCAAAGAATGATACTGCAGTAAGTCAGCAAATACCTTAGCCATATTCAGCAAGAAAAGCTGTGTATTCACTAAATGCTCATTTCAAGTTTTGTGATGGCTGTTATATTACCAAAGAGAGGAATTAATGACAAAGAAAGCTTGCCAAGGCTGACTGTGATAAGAGAAAATTCTCTAGAAATGCAAAAAGAAATAAAAGGGCAAATAGATATTCAAAGAAAGGCCTTTGTAACTAAACAATAAGCCCAATTTGCTGTGCAAAACCATTCTTTAGTTTCTCTGGCAGCCCAAAAGGACAATACAATATACATCAAACCTCTTTAAGGATTCCAGCAGCTAAAAAACTAGCAGTAGTTTTATTTAGTTGGTGTGTGAGTTATTAAGCTTCAAGTTTATATCTCACTGATGTTTCTCTATAGCTGGCTCCTTAAAATAACTGCTTTTCTGTAGCACACAGTGTGATTGATGTTAAGACTTAGCCAGAAAGAACTACATTTCATTCCTGGAAATGAATGTAAAAGTTCTTGTGATTCCCATTCTTTAACCTCATAATCTGCCATTTTCAGGCTATATAGATTCACTTTCAAACAGCTGAAACATGGTTGATATCATGGTACTGAGTAGTGACAAGACATTGCTACTATTTAATAGCTTCAGTCAGACAGTATCATACAAACATGATACAATATATAGATAAACATAAATGTATATGCTGACTACATATACACATATACATAGATCTGTAGATATACCCAGTATAAGAATTTTTAAAATCTTTTTTTTGGGGCATCTCTCTCAGCAACTATCTTATCCAGAACTGCCTCAATAAATAAAGGAAAAGAAAGATGACAGAACACACTACTTTTTTATTATTGTTGTTATTATTGTTTATTATTAATAATTATTATCATTATTAATAATTATTATTATTTCCTAATTTAGTACTGTTTTTGAAGAAAGCTGTTGATTAGTGGGGAAGAGCTAACCTCCCTGAATGGATAGCAGTGACTATAGAATTCTGGGGCAATTTTTTCCTGAAACTTTTCAGACTAGTCAGTCAGAAACCATCACAGAATTGCAGAGCTTATGGCAGTAAAACCACTGCTAGTCAGTAATAAATTAATACTGTGCATGCAGATTATCTGAATAAGCTATGTCGCTGGAGTGTACACAGCCACTAAGAAGGTACTACTGGTTTAGATTATAAGGCACAGAAGGCATAGTAGGTTTGACAGCAGTGATGTTCCCCAGCTGTGCCAGTACAACTGAAGGAACTCATATCCTTAGTCTTGTGACCCTCAAACCATAAACAGAAAAAAGCACATCTTCAAGGTATCTTCCAGGGACCAGTTGATCATCATGATGAACAATCATGTGGGATGGTCCAGAAACATTCAGGATGCCAGGAGCCAAAAGACTAACACATCTTTTGTTTAGCAAAAAAAGTAGAGCTGGCCACAGCCGTGAGGATTATTGATGTTAATATTTCCCTTGCTGTTCTCACAAATTCTCTCAAACTACCATGAAGAATTTCATATGACAAATAGACTACAGAAAAAAAAAAAAAAAAAAAAAAAAATGTTCAAATGTTCAGGGGATTGCCTGGAGTATTACAATGCACCAGAAAGGAAGATCCATTTGGAAGACTTAAGTCAGATGCCAATGTCTCTTAAACAAGCCAGAAATTTCTGGTGTTGAGATACTATATTCTCTGTGTTCTCTGCATTTGTGTGAACAGGAAAAGTCTCACTTCCTGCTCAGAAGAAAACCTTCAGAGACATTAAGGTCTGGATTTATCCCTTCTACACAGAGACATTAACTGAGCTTGCTAAATTTGCTGCCTTAATCACAGTCAGCAAAAAGCAAAAGGTACCTCTGAATGGCGAGTCAGCCCAACTAGGAACAGCAGTTCCCAAGGGCAGGTTCTCCCTTCACTGGCCGTAGAAGAATCTTCATGATTTTTGGTCTGAGCTAACAGGATAGCCTTCCTGAAACGAACACTGCGGAGGCAGCTGATTCAAGACATCTGACTTTGAGAACAAAGGCTGATAGGTTTTGTTTTGTTTTGTTGTGTTTCGTTTTTCTTGCTCTCCAATACAGTTATATCAGTGATTTATTTTTATTTTTATTTTGCCCAGTAAAACTTTTTCAGCAGATATTTTTTGATTATATCAAGTATATTTCAGTCTTTTAAGTACATTTCACTTTATAAGAAATTATTTTTTTAATGAATTGTGTTACTTTTTGAGATGAATTTTAAGTGGAACAACTGTGTGGGATATGGCTATGTTGTTATCGTTATTATATTTCCTATTTCACACTTAATCTATTGAGTCATGAAAACTTAAATATGAGGACTTTGGTTTCAGGTTTGGGAATCATGCTGTTATGGAACCTTTAATAAGGAACTTTTATTAAAGTCATCCCAGTGGATTTTTTTTTTTTTTTTAAAGAGCAAGTGCAAATAAATATGTGAGAAATTATGCAAAAAAATATATAAATATCAGAACAAATGTAAATATTGAGGCAAGTTTTTTGTTTGTTTGTTTGTTTTTTTTCCATTTGAGAAATAGGTGAAAAGTGACTGAAGCAATAATGGAACTGTTTTAAATAATGAATTATTAAAAAAAAAAAAAAAGAAAAAGAAATACACACAACGAGATTCTGACTTTTAGTGTTCACGCTCCATGTGCTATAGGGTTTTTATCTGTACACATATGGGTGATACTGGACTCCAGAATAAAAAAACACACCTTTATTATATTTTGTTTTTCCAACTTAGGGCTCAGCAAATTGAGTCATTGGAAACCAGTTTTAAAAGCCTGTGTGGGAAATCTTTCTAAGTGACAGATTTTTAGTTAAATTTAGTAATTTAGTAAAATGCTCCAAGGAGAGATCTCCAGCTTCTGTAGGACATTAGGACCTGCAGCTTAAACCTCTTTTTTTAAAAAAAAAAATTATTATTATTTTTTTGTGTGTTGTGCTAAAGATGATAGAGAAGGAACTTTGTTGAAGAGAATTTACCTGCAGAAGTGATGATGAGCTCCTGAGATGTGCCCACATCTCTGTGCCTGATCTCAGGTGGCTTGCCCTACTTCCTGTAAACCCTCTCCAAGAGCCTGTGCATTAATTTCTGCCCTCCTTTTCAGACCCCAAACCAATCTTTCCAATCTTCACTTGTGAAGTTCACTGAAATTTTGATACCTGTAGATCTTATTTTTGATGTTAAGCTGGAAGAGATGTTAATATCTTCTCTAGCTTCATGATTCCTTTTGTAGATTAATGAAACAGAGCTCTTGTTTTTGTTTTCTCCTTTTTTTCCAATACACCACTCATACAGGAAAGTTTTCCTGACTTATGACATTACAAATATACCTTAAGATGCAGTAGACAAATTGGGTAAGGACAAATTTTGAAAAGCTGTGTCCCTAGACTGAACTGAATTTGGACAACTCACTCTCAAAATAGCACTATTTCAACCAAATATCAAAAATTCCATATTCCTTTGCGTTCTTTTGAAATTAAATAAATTAATATTTATTAAGTTACCATAAGTCTTTGTGAAAATGGAAGTGTTCCATATCATATATAGCTACATAACTGAAATGCATTGAATTTAATGAAAAGGAAAACAGTTAAATGGGATTGAACACCTGTTATAATCTGTTAGTTATTTCTAGCTTTAAATTTGTAACTCCTTCTGCCTCTGACTGAGAGACAAAGAACATGATGTCAAATAGTGAGGAATTATTCACACCTGAACATTCAAGTTTGCATACTAATATTGGTATTTATGTGAACAATAACATCTTTCAAGTAACTGTGCAATGCATGTAAATAAAAGGAGGGCAGACAGTCAAAATGAACATCTGATCAAAAAAGAAATATGTTTGTGAACTTGGTTTTGCAATATTTCACAAGATATAGACACCAGAATAATGACTTTCATGCAAGATTTTTTTTTTTTGATATGTCATTTACCCATTTATACCTATTCTGAAGCACTGACTAAATTAATGCTTTAGATATAATATTATTCTAATTCTGGATTACACAACTAAGTGAGCAGACATGAAAAATGTCAAGAAACTTCATTATAGAGTCTATACTACTTATTCCTTTAGCAAAACCTTTCAAATACAGTGATTATGATAAATAAAACAACAAACAAACAAACAACAAAAATCACACATAGTTAACATGAATGACATGTTAACCTCGAGTGATTAGTAAAGACAACAAAACACCATCCCAATGGTACACCAGACATTAGATATCATCAAGGATATCAAGGATATTGAACAATTCTCAGAGGACACTGAGAATTAGAATGTCTTTGCATTTCAACTTTCTGGGTTGTCAAGTGTAATATATCTCCTAAAATCACCGTCTGGCTCATATAGGATGAACTCTGGACATATTACTACTATTACAATGACTGTCTGTTCTAGTCAAGTTATTAAGTGGTCTGCATATGTAAGCAATAAGATATACAAACCTAAAACCAGTAGACATAACTGAACTACATAACCTAAAAGTCTCAATTCTTTTAGTGTTCTTATTCTTACCCCCAACATATTTTCCATTAAAAACATTTGGAACAAATTCTAATTGCTTTAGCAGATTCTACTACTACATTAAATAAATTATTGGGCTATAGTCTATTACAGGATTGCAGTAGTTTTCTATGGTTATTTTTAGCATCCAAGACCACTGCTTTCCTCCTTTGTCTTCTGGATTTCCTGTATGTTATTAGACTGTGGTGAGGTCAGGCATCAGAGGAAATAACAGCAGTGCTAACTCCTAGGCCCAATGTTTTATGAATTACTTAACATCAGTGATGTAATGGCAATAAATCTAACCTAGTCTCAGTCTTGTGTCCTGTTGTAAATAAATGAAGTTAGCAAAGGTGTTATTTTATTCAAGAGCCTTCCTGATGAGAATGAAAATGCTTCCCCTGGGGGACTGTTGGTAAAATTGCCTCTATAATTAGGGTGCTGTTTAACAAGAGAAAGGTTCTCCAGTTTTCCTGGGGAACTTTCATGTCTGAGAAGAGTTTTGTCAAGGGTATCTTATTTATAACACAAAAACAACTGCAAACTGGGGAAGCAATGTATAGAAAGGACTTAGTGAAGTGTAGTTAACATATAAGGGTATGGCCAAGATTTTTTGATTTCCCAAGTGATTTTGCATGCTCCCAAGTTGGGCACCCAATTTAAGACTCAAGGGCTCTGATTTTCACTGAATACCTTCCGGGCAATTTAAAATTCTGATACTTGAAACTATTAGTCACTTCTGAAAAATTTAGTGATATGTCTGCATTGCATTTAGCCTATCTGGTTTTTAATACCTAATGTGGAAAAAATAATAATAATTATGAGCATAAGTCCTAAATAAAGGTTTCCAAAAGCAGACTCTAAATGAGTGACAGAATGAAAAGGACCATAGCAATATTATGAACTCATCCCCTCCCATTCTCCCTTAGCTCTACCCCTCAAACAAGACCTACTGAGCATGCTTTCAGACAATTTGTTCAAGAAATAAAGAAGCAACACAGAATTACACCCTCAGAAGCTACTGTAGCAACTCTTAAGCTTTTCTCAAGAGGTATCGACAGGTCTAGCCTAGTGTTTGATAAGTATTCAGATCTAAAAAATCAAAACAAAACAAACAAACAAACAAAAACATAAACAAGAGCTCTGGAATATACAAGCTTATTGTCATTTTGCTTTTTCCTTCAGTGAATCAAAGCTTTGATTTAAAACCTCTGCAATAAGCAACTATCTTTTGTCTTTGTTCCCTCCATTTACTTTCAGCATGACACCACCTAGACCTTCTGCATCCTCATTTTATTTTTTTTGTCATTAGCAAAAAATAATATCTTCAACACGTTAATAACTGGTATTGCATTAGACAACAATACAGTTGAAAAGCTAACTTCACAGAGAGACATAACTAACATAGTAGGCATAATTATAAGCTCTTTCTGTGACAAGTTGCAATTACTCCTCATGGCGCTGTTTAAGAGCAATGCATTTTTCATACGGGTTGAGGGGGTTTTATTATGAAAATCAAGAATATTCTATATTCTTTTCCCAGTGCAACAAAAACTTTGCTGACATAAAAACAGATGGATTTAAGTGCTTTTGATTCAGGGCAACTGAAAAAAAAATAGATTAAAATTCACTTTTTATTTTTTTTTTATTTTTATTTTTTTTTTAATTCACTAACTTGCCTGTTTTCCCAGAATCCCCTGAAGGGGAGAGTAAATGAAACTGGCAAAAATAAAAATAAATAAATAAATAAAAACACACACAGCTTATACATCTACATCTGTATATGGACACTCATAAATAGGAATGTTCAATGTTACTGAGTCTAATCAATATCCATCCAGTCAGATAACTCAGCTAGTGACATGAATATTTTTTGAAGAAGAAACGGTGCCTTCTGTTTAAGAGAACTGTGGCTCAAAATCCTGGTCACAAAGATCATAACATAGTATAGTACAGTACAGTAGAGTATGGATCAACTTTTCTATTTTATTGATTAAAACAAACCAGCAAATGTACCAATTCTCATAGAAAAGAATCACAGAATCACAGAATTTCTAGGTTGGAAGAGACCTCAAGATCATCGAGTCCAACCTCTGACCTAACACTAACAGTCCCCACTAAACCATATCCCTAAGCTCTACATCTAAACGTCTTTTAAAGACTTCCAGGGATGGTGACTCCACCACTTCCCTGGGCAGCCTGTTCCAATGTCTAACAACCCCTTCGGTAAAGAAGTTCTTCCTAATATCCAACCTAAAACTCCCCTGGCACAACTTAAGCCCATTCCCCCTCGTTCTGTCACCAGGCACATGGGAGAATAGACCAACCCCCACCTCGCTACAGCCTCCCTTGAGGTACCTGTAGAGAGCGATAAGGTCACCCCTGAGCCTCCTTTTCTCCAGGCTGAACAATCCCAGTTCCCTCAGCCGTTCCTCATAGGACTTGTTCGCCAGGCCCCTCACCAGCTTCGTCGCCCTTCTCTGGACTCGCCCAAGCACCTCCATGTCCTTCTTGTAGCAAGGGGCCCAAAACTGAACACAGTATTCGAGGTGCAGCCTCACCAGAGCCGAGTACAGGGGGACGATCACCTCCCTAGCCCTGCTGGTCACACTGTTTCTTTATGCAAGCCAGGATGCTGTTGGCCTTCTTGGCCACTTGAGCACAATGCTGGCTCATATTCAGCCAACTATGAACCATCACTCCCAGGTCCTTCTCTGCCTGGCAGCTCTCCAACCACTCATCTCCCAGCCTGTAGCTCTGCTTGGGGTTATTGTGCCCCAGGTGCAGGACCCGGCACTTGGCCTTGTTGAACTTCATGCAGTTGACCTCAGCCCATTGGTGCAGCCTATCCAGATCCTCCTGCAGAGCCTTCCTACCCTCGAGCAGATCGACACACGCACCTAACTAGGTGTCATCTGCAAACTTACTGAGACTGCACTCAATGCCCTCATCCAGATCATCGATGAAGATATTAAAGAGGACCGGCCCCAGCACTGAGCCCTGGGGAACGCCACTAGTGACCAGCCTCCAACTGAATTTGACTCCATTTACCAAGACTCTTTGGGCCCGGCTGTCCAGCCAGTTTCTAACCCAACGAAGCGTGCGCCAGTCCAAGCCAAGAGCAGCCAGTTTCTTGAGGAGAATGCTGTGGGAAACTGTGTCAAAAGCCTTGCTGAAGTCAAGGTAGACCACATCCACAGCCTTTCCCTCATCCACCCAGCGTGTCACTTTGTCATAGAAGGAGATCAGGTTCGTCAAGCAGGACCTGCCTTTCATAAACCCATGCTGACTGGGCCTAATTGCCTGCTTGCCCTGCAAGTACTGCGTGATGACTCTCAAGATAATCTAATCTGCTCCATGAGCTTCCCTGGCACTGAGGTCAAACTAACAGGCCTATAGTTTCCTGGGTCAGTCCTCTGGCCCTTCTTGTAGATGGGCGTCACGTTTGCTAGCCGCCAGTCAACTGGGATCTCCCCCGATAGCCAGGACTGTTGATAAATGATGGTAAGCGGCTTGGCCAGCTCCTCTGCCAGTTCTCTCAGTACCCTTGGGTGGATCCTATCCGGCCCCATCGACTTGTGCACATCCAAGTGCCGTACCAGGTCACCAACCATTTCTTCATGGATAGTGAGGGCCACATCTCTCTCCCCATCCCCTTCCACCAGTTCAGGGTACTGGGTATCCAAAGAACAACCGGTATTGCCGCTAAAGACTGAGGCGAAGAAGGCATTAAGCACCTCCACCTTTTCCTCATCTCTTGTAACTAAGTTTCCCCCCGCATCCAGTAAAGGATGGAGATTCCATCCTGCCCCATCGACTTGTGCACATCCAAGTGCCGTACCAGGTCACCAACCATTTCTTCGTGGATAGTGAGTTGTTCTTCAAGTTCTGTTGATTTCTGGGATAATTTTCTGTAGCCAATTTTAATGTAATCTAGATTAAATTTATTATTATGATATTTTTCTTGAGAAAGAAAGGTAATATTTAGGTTAATTCATGTTTCATCACCCACTATGGGATCACACCCACAATGTGGAGTAGTTGTAGTCATGAATTGGGTTCTGCAGGAATCTTTGTGCTAAGAGGAGTGTTAATGACTGTAAGAATAGACCCTACAGAGTCTAACTAGGTTTGGGTGCCATCCTAAGTAAGTTGTCATCCCTGAGACCTTCATGCATATTCTCAGGTCCCATTCTGTTAGAGCCCTAAAGCCCACTGAAATCAAAGAAAGAATCCCCTCAAGTTCAGTGAATGTCAGAGGAATCTTTCTCATATCTGTTGCCATGTTTACATGTTAAGTTGCAGTCATAGCAAATCCTTCCAAATGATTGGGAAGTAGAACAGTTGTTCTCCATCACTATCAATTTAAAAGGTTTGAACTGATGAATATACAGCTTCTAAACTTGCATCCGTACAATCACCCTTCTGCTTTTTGTCATCGTTAAAGTAATGGTAATAAACACTGAGAAGAAAAATCATGTGTTCCTAATTCGTACTGATTACTTGTTTTAGAATATCCAACTGAAATGAAAACTTCATTTGCCTTTATGCATATAAATGTTTAACACTACTTAACTGTTGATCTTTGAAATACATAATTGCACACAAACACATATATGCAGAAGTAAAAATAGTAAAATCTGAAATATTAATTGTCTCACCTGCTGTGTCAATTTACCTATTTAATTTCCTATCCATAAAAAATAGCATCTCTAGACCATGAGCTGAGCTGTCTTCTCAGCAATCCCAGTGAAAAACAATATAGAAAAAAAAAAAAAAAGAGATAGAGATTTTAACAAGGAGGACAAATATCAGAAGGATACTTTTTTTTTTTTTTTTTTCCAACTTATGAATATTTTTTAAGACATTACATTGCTTCTAAACTGTCTTGTCTCAGGTTTACCAATGTTACCAATGGGGTACTGTAAATTAGTCCTGGATCCAGAAAAAAAAATATTTTAATTGGAAGGGGAAAAAAAAAGCCTTTGTATTTATTTATTAAAACCTGTTCAGACCATCTGCATAGATAATGCTGCTCAGCTTTCTATTACCTTGGATGTAAACATTTCAACAGGAGAAGGTGTTTGGCCTATTTGAGTCACCTTCTGAACTCCGCTGGGTTTATCTTTCTTTATAGGCGAAGCTTTGTTTACCTAAGATTTGAACACTGATTACAGGCTCCTGAGAAATAGGAGACCATTTCTGAACACTGTCAACTGTAATTGGTTCCTGTTGAAGCATAACTCCCTCAGAAGGGAAAGACTTCGGTCATACAGCATTGTAGAGAAAGTGACCAAACATTGATGATGCTGGAGTTTTATTTTAAGAAAAATCTTGTAGGGGCCAGCAAGGTCTGCCAGTCCATGTTTAGAGATGCACTGAAACACAGTGTGCAGTGTGAATGAAGCATATCTTGCCTGTTTCTTTTTTTTTTTTTTTTTTTTTTTTTTTTTTTTTGTATGCAGGCATTAAAATTAACACTTCCTAATGTGATCTGAAATATAATAGTGCAGCTGTCTTCCTGTTTCTGGAGGTGTTGGTGGTAGCAGAGCAGTCAGTTGCAGGATTGGCATTTTATTCTCATACCAGTGACTAAGCATCTGCTCCAAAGCCAATTCACCCTGTGGCACTCTACTCTCATTGTTCCATGGGCTCTGATTAAGGCCTCAAAAGACCAGAGGAAGCATTACTTTTTGTACAGACTAAAGAAACAGGAATTTTAAAACTACATTTATGCTTGAAAATGTTTTATTTGTTAAGATAAAATCTCATACTACAGACTGAAGGCAGCCAGAATAAACCAGAACAACTTGTGTATTTCCTTCAAGGACTTTCAGACACTTGGTATATGGACAATTCCTTCTGTAGCTTTCCAGACAAAGAATTCTGAAAACACTGTTGCAGTGCCTCAAAGTATAGATCAAGAGCAAGATCTTAAAGTCATAATATCTTTTTATTATTATTCCTTTCCTTTCCTTTCCTTTCCTTTCCTTTCCTTTCCTTTCCTTTCCTTTCCTTTCCTTTCCTTTCCTTTCCTTTCCTTTCCTTTCCTTTCCTTTCCTTTCCTTTCCTTTCCTTTCCTTTCCTTTCCTTTCCTTCCCTTCCCTTCCCTTCCCTTCCCTTCCCTTCCCTTCCCTTCCCTTCCCTTCCCTTCCCTTCCCTG
>CM021731.1:8916008-8981412 GCA_011075105.1 Heteronetta atricapilla | reverse complement strand
AACAAAAAAAAAAAAAAAAAAAAAAAAAAAAAAAAAAAAATCCCTCTCAAAAATTTCCAGTCTGTGATACAGTTATTTAAAGCAACTTAATATTAAACAATCTCATAGACAAAAATTAAGAAGAAATAAGTCATTGAACTTAGAACAAAGATCAGATAATGAATACTAAACAATTCAATAAAGTTTTGTTTTGTTTTGTTTTGTTTTGTTTTGTTTTAAACTGGCTTTTATGATTCAAATACAGTCAGTGGATATTCACATGACAATATTATTCTAAAATGTTTCCATCACATCCAAAATTTATTAAAATAATCTAATCAGTTTAAACATATTGGAGGGAAGAAGAAGATATGCAATTATCTCTTTCCCTAAATTGTTCTTTGATTTGGTTTCAAGGTCCAAAGATCCACCCATTTTTTGTGCTAACAGCCAGCACTGATGTCATGGTGAGAAGCAGAACGGAAGATAAAGGTGGAGGTTCAATTTGAAGATAAATTCAGTAAAAACATTAGAAACTACTGGATAAGAAAAGCAAACAAACATCCCACAAGTCCACCTCTGGTTTCATAACTCTTCCTTGTTTCTTGATATATCGCAATATCCTTCATTTCCCCTTTTAATCATGCAAACCTACAGCTGTCTTTTGATACATTTTTAGACTCAACTTCAAGTGCCTTACTTGATACCATATGTCATACATTTCCTCTTCTTTTTGTGAAATGGTTTCAGATAGAATACATTTAACCTTATTTTCCTGCTGTCTGGATTTTGTCTCTTGGTATGCAGAAACCTCTTTCTATCTTGAATGTTATTCATGTTAAGTTATTATATCAGTTTTTGAATACAGGTTTTTAATACTGCACAGTTAATCTTCTTAACTTATATGAGAGGTTAACAACCCATTTATTACAAATTGTACCATGATGAGGATAGATCCCTGCACAGAACTGCTAAAGGGAAGTAGAAGATTCCTGTTAGAAAATTAGTATGTGTAAGATGGAAACAAAAAATGAAGTGACAACAATGACATAAAATAGACCAGACTAGCTCTATCATACAATATCCAGATGCTTTTCTCTTTCAGCTGCAATCTTACCTATCACTTCTACCTTGCCATCACATTAGCTTTTAGCCATTTATACTTGAATACACAAAAATAATTTTCAGCATGGGGATTTGATCTACTGTGTTAGATGGTAAAATGTGAGGAAGAACATCAAATGTTTTTAACAGACACATATATGTGCACTGTTACATTTCAAGGATTCTGAACATTAAAATATAAGTTTAAGAACAGTACTGAAGTTCATGTTGTTCTGCAGGTTACAGTGGATTGTTTCTATCTGAACAATAGTCTGCTTTTACTCTTGTACAATTAAATTGTATCTGACATTTCATACTGTCTTCTGAGTTCTTGTCTTGGATTCAATTTGTATAATTCCATTCTTTCTAGTTCAGAGAAATGTAAATTGATATTCAGGAACTTTTCTGAAATGCATTGCTTCTGAATTTCTGTTTCAGTTTATTTGATTATTTTTACTTCATGGTACTGAAAATCCCAGATATTATGACAGGTGCAAAAGCTAAGCAAGACCCCTGAAGATGTATAGTTCTCTCCCTCTGAAATTAAGCTGTAAACTAATTCGCAAATAAATTATTTAATGCCAGGAAAGAGAAAAATACTGAAAGTCCCGGATCCTCCAATATACTTTCCTGTTGACATCTTACTCATGTTCCTTACTATCATTTCTTCTCCTTCTCATGACCCATTGCTCATTGGCATTGCAAGAAACGCCAGTTCTCTCTCCTTTCCCTTTCAGAGTGCCCTGTCTATGATACTCTCTGTGGGGAGTATGGAGAACTGGGAATAAAAAATAAATAAAAATGTCCTTTTGAAGCACCTAAATGCATAAAGGTTTCAAAGTTGTCTTTAATTTACATATATGAGTAATCTCCCCAAAAACAATGAAATCATTTGCTTGTTCCTTCTGAATGGGTCTCAGATAGCTTTACATAAAAACATCTTAGTCTGCAATTAAATGCATAGGCAATTAATGCCCATGTTTGACAGACTGCCATACAGAGCCAAATCCTACATCTGAAGAAATCTATGAGTACTTAGTGATCACAGAGCACAAGAGTTTTGGCTTTAAAACAACTTTGAAAATAAATATTCAACTCCCAAGTTCTTTCCCTTTGTCTTAAATTGTTCGCTGAAGTTGCTTGAAAAAATATAGAAATCTCTTTTTAATGGAAACGAGTTTTTTTTTTTTTTTTTCTATTATTATAAATAAATTCAGCACTAAGTTTCATTCCTCATTTGTGTAATGACAATAATGATTATGTATGCTTATTTTTGTGGCTCTCCTTGCCTCCTTTGAGAGAGTAAGTGTATTTATGATTCTTTTCCTGACAACAGACACCAACCTTTACATCGAACCTTTATTTCCCTTCTTAAAATATACTGGCTTTTATTGCTACATTGGAATCAGAGCATCATAGAATCATAGAATCATAGGGTTGGAAAAGACCTCCAAGTTCATCTGGTCCATCCATCACCCTACTACCAATGTCACCCACTAGACCATGTCCCTAAGCACCAATTCAAACCTTTCCTTAAACCTATCCTGAAAGTCACCAGAGATGGTGACTCTAGCATTTCAACATGACTTATGCTTTTCAAGAAGGATTCTGGTTGAATTTTGGTTGCAGGTTCTCTTACTGTCTTTTTCAAATTTAAGTCTTGTCAATTTGGAAGTAGTAGTCTCAAAATAAAAAATAGGTGGGAAAACTTGAACTAACTGCTGAAGTTATTTAATTAATGAAAGAAATACTCTTTATTTTTTTTCAAATAGGAGACCAAGAAGTAATTTTCATAGAACATATGTCTAAAAAATTAGAATAATAATAAAACACACACAAATCCCACTTATCCTATGACGTAGTAAATAGATACCAACTTTTTCAGTAGTGAATGTGGTCTGCAGAAGATGAAATCTGGGATTGTCCAATAAATGATTGTTGTACATCATTCCATCTTTATTTTGGAAATTGAATATATATTTTCCTCAAAAAAGCATAAAACAATTACTTTCAATGACATTTAGGTTCTTATGCACCTCATTGAAAATGAGACTTAAGTTCCAAGCCAGCTAAGCACCCATGAAAGTAATTTGATTTACAATTTAATGGAAATAAAAATATAATTAATTTATATTCATCTAGTTACATACACAAATACAAGAATTTAAATTTAGGTACCTAAATTTGGGGACTGGACTAAAATTATTTTTCTTATGGTTTAATCCCCAAACTACAGAAAACATTTAAACTTGTTTTTAAATACAGTCCTGTTGAAGCACATTTTATCACATATTCTTCCTTCTATAAAATCTATTATGAATACAGTATATTCTGTATATATACTATATAATATATATATACTATACAATATAATCAAGATCAGTCAAAACTGGAGGGTCACCAATGAAAAAAAAAATATTCAATCTATTTTTTGTTCCAGTTTAACTCTTGCAGTAATTTAAAATCAAGTTAGTATCTGTTTGGGACATTTTCGAAAGATTAAATCTGGATTTGTTTCTGACCATACTGCTTAACCAAACAAATCTGGTGTTGTGGGTACAGCTGAACTGTGCCTTTCCTTCCACTCCCCCCACACCCTGCCAATAAAATTAATCATTTTGAACCAGGTTTTAATTGCTTTTACCCGGATAGTTAATGTGGCTCATGAGAGTCAGTCAGTGATTTGTATGAGTAAGATGTCAGATTTTTTATATGTAATTGAAATCTTCAGCATTTCCAACTGTCTTCTACTATCTGTTTTAAAGTATTTCCTTGTTTATTATCTTTAATACCCTGTGGAATACACTGATTTTAAAAAATAAAAATAAATACCAAATACCTAAGTTATTAAGTATTATCTAAGCCACTTGTTGCAATGTCAGCTAAAATAAATCACATTTTTCAAGGGATTCTCTATCATCCTTCTACAAAAATAACAGACATTTCCCTTTACTTTTTTCTATCCCCTGTTTAAGACTTTTATTTTGTGGTTCTGATATATCACTGTTTTTATAATTTCAGGAAAGTACCTTGAGGTTTTTTTTTTTTTTTTATTGTTATAAACTTTGTACAGAGATTTAAAATTTCTGTATTAACTATCTTTTACACTGTTTTCTTACTTTTTCTTACTTTTTGTTTTCTTACTATCTCCCTTCAAGGTAATCCTTTTTACAGTGGGTCATGGCTTTTCAATGTCTGCGTCAAAACACAATTGCACAAAGAAATAAAAGCCAAACTCACAAACTTACAAATGACAAGAAGAGAGGTCTTGTTTCCCAGCTTGCTTTTCAGCGTGCTTTCCTGTAAAATCCTTTGAAAGGCTAAAGGGCCTTTTCAGTCCAAGCACTAATCTGCAGAGCTGTATCAGTATGTTCAAATGTAATGAGATCCCAGTAAACAGATGCACTCTGTGTCTACACACTGAGCCTAGTTTACGAGCAGCTTATTTTCAGTCACTTTCAGGCAGCTAAAGAATATGTGAAATAATACTTTAACTGAAATAAGAATGTCTGTGCAAGGATTTGCACTACCTTGGTGAGACTTTCACAAATTTGCATATGAACAAGGCTTAAATCATGCAGAGAGCTCTTCCACAATCCAGACTCCCACTGTTGTCCATACTCTCCTTTTCTGACTCCCTTTCTTGATGGAGGTTAAAAAAAGTCAACTTTTTCCATTACTGCTGTATACATACATCCTCACAAACCTTTAAGAGAATACGTAAATCTTGTATTTGTGTCTAGTTGAAGAATTTTTGTGGTCTTGTTCCATGTTAAATGATGTCCAGACTTTCCATGTCCTAAATTCAGTGTGAGTTTCACAGCTTTTTAATAAGGAAACAGATTTTATGATTTAGACTAAACTCTACTGACTTCAAGGGTTTTGTTGTAAGTATCCCAGTAAGTATCCCAGGAAAAGTAAGTATCCCAGGAAAAGGCCATGGCATGGCAACCACAGGCTGATGAAGAGTATCACTCTTTCATTACTCCCACTCTTGAGTAATGAAACCATATCCCTGTTTCTTCCAACAAAAGATGACAAAATGTATAAATAGAAAGGTTTGTTAAAACAGAATAAAATAAATTATTTTTCAGAAAAAAAAGTAAATGAAATTAAGTACCTCAACCAACTCTAATTAAATTGAATATGCCACCAGGACTATTGTTGATATACCACCTTCATGACTACTGATGCTTAGCCAAAGAGAAAATGAAAGTTGGCTCAAGTCAAGGGAAAAAAACAACAGCATTATTGCTCCACAGTTTTCTGCTGTTTGACACATGGTTTGTATTGTAGGTACAGTCAAATCCCTTATTAAACCCTTTGCAAGCTGGTTAGCTACAGAAAGTAAGGTTGATCTATACAAATGGCAAAACTCTTTCAGGTTTTGTTTTGCTTTGAAAAAGTAATCAATGTCATTTGTTTTCTGATGACACATTTACGGGTTCATAATTAGAATAAAAATAAATCATGCCTCAGGACAAAATAATTCACTGTATAAGAGTTTTCCTCACAGATTTTTTTTCCCTCATCTCCCTTCAAAAGCAGGTCTGGAATCAGTATATATATATTCTACTGTGCTCAAGAAGTAAAAAACTGCAATATTTGAGAAACTGCAGCACAGAAATCTGACCTATTCTTTTAGACTTCAACACTTTATTATCATTATTATTTCTTAAAATTATTATATATTTTTACACTTATATGTTATAACTTTGTGTCTTTGGGATGCTTATATGTGTAGATGTGTAGAGGATTTCTGAAGGACATCAGAAGATTATCCATTAGACAAATAGCTGTTATTTTAGCTTGCCCCTGGAGGGTTTTTTTTTTTTTTTTTTTTTTTTTTCCCCAGGGACATGGGACAATTTTCACAATGAACTAAAGCTTCATCTTTCAAGAAATCTCAATTGCAGAGAGTAAACCCAATTAAGACCAAACCTCTTGGCCTCTGCAGAAGCCTGAGGACTGGAGGAGAATCTGTAACACCACTGTCATCCTCAACATAAATTTGCAGCAACTTGGCATATGACTGATAAGATGGTGCCTAAATATCTCACTGTCACAAAACAAAACAAACAAATGAACAAAAAACCATAAATCATGGCATGAAAGAGGCAGATTTCTATCAAGAAATCTCCATCTTCCTTTTAGTTTTGTTAATGCTTGTCTAGCCATGTTATTAGAAAGCCTTTCTGCAGCATGAGATATTTCTTTTTTCTCTCTGTTTTGTTGAGAGACATGATCAGGCAAAACATTTAAATAAGGGTGAAAACTTAAGGTATGTGAATAATGCCACTGCCTGGAGCAAAGCCAATATTTCTGGAGGACAGCAGAGATTTGAACTTTACAACTTCTTGTGTGCATATCTCACAGATGAATCTATTTACCTAATGGATTGTTTCTCTTTAAACAAAAAGAAAAACAAAATGTACTGTGCATTTGTCACTGTTGATTTGCATAATTCTAGGAAATGATTTTAAAGTTAACAACTATGAAATGAATTTTCAATCCAGCACAGAAATTATGAGGAAAAATAAATTTCTCTCATTTCTGAAGTGCCCTGCTCTGTCAAGGGTGTCACCCATGTCATATTCCCACTTCAACAGCAATGATAAGTGTTTACACACAGATCAAGCCACTTGCTCAACTTTTCTAGTGTGGTTTATGTTAAGTACAGAAGAAGGCACCAGGCTAGTAATCCCTGAAAGCATCTTTCTGATGAGTCAGATAGAGCTGTTAGCAAAACTCTAGTCACTCATTACCAGGCTTTTAACTCCATGTAGTGCAGCTCTGTGAGAAGAATGGAGTGAATTTTAATACTTTCCCATCCCGAGTTACTTGAGTTTTGCACTCAAGCAGCACTTGGAACAGGACAACAATAACTTTGATACTCCATTCCTTTTCAGACATTTTGACACCATTCTTTTCAACCCAACAGCATAAACATTATCTTACATATAAGAAAAACCGAGACTGTTTTACATTTTAAAAAAACTGGGCGTATCTTCAACTTCTCAGCTTTCTGTCACCAATCATATTATATATTTATATGCCAGATATTCTGCACCTAAAGTAGATTACTACAAGGCTGACTTTTAATTTCCTTAATTAATTTCATTGTGAAAGCATGTTTGAAGCTACATTATTCAAGGATTCCTCCAAGGTAACCATTTAACAGCTAAGTAACCATTAATTACTTTGCTGTAATGATACACATCTAGACAGATAGTGTTATACTGTGACATCTGAGCACTTTAACCTAAAGGTAGTTATTAGTACTCCCATGCAAAATTCATTATGGATCATATTTCATTAATGGAGTGTATTGTGTTCTCATCTGATTATGTACTTGTAAACGTTTATTAACATATCTCCCTGAGTGTGACCATGTTACTACTCAAAGGAATCCAAAGATTTTCATAAATGAGGTAGTATTTTTAAATTAAAATATATGAAATCATACAAGGTAAAAGTTATATGACAGCTCTTTTGGAACTGCTTGATGCATACACTGAAAAGAAAGAGAGTTGTTTAGGACTGGACAATGTATATAGTTATGATTAGATGTAAAGTATTTGAGAAAAATGATTAAAATTCAAATTTATGCTGCATTGCAAGAATTGTTAGTTGTGATTTATATTACTATAGGTGAGAAGACAGTCCAGACTTGTAGATGACTGCAGAGGTATAGAAATTGGAATAGATTAGATGACATAACAAGTCACCACCACTTCTAACATGCATGAATTCACCATGATACGCTTATTTGCTCTGTGCGCTATTTCTTTTTATCTAAATTTTCGTGTGGTGACTGTTTTTTCATTCACTGTGTTCCTCACATTCTTTTCTGCCTCACTGAGCTAAAGAAAAATGCATTTTTTAAAAACAAAATTTCCTTCTGGGAATAAATAAAAACAACCATATGTGAATTGTCTATCACAAATAATTCAGAAGCTGAAAGAGGAAAAAAAAAAGGCTTTGAGTACTCAGATAATGTTGGAAAGTTACTCACCTTTTTTCAATGAAATGAGTTACTTAGGAAATAACTAATTTACTCAAAGTCCACAGAGGCACGTACAAATTTGAGGCATGTATTTCTTCCAAGTCAGGTCATAGTCACTATATTATTTGTTTTACATAAACAAGGGAGAGGTGAAGGAAGGAACAGAAGGACACAGTGCATTTCTCCCACAGGAATTGTATTTAAGGGAAGATACAGAGATTCAAACTGGTTTATACTCAAGAGCTCAAAGAGGAGCCGGTACTTTCCAGACTTACTGATTGCCATAAACAGAAAGCAAGTTGTTACAAATGATGTAAGCTAGAACTGAGAATGAATGGAAGAGTAAATATTTTTCCCCAATGACTACAAGAAGTTTTATTCTTAGATCTGTAGGACAGAAAGAACTGCTGTAATCCCTTAGAACAATTTCCAACATCACATAAGCAGTAGGCATATGGGACTAGCACAAATATTTAAAACACTGCCTGTTTCATTACTATTCTTAATAGTTACTATTCTTAATGTGCCACAGTCGTCCAACAGTAAATTGATTAACTATTTATGACAAAAGATAGAAGTACTGATGTATAAGGAAAATCATTATTAAGACCATGCATTCTCTAAGTGCCTGTTATTTCTAGATCATTTAATGTACAGTTCCATGTTCCTTCCCTGCACAAAATATAATCTGCAACCCATGACCTCTTCCTGAAACTGGATATTCTTCCTAGTGACAAGTACTATTGCAGCAATCAAGCACTCATTCTTGTACTGGGACTCATATTCCTATAAAAGTACTGTTTAGAGAAGGATGAAGTATTTTTCTCTCCTGTCAGACTTTTAGGATCTTGAAATACCTGATTGCTAACCTATGTCATCTTATGCTAGCAAAACACATGATGAAAAAATTATGAAAGATTGTGTACCAACAAAAAAAGTTGTCCTTATGTTTTTAAAGGTATTTTGAAAAGTTAAAAAGTGATACAATGTTTAATCTGCTCTTGTTTTACAGAGATCCTCTTGCAGCCGTGTTTTCGATAAGTATGGCATATAAGAGATTTTTATTCATTATCTCATATAGAATCTCTCCTCAAAAAGAAAAGTTCTAATCATTAATCAAAGCATTAATCTTTACCATTATTTTCCTCCTGAACTGTGAAATTTTATGATTTGAACATATTTCAGTAGTAACAAATTTTAGATGTTCTTCCTATTACATGGGGCAGAAAAGAAACTCAGTTTCCAAATCTTGTAAAGGAAAGAAGGCATCTGGAAAATATTATGAAAACATTTTCACATAAATATGAGTCTGTCCATAAAAATGGGGATGGCCAAGATAGAAAGAGAAGAAAAGTTATTTACTATTCCACCAGGCAACCACTGGAAATACCTATGCACTGCTATGTACTCACAGAAATAGTAGCTTCACCTGCAGTTCTGCTTTTTATCAAAGGAGAAATAAGACTAAATCACTGCAGAGAAGCTAGTTTTGTCATGCCAAATGCAGCTGTTGATGAAAAGAAGAGATGTAAAGGGTTCTTGGAAGCAAACAAAGTGGGCCTCCCATTGTTGGAAAGGTACTTTTTCTTTCCTGAATCTGTTTGAAAGGTTGCTTTTAAATCCATTAAATCCAAGATAAGTGTTTTCATCTATCCTTTGGGGAAATGCTCCCTTTCTGTGTATTCTGACCAGCTGAGACTCTTATAGCCAGATACAACATCAGGAGGAGGTCTGGGGGAAAAGCTTGGACATGAGCAAGCTCAGCCATTGTGGCCGAGCAGGCTGCACCACTGCCAAGCACAGCCTGCCCCGTCCTATCCAGGGACTGATCTCAAGCCTGTCACTGTGTATTCATACCATTAAGCACACACACACTGTGAATATGCAGAAAGGATAAATATGAGACTGGTCTGAAAGCATGAAAATGGACAGTGTTTTCAGAGATGCTCTTTAAAAGGTACATGCAAATTCTGAGAGCTGAATGTATCCCACAGCCTTTAAAAATCAAGTCTGAATTGCACTTCACAATACATCAGCTCTCATAAAATTTTAGATGTAGTCCAGAGAAGTCGATTAATGTCAACAGGCTCCTCATTAGATCTTTTCATCTGATTATTTACTATATGTTCTGGTTAGTTTGTGGTTGTGCTTTTCACAGCTCCATGGTCTATATGTGGAGCATCCAGCACAGCTGAAATCTGCTGTATTGTGATCTTGATTGTTTAAAGCCTAGTTGACAAGATGTTTGCTTTGAGTTACAAACACAATACAGTCACTTCCTTCAGCTGCAAAAATCATACTTAAAATGGGATTCTTCTCCATGAGGTCAGACCCTGTCAACTGGAATTTTGTGACATGGTCCCACAATGAAAAATGTTGCTTTGACACTGATCTATCCAGATCTGTGGTTGGTAACACCCTCTTTCAGTTTTGCTTCCTCCTAAATCTCTAAATCAAGAAATAATTCTATTTATAAACAATTTCCTTAAGTAAGGCTGTCTACAATGTATACTGGGTTTCTATTTTTTTTTTTTTAATTATTATTATTTTTCCCAACAGACAGTGGTTTGTACTTTTTCTCCCCCATGTTGGTTGAGAGGTCAAAGAATTCAGCCATACTTTTTTTTTTTTTTTTTTTTTTTTTTTTTTAATTTCAGGAGGTGTGTGGATGAAATTTTACGTATGTTGCATGACTGTGAAGTTGGGTTTTCAATTGTTACTTTAACAAGAGTCATATGTTGAGCTTCTGTTCTACTAGAAAAACTATAGGCTCTGCTGATACATGCACATAATATTACCACCGAGAAAATTGGATCTACATCTTAATCTGTTTGCCATCTCTTCAAATATTACAATGTAAGTTTGTAATGAATTAGGAAACTGTATTATCTTATGAGATATTACTTTAAATGAGGTAACCATGTACCAATGGAAATTTGCATTCTGGAAATGAATAATTAATCATAACATCCTTTAACTGATAGAAGAAATAATTAACATCCAAGTGAAAAAAGTGGATGTATTCTCAGCTTCTCTGGTAGTGATCACGAAAACTAATATTTTTAAAACAGCTTTATTATTATTATTATTATTATTATTTTCCTCTATGACTATATATAAATGAGCAAATCTCTGTCTTAGTTACATTTCTATATCTCATTCAGGACTTCACTGAAGACAACTGTTACATGGAAATAAACACCCCAGATTTAAAAATAAAGTAAAAATTAGGCCAACATCCTAAGAGTTCCTTAAACACGAATCATGCATTATCTGAACATATTTGAAGTTATCTTTCCTTTCTGTGATATGATTTTAGGGAATGGACTCATAAAGAAGCTTGGTACATGTGGTATACAAGTGAAAATCCATTCAGCAGTCTTGCATGTGCATGTGTACACACTCCACTCAGTGAATTTCCTTCCATAGAGGCCTCTTTCTATCTCACTTTTTTTTTTTTTTCCTCCCCTTTAGCAGCATAAACAAAAGTTTTCCCACAGCTCTGAGACTCATTTCTTTGAACCTAATGAATATGTCGACTGGCTTTAGTTTCTCATTCATGGAAGTCATTCAGCTGTGGCATACTGTATACAGTTCTCCACTGTAATCAACCAGCATTTGTCAGCAACAGAAGGCCAAAAGCAATGTACATTGGGGGAACAATGGTCTTCTCAGTTATCTCAGTGGAAGCGTGCTAGCGCATAGATTGCACTCATTAGGAGCCAAGGGGTTCAAACTTGACACTACACTTCATGCTAGACTCTTTTTGCACTGAGATAATTTAGAAATTTCTATTACTTGTTTTTTTTTTTTTTTTTTTTTTTTTTTTTTTTTTTTTTTTTCCTTCCTTTTGAGTATTGGAGGAGAATACACAGGATCTTACAACTACAAAATTTAACTTTATGGCATTTCTTGTCTCTAATGATCAGGTCAGATCAGGCCAGATCCACAGAAACACTGATGCTAGACGGTATTCTTACCAATTCTCTTTCCTCTCAGGGAAGTTTTCAATTCAAATCAATCTGCAGAGTGCCAGAACATCACCTGTGGAGTGACTTTCATTTACATTTTCTTTGAAACAAGTATAAAGTAATATGAATCTGATAGGTTTTGCTTTTTTGTTTGTTTTTATCTGAAAAAGAAAGCAAGTCTGCCTTAGCAATTTGGATATATTTGTCCAGTCCTAAACAAATGTTAGTTGCTGAATAGTTGAACTGATCAGACTTGAATAATAATAGGGCATTCATTAGTGCTTTCTGCTATGCAGAAATGGCCCTTGCAATTGTATATTTCATGTATTTGTTCTGCTTCTCTTCATATCTTACACCCCTCCTCTGTATGAGAGTAAAGAACTGTGCTTCCATTTTGACTAAGCCAATTAAGTCTGTAGACTGAGGAATAAAGATGAAGAAATAGAACAGCCAAACACAGTGTTTTGACTTGTGATAGTTTTAAAACTTGATTTCATTTCCTGCATGTAAATGTTCAATTTGTAAATCTCAGTCTGAACCTCAGACATAATTACTGATTTTCTGTCACTTTAGACATAAATAGATTCCAAATTGGTTAGGTGTAATTATGAAATATTCAAGGGCAGAACTGAATGCATTAAGTGCATTAAACAACTGAAAACTTAAGGTGTTCACATTTCCTGTCAATGATTAAAGCATGACTCCTTTGCTAAATGCTCCCCCCCCCAAAGGTATTTGTACTGTATCTGAATTTTTAGATGCTGAACCAGGTCCTTTGCATGTAAATGATTTTGAGTAGCCCTATTCTTACAAATGTATGTTTTTGTTGCTAAATTGAAGACTAAATGAATCATCTGGTTGTCAAATATTCAGCTGTCATAAAAGCATATCCTTCTTAATTGACTACATCAAGAAAATGAACACAGGTTACAAATTTAAATGATTATACTTTTAACTGCGTGGTTCACACCAAAAGTTTACTATGTATTATAATTTGCTTTGGAAAATCAATTCCTATCTCATTAAAATAAGATACTTAGGAAAAAAAAAAAATCTCAACATTTTTCTCTTCAGTTTGCTCAGGATGAAACCTCAGATGTAGCTGTGTAGCTTAACAGGGAGGGGTAGGAAAGATCTCAGCCACTGCTGCCACGTGCACTATTCAGTTTAGAGAAGTTTACCTCATAAATTAAACTATTCCAACAGCTGAATTAACACACAAAACCTTACAGTTCTACTTGAAAAGATCTACTCTGGAAATAAGTTTTTACTGGGATTATCTTTTGGTTCAGTATGACAGAAAAGTTTTGAAAAATTTGTTTCATTGACTTCTCTTTTAGCAACCAAGTGTTCAAAATACAACTAAAGTCAAAAGAGATCTGCAATGCATTCAAAGACTGGTCTTCATAAATAATAGGCCTTAACCATCAACCTGATTCATATATGTTTAGGGGTTTATGGAGTTTTTCAAAAATTCTTTTAAATGGGAATCAAATTACCTCTTCGTGTTGACCTTCTACATCTGTAACTTTATCACAAGATAATATAATGTAACAAGAGGTGCCATTTGGGGCGTAGCACTCAGTCTGTAAGAAATACATACTGTGCAATGGTGCTTTAAAATGTGTAGAGCTTCCAACAACATATCCTTACGGAAGTGGTTGTGAAACCTTGCCAGAGAAAATAACAAAGGATTATCATGATCTCTGTCCCCTCCCTCTACTCCTGCAGTAAATACTGTCTTTGGGTCATCAGAAAGTTCCCTTGAAAGTTCCATATCCATTCCCAACCAATCATACAGTGAATTATGGCTTGGAAAAAGAATCATATGCTATACATAGCTACATACAGCTTCATATACATATACTACATACTTCTTAAGTGCTAGGAAGCATGTGCTACAGCTATGCCAAGATTTATTCTTTTTGACAGTGGAGGTAAATTGTACATGTGTGAAAAGCCTGATTCTATGCAAAGAGTTTTCAAACAGGGTAGCCTAATGGTCTGGAAATCAATATAATATGGAGCAACAGAAGTGACGGTTTGCAGATCCATCAGACTCCAGAGAAATCAAGCTCCTTTATTTTGTAATTTTGGCCACTGACCCTGAGAGATGCCTGGACATATGTGTGCTTAATGCTGACTGCCCTATTACCTACCAACTTTTGCAAACCTGAACGACCACTACAGCAAAAAACAGTTGAGCATCTGGAATTTCCCAATATAGCACAAAGCATTATGAAATGTTTTCCTTTTTTTTTTTTTTTTTTAATGACAAAACCAGCTAGACAATGAAAAGCAACACTCTAATAAGTGCTTACACTATACATAAGCCAGAGATCTGGCTCTTCAGGTTTTATTTTCATGTAATATACTAACTGGATCTATATTAGTCTGAAAGGTGCAAGAATCTCTGAATTAAAATAAGCTTCTACTGCCTGCAAAGTAGATATTCCTTTATTGGCATTTCCCTGTGATTACAGTCATGCTTAGACTTGGTATGTCACAAATAATTTTATCAAATAATTCCTATATCACAATGTTATATCCTCATCACAAATGAAGATCATCCTTTAGCAATCTCCCTTCTCTCCATATTTTCTATAAATATTTGATAAGCATATAAAACTACATAAAGGTACAATTAATTAGAAGGGAAGCCAATTAGCCTGAATTGAATCTTAACTTAAAATATAATTTGTTCAAATGTTTCACTTAAAAACCACTGTTCAGAATCTTAACTGATGTAAACTGACACAGCTTTGTTGCCTTCAATGAAGTTAGGCCAATTTATGCCACATCTGCTGCTAGTGAAGTCAATGTTTCACCCTGGATTTTATATTAGATAATGAAATACAATGTTTTCTAACAGCAGTAGCACTGGTCCTTCAAGTAATGGGTTCCTTCAAAGTAATTATTTTAGGAAAAAAAAAAAAATCCCCCCAAAAGCTTTTCCATCACTGTATAAATAAGTATAAATAAGTAAATAAGTATAACATACACTTACTTATATACAGACAGACAGATAAAAAGGCAGATGCATAAATGTATAAAACAGGATGTCCATTACTCAGAAAATTCACGCTAAACCTCTTCTAATGTGAAGTACAGAAGAGGAGAAAAAAATGAAGGTATAATTCAGCAAAATTTTATGAGTTGAACTAAAGATGTTTAAAATACACAGAGACCGGAAAAAGCAAATATGTTACAGGTGGTAGCATTATATAACTTCATAGGTAATAACTTAATGTTTTATGTCCATCGTAAATCTGAACTAAGCTTAGAGCTTCTTTATTGATTAAGAATGAGAAATAAACTGCAAGTAAAGTGATCCCAGATCTTTTAAGTTCATCCAGTTAAAAATGAGTTTTAATCTGGTGGACAATGACAAGAAATTTGGAATTAGGAGACAATAAAAGAAGCTGGGTTAGTTCTTCAGACAGTGTCTATTTATTTACCTCTGTTGAAAAAACCCTAATGCATTCCTGCTGAAGATCTGGCAGTTTTGTACAGTGCTTTGCAGTGTCAGTCTTGAGTGTGTTTTTTCTTTTATTTTTTTCTTTTTTCTTTTTTTTTAAAAAAGGCACTCTCTATACTTCCACCTGTACATAAGGGTTAAGTAAATGGAAAATCCTGTTCTTTCCTTAAACAGGACTGCTCGTTGCACGTTCATACAAACTACCCCAAAGGGAACCCTGGGGAATTGGAACAGGGCTACTTCCCCCTGCTCAGGCATGCAGAGGCAGGTGCATTTTGCATCCTGTTGTGATTTTCTAGGGCGTTTAATGCACCTCTGTGTCTCCCTGCAGTTGGATGTGTTCCTTTCAAGCACAGATCTGACTAGTGTAATTTTGCAACTGTTAAGACAACATTCCTACGCATTCCATACTGTTTCCTCAGAAGTCAGTGGGAGCAGAATATGGTTCTACTGATTGTTTTCTTGTATTTTCTAGTAATTGCTTTCTTGTGCTATATTGCGTTATCTAGAGAGAATGCCACTTGTTGCCTAACAAGCCCCTGAAGCTGGTGTAGGTCTGTGTTAGGTCGTCTCACTTAAATTCAGGGATGTACATTGTAGTCATTTGCATATGAAACAGTTTGTCCTGTTCAGTGAAGGTACAAATATAGACTCTGCAGTGGATGATCTCAAGGTTTAAATTAGGTTATCCTCAGGTATTTTGTGCATATACATGCTATGTTCTCTCTAAATATGTTCTTTCCTGCTTACTCATGGCTTACGTAATTAAAGTCTATTCAAACATTAGCTTTATTCTTCTCTCTAAATACTGCGGTTATTCACTCCCACATCTGGAATGGATTTAAGCACAGATTAGTCTGCTTTACTCCTTAGAATGCAGTGTAATTCACAACATATTACACTGTATACATTTGTGTAGATCATTTTTAATCAGATGCACAGCATGCTGTTCATATCCTTTTACCTTTTTATTATTATTTCTCATACTGTACTTCATCAAATTCAATTAGATCTGCCTAGTTTCATCACTAGAGATGGTTTTCTTCAAGTATGGAATGGGGCTGTAATATGCTGCTTCATATTGAAGAGGTGTTCAATAGATTTAACAATTCATATTCCCATTATTTTATGACTGTCACACAAAGCAATTTATTTCCTTTCCCAATCATAAGAATTGTACCATATTCCAGCCCTCTGCAGCTTGCTCCAATTGCTTCTAGTGTCTTCTCTATCACTTCCCACTCTTTTCTTTAAATTTCATTTTTTCCATCTTCAGTTTGACACACACTGATTTCCACTCCTCCACCAGACTCAGACAGGTGGGTTCCATTCCACCACCACATAAACAAGCAGTCTTATTAGACAGTAGGTGCATTCCCTTACTATTCTCCTAATCAGTTCACATTTACCTCTTTAAGTGCTTGAAAATAAACAAGCAGATGGTGAAGTCAGCTAATTTTACACACGTGTTGTGGCAGAAAATGAATCTTCAGGAAATGTTTTAGATGGCACTTTTTAAAACTCAGAACCAACCCTTTGCTTTCACTTTTACTCTTCACCTTTTTTTTTAGAATGTTAGGGAGGTATAAACTATACACAATACAGAAGCAGTGGCCCTTTGACATGTCCAGTGCTGCTGTCTGACATGACCACATAAACCAGCTGGCTCTTACAGATGCAGAGTGTAGGCTGAGGGGTTAACATCAAATCCCCCATTCTGTATGTCTCTAATAGCTACTGTCAGTCAAGCACCTTCCTCTTCCCCCTGGTTCTGCAGAAGACACACTCAAACTCCTGGCTAGGCTGTTGGTGTAAGCTCTAGCTCAGAGAAAGACAGTCCAGGCTGTTTTTCATTGCAAACCTAATTAATTCATTTACTTGTCTAGTTATCACCGTTGTAAGGGACAGGACATAGACTATTACATTTGTCAAAGCACGAGAGCAGGTGGGTACTAGTGCCTCCTCTCTGCCCCAGTTTCTCTCTGCACAATAAGAACTGGATTGAGAAGGTAATGACTCTTCCTACACAATCATTCACAGGATACAGAAACTTGTGCTACTGAAGGGGAAGTTAAGGGTGATTTCACTCATAGCTTAAACATGAAAAGGAAATCAGAAGCTAACAATGACCATGCCAGTTCAGATGTACATTATCCTTTCCCTGGTTTGCAAAGCTGAAACAATGGTTCATGAGAATCATTCGGGCACCTGGGGGGCTAACAAACTTACTGCAAAAATGACCAAAAAGAATAAAGCAATTTTTTAGATTTTGTTGATAGCTATGGACCGATAAAAGGAAGCTAAAACAAACATCCTTTCAGCTCCAGGACCAAATACATCATTGACTCAAGTCTTTCAAAACATTGAATGTTAAACCAAGGTTGGATCGGGCCTCTCATCTCTGATCATCCTTTCTATAAATCCTTCATAAAGTGTGTGTTAGTTTTATGGCACAGTCATAAAACAGCCACATGTAGAAGTAAATGACCTCATACCAGCTATATCTCTGCAGATAGATTCACTTGGCAGATAGCCAAGGATTGATTGACACACATCTTACAGAACTAGAGTTAATTAATATGTCTACCAATTCCCAAATGGATCTCAGAAAGAAGAGAATCTGTTTAATGCAGTAAGCAATGACATACTGTGTGTGGTCAAGAGACGATCACTAATTGCCAAGAATGCATTCTGGAATAAAGCATTAATGAATGCATATATATATATATATAAATAAAAATAAAAGCCATTCTACTTTGCAGTTCCTTTATTCCGTCAAAACCTTATGTTTAGAACATTAAAAATACTCATATTTCAAATATCAAAAGACATTTTTATAGAGAAAAATGGTTTCCAGACTATAAAGTCAACACTCAAAATGTCTGCTAATTTTTCTAGGAGAAGAAATTCTAATTTTTAAATAACAGAGTTCTCATTCATTTAACAACAACAATGTATTTCTATTCAGAGAAATTTGAAAACCTCAATTGCAAAACCATAAGGTAAGTTGAAAGAACTGTTCTTTAGAAATCACAGAAGCTACAAATAACGTAACTATGGATTCAGCAATAAAACATATCCTTAAATGAAGTAAGTGAGTGCTGAAAACACATAAAGAGTCTGGCTGCTAAACTGAAACAGTCCATGGAGCGATACTTAGGTTAGCTGGACTGAAAGTAAAATAAAGTGGATTTACTGATATTAAGTACTCAGATTAATAGGAAAATAAAAGTTTGGCTTTTCTGGAAGAAAAAAAAAAAAAAAAAGATTGAAATTAAATCAGCAAATAAACTGCAGGAGCACAAATACATTATAGTCTAATTTGCAGCCAGGAAAATCAGCACGGCCCTATTGCTTTCTGTGGGTGATACTGTTTTTCACAGAAGACCATGCTTATGTAGTTATGACAATCACTGACAAAATGTTACAAGAGCTATGCCATGCCTTCTGCAGTACTAAGCAAAAGTCAGAAAAAAAAAGAGAAAAGAGATTAAAATGAATGGGGAAAAGAGAGGAAAAAATATTATTTTTTCAAACACACACAAAAAAAAGTAAGGAAACAAAACGTAGGTCACATATGAAAACATGTTGATGTCTTAGGACAAATCTGACAAGTGGGATTTATGAAGGCGTAGCACTATTTTAATTCCCAGCTGGGAGAAAGCTGCCATGGTGTCAGACCGTACTCTGTAGCAGGAGACTAACGGACAAAGTTGGCCTCAGAATAAATGCACAGGCTGAACTACAAACGAGGCAGAATGGGCTCATTGGTATTTACTTAAGAGCCAGGCAGAAAGGATGCCATGTGGGAGAGAAAAGCACAGATCTGGTTGTGATTTATCAATCAGCACCAGAGTCTGGAGAGAGCAGGTCCTACCAGACCCACTAACTGAGCTGCAGAAAAGAGTGAGGGCATTTTGGCTGAGGGTTCATGGATAAACACCAATAAAGATTAAACAAGAAATATTGTTTTAAGATAATACCTCAGGATGGCTTCCAACTTCAATATATGCGCACACTGGATGAAAAGCCCCTGTTCCACAGGCGTACAAGTGGGTTTGGTTATAAGTCTTGAGTACCTTGATGAAATTAGCACATTCTTTCTGCAAAGAAAAGGAAAAAAAAAATGCATCCGTGAAGTTAATTTGGTGATTATGACTAATGGGAGTGCTTTCTGTGTTGTGGATTTATGGCTGAATGAACAGATTTTAAAGGTGTGATCATTTCAAGCTGTTTATAAGCATTTTTAGCACTAAGAATTTACTAAACAACCTGATTTAGGATCTCATTTAAATATCTTTGGTTGTCATTTAACAAAGCATCCAACCCTGAACAAAAAATTATACAATTTTAATCATTTTTGTTTCAGACACTCTTCATCTTTGTAATTTATGTCATTGCCATGATTGTAAGACAAAACCCATTTATAGAAATGTGTCAGAATGAAATAATGAAGAAAAATGGACCAACTGTTTGCTTGTATTCAATTAAGTAACAAATAGAAAAAAAGATGGGCCAGATGGAAGGAGTTGATGAAAACCAAATCATTGATATAACATTTCTACCAACAATATGAATGCTGCCTCGCCCCCAATGTCTATGTTTAGGGACCAGTTTTAGAAAGATGAATACATATGCTTAACTTTATTGGAACTGTTTATGACCCCTAAAATATAAGCTTTGTATATTCCACTTGAGTAAATTACCCATCATGAGTAATTCTAGTTCTCAATACTTAAAAATATTCTAACAGTCCCTAGCACAAAAATAATCTGTTATCTGTTAGTAAAAATGTTGTTATTAATGCCTGTTATTAATGAAATGTTATTAATTTCCATATTAAAATGCAAATGTCTAACCTGATAGTTTAGATTTTTTTTTTTCTTTATTTAATCTTTCCATTTCCATCAGGTCTAACAATGAAAATAAATGCCAATGTCTGTGAATCAGTCTACCAACACAATTCTATAATGAATTTCAAATAGGAGAAAAATAAGAACATTAAAAAAGAACAACCATAAAAATAATGGAGGAAACTTCAATGTATAGTTGGAGCCTTGTTAGTATAACACTCAGTTTTACTTCTCCAATTAGATCAGGGCCCATGGAAATATCACTTTAGCTACCACCTCTATAGAGATCTTATTGACTGTCATTATCTTGCTCTGTAACTTGCTTACTAATTAAACCAGATAATCTCAACCAGAAAATAATGGTTCTGCCATGAAAATGCGTGTGCAATTTGAGGCATGCCTTAGGCCACCACTGAGAAAAGCAGTGAACTTACATAAAATGTTGATTCCCTGCTTCACATAATGGACTGCACCAAAATGACTTTGCTCTTCCTATTTTATTGTTTATTTGCGTAATGGTTAATGGCAAAGTACTAAAAAGAGTACTGTACAGAAAAGCATATAGAATCCTGCTATGTCCTTGGCTTACTGCTGACAACTTAAGTTATCTTTCCAACTGAGATGGAAGAGAAAACATAGAGATAGTTAAGGGAATCCAACAGGAAATTGAAAGAAATAGAGATGGATGTTACCAGGGGTCTCTCTTAATTCTTTCCATTCTGACCTTTATTAATAAAAACACACACGAATTCTGGTGCATACATATTCTTCCTCCCCCATGTATATAAACACGAACATACATTTATTACATATATTCACAAACTGCTTTTCACTGTCACAATGGTAGAGCACTAAACAAATACCTGGCATAAATCATCAAAATTACACTGTATGTTTCTATATTGTTCTTAATACTGTTGTCCTTTGTTCTTAAAAATAAAAGAAATATGGAGAAACTGTGAAAATGTATTACTAATTCAAAATCTGCAAGAGTAAAAATGAGCAGATACCATAAATTCACGTAACATTAAAAAAGAAAAAAAAAAAACAGATCCTTACATAAACTCTGATATTCTGTGTTCCAGCTGATGCATCAAACATTGACACTGCATAATTTAAAACTGACCAATGGTTTGTGCATCATTAAAGCATTCAGAATTGCCTTCCTTAATGTTGTATCTGGTCAAATATAATCACACATCTCTTTCAGTAGGACTGTGCTTTGCCTTGTCTGATCTATCTTCATTTTAGAAATGTCTTTGTGGTCTGCTATTTAAGAATTGCCTACCTGAAGAACATGAAATGACAGAGGCCAATGGACACACATCTTTACAAAATTATGTGAGCACGTGGGCTATATCCACAGCCAGGGTAAATTACAATATGTTTTGCTGATTTCAGCGGAGCTATTCTGATTTATAGCAACACAGTATCCTGTGACTCTAAAGATATTTGCTAAATACTGTTCATCTGCATATACTATACAGCAAGAAGGTTTTAGATAGCTAGTATTTTAGAGGTGAGATGGAAAACCCTTCTTCACTTATGGGCAGAGACTTCTTTGATTTCTTTGGAGGGAAATTAAGAAAAATTCTACCGGCTTCACTGAATTATTCCAGATTAGTCTGTGGTTGGAAGGAGAAAAAAATAATAATTTAACTTTTTCCTAACCATATTTTTGCTTCAACTGTTGAGCTTCGATTGTACTGTAACTGAGTTAATGTCAGTAGAATTACTATTTCTATATATAATTGCTCATATTATAAGCAATTTGGTTTATTCATCCCTGCCTTTAAGCTCTCTTAAATTCATTGTGCAACACATTTTTTTATTATAGATGTCTAAGAAATACACTACCTAGTTAAACAATGGGGAAGGTAAATACTTACAGCAATAAACCTTTGACTATAACAAATAAAACTGTATAACATTTAAAGTCCCTAGTCCAGCTCAGACTGGTCATATAGCTTCCCTGTGTTTTATAGCTGCATAAAGGAACCATTAAGATCCATTCAGTAAATTCTCATACACCTCCCTAACAGATTAGGTTTCTTCATATATTTTACATGACTGTAAAAAAATAAATAAAGAAGGGTATTAAACCACAATAAATGACATCAAAGTAAAGTTACAGTTCTGATTTAAGCCCTTGTCAACTCAAGAAGTTCAAAGTGAAGTTTCTACCCTGCCTGGGAAACAGGACTATTCTCACTGGAACAATAGCAACAATCTCTTTGATTTCTATTACAGTGTAATCAGAGTCCTTCCTTTGCCTAATTGTGCTTAAGTACAGCTGCACAGATACAGCATGATGTGTGGAAATGTCATTGTACCTGTGAGTTTGCGAGTGATACACTGAGCAGAATAAGAGTAATAATAATAATAACCTATACAATAACTACTTTAACAGCTCTCCATGATTCATTCAAACTCCAAATTTCAGCATACATGTATGCCAAAGAAGATATTACAACCAGAGAAACAGTGTGTGTTTTTGACCCATATAGTGGGTCTACCACTATATGAGACTTGGGAGACTGACTCAGATGTCCAGGATCTCTTTCCCCAACCCTGCCCTGGCTTCATAGCTTGGACAGTGGTATTCAGCTGAGAAATCTGGCACTCAGCTCTGCCAGTCCCAACACTGGTGGCTACATCAATTTGACTACAAAGCAACCACCAACCACCTTGGCTGGAGGCCTGGAATGACTTGGTTGTCTCTAACTGGGCTTGTCCTACTTGGCAGCCACATCCCGTGCTGCCAGGCCCTCAGGCCAACACTGTATTTTTAGTATGAAGTTCCATGCCAGCAGGAGGCATTTCACTATATGGTCTCAGAGCGTAAGATACTGGAAAGGAAGTGAAGACTACAAAAGAAGTGTAGCATCTTGGTAAACTACAGCATTTGGGAGAAAATATTCAGTGGAGGAACAGGAAGGAACCAAGAGCCAGAAGTTGTAATGATCAAATTATCAGGAAATTTAAACACTGTGTCCACACATGAGTTCAGCCCCAGGTACCTTTGAATCCATTTTTGCTCTTCCCAGGAAGGGAACACTGTTTAAAGGGAACATATTCTGGACAAATTCATATCCTTTGAATATTGTTGTTTAAGGAAGAAAATTAGACTTTCAAAAATTATTTTTGAGGTGGAAATATTTTTATTTTTATTTTTTTAATATTTGAAAGCTGAGTGGAGGGGGAGTTTAAAATACTTCTAGCCTAATAATGTAAATGAATATATGAAAATGAAAGCAAAGTTTTCAGAGTTCTTTGTAGGCAGGAAAATATAACTTGGATAGGTAATGAAAATACATTTTAAAAAAGAGAAGTACTGGAATCACCACAGTGAATCACTAGAATTCTTCCACCTAATAATCCTGTTTCTTATAATGGGTAGTTTCATATTAAGAATTTTTTATTGTCTGCATTAAGCTAAACACAGGTTTATGCCCTAAAGCTTGAGTTTATATATACATACATATAGCAGAAAGCATAAGTGATTGCATACGTTACAGAATGATTGAGGTAGACATTCAAAGAGAAAATTAGGTACATCATGTGGGAGTTACTGCAGTCCTGAAAACTCCCACTCATTTGTCTTGCCTAGTGCAGGAGAGGATTAATCTTAATTTATATTTCAATAAATAGCATAAGGTTTCCTGAGAGCTGTAGGTTCTGCCTTTGGCCTTGTGCTGAAGCATCTCAAAATCTAAGCAGCTAAGCCCCAGCATCATGTCTGGAGACTTTTAGAATAGTTTATGAGGTCTTTCTCACTGACAAAGGGAAATTCTTCAGAAAGCTACTTTATTTACTTATTTAATTATTATCTTTTCACCATGCAAATTCTGGAGCTGCTACTGTGATGACATGATTGCTACTATCCTCTAAAGCATACCCAAAGAAATGGTTAGCGCTCCTTCTTGGTTATACTATGTGTTATACTGGAAGTTTATTGAAATTAAAGTAGCTAAAATCATTCCATCATACTAAGGTATTGCAGTGAAGGAACCAACCTTACTGCAAGTCCTCCTGCACCTGCACTACTCTTATTTGTAGTACAAGTTGAGAAATTGTTAGATTGTCACTTACAGTCAGAGTGTGAATTAATGTCAAAGAGTTCCAGTGTGTCTGGACAGAGACCTTAAGTCTAAATTTTAAATCCAAACATATATTACAAATAAGGGCAGAGGGCCTGTCCTGAAGAGAAGATAAAGCATTAATTAAGCTTTCCAGCAGGACACCCACCATATGACTATCAGTATGTCTGACACTAACCAAACATACACACTTAATTTTTAAGAGATTTCCAATATTTATATATCCAATTGATAGAAAGGATTATGTAGAGAGAGATTATCCTGAAAAAATAAATTACAAAGAAAATGTCTGCAACAAAAAGCATAGGAGCCAAAAGCAGAAAGATTGAAAAACAAACACTACAGATATATAACACTGATTAGACTGTGTTATGCAGACTTTTCCCGGACACTTACAAAAATAAAGTCCATCCATCTGTCAAAACATCTGCTCTGCATATGAAAATTAAAACTGAATTTAGGTGTTTTTTATGAGTTTCCAGTAATTATGTCTCCCCAAGAAGCCTGGAATTTACATTCTTCACTCTGGATTACTGATGCAGCAAAGAGTTTTCAGTTATATATTTTTTTAAGGGGATGTTTAAGGAGTAAGTCCCACTGTCTAATTAATATCCAGGCTTGTTTTCCTTATTTTAAAGAAGATGTTTCTATTAAAAACCGATCAAAAAAAGCCTAAAAACTGGCATTGATGTCTATACTGCTTCACAGATATTACGGAAAATATAAGTGGACAGATTATGCAGGGCACTGAGTAAAAGGCCAAATAATCCGTTACAGTATCATTAGCTTCAACAGTTTTCTCCTGATTTAATCCAGATAATGATCAGACCCTGTCATACATTCTTCCTTTATTTCAACCTTTCCACATAGCTACGTGATTAAAATATCAGAACGTTTTGTCTAAACTGGATAGACAAGGGGATTTAAAGCTATCGTCTAACAGCTGGACAAACGAAACAAATATGTGTTTTGTCTTTCGTATCAAGTGAACAGACAGTTTCCATATTAAGTCCCATGCATGAGTTTAATTATTATTATTATTATTTTTTCTGTCTAATTAGTTGAATTCTCAAGAGGAAAGGTCAGGAATCCATGGAGAATAAGTAATCCCTGATATTACTGCGGTCATTCATATTTATCACACTGTTGAAAAATGTTCCCAAGTTATCAGGGAGCTTTTTTACTTCTTTCTTTTGCCGGTGGTCTACTGCCAGCTGCAATCTGTTCAGTCTCTATTGGCTATCTTTTTCAGTATGCAATAGCACTGTTTCAGGGAAAATACTTCTGGAGTGTTAGTGCAATAAATATATATTTAATTCCTTGTACACAGATGAACAGTTCTCAGCTAGATCCTGAAAACACTTTAGCACATCAGCAAGCATGTGCAAGGAAGCCCTCCTTAGTGTGAGCTCTGCATTGCATATGCTTTCACAGCTACACATTTAATTGCTGCTTGCATTTTATATATATATTTTTTTGTAAAATATAGTAAGATTATTTAAAAATTTGTACTGTTTCCCTATTTGCATTACAGTAGCACTTAAAAACATTGGTCAGAAAGTAAAGTCTGCTTTAAAAGGCAGGGAACAGGGCAAGTCATTCCAGTCCTATTAAATTGCAATGATCCTTTTAAAATTTTATTTTATTGGAGTAAGCTAATTGGTAACACTGCTGCAAAACCACTGCTGAATTGTCAGTAATGGGACTATCTCCCAGTACTAGAAGCTTTGCACAGGGTTTGATGGGTGGGAAAATCAAGCATGGCACCTGTACTCCATGAGATAACATTTCAAGTGAACCTGAATAAGCACATGTAAGATTTTAGAGTGGGGGAGGCCAGCAGTGCACACAGCTGGCATGAAAACATTTGCAGACTGTGATTTACTGCTGTGTATCTCTCAGTGTTTGGATCAATAACTTCATTTCCATCCCTGTTTTCTCATTACTGTACCTTGTAATCAGCAGGTTCAATGTTTTATGGTCCTACCCTCTGAAAATCTGTCTGCAGTGAAGTTAGTTGAGCAGTTGAAATACTGGGGTCTGTGTTACAGAGGGGATTTCTATTAACTTAGTTCTGAGTTCATCACTGAAAATCCGTTAAAAATAATTATTATATATATATATTCAATAGAAACCTTGCATATCTCTTGGCAAATAAAATACCTAGTCTTTTTTTTATAAATCTATGTTATTTTCTGAACTGAATTCTAATTGTACTTGGAAGATCTTCAGTACGTTAGAGCTCTGAAAAAGCTGCCAGGTCCTGAGATCCGGTGGCCCTTGCACTGTATTGTGATCCACAGGATTTGACCCCTCCCAAGATGCCAGGAATGACACTACTCTTAGATACGGTCACCACTGCCAAAATGAAAGATGAATGCTTGATTAATTCCATATCTAGACTTTCCTTTGCTGTCAAGCCATTCCCTGAGAAATTTCAGACTGAGGGTGCTGATGAGGATTGATAAGACATTCTTTCTTGCTTGCCTAGTGCAGCTTACTGTACTTCCGGTTATCTTCCCAATTAAGTTACGCCTGTTATCTGTCTGATTTTTTGATATGACAAGAGTTCATGAGAATATTTAAAATGTATAATTTACTCAAGTTGCAGGATGTCTGCATGAATTTAAACCATTAAAGCATCAAGACAAAAAACAAGAAGCTAACTAACAAAGTATGTGATAAAAAAGCCACTAAAAATAAAGCAGATATATCCTGATTCCTTCAAGCCTCAAACCTGCATGCCATATTAGAAAACAGTCTAGTTGTCAGCACACTTGCACAGCAGATGGAAAGCTTTTTGGCTTTCTGCATTTCGTCAATGAGGATGAAACAAAAAATGACTCTCTGCCTGCCTGCCTTTCTGTCTTTCTACCTGTAAGGCTATTGTTCACTACTGGTACTGTGGACCAAACACATCATTAAATAGGTCTTCAAACCTTTGTTATTATCACTAGTCATATGGCCTAGCTTAAGGTCTTAAGAAGTAAAGTTTCTCCAAATTGTTCTGTGTTCACTATGTTCAAATTAGGAGACATGGTTCCAGTCCATAAATCTCTATTTAGCAGATGCAGATAATAATTGTTCTAGACCTGTGAACAGCTAGACATATGCTAAGAAAAGGCTACAGTACAACATACCTGTTTTAATGACCATCTCATATTTTTGTACATTTTGTGTACAAAATGTGTAGTTAACAAGACAAACCAAAGTCTTTCGTGGAAGCAGTCCAGAAAAACTGTTTTCAGGATTTTGCAAAAATAACATGGTTGTTGTACACTGAACCCATCCAGGAGCTTTAGCAAGAAACTTATTTTATTTTGAATTGTTATGTTTTTCAGTAGTATTTACTTCCTACAGAACAGAATTAAGTTATTTAAGTAACAGAAGAGTATTTCAGGAATAACTCAAAACATTGGGAAGCCTTGAGGTCAAATGGAAAGCAGTCCTTTTCCTACCATAATTTTAAAACAAAACTGTTTTTGCTCTATAGACTAAAGCTGTCCCACATTCCGGGCATAGCTTTATTAGCAAAGCAATGAACTATGCTGATTGGTTTCAACTAAGGCAGTCTCACCAAGCCCAGCAGCAATTTAAGTTGCGACCACAGTCTAGATCGAAAGAGTCTGTCCCAGCTATTTCTTCTGTTTGGGTGGGGTAATCACCTGACTCCTGGAGAAATCTGATTACATCCTGCCTTTCCAAATAGAATCAACACCTGCTAATTGGGTGGAGTATTTCAGACAAACAGGTTGCCAAACCTGCTATATGCACATAAAGCACTTAAGACTCCCTATCAGTCAGCTCGTCTTTATTCAGCATTAGACATATCCTGTAATGACTTTCACTCACAACCACCTAAAATAAATATACTCAAAGCCTCTGTGTGGAAAGTGAATGTAAATGTGTGAAGTGTTGAACGGAAGCAAAAGACTGTGACATTTATAAGGGAGAGTTGCTTAGCAATATGGGGGCCTGTAAATAAAAACACTCTGTAGGCTAGACTATGAAGTTACATGTTTCTTATTGTGGGAATCTTTACATTTGGGTATGGAAATTAAGCTATTCTGAAACCATAGAGAGACACTGAACTGGGACAGAAGCCTAAAATTTCCAGTCAGTAAAAAAAATGGTACCAAATGGATTTATTTATTTATTTATTTATTTAAACAAAGATCATTTTGAACAATCAGGAAAAGAAAAAAAAAAAAAAGAAGAAAAAAAAAGAAAAGACAGAAATATACAGGTTATTTCCTTATTTAGTGTTCTTAATTTTCTTGTTCCACCATCTTCAAAATACAAAACTTTCTCTACAGTAAAAAGTCTTTTTTAAAGAAGATTAGTTGACATGAAGATGTGGAAACTGAACAAAGCATTAGCTTTGACATAGGAAATAATTATGTATCATTTCCTTGGTTATTTTAGGAACTTTCCCTATAACTAATATTTAGTTCTTTTACTTATTCCAAAAGAAACTTATTCCAAAAGAAACAGACAATATTAAACTTGTGAGCAGCAGAGAGGAATTTAGTGGAACTACTTGTTGGTGTATGCAAGTAACTGAATTGCAGAAATAAAATTAGTTGTAAACTAATTTAACAGAGAAATAGTGATCACATCTTGAGTATAAATATGTGATATGTGATCTTTGAGAGCAGACCTATCCTTAAATTTTAAACTGTACTTGCTTTTATTAAAGCAGCAACCTAAAAAAATGTTAATGATACCAAGAGAAACACTTTTCTCTAATTATATGTGCTTCAGCCTGAAGCTCTGAATGTAAACAGGGACTAAACATCTCAATATTTTTTACTAGTTATCCACTTATGTCTTTCTCTGAAAAGAAATATTTGTCCTGTATAAAGGACAAATTTACTCTGCCCATCTTGAGATGCAATAAGAAATCCAAAGTCATTTTAAAATAGCAATGGCTGGTAACCCAGCTTCAATTAAAAGTAATTCTCAGACTTGGTGAAGGCCAAACTTGTGTTCATGAGGAACACATATTGATAGGAAACTAAAACCCATAATTTGGGGAACAAATTTTCCTCCATTTCTCCTTTACTTCCCGTTCTCTGCCCCAGTAACTTCTTACTTCAAAGACAAAATGCTATTTCTACAAGACTGCATTAAATCTGATGAATATAAAGTTTCCTTCAGAGGCAAATTTCTATAGTCACACCTATAAACAAAAATATAACTCAGAAATTGGAAAATTAGTTTTCACTTTGATCTATGTCAATTTGTTCCCCACATTCAAAGACATAAATGACTTCCAGTGATACATAAATGGGTAAACTATGAACATCTGAACAATTACTAACTTAATACTTCCTCTGTATAAGTGTACAACTTGTTACCTTACAGTAACTGATTTGTCTTGGAAGGTTCATATAAAGAACATATGCAAATGTCTAAATGAACACAAGCTGTAGGCTTAACTTTTGAATGGACTCTGCCATAAATGAGGCTTTATGCCAGCAAGTGTCCAAGAACTAGATCTGACACAGCCACAGTTTCCCGGGAGGGGGGCGGGTGAAGGGGGGGAAGGGGAATACTTCTTTTTTACCACACTCAGTTCACTCCAGTTCACTTCTTCTAAGTGAAGAAACTGTAGGTTTGTTGTACTTGTTTCCCTTTCTGTCTTTCTATGTTGTGTTTATGAAAAGAAGTTCTATGCAGCAGTGCAAAATTTACAAAATGCCTCACTCTTCTCCCAGATGGTAAAAAATGCCTTAGCAGGAAATCATGCCCACATTAAAGAAGATATTTAAAGAGGATACCACAAGGATAAGGAGTGAGAAGACCCCAGAGTAATAATTTCTTCCAGGATTACCGACTGGGACAAGTGATAGAGTTGAAGAGGATATGCAGTGGCACTGTTTGTTTCCAAAGAGCTCAGAAGTCACATTTCTCTTTGTGGAAGTTAACATGAAGAGTAAATTCTGTTCTTAACCTCATTGGAGGTCCATTGTTTTGGATCTATTGCTTACCATATCCCTTCCTACTCTCAGGGGACATTCAGCTTTCCCCTTTCCCCAGGCTGGATGGTCCTGGGTCTGTATGCTCTATCAAAGGATTTCAGTATTATGCTGGAGACAGGGAACCAGAAAGAAAAAGGTTACGGTGATAAAAAATGGTGATAGAAAAGCTGGATATCTGTCTGTAAATGTCCTCTAAAGGAAGAACACTGAAAGAAAGGGACAAACTTCTCTTTGGTACACACAAAATGCCAGAGGTAATTTGACCTGATAAACTGTGACTATCAGATGAATTTAGAAGCAGGCTTTCCAGATCCAGCCAGCATTGTATATTTAATTTTCGGAATCCATCTTCAGATCTTTGTTTACAATAACAGATGAAAATAATTACTTTTGCTTTCTGCCTCCATGTTCTATTTTCCCTAAGGCAACAACAGTAATAAAATGAGTTAAAGGGAATGGTGCTCATTTGTGGCCAACTTTGTTTTTCCAAACTATCACCAGATATGACTGAGGGACACTTGCTAAGTTACACACCACTCTTTTTTTTTTTTTTTTTTTTTCCTTTTCAATGAAATCATTGCACACATTGCTTTGGAAATGTTAATCTTATGATTTAGGGAGGATCTGGAAAACTTTAAAGAAAGCAAAAATTTAGATGATACATGAACATTTTGACTTGAGTATTATCTTAACAAATGAGATAGTGAACTAAATTGCAGCCACATGACTCTACCCACATGAATCATAAACTCAATGATTAAGCCACACTTAATTGCAAAGACGCAGAATATATAGCTGTATTGTGTGTACCAAAAGTATATTTTTTTTTCCAAACTAGGAATAAGTTTCTAATCTGAAGTGATTCCAAATCACCACCTAGAGAGCTATCAAGTTTAAAATGTCAATCACAGTTGAATTTAGGTAAATGTTAACTAGCTAAAATCTAATGACACTTAAACAGCTGACGTAGATGTCAGATGATGTGTTGATACACAGAATTGTGCTGATACTGTTTAGCTACTAAGTACGATGATATGAAAGTCTAACTCTGCATACCTGTTTGTTTATGTGAGGGAGTGTATGGAGAAACTTGCTGGTATCAAGTAAAAAAGCTTCATACTCTTTGTATCTGGTTGAATACCACCATTTAATTCTCACTAGAAAAATCCAAGGAAAACATGATTTCACATTATATGCAAGTCTTTTATAAGTACCCGTCATTGTGTATCTTGTTCTATGTGACTCTGTAAAACTACTCATTGAAATTTAAAGATTTAAACAAATCAAGGCCAAAAGGGACCATTTTAACAATTTAGTTTGTGCTGGGATATTTAAGAGTGACTAAACAAATTAGATAGTCAAATCACACTTGAAAATAAAATCCCATAAGGTACCCTTCAGAAGCACATCTTTGTAGCTGTAAGTGGTAGAAATCTATCATACTCTTTATTTGGGATTTCTCTGATTATTTGTGTACTATGTAAACTACAGTTATGGCGCTTTAGCCAAACCTAGTCAAAAGTGTATTGACTAGATAGTAGTCAAAACTTTTTAAAATATAGTAAATTAATAGTTTAAGGACTAGAAGAGCTTTCCAGTCAGCAAACTAATGATCTATCCCTTCCTGCAAAAGCAGCTAGTGTTTCTAGTAACATTTGTAAATCACTCAAATTTTGCTTTGCTGGTTTATGACATCCCAGGAATGTCAAAGTAGAATTATACCTGCCTTTTCTTAATTTTTTTATTTTTTTTTTTTTTTATTTTTATTTTTTTTAGCAGTTACCCGTTATTTAACCCATATGTAATGTAATGCAGAGGTTGCCATGTGCTCCTCCTGGGATCCAGGTCCCTGTGAGATCTTAAAATCAAAATATTGAGACTCACTACTGAAGGATATGACTATGAACATGTCTGTATGGAAAAGTTGCATATAAAAGCTGAGAACTATTCTGTAGAGACCTTGTCTTCTTTGATCATCACTAAGATCTAGTCAGGAATCATGAGAAACGTTCACAGGGTTTAGAGCAACTAGAATGTCTCTCAAATGAGAAACTAAGGTTCAGAATAGCAAGAAAGCCTCACAGAACTGTTCATTTAGTAGAATTACATAAAAAAATATCATATTTGTTAGTTATATAGCCTTTAATTTTTACTAGATTACTGTGGTGTTTTTCATACTACGTAATGGAAATACTTTGTAATACTATGGACTTACATGGGACAGTGACTATTTTTATTATTATTACTTAATTTATATTTTGGGGGGAGTCTAATGGTTAACTGCTGTCAGAGAAGTCCTGCTTTGAGGTCTTTCAGCCTCCCTTCTCCCCAGTTTATCCATAGGAAAAAAGATCTAAAGCATATTTTATAAAGGTTTATCTATCTGTACAGTGAGCAAAGCTTAACTAATTATCATACACTAAGCCCTTCAAGAAATAGAAATGAGAATGACTGCTTAAGGAACAAAGGGATACCAGGAGAGCAAGAGCAGTCCAAGTAGGCCGCACTCCTTGAATCCCACACCAGCTGTCCTGAACTGCAAGCCTATTGCTCCCAGATTGGCATGACTGACAGTGTCAGTACAAGGAAACCCTCTGAAGGAGTAAAAAATGCTGGTAAATTACCTCTTGTAATTATGAGAGGAAATCTCTGAGGTCATAGCTGAGGTTAGGAACAGGGCAGAGACAGGGTTATACTTGCACTGCAGCTGCTGCAGCACACCTGGCCTATTAGTGGGGACTTGTATTTTCAGCACTCACTTTCTCTAGAGAGCAATAATTAAAAAAGATTTTTTTAAGACCTCAATGTAGAAGTATAGACTAACATTTAGAAAGTTCTGAACCATCACAAGTGAAGAGTATCTAATATCTTAGCAGTGTTACATCTCTGAAAGCAATATTAAATAAAGCATGTTTCATACTGCATGTTACTTGTCCTCTATTTCTCTTGTTCTCAGTAATGAGAACCAGTTGAGTTATTTTTATGTCCTTTATATTTCACACTCCCAAGGTAGTGACAATGGCTTTAAGGAATAAATAAGGAAGGAATAATACATTTCTTAAATGGTCTGTAATTACAGTTAAAGAAGTTACAGTAAATACATTGTAATGCACTGTTTTACAGCAATAACAAGTAGCAGTAATTATTCCAGGATGATTACATGAGCACACCAAGGTATATATTTCATCTTTCTAGTTTCTTACCAAAACTAGACCCACATTAAATATAAACTCCACATTTTTATTTCAAATCTAACCTTGTAGAGAAATATGAAAAAAAAAAAAAGTATGGGGAAAATGTTTTCCAAAATTAATTATCTGTTTCTAGCAATTATTGTCCTGTACTAGTACAGTGTTCAGTTTGGGCTGCATTGTGTCCTGAGTGCTGTGCTCCCTTTCTGCCTTGCTCTTTTCCATCAAGTCATGGTTGTGCTGCTTCTAATGAATACACTCATAGCAGGTACCTAATCTGCCAGATCATACAAAACATTGTAGCGTGATATTAGCTTCACGTTTTACTTGTGATCTTACGGTGTCTCACTTATGGTGTTGCTGTCTTAATATCATAGGAATCAAATATAGGAAGCAAAATATAATAGAAAACAAAAGATTAAAGGCTAATAAATTAGTTACAATCAGAGGACAGGGGGGACCCGGAATTTCCAAGCTCACTCCATCTATAATAAAGTGCCTCTTGTGTGATTTGAATCAGCCTAGTGCAAACTATAGAACTTACTTGTACTGTACTGTTGTGAACTTCTAAAAAAAAGTATTAAAAATTCAGAAAGTAGGCTTTCATTCTCAGGGCTGAATCTCATTATTTTTCTAGGTTTCAACACCAGCTATAAAAAATTATTTACTGTAATATCACAATACTTAGTACAAGATCAGGCTGTCAAGTTAGTTAATTTGCTCAGACATTTAACATTAACCTCTTCTTTTTAAACCTTGACAATTAGATAGTATAGTCCTCACCTTTTAATACACTCCTGAAAATTATTTGTTAATATGAAATAGGATTAATTTAAACATATTATTTCTATTTAACGAGATAACCCAAGTATCTGATACCGTAGCTGCCCTTTGACACTGTAGCTGCCCTTTCACATATATATCTTAGCCTATGATTTTTAGCTTTTACCTAATCCACCTCTGCTGTTCCCAAAAAGCTTTTTATGAAGACACCTGTCCTCTATGTCTTAGGTAAAGACCAATTATGTTATTTTTATTATGACCTATGAAATTATTCAAATGGATCTCTCTAGAGGCATATGGTTGGCATTATGAATATTTTACGGAATCATCTCTGAAAATCAGGCCAATAGCATATATACAAGAAGCCAAGTTTTACTCTTAGTTATACCTTGGCAGCCACAATGATTTCTTATTTGGCTGTGTTCTGCAAATACTTTTTTGGATTTTTTTTTTTTTCTTTTTCTCTTCTTCAGCCTTGTCCTCACTTTCTCATGCTGTTGTTATAAAGAAGACAGGGATTATCAGTGCAGGATGAGTATTATTTGGGGGATATGGGCTATGTCTCTCCTACCTCATGAATACAGGGAATGAGTGAAAATGTACAGAAAATCGTGTCTACTGTAACAGTGTCTATTCAAGGTACCAAAAGTGATGCAGAATATTAAAATCACTTTGACCATGTTTTCCTATGAACTTCATGCAGAGAAGAGCTTAGAGAAACCCACTGACTTCAGTGAGATGGCACACAGACAAATGTCTGTTTGGAATTTGGAAGAGTGAAAAATTAAGACAAAATTTAAGTGACCTGAGATCAGGAGACAATTATGAAAGGGTTAATATTTCTTATTTTGATGTGCCTCTTCCCTTTTCCTCCTTGAGAAAAGTTGTATTTGTTGTTGTTGTTGTTGTTTGTTTTGGCTTTGTTCTGTTTTGTTTTGTAAATAAATTCAATTTCATTTGCATAATTTTCATTTAAAAACTTAACCTCTGTCATAAAGGGAAAAATTCATTATGAAGAATTAAGAAGGTTGAAATAGCTTAAATTTGAAGTTATAATCATATGTGTGGCCTTAAAGAGGAGTAAAAATACTTTAAGAATTTAATACAATAAAACTTAATAAAATATTTAAAATATTCCATAAAAGAAAAAAAAATGCTAAAAAGATTTGTACTTACCAGAATATCTTTTCCAGCCCACTTGCACTCATCCCTTCTGGAATGAGATACAGGCCAAACAATCTAAAGACATAGAACGAAAATCACGTTGTGTTATTTCATGCTTCAGTAATTGCAAATTGCAGACCAAATGCTACAGCATGTCTTTACCCAATTTCTCTTTTACCCATTCTTTTCCTTATTTCCTTTTCTTCCATAAAACTTGACAACAAGGAATTGAAATGATACAAGTAAAACAGAGATGATAGGAATCATGGTAAAAACAATCTTTTGGTATAATCTGTATTGTGAATTGCAGCAATGAATCTTGAATATGAATGAAGAAAAGGTTGACTGTTGAAGGTTGAGTGAGTGTCCTTCTACTTTTAAATGTTGTATAATGAAACAAAGACACAAAGCAAAAAAAAAAAAAAAAAAAAAAAAAAAACAGATACTAGCAATAAACCTGATCTATGTGAAATCTCAGATTCATAATTCTCATTGTTCTCAGAATCATAAATGAAGACATTTACCTTTTCAGTGTATTTCAGTGCAGTTCACTATTTTAGTAAGTTTAGTTAATTAAATAATAAAAAAGTTGTGGTATTTGAAAAGTATCACACCATTGAAGTAGATTTGTTTATGTTGTTCCTATAGAGCTACTCTAACACAAGTAAACATAAACCTAGGTTTACTGTAATGTCTGCTTTGCAGAAAATGGATCTCACCTCATACAGAGAAAATCCAGAGATGCTCACAGTCAATTATTATTATTATTATTATTATTTTTTTAAAAAAAAGCTTTTAGTAATTACATATAGAATAAAACATGATCTTCACATAAAATGCCAGGCTATTCATTTGGGAGCCTCAGATAATGCAATATAAATGGCCATAAGTCTGGGTTACAACCATAGTGTTCAATATTGTTTGTTAAAAGAAAAGTAAAAGGCAAACTATTCAAAACAAAATAATAATAATAATAAAAGAATAGGGATGACAAAAAAAGGATGAAGAAGATATTACATATGTAATTTAAAAATACAGTTTGCCAGCACACTTTCAAATTCAGAATTTTCTTAAAATGTAATAAAATCCAAAACAGAAATCGAACATCTTGAGTCTATAAAATAAGGCTGAAAATTTTATGAGAACATTCTCTCTCAAAAGGATTCCTGTTACTTCCTGTTTCTATTCGCAGTTTAAAATGTGCAGAGACATGTGAAAATTAAAATTTACTAGGTTGAAAAACATTAACCAAACTTCCCAGATCTCCAAAAAGGACCAGTTCAAGTTCAGTTCAAGTTTTAGGCAAAGATTTCTATATTAATCAAACCAATATTTTAATCCATAAAATTAAAGGGTAGATGTTCTTCTTTCTTATTCTCACAGCACAGTATTTTCTCTGGTTTAGTTTAAATATCAGCAAAACCAAACTATTTTTAATATACTGAAAAGTTTAGCTTTTTGAGCTGTTCTTCTTTGGAGTCATATATTGCTATCAGCATTTAGGCAGAAACTTTAGTTCTTTTTACTGTGGTAGGAACAATGACTGATGAAGTTGGAGTTCAGGTGCAGAACCAACTTCATTGTGATTTTAATTGAAGTTTCTTCAGTGACCCTCCTGTATTTAATAATAAGATCAAAAAATTCTTTAAGCCTTTTGTTTATTCTTAAATCTAAAGTCTAAGTTGCAAGTCTGTTCTTTGTTTCCACCATTCAGTTCCACGTTACCAATAGTAATTCTTTATTTAATATAATAATATGTATATTTTTATAATTTCAATTAGTATTATAAAGGCATCTGAATGCCTAAGTATGTAAGATACAATCCTTGCCATTCTGCCATTCTGCAGAACTGTTTTAAGCAATGGAAACACCTTTTTTACTTTAATTATTCCAGATGTTTTGCACATTAAACTGAATCCCTCAGAGAATTCAAATAAATAGCTAGTTTCCTTTATAGCTGCTCTAAAGAGAATACAAAAGAAAATACCCAATTTTATTTTTATCTTTTTTTCCTTAGAGAATACAAATGAATGTTCCCTCTGAACAGCAAACACAAAGTATTTATTGCTATCATCTTAGGAAGCTAATAGTCAAACAGGCAAAAGGTCAGGAATACCAAGAAAAAAAAAAAAACTGTATTGGAGCAATATATCTCTCATAAAAGGGTACTCCAATGGACTTTAAAATGCGCTGTCAAAATACTTAAATATAACAAAACAAATTTCCATGCCATTGTTTACCTTCTTAGCATTTTGTCTCACTAAAGTAAATGAAAAGATAAAATGTTTTATTTAGACTCCAACAAAACAATACTCCAGAACATCTCTGAACTATTGGTTTACTACTGTCTCCAACTTCTACAGGAAAATTATACTTTCCTTCAAGAATGCCCAGCTTTTATGAATCTATTCCTCTTTTACTTAATTTATTTTTACTAAATTTTTACTTAATTTATTTTGGTTCATGAGCAGCAGAAGTAGGGTGCCTAAAAGTTCTGGGCTAAAGAAGAGAAATCAACATTTGGACTGACAATCAGCTTCTTTTTATCAAATGCAGAATAATGAGGTCATTTTGTGTAAACTGACATAGTAATTATGTTTTTTTGTTTGTTTGTTTTTAGCAGCAAACATGAAGTATGTCTTGTTTGGAAAATAACTGGATTATTCACTTGCAATTTATTTTTCATTGTTGGGGGGGGGGGCAATAAATAAATAATCATAGCTTATAGTTTCACTATAAATTTCTCTTTCAAGAGTCAGCAAATATTTTTCTGTTTAGCAATAGTAGTGTTCCTGATATCCAAACACTTACCACATAATTCATATAGTACCCAGCATAGTCTGGATAATAACAATTGTACAACATTAAAAGTATATGTTTACGTTATATAAAACATGACTAAAGGTACCTTTTGATATTCCTTGATGTTAACCAGGTTGAAAGAAAATATGTGGTCCTTTGCTCCAACATATAACCGACTCCTTTCTTCATCCAAGAGGAAAGTATGGTAACTGGAGCTATTAACTAGTCCATTGAAATTGATTATATTGTTGGATTCCAACATTTCTGCAAGATAAAGGTAATACTTTCTATGCTAATATGGTCAAATAAATTACAGACATGTTTTGACTTGTATGGATTTTATTTCTGGAATTTATACTTATTGAGCAAAACACAGTGAAAGTACCTGGGCCTGTGAGTGTTATTATTTCAAGTTCCCACACCCAAACTGCTATTGAGATTCAGCTCTACACAAACAAAGATCAGTAAAGTCAACTAAATTCCTGTATGAGGTTTTAGATGGTGAAATTCCATCCATATAACTTGTCAACTGTTGGACTAAGTTCAGTTTTGTTCAAAAAATGAGACTTAGAGCCACAAAGCTAAAGATGACCAGCTGATAAAAAACACAACTAAACACAAAATCTAGCATAAAAAACTACTCCATACATCCATAAATTGTGAGAAAATCATAAGAAAGACTAGCTAATGACATAAAAAGACACAAGTAATTCATTCTTACATGCACTGCAATCATTCCAGCTTAATGATGCTGGTGGCATGTTGTTCCCTTACTTGGAACTGTGTACTTATCTATCACAGGAATAAAACCAGAGAAGTTAATGTTGCTTCTGTTTAAACTCAAGAATAATCAAGAATAACTCAAGAATAATCACCTAGTCCTCATACTCCTCACAGTTATTGCACTTGCCAAGGACAGATTTTTTTTCAGTGCAAATATCCACACAGTCTTCTCAACTATACACAAATATTAACAAAGACAAACACATTTACCTGAAACTTCTTAAAAATATTTTTCCATAAAATAATGCAGACATTGTAAGTATAAACTTTCACAAAAACACAATTTCTTCATTCCTGTCCACCAAAATTCATATCAGGAGCAAAGCCAACACTATCATTTCAAGGCATGTCTGTGCTAGCAAATTTCTGATAAGAAACTTTCCCTGTGATGACAAACCAATGTGTTTCAACCTTGTGATACACAGAAGCAAGCACAGTTTAGGAGCAGAAACAGTTCCATAGATGCCAGTATAACTCCTCACACAGCATCCATGGAGACAGATGAAAAAGGGAGTGGACAAGTTGGGATCCAAGAGCTTGGACCACACTCCACATACCCACATCTTCAGGCTGCTAAAATCTGTTATCTCTACCAAGCAAAATATGCATTTTTTTGTTTTGTTTTGTTTGTTTGTTTGTTTCTTCTCTTAAAACAGCTTCCAAATGTTTAGGTTCTGCCTAACAGTGAAGCTTACCTGCTATGACCTTTTGGTTTTCAATAAGATCACTCACATTTTCCACCACTGATCCAATAGATTAGAGAGTATAAGGTAACATCCCCTACATATATTTATATAAATCAAGTGAAAGTTGCTGTTAAATTCCCTTTTCCTTTTCCTTTTCCTTTTCCTTTTTTCCTTTTCCTTTTCCTTTTCCTTTCCCTTTTCCTCCTTTGCTTTTCTTTTTTTCTTTTTTATTATTTTACCTTTTTTTTTTTTTTTCTATTGCTGTTGCTTTTCACCTCAATTTCCTTCTTTTTTTTTTTTTTTTCCATCTTTTACTTTAATCAGAACAAGGAAGGTGTTGGGTGAGTATTCTTGAGGCCTACATAATAGTAGTACTTATAATTTCACAGAATCTCAACACCTCCATATTAGTAGTTCCAGAGATGCTAAACCTATTTTTTACATTAATTTATACCAGGTAGATTTGGAAGCAGATGTTGATAATGACAGATATTCCATAATTACTAGGCAACATATTCAAGGAAGACAAAGATAACCCTAAGAAGATTCATTCTTCAGCCCAGTGTTGCTCCAGTATTCTTTTCAGTTATTTGGAAAAAAAGCTCTCCCTAACAACCAAGAGTTTACTCACATAGAAAGAGAGCAAAGTATTGGATCAAGCTAAATTCCTGGCTAAATACAACTATACATTTTTATTACAAAATACTTCTAAAACTTGTACTGCTCAAGACACATTCTCTCTCTCTTTTTTTTTTTTTATTTTTTTTTTTTTTTTTAATATAAGAAGAAAAAATCAAATCACCCCAAGCAGTCTTGTCAAAATAATTCTTCTGGCTTCCTGCCAAGTTTTAGAATTTGACTGTATTGTCCTCCAGTTCACTTATTTGCATTTTGTTAGAGACTTTACTAATTCTCTTTACGTTGTAATGACTGATTCAAATGTTGAATGTCGACTTACTGAATAGCGAGCAATACAGATGATTGATTGCTTAACTTGTCTTAGAACACTCTTGGCTAGAAATGCTTTGCTGTCATCTGTATCTGATCATTTTTCTTATAATATAACTGTCAAAAAGCTGTGTAATTTTCTTCATCTTTCTTTGTTTGAACTCACATAGGTATGATTCTGCCCTTTGTAGTTGTGGATAAAGAAATGTTTCTGCTCAAATCAGCATTATACAAATGTGAATCTGATATAAATGGAAAGAATATCAGTTAGGCAGATAGCTGCTTAGTTTAAAATAAGACCAATATGATTTTGATATTGCAAAGTTCCAAATATTCACATCTACAGATGGTAACTGAAGCTTCCTTTTCTTTCTAATATTCATGAAAAAATCCAGATTATAACATTGAAATCAAAAGTTTATTATGTCCAAGAGTAAATGACATCATCACGTTCACTGTTCGTAAGCCCCCATGGTATAACTTAACAGGACCAGGTGTAGCCATATAGAGAAATAATATTATTATTTTTTATATAATTTCTGTGATTCTTTGGAATATGTAACAGTTTCAAACTAAGAAAAAAAAACACCACCACCAACAACAACCAACCAACCAACCAACCAAAAAACTAAGCCTCATCTTCTCTAAGATTAGAGCTTGTCTCTTGGATTTTAATCCAATATCTGTTATATTGACCCATTATTCACTTTTGTGGGAGATGAATAGATTTCTAGTGTTTCAAAAATTAAAATAAAAATTAGGCCTCGGCATATTCCAAACAGTATAGTTTAAATAATGTGAAATCATGTTTCTCCTTATCAGGAATCAGATCAAGGATATAAGCTGAGGGAAAAATGACATTTCGATACTGATGGTGCTCATTCACTGCTAATGTAATTATGATAGAGTTATAACAAAACTAAGAGGTGAAAACCTTAATAATCTCTTTAGATTCTCTACTGTTTATTCTAAAGTACATTTCTCCAGTGACGAATATAGCTTTAGATGACATTCTGGAAAGGGCTGTTGAAGAGCAAAGAAATGACATTTGCACAATCAATACAAATTAAGTATTCCACTTCCTCAAATTAATTAGTTTCAACGTGTTTACCCTCCATTGTCTTTTCAGTATCCAGTCAGTGACTATCACTGGGAAAATGACACAAACAACAGTGACAGGGCACATTCCCAGAAGGGCACTGACATCCATCAATTCTGTTGAGTGTCAATCAGTCATGCTGGCAAGGTACATGTCTGATCAGTACTAAAATAAACCAAGATTTACAACAAAGATTGCATTGCAATGACGAGGAAAATGATGAATGCCTTCAAAAAGTCAATGAAATTAATACTGTCTATTATGCATACACTAATTCCTTTAATTTTTTCTTGTTGTTCATGTTAATGGCTGGCATATCTATGACCTCTGCAGACAATATAATACTTGCCTGTATTGAAATACATTTTTTTTCACTTCCTTTATGCTTTCTCCAGCTGATTTTACCACAAAGTTGTTAACATCATTCCACAAGTTGTCGCAGCCAAGAACCATTTCTTCAATAATTCTTCGGAGAGCATTTTCTTATTTCCTTTTGACACATCTTCAGCTATCATCCTTCTTGTTGTTTTGAGCTTTTTCCTATAATCTCTGCACATTATGACTGCAATATGACATATAAAATGCTGTATGAAGCAAATTTACAGTGGGTCGTGGTTTTTTTTGGAGGTAATAAAAACTTCATTGCTTTTGTTATTGGTGCTTGCTTCCCACATTTATTTTGAGTATTGCAAGTGACCAAAACTAATAATTTGAAATGCACTGTATGTTAAAAAGAACCATCATATTATAATGGATTTTCACTAAGACCAACTGTGGTGTGAGTTTGTGGATCAGTTCCTGATACTGACCACTTCATTTTAGCCACCTTAAATTCACTGCCCTGACTTGTTTTTATTCTCTGTTCTCAGCCAGTGTCCAATCTTTCTGGTATTTGACCTTCTTTCAGTATGTCTTTACGTAGTCTCTACATGGTCTTTCTTCTATTATCTGATGTTTCTGTTGATCTGGTCTGACTTGTGTCAGAAAATTCACTTTGCCAGACCAAGCTGGCAAATTTACAGAAGAAAACCAGTCCCAAACTCTTGCCTTTCTTTTAACACACAATTATTAATTTGCTAATGGAATTGCAATTTAATAGTATGTATACACATACATACAGGTTTAATTCCTGAAGTGAAATCAATGGAAATATGCATGCACAAGGAATGTAGATTTGGTTTATTTTTTATGACATATTTTCATTAAAGAATAAGCCAGAAAACCACAGCTATAGTTAAGATGAATACAGTTAGGCAGATCCTGAGGTTTGCTTTATCCATGGCTGGTATTTCTTTATAAACCCTTTTTTACTTTACTACCAGGCACACTATCTTTCAAGTGTGCAGCAGTTTGTCTGTGTTAGAAATTAGAAAATTTGAGAGCTTTGGTTTGTGATCCTGTTACAGTCTTCACAACAAAATGCCAGACAAGATTATTTTTGTTGATAAGTATCAAAGGGGTCATATCAATTTATAGAAAAACACTAGTTTCTTTACTAGGATTCAGATCTGCCCCTGTCCTATTACTGGTGACTCTGCAGTGACTGGATTACGTAGTCAGTTCTGCTCGTCATAACATGCTTGTGAATGAAGTGAGTGGGTTGCTGGTTGCACAAAATTCTCGACCTTCATTCCTTAGCCTGTAATGATAAGATCTCATTGTATATCTCCTAGCAATAGATAGAAGATGAGTCAATGCATATTATGCCATCAAACAGGGATCTTGCTGGATTGTGAGCAAGGCTTCCCACAATGTCATGCTAGAACATTTCCTTCTTCTCTCGCCAGGCTTTTGCTTCAGCTACTGAGTATCAGGTGGCTGCGTGTTTGCACATGCATTTGTTGCTTACACAGATTCATATAGTGCCTGTTTGGTATATCTGCTTGTATATCTGTCTCAATAGTCCCAGATATAAATTAGTCATTACTCTCTGATTATTTGGTGAATACTAAAATGCCAATTCTTCCATGAAAGAAAAAAGTGGATATTCTATCTTCTATAGCCTCCACATTTATTGCTCTGAGGTGAAGTCTGCCCATGACAAACAGTTAAGGAAAAAACAGGGAGCAGAAGGAAATTACAATAGCTTCCTGAAAGGCATTAGCCAGCAGAGCATATCTGGCAGAACTAGAGATATAACTGTAAAAAGGCACCAGATTTGTTGTATGTCATTTCTCCATCCCAATTCGACAACAAATACAATGAATACAGATTGATGTTTCACTGGGGTGAAATAAACATTGGCAAAACTGATTTGGGTACTTGTTAGTATCTGAAGTCAGGTGAGCTGGTCCCTGTCCCAAGTCTAATGCTGAGTAACACAACCAGTGACCTGAATATATATATACACACATATATATATGCACACATACACATATATGCATATGTGTGTGTGTGTATATATATATATATATGTATATACATATTATTTTTTCAGGGTTTATTTACTTTATATCTCAGTTATTTTCTTTCACTTAAACCACAGACATCACAGGGACTGTAGGATTTAGCCCTTAGTAAGGAAACTTTGTTTTGCTATATATTTTACTTTAACTCACTTATTTGCTATCAGCAGATGATAAAGCAAACAACAACGACAAAAAATAAACAAACACAAAACCTCAAAAAATTACACATTTACATAATTTTAGAATTATGCTACTTGAGAATATTGGTAAGTGATTAATTTTATTTGATATGAAACAAAATACAGGTTTTATAAAGTGTATAAGTTCACACAGTGCTCACATACTCTGCTCACCACTGAGATGGTTTTCCCATTTTTAGTAATGTAAAAAGAAAACTTTTACAATCAGCACATTTTTTTTGGTGGTGGTGGTGGTGGTTTCTTTTTTTTTTTTTTTGGTGCAGTATGAGGCAGATAAACTTGAAACTACACAGCATTTGTTGTTGATGGCAATTCTGTTTTATTTTAATTTGAATGAGATAAATGACTGGGAGAAAAGGGAGGGTTATCTTATCAGTAATCAGAATACAATTGGAAGAGAGCCCCTCACAGCTGTTCAATCAATTCTAGCTTTCATCCTCCTCATCTGCCTTATCATAGCAGTTGCCAATCACCTAGATTCACTGAATTTACTGGATGAATGAAAAAAAATAAAGGAAAATAAAACTGAACTTTTTTTTTTTTTTTTTAACATTTGTATCTGAAGGAGTATGTAGTTAGAAGCATAGTTCACGGAACAACATTTTCATTACAATTTATCAATTAGAAGTAGTTAAGACAAGATATAGTTTTTTGTGCACTGGTGATGTAAGTCAAGCATTTTAAATGAAATACTCCTGCCTACCTTCCACTGGAGAGGAAAAAACAAAACAAAACAAAAAAAACTGAGGGCCACAAGTATAGTTTATTAAAACCAGATACCTGGAAGGAGGAATGTTGCACTAATGTTTTGTTTCAGTTGCGCCAGCGTAAGCATGGACTCCTTTGACTTGAAATTCTGATGCATATGGTTTTTATAGTGTAAAACTGAGAGTAGATTTTAGCTCATTAATGTCAGCGCTATTTAGCTACAAAACAGATCTTAAAGTGTTCTTGATTTGAATAATTGAATGAGTCACATGATATTTTGAAGACATAAAACATTTAGATTTCAAAAGCCAACCTGTTTTCCCTTTATTATTTGCATTATTTGTCTTTTTTGTCTCTGAAAGGCTATCCCTATTGTTCAGTCTTATGAAACATGGGAATTATTAACCTTTAAGCTAAACAAGGGCTTGTAAAGCTCAATATCATATGTTCTTGAAGCTACTGTAATATCTCATGTGATTTTGTGAGCAAGGTTTTAGTATATACGTAACTGTGAACTTCACAGTAGCTCAATACTGATCTGATGAGAATGGTTTCAAAACATTTATTATCCATGGATAAGGAATTCCTTATGGAAAAGGAATTGGCTGGATGGCCACATTCAGAGAGTTGCAGTCAATATCCAGGTGGAGATCAGTGGCAAGTGGTGTCCATCAGTGTCCCATATTGGGACTGACATTTTTTAGTATCTTCATTAATGACAGAGGCAGTGGAAATGAGTGCACCCTCAGCAGACTGTGAATGACACCAAGATGAGTGGTGCAGCTGACACTATAGAAGGGATGCCATCTAGAAGGACCATGACAGGCTTAAGAGGTGGACCCATTTGAACCTTGTGAATTTCAACAAGGTCCTGCATCTGGGTCAAGGCAATCCCATACATCAGAACAGACTGAGGGATGAGTGGACTGAGAGCAGCCCTACAGAGAAGGATTTAGGGGTACTGGTAGATGAAAAATTGGACATGAGCCAGCAATGTGTGCTTGCATCCCAAAGATACAATTGTATCCTGGGCAGCATTAAAAACAGCATGGCCAGAAGATTGAGGAAAGCAATTCTCCCTCTCTGCTCCACTCTCATAAGACCCCACCTGGAGCACTGTGTTAAGCATAAGAAGGACATGGACCTATTGGAGAAAGTCCAGAGGAAGGCCATGAAGATGACCAGAGGGCTGGAGCACCTCTCCTACAAAGACTGAGAGAGCTGGGGATGTTCAACCTGCAGAAGAAAAAACTCTTGGGAAACCTTACAGCAACCTTTTATTACTTAAAAGGGTCTAGAAAGGAAGATGAAGAGGGACTTTTTACAATGGCATGTAAAACCACCACAGCATGTAGTGATAGGACAAAGGGTAATGGTTTTAAACTAAAAGAGGATAGATTTAGATGAGATATTCAGAAGAGATTCACTGATGTGAGGGTGGTGAGGCAGTTGAACATTTTGCCCAGAGAATCTGTGGATGCCCTGTTTCTGGAAGCATTCAAGGCTATGTTGGATGGGCTTCAGGCAGTCCCCATAGCAAGGGAGTTTGGTAGATGGTCTTTAAAGGTCCCTTCCAAAACAAACCTTTCTATGATTCTATAATTCTATGATTCTGTTCTAGCTCAAACAGTAGAAGCACTATAGGCACACTAATTCAGTATTGTACATTGAGTAATATAGCTTGAATGATCCTGGCTAGTTTAATGGGGCACTGATGACCGTAAATTGTTCTATCTTCTGAGTTAGTACAGGTAAATAGACAGTTAAATCCCATTCATTAAGTATCTCAATTATCAGATCTGGTTAATAGTTCATGAATTCAGAGAGTTGCAGCCATTTCTATGATACTGTTGGAAATTCAGGCTTCAACATGCAGAACATTATCAAGAAGTGAAACGGTGGGTAGTTGTTACTTCAAGGATTACCTTATCTATAAACAATTCCATTCTTGTCACATTAAACATCATATGGCATAGGCATGAACACCTTTTCAACGACTAACAGTACAGATAGAGAGTTGTTTTCCAGGGGCAAAAGTGTATTTCATTTAGCCACGTGGGAACAAGAAGACTGTCATGTCATAACCTCTCCATAGCCTACCCACAAGTTGGGTCCAACCACAGTATAGAGCAAGAAAGGAACAGCTGCCCTATAAAGTTGCCTGGTTTGACCTATTTGGTCAAAATATTGACCATGCTTCAATAAGACACATCTGAGGTAGTTTTAAATTCACTTGTGTACTTGTAGTGTAACAACAGGTACACTAGCAGTGTAACTAACAACACTGGCCAGGAGTTATATTAGTAAATATTGATTTTGTTTCCCATCTAATCATGCCATGTTGAATTACTAGGGTGTTATGCAAGGCTAAACAGGCAAGCAAGTTGCTCTGAAGTCAGCTCAGCGGGTATGATATGACTATGTATTATTATAATCATAATGATGAACGAAATTTAGATAAGCTCAATGCAAAGACAACATGTCTACACACTGATTTTTACACAGGTAACATTTGGGAAGTCTGAGGTTTATTTACATATGTTTTAAAGACAGATACTGCTCCTTAAAATTAAATTATTTACACCATAATTTCAGTAAACAAACAAAGTAAAACTACAACAGCAACAGAAAAACTTCTCAATTGAAAATAAAACTAACTCAGTAATGTCAAAACCTATCAAGTTTGGTCAAGAAATAAATTATTTTAAATACCATGATGTTTGAAAAAACTTTCTGAGAAGTTCTCTTAGTGAGGTCTTTTTTTTTTTTCCTTTCTTTCTTTCTTTCTTTCTTTATATATATATATATATATATATTCATCTCTTAATAAGTCTTTTATTTTAGATTTATGATAATTTAACCTGAAAGTCAAAAGTCTTGTCAGTGTCTTTACATGTCACACATCATTGGCTATTAAGAATCAAGAGTAACAAATTTTTCAACAAGTATTGGAGTTGAAGCTGTTATAATAAAATCCTTGCTCTACAAGTATCTTCCTTTTTCAGGGCTGAGAGTATGAAAGTTCATCATAACCATCAAATAAATCTTGGTTTCAGGTACTGAATTTATATAATTCAAAAACAATTGAGCTCATTTAAAATAATAAATATAAGGTATTAAATTTGTTAAGGATATCAGGGGAAATCCTGTGGTTTTATTTTGAAATGTGACTTTAATATTTGACAACAAAGTTACCACTGACTCTTGGAGAGACTTGTGGAGTAGGTCCATAAAGGATTTGGATGCCAAATTTGAGGCAGTGTAAGGCTGAGAGTAACCTGTGATGGGTCAGCTAACACTGAGTGACAATATAAATGTCACTGGCCCAGGAGGAAGCAAGAGTGTCTTTCTTCAGCCTAAAATATTGTGAAACAGGGGAAAATTCAACAGAGATTCAGTCTGAAATTAAACAAGTCCTTTTTCAATATTTCAAAATTATTTTATTATTATTATTATTATTATTATTATTTCAATTATTGAGCTGACAATAAAAAACTGCATGAATTATTTACCAATGTGATTTAGTTAATATGTACAATAAGGTTAGGAAGCTTCCTTCGAAATTCAGTTGCATATGCAAAACTACAAAATAGAATAAGAGTACATGAGTTTTCAGAATATCAGGGATAGATTTATGATGGAAAGTGCAGTTGACCTGCTTCAGAAAAAAAAAAAAAAAAAAAAAAAAAAGTCTCTTTATTCTTGAAAATCATGTAAGAACACCTTGTGTTTATCTGTCTAACAACTCTTCAAAGTCTTGTGAAAAATGCAAATAGACTTTGGGGTAATTCTACTTGTAGGTAAGTCATTATATTTTATATAGCAGCTGGCTTAGATGGACTGTATCCAGCTTTTCTTATATGGGTACAAATCAGAGTCATCATATTTTCAATTTCAGACATAGCTATCAACACTTCTGTTAAAATTTGTTTTTGCAGAATGGGATCCACTCTTCACTTTGATCACATTACCAGCACTTTGAGAAATTGTCTTTTTACATTATTAGAATGGATGAGTAAAATTCAAGCTTGGATTTACATCTTTCCCTCTTCTGATAGCTCTTATTTCTTCTAGTCTGCAGGGGAGGATTTGGATGAATTTCAACAAGAGGCTGAAGCACTGACTGCAGTTAAACAGTCTCTGTAGCTCACATACAGAGTGCCATAACTCTACTAATGCACTTTAATCATAGCACATAAAAGGAGGGACTTCTACCACTGACCCTCCTTGCTCAGAATTCTATGCCAAAAAAGAATAAGTGATGATACCCAATATTTTAATGTTTAAAGCTACTCTATCAATCAAAGTTTTAAATTTCTTTCAGGTTACACCAACCAAACTAGTTCCACTTTCAGTGGTTTTGTAATTACTGCACTCTGAAAGGAGGAAATAGAAGTTTCTAAGATACAGCTAAGTTCAACATGAAATATATATATATACAATTTTTACATCCTTTTTTTTTTTTTTTTTTTTTTTTTTCTGGATTCTGTCCATAGTACAAAGGGGCTGGGAAGAGTGTGTTTCTACTGAAAATTTTGTGACATGTAAACAACTTTGAACTGTAATTCTGATAACACAATTAAATTATAGTGTAAAGTGCTTTCCCTAGTTTCAAAGCCTCCCCCCAAATGTCTTAATCTACTTCACACAACACACAGTTAAGCTATGGAAATGCTTGACATGGGCTGATGTAGATTTAATTTAGACACAGTTCCTAGCTAACAGAGTTCCTGCAATTCAAGTTCTAAGAGGTTTAGTGAGTATTTGGGGGAACTAACACTACATGATTGACCTAACACTACTTTCTCTTCCCATGGAAACCCTTATTATGGGTTTGCTATGACTGTGGTTGAAGATGTCATACATCCCACCTCATCATGTGTGCATACAAGTACATCCATGACTTGAGTCTTGAGGAGCGGCAACTGCAAGCTATGAAATATAATTAGGTGAAATAACTGTTGTCACTCCTTTCTCACCTGGGCTGTGCAGTGTGGCTGCTTCTGGGGCCTCCTTAGCCCTTCTTCCTTCCTCCTCTGCCTCCCCTCAGATCCTTTGGAACCATCTCAGGTAAGTTGAAATATTTGCAAATAGCATTGTTTCATGCTGACTGATTCCATCTTCTGCAAATGCATTTCAACCTCTAATTTCTTCTAAATACCTTTTGTTTTGAAATAACTTGTACATATTTGATCTTTTAAATGAACACCAGAAAGAATCATTAACAATTTCTGGTAGAGACAGAAGAGGAGATGTGAGTGGATTATCAGCATTCACATAGCACCTGCTGTCTACATGGTCTTAATGCATGACAAGATTTGGATACAGCTTCATGGTGCTTGACCTCACAGCACAAGTTCATTTTCCTAAAGAGATGTCAATGTAAATATAATAGGATTTGTTTGAACATCAAATCACCTGGTGCATCAGGATCTATTTAGGGCACTTTTAGAAAGGAGTTCAAAGAGAATTGAATGCAATTTAGGATGTTTTTACTCCAAACACACTTGGCCAGTCCCAGCTGAATCACCTCTTAGGGGATTCCTGCTGGATGCTATCAGGTGAAATGGCTGAACTGCAGTGTCTCCAGCTCCAGCTTCTCTGACATTCTTCAGCAAGCATCATCAGAAAGGAGGTGACATGCACAAAAATGACCATTGAAAAAGTGAAAATACCATTTCCAAACTAACAAAAACAAGTGATAAAGTGATATTTTTTTCAAATAATTGGGCAAGAAAAACTGGCACAATTACCTACCAAGCTTCAAATTTGCCTGTTCCCAGTTAATTTTTTGGATTCTTTTCCTCTTTGTTTACACTAGCACAATGGAAGTCTAGTCCACATCACTGATCCTAGGTGACTTGTCTATCTAAATAAGTGACAGCTTATTCATTGCACCAACACAATAGCATAATTATCCTCAACATTATCATCAGGAATAAAGTTCATTTGAATTTTGTATCAGAGAAGAGAAATAATGCATGCTTCTGACGCTCCAGTGGAATATCAATGACAATCAGTGTATCTTTTTTTTTTTTTTTTTCTCAAGCCATGAAAACTACACTTTTCTTACCTAGGCAGAGATCAGAGCTCATATTCATACCATTTACTTTGTGTCCCTGTCAAAACAGAAGCCTTCAGAGGATGACCTGTAGACTATAGGTATTAATGAAATGGCCCGGATACACTGAGATGTAAAGCAGTGTTTGTCACCTTTTATTTACTACCTAAAATGAGAATTATTAAAGCTAACTATTTCTGCAAAGTATACTGGGAATTTTAAGTTAGTTCACTGTTTCACATTCTAATTTTCCTTGTACTTTGAGTAATTTAAAACAGGGCTACTTTTCACCTGAATTCAGGAAACATTCTCTATTGGCACCAAATTGCCATTCCTGCACGAGTTTAATGGATTGCTGAGGCAGGTAGTATAGCCTCAGCATAAGTTTGGTTTATGTAAAGGACACATTAAAAATTGGAATGTTTGGGGGGAAAAGTCAGGGCATTTTCCACTTACCCTTCCAGACCCAATGATATTTTTCATTCTCAACAGCTCCACTGCTTACCCTGCTAATTTCCCTCCAAAAGAATGCTCCTTTGGGTGCAATATTCAAGCATATATGTTATGTCAACTGTTGAACAAGCTTCCAAATGCCCACATTGATCCAAGATATCATGAGTCACTGTTGACAGATGAGGAACATTCACACAAAAAACACACTGGAAATTAAAGGAGATGTTTCTCATTGAATGTGTGAGTTGACACACGAACATGTTGTTGTTAATGGTGTACTCTCGAGATTTAAACAACAACGACAACAACAATAATAATAAGCTAAAGTTGTTGTTCACCTGAAATTGAACAGGACACTGATCCAGTGTTTCCAAATTAAACCAATACTGGGTGGTTCCAAATGAGTTCTAGAGAGGCAGATTTCAGATGATATAAATTGGTACAACTCTATTGCTCCGTTGCTTTTAATAAACCCAGAGTAATTTAAAGCAGATGTGGATATCCCTTAGACTTACGCATACTGAGCATTTCTGTAGAGCTCTCTATTATCTAGGAGGATTTTGATTAAATCTGGAATAAACTATCATCAGAACAGTAAAGTTTCTACATGCTTGTAATGTTTGAAGGCTAAGTAATAAGAAGGACATTACAAAGCTACATCACGGCATTCTGTTGCAGATGATATTCATACTTCTAAAATAGCTGGGGAAATAATTCCTTGTCCTTATGAATAGGAGGTTTCCTATTGACATATATATATTGGAAGATCTTCAAAAATTGATATCTTTCAGTCTTGAAATCAGTTAATTCTGAGTCTCCATAAAACCAATGTACTATTTTTTCCAAAGTTATATTCATCTATTGTAATCGTTTCTGTCTCCTGTACTCACAAGTGTATATTCAAGAAAAAGTATTTTGTTTTGTTTTGTTTTCTTTTATTTAAACAAGTGTAATTCCAGTAGCAGCTGACATGGCTTCAAATATAATAACTTTTTTTTTTTTTTCTAGCTATACTAATTATGAAAGGCATCAGGGTGGATGTGTTTTCTTTTTTTGTAGCCACTAATACTAATTTGACCTACCAGAAAACAATTTCAAAATGTCAACATTTGCATGCCTGAACCCTGCTATGAACTAAAAGGATTCATGTGCAGAGGTCCTGCCTCAAGCTGTGACACACTACTTACTTCTTCAGAGAGAGTTAACATGCTAATTTTAGCAAATGAAATTAGAACAGCCAGCTCTCCACCATGGTCAGGGGAAAAACATCCTGACCATAGTGGCTGATTGCAGTTTAAGTTGTATATTGCTTAATTAAACTGTAGTATGACAGCTGATTAAGGAGTGCATAAACACCCTACAAAAGAGGTTTTCAAGTTTGGAGGTAAATATAAATGTAATACCCAGTTCACTAAAAGGAAAGTTGCCCTTTTTAGCAGTGTAATCTTTGAGATTTAAGACAAAAAATTTCACATATGCTGTATATGCTCTTTTCCACAGATGTATATTCTGGAGTGCTCTCCTTAGATTCAAATGCTAACAAGTCTGAACAGCAATCTGGTAGAAATGTCCACAAGTTGAGGAAGTTTGCATCTCCTCCACTGCTTAGTTAAACTACTTCATGACCCTTTGATATTTAATCCAAAGACAAGCAAAGGCAGTGGGATTTTACTGCTTGTGCGTAAAACTGAATCAAATCAATGGATTAAGGGCATGGTTCCTAAAGGACCTGTGTTTTCAGGAACTTCCTCCAGAACATTTGCCCTTATAACCTCAGAAACATTTTATTTATTTATTTATTTATTTATTTTTAAATATTCACGTTAAGCTAAAATATAGAGTCCCAGTGGATGTCACTAGGTAACACTCATATGCACAATTCTCCAAATATTTTCTTATCTTGTGATTAAATGTTCAATCTGAAAATATACGTAGTGGGAACTTTTTAATTTGCCTTAATATAACTCTTGTAATACTTGAGAGTGATCTTTAGGAAGTGGGATTTGGTGTTGGCTCAAAGTTTTTGGGAGATATGAACATCTTACTGTCCTCCATGCTATTTGAGAGCTCTGTTCCAGAATAATGGTGAAATATTAAATCGTATGAACTCCACCTAGCTTTGCTATCTGATTTGGGAGTAAATTTTATCATGTCAGGAAGCAGTTTGCCTAAAATAAACGTTATGCAGGTCAGTGGGCATCGTGAGGTGGCCCTGAGGATCTTCAAAAAGATATCAACTCCACCTAAATTTAAGAACCTAAATCAAATGAATCAAATCCCATTTAATTCTGCAAAAGAGATATCAACATTAAACTGGATTGAAGCATTTTAATTATATGTATTTATCAATTGCTTCCACTCACATTAATATGTGTGGGATTTTTGTATATTCTACTTCCTTTTTTCAAATATTCAGAATAGGTAGAACATGAAATTTATCTTTCTTTTCCAGCTTTTCAATATTTCAAAATAGTCCCAATGACTACATAGCATTAAAATGATGGTCTGGAAGGGAGCAGTATTAAATTGCATTTTAACTTTTCTATGGAAAAAAATCTAAGTCAGAAATGTGACTCAGTGAAGGAGAAGATATTATGATTCCTATTTAGTAACGAAGGAACACAGGAAGAATTAAAACATAAACACCCTAAAATACTGAGCATTTGACTTGACTCAACAAGCCTTGATTTTTGAGAATACTTAGCATCATAAGATATATGATATTTCAAAACACAACCCTACACTCTGCAGACTGCAGAAATACTTCCATGGATCTGCAGGGAAGGTAGTTAGACAGACAGTGACAATCTAGCACATCAGGTAAGCATGATAGAGAAGCAAGATAATAGTTCAGATGTCCATAACAGAAATCAAGTACCATAATTCATACATTACCTCTGGTATACCAGAATCTGCAATAAATGAAAAAAGGATGCTATGCACAACAAGCACCTCTGACCTCACCTTTCTTTTTTACCCACTTCTGTGCATCAAAGGAAGCAAAAAGTCCCTTGGAAATAATAGATGAAAACTATGTAATCAAAGGTTGTGTGGGACTGATGTAGTTCATGAATACAAAATAAGCTGCTGAATTTTCCAGTTCGGTGAGGAGAGAGCAAAACTTCCTCTGTGGATTTCAGACCTGGTTGAAGTGGTGGTCCAACCTTTATGCCACATGCTCACATCCATTATTGATTGTGTTGGCCAAAAAATCCAAACAGCAAGAAGCAGAACACTTAGCATATAAAATTTCAGTCCAAACCATTATAAATTATGAGAAAATAAAACCATTGATTTATCACGAGAAGGCATGTTTAATTAGTGTTTAAATATTAAGGCACTTACTATGCTTTTATATGCACATAAAAATATCAATTCTGTTTTGAATAATACTTAGTAGTCATAAAAGCATGAAGAAATGTATGATTTTTTCTAGTCTTAAAATTTAGCACCTGCTCAACTTCTTCCAAAGTCAATAGCATTTAACTCCTGTTTCAGATTATATACATTAATGTTTCTGTAAATCAGGAATATAGACTGTTTTCTATGTAGGTGGACTTACACTGTGGAGTAAAAGCAAAGTGAAATGGACAACCTGTGGTTTCCTCACATTGGGAACCTCCGTATCTGAATGCACATCCTAATTCCTATATAATCCTGAGTGGTTTACCTCTTAAAATAAACAGACTCTACCTTATGTCCTTACTGGATTACTGTGAGTAGGATGTTTACATAAAGGATATAGCTAAGTATTCACTGAACATAACAAGAGTGCAATTCATTCCCATGCATTAGAATCCATTATAATTTGGTGGCTATATTTAAATGAACCAGATTTTAACTATGGCAGCAATTATGATCTAATGTTAATACTGTAAATTGTCTCCAATCCTTGCCCTCCGGAGCCTGATTCATTCAAATGTTTATCTGCACTACCACTAACATGGAATGTAAGTATGAAGATGACTGTTTTGTATGAGAGAAAGTAAGCATTACTTATTTTTTGTTCAGGTATATTAGATGTCATTTCAGTAAACATAATGTTCACACCTAATGATACCAATTATTTTGCACTTTATGAAAAGATTGAACCACATTTTAATAAACAACAGGACCTGAGACATTTATTTGAGCAGTGCAGAAATGTTTCAACATGGAAATAATTGTTTTAAAGCTCTCTTGTACTATCCTAGCTGTGGAATATACCCATGACATTGAAGCAATATATATATATATATTTTTTTTTTCTAGTCTTAAAATTTAGGAACACACATATATATATATATATATAACTGGGCTGGCCTGAATTGTGGGGAACCACAATGCTGAGTGCCATTTTAAGCTGACATGGCATCACAACACTGTAACTTACTGTGTCTGAGCAAATAATATCTGTGGAAAAAAAGAAATGTCTAAGGGATGATCTAATTATTATTTTCAATTACGTGTTGGGGGTTTATAAATGAAAGAGAACCAGACTCTTGCCACAGGTGCATAATGGAAGGACAAGAGATAACATGCACAAATTGCAACAGGGAAATACTGAATGCACTATAAGAAAGAAGTCTTGACTCAAATGGGAGGTCCAGAGAGGCTGTCCTTGAAAACCTTAAAACCTGTCCTTGAAAACCTTAAAACCTGAGTAGACCAGATACAAAACAACTAGATCTAAATCTGAAGATATCCTTCATTTGACCAGGAGATTGAACTGGTCTTGTTTTTTTTTAATCCTATGATTTAATATACTGATTACCTTCGATAAATTAGGACCTAACAAGAAATAAAAAACAGAACACTTCATCCTATTAAAAAAAAAAAAAAAAAAAAAAAAAAAAAAAAAAGACTTGTGAATCTCTCTTAAAGCTGATTATTCCTGAGGGTCACAATTTCCTTAATGTAAGCAACAGCAGAAAACAACCAAATGAGCAACAGGAGATATGGCACATACTGATACTTGTAAAGCAGTTATCCCCATTATATTTTCAACACAGTCTATTTTAAAATAATACAATTTACAAATCATGCAGACATGAAGAAGCAATATTACTCTGTACTGATATTTTCTACAAATAGTCCTCTACAAATAGGATGCAGTCTTTCATCTGAATTTCATCTTCAGGTAGAAAGAGCACATCTCACTTTTATTATTTCCATTTATCTCTACTACATTACCACTTTAAGGGCCATGTGGAAAAAAAAAAAAAAGTCATTGAACAATATGTTAAATATCTGCTAAAAAACACATAAGTAGACACCACCTTAATGATGATTAATTAACAATCTCAACACAAATTTTGGTCCTTTTGATTTCAGCGTTCCCCAAATCTCACTCTAGCTGCTGGACAGCATAGCCATAAAGAGTACAGTGAGCCTTAACAAACACAACTAGTGGTTTTATTGTCAATTTTGCAGAATAATTGTCTGGAAACACAAGCAAAGTTACTTACTGAGATCAGAATTAAAAAAAAAAAAAAAAAAAAAAAAGTGCTAACGTAGTACGTTATGGCTGTTTAAGAAAGAAGGGGATGTTGATATAGAAAGACAAAAGAACTGCAAGATTTTCCTTTTATGGCCTGTTACTGCATGGCTGAACATCACCATTAACATTGTATTTTCAGAACATACTGAATTTAAGAAAACTCTTTTGTTCCATTTGCAGCCCACATGCTGACACAGCATCTCATCTCTTATTGTTCTAACTATTATCTGATATATTTGATGTGCTGAAAGATAAAAGCACACAGATTTCAGTTACCTTAGAGACAGCAAAAGAATAATTACTTAGCAGAAGAACAGCTGAGATTGGGCCATTTCTGACAGTTTTATTCTGGTGTGTGTGACCCACAAATGCGAGTTCAGACCCTGTCAGCCAGGAGTCTTTGTTGGGGCTCTGTTGTGCACTGAATGATCTCACCCTTTCCTGACTCCCACACACAGAAGTATACAGGGAAGAGCAGGCTCAACCAGTCCTAAATTCCTTTGCCAGTTCAGACTCCAGATAGACTCTTCAGCAGTGAGGAAGAAGCACGGCTCGTATCAACTGTTCAAGAGAGATGTTTTGAAGAAACGGATTTATTCAATGTGAATAAATACTTGTGCTGTCATTTTTCATGGATGCTGGTTCTGGTGATGAACAAGAATTGACCTTGCAACTGAGAAAACTGGTTGCCAAGAGACCTTGTAAAAGTCTGCAGCCTCTGATGCTACAGTGCTAGGCTAAAAGGGGACTAGTTTTCATACAGTTGCTCCAAAAATTTTTGAGAGAGATGCTTTTCGAAGTCTGAGTCCTTAAAGTCCCAGCCTTCTAATTTAGTTATTTTATCTAGGCTAGACATAACCAAGTCGTATTTCACCAGTGTTGCATAAACTTGACTTGTATAAAGAATCTGGAGACACTCTCACAAAGTCTGATTCAATCAAGCTAATTAAAAAAAAAAAAAAAAAAAAAAAAAAAGTGCTCTTTTGCTTTCCTAGGGAACAAGTTTCAAGGGTGAGGCAAAAGCATGAAGTAGATGACCTGATCAAAATTTGTGTCTTTTTGTTGTTGCTTTTGTTTTTGTTTGTTTTTCTTCTTTTTGGAAAACAAAATAGGTTATGGGGTAATTTCATCGTTAAGATTATAGTAGAAACTAAGGATTTTCACAATTCTTCAAGTCTTACTTACTGAAAATAAAATCTCAATGACTACATGGTGTAAAGAGCAAGTTACTAGAGCATAAATGTTCTTTCACCCAAACAAAATTATACTGTGGTTCCAGGAAAGAAAAGCATTCTTAGGTCAGTTCATGAACAAAGGATATTAAGGAAAAGTAGGAAGAAATAAAGCCTGACTCTACATGATGTGTGCCAACTGTGGTCTCATAAATCAAAGACATCTTGGAATGCTTTGACTACATAATATTTTTAGAGCTCTAATAAAACACACCTGAGCTGCTATTTTACCACTTTTAAAGATATGTGCCACAGAAGTTAGTTTTTTTCATACATTTTTGCCTATTCTGGTAGCCTTTAATTAATAATCACTAACGTGGAGGAGAGCAGAATACTCAGCTGCTGGTTCAGATTCCTCTGACTTACTCCCACATACTTTCCTAAAGTGTACAACATATAGTAATGTTCTTGAATTATTCTGAAGTCATTTGGTTAAGAAGAGATGACACTGCTATGTCTGCCTTGCTGAAATCAAATATTCTTCCTTCTCCTACAGATGTTCTTCTTCAATTTCTTATTAGACCTATCTACACCAGCTGTCTTCCTTCAGCATCTCTACACTTATGGGGCAGATTAAGATACAAACCTGTCTATAACATTAATAAGATTTATTTTCATTTTACCTAACTAATCTGTGAAATCAGGGGGAAGAAAAAAAAAAAAAAAGAAGAAAGAGAAGAAAGTACGCGCACCCATGCAAAATATACTAGCTAGAATAACCCTTCTATTCACCCTGCTATTCATGTAATGGTATCAAAAATCATACTGTATGTAGAGGAGTTAAAATGAACTAAGGAAGCATGAAAGAATTGATGGAATGTTGCTTTCAATCCAACCAATTTGGGTGAAGGAAAAGGTGATGTTACCTAGAAACCAGACAGTCCCAGCAGCTGCCAATATAATCTCATATATACAGTGTATATGAATGAGAGGTGGAATATACATATCCAATCATTTATAAAAGTCATGTGCCAAATGATTGTAGTAGCACAATAGCAGAAAAAATCATGGAATCAAAATACACTCTAGGTGGTATCAAAACATGGGAGGACTAGAAAAAGGAGCAAATATCTCAAGTTTTACAAGGAATCTAGTTTCATTTTGCCTAAAAGTAATACTAATTTTTAAAATGTATTAAAATTAACTGCTGTTTACTTTTAAGACAAGAAATTCAATATGTATTTCATCCAGGAATCAGAATATCAGTACAGAATATATATAATTATTCTCTCTCTGTTAGAATTTGGGTTGGCACTTTCTGTGCTATCTGATATCCTATAGCCTTTAGGATTGCTTTCTGCTAGAATACATTACATTAATTTAATTTAGAGTTAAAGTAAGCATGAATAAATGGCAAGGCAAGCATTTCAGAACTTTGTCCAGCTAAGATTAAAAAAAAAAAAAAAAGTTTATATGTTATAAAAGAGTGTTTTGTTATGGGTGTTTTTTGTGTTCAGTAATCAGTCTTACATTACTGATCCATAAATAATCACATGGGTTGCATTCTAAGAGAACCTTTTATTGCCAAATTAACTACCTAATGGGAGGCTACAGAGAAGACATATGCAGACACCTCTTTGAGGTGGCAAGTAACAGCAGGACAAGAGGCAACTGACACAAGAGGCAGCACAGGAAATTCTGATTAGAAACAAGGACAAAAATATTCACAGTGAGGATGACCAAACAGTGGAAGAGGGACCCAGAGAGACTGTAGATTTTCTGTCCTTGATGATTTTCAAAAGTTGGCTGGACAAGGCCCTGAGTCACATGACTTAGTTGGCCTTGTTTTGAACAGGGGTAGATGCCTAAGTAAACTTTCAGAAGCTTCCTCTAACCTAAATTACCCTGTGATTCCATAATTGACACATTTTCCACTGTCACCATCTATCAGGGGAAAGCACAAGACCTAGGATTACACAGACATCTCTAATATCTAGTTTTACATATATGTAATTACATTTAATTATTTTATCTTTTTATTTTATTTATTTATTTATTTTCATATAGGCATTCAATGCATCCTACCGCTTCTACAACAGTCTACTTGATAAACTACGTTCCTCAAGAAGAAAGTCATAAACTCTAAGATGAATTAGGATTTTTTGTCATGGCACATAGTTAACTAAAACAGAACCACTGAGATACCACTGCAAACAAAAATTCTCATGGTAATGGCAGTATATTTGTATTCTGTGTTGTGCAGCTGAGAGTAGACTAAGACATATTAGGTGCCACTAAAAGTGAGATCTTGTAGTTCAGGGAAAGTGACTGAAACCTAATAGAATTATAAACTTGGTTGAAACTAAAACAAGATCTTTCATCAGTTTTTAACAACAAAATCTCCAGTACTTTTGCTGGTGGCATCATTGAAATAAAGAGATTTCATGAACACAATAATACTATGGGGGTGGCTATTGAGAAAGTGGCAACCATAGACACGACTTCAAGCAAGTGAGCTCAAAATTTAATGACCTGCATGGGAAGATAAATGAGACTTCATGAGAAAACAGCACTGCTGACATGAGGATGTTGTTAGGTGCAGAAGGCGTGCACCCTGAGTGCTGATGAATAGCTAGCTGACAAAGAGCTGTATCTTGTAACAGCAACTGTGTAAAGCCATGATATATTTTTTTCTGCTTTTCTTTTTTTTTTCTTTTTTTTTTTTTTTTTATCACATCCATTTGAATGAATCCTTAAAGAATATTGTGCACTATTTGAAGTCAAAGAAGAAAAACAGTAGGCACACCATTGCCACTTATTAATCACAATATTTTATTTTTCAATTATCTTTAATTTAATAATTGTATTATTTTCACTTCTGTTTTAACTTTAAGGGCTTCTATTGCAAATACTGTATTTTTGCAGGTGGTTTAGGTTACTAGCAATTTTCAGTGAGAACTTTTTTCCATGATTTTTTTTTTTTTTCCTCAAAGATCTTCTCTATACTATTATTTTGTCCAATCATCAGACTTCCTGGAAATATTAATCATTATGTCTACTACACTTTCAGAAAGACCTGCATCAAGTTTCTTTAAATTGCTTCTCTGTTTATTTTATCCACAGTCTGAATAAAATGATTTGAATAAACAAGTCTGAAGCATATCCTGAATTGTACAGTTGGGATATGAACCTGAAATCCAACATAAATCTTGGCATTATAGTAATAGAATTCAGTAGAAAAAAAGAATTGTATTAAATTGTAAGTGTATGTGGAAAGGGATTCTGTACAGCTAGCTATTGTTTTCCACAGTGAAATATTTTTTATTATCCTTCATTCCTTATATGGAGGAGTATGGGTCTAATCTGCTAAAAAGTGTGAGAGTTTTGCTGTGGCAGTTTTTAGTTGATCATATACTCCACCATTTGGGTGTCATTTAGAAAAAGCCAGCTGAGAATATGGACTTAATTATACCATTAGTTGAAATTGAATGACCTCATGTTACACAGAAACAGCAACAAGATTAAGATTATAGAATATCTAGCCTTAAAAGTCCAAAATTAAATACAGCCTAAATACTGCTGTACTTTGTAGGAGATGGCACTTTAATAGCTAAATTACCTATGTTCCTCTTATTCCTATGTAGGCCAGAAGAATGATCACAGTTTGGAGCTCCAATGTAAGGTTACTAAATTCTCTCATTTACTATATTTTCTTTGCACTATGTGGCATGAAGTCCTCTATGTAAGCCTATCATAGATGAATAGACATTACTTTGATGAACAAGGATTTCTCGTCCATACAATTTCTATCTTTCAGGCCTTCAAAGAGAGTTTCTGTTTTATTGATCTTAGTTTTCATTTGGTCCTATGTTCAACAAGGTGCTCTGATCTTAAACTTTACATTCTGAATACTCATATATTCTTATCTTCATAGGGGCAGGTGGCGTTAAAGAGAGTACTGTTGCCATTCTAGGTGCTCACAAAACTTATGCAATTATTTTTGTGGTTTATGGAACACACAAGAACATTTTGTGATATCGCTAGATTAATACAGCTTGATATGAAAAGTGCTTTGACTACTGGTCTGTGTTTATGCAACTGGCTGCTCTATACCAGGGATGAGCTGGATAGAGCTGTGGCAAGGCTGCCCACATTTATTACTAGGCTTTAGCTATTGACTATTGTTAAAAAACAACTGGTCTGATACATGTCTCATAAAATAGTGGCTACTAACATAGACCAATATATTACGAATAACAACAGAATAAAACCAGCTTAGTAGAATAAGAGAATAACTCCCTTTTACTCATTGAGTGCTACTGATTTTTTGGCATGGGAAAAGAAAAGAACAGATGGTGAAAGAAATAAATTAAGCTGCTGGTGATGGAATACAATATCACACTGCATTATAAAGAATGAGGAACACGAATCCTTTTGAACAGGCATTTACACTTGGTATAAAAGGTTCATGTTGTTGAACTTCACAAGTGATTATTTTGGTTTATTTTCTAGTTATTAGAGTTTTTACATTCAACAAAAAGTCCAATATGAATTCAAAATATAAATCCTAGGCAAGATATTCAACCTGGCTTTTTCACTGTGATCAACCATAAGATAAAACTTCTAGTAATGTTCAAAAATGAATATTTCTTGTATCTTTAGAGTTTAAGAACTATGAACTATTACTGCTAAGAATCAAAACATATCAGGAAAAAAGAAAGAAAAAAAAAAAAAGGAAAAACATGTTTTAATGTGAGTAGACAAAAATTTCTGTGAGACCTGCAGGAATTTCACATATTTTCAGAAGCAAAATTACAATGCCTAAACTTGTTCTAATAAAGTGACTGCTATTCTCCTAATTTCAGTAGATATACACAACTTTTCAGAAGTTCTCAGTTTGACCCTTCAGTATTAACACTTCCTTTTGTTTTTAATGTGGCTAAATCACCCTTTGGGTCACAGGCACTTTATTAGGTATGATAGAGAAATTTATTTTTCATGTACTGAAAACGATGTTTCCTTAAAGTGCTCTCATTTTTCTTGTAACTTAATGTTCCCCCAGACCACAATACTTGGTGGTAAACAGAAGTATAACATCAGTAACTGATTCAACAGAATTATAATTCTGTCCTAAGTTAGTGAAGACAAATCCCTTTTAAAGTCCATGGTTATCTTTCGTTATCATTCACATCAATACTTTTCAACCTCCAGCCTTCAGACATGGTTCAAAGATGATTTGGTAGCACTAGCACCATTATCAGATGAAGCATGGAGTTTAAATTGGTCTTGGAGGCAAAAATCATGGTTGGTAACTAAGCTCTTCTTCCTGAAAACTTGCTCAAAACTTTGCACTACATTTTAGTGAGCTTGCTTCTTTAAACTCTATGGAGAAAAAAATAAATCACTATCAAACCTGTAAGCTCCTTTTGTATTTGTTTTTGAGAAAGATGAGTAGAAGATACGGATATCAAACTGTTTATACGGAGACAACTGCCTGATGTCAACTCTATTATGGATTTTTAGAGCTTGGAACCATGTTTCCAAGGTTTACACTATCCAATTCTACTTAATTTGTTTAAGACTCAGAGAAATTCTATTCACATCCATAGGAACATTTTAGACCTTAGTCTCTTATTGCAAAACACTAAGTCCCCCTTTCTGTTTCTCACTGTATTTTCTCATGCCTTATGGAATGTAATGATCGATGTCAGTAGATAGGTATTGCTAACCCAAGCAATTAGACAAAACTTAATGCATCAGACTTCACCAATTGATGTTGCCTGCGTGACTAGAATAATTTCCAAAACTCTGGACCTACCATGTCTACATCCAGATGTAATATTTTCTCTCCAGCTTTTCCCTAAATCAGGTGGATTTCCTTTTTCTCAAAAAAATTTGGCCAAAGCATACAGCATGACACTCAGTGAACCTGCTGACAACTACATTAGCCAACTTAGCAAGAATCATAGAATCATAGAATAATTAAGGTTGGAAAAAACCTTCAAAATCATCTGGTCCAACCAACCCCTTACTACCAATGTCACCCACTAAACCTTGTCTCTAAGCTCCAATTCCAACCTTTCCTTGAACACCCCTAGGGACGGTGACGCCACTACCTCCCTGGGCAACCCATTCCAATGCCTGACTGCTCTTCTGAGAAGAAATGTCTCATAATTTCTAACCTAAACTTCCCCTGGCACAACTTGAGGCCATTCCCTCTAGTCCTATCACTAGTTACCTGTGAGAAGAGCCCAACCCCCAGCTCCCCGCACCTTCCTTTTAGGTAGTTGTAGAGAGCAATAAGGTCTCCCCTGAGCCTCCCCTTCTCCAAACAAAATAACCCCAGTTCCCTCGGCCGCTCCTCATAGTACTTGTGTTCCAGGCCCTTCACCAGCTTCACAGCCCTTCTCTGGACATGATCCAGTGCCTTGATTTCCTTCCTGCACTGAGGGAACCAAAACTGAACACAGCACTCAAGGTACAGCCTCACCAGAGCAGAGTACAGGGGGACGATCACCTCCCTGGTCCTGCTGGCTACACTATTCCTGATACAAGCCAGGATGCCATTGGCCTTCTTGGCCACCTGGACACACTGCCAGCTCATGTTCAAGCGAGCATCAATCAGCACCCCCAGATCCTCTTCCTCTGCACAGCTTTCCAGCTACTATCCACTAAACCTGTAGCCCTGTTCTGGCCAAAGTGCAGGAAATGGCATTTAGCCATGTTGAACCTCATCCCATTGGTCTCTGCCCCTCGACCCAACCTGTCCAGGTCCCTCTGCAGAGCCTTCCTACCCTCCAGTGGATCAACACTTTCCTCCCATTAGGCGTTGTCTGCAAACATACTGAAGGTACATTCAATTCCCTCATCCAAATCATCAATAAAGATTAAAGAGGATAGATCACAATTTGAGCACATTTTTCCCCCCCTCCATCCTCCCTTTCCTTCCTTCCTTCCTTCCTTCCTTCCTTCCTTCCTTCCTTCCTTCCTTC